>JARQOD010000001.1:403945325-404020956 GCA_033576555.1 Oophaga sylvatica
AGTTGGGAACGCACTAACTGCTGCTGTCGCTGCTCCCAGTCGTTTTCTATCGCTGACAGTTGGGTCTCCTCCGGTGTCCCTACCGGGGGACTGCATTCCGCTGCGGCCTCCTGGCCTGGCTGGCACTCCGGTCTGGGTAGGGCCTCCTCAGCCTCCTTCTCTTCCACCGCTCCATCGGGGGGTCAGGTACAGCTCTTTCGGGGCCGGCCTCCGGTTCTCCTTCAGCCTTTTGCAGCGGTGACACAGGGAGTTCAGGTAACGGCGTTGTTCCTGTAGGAGAGAGCACTGCGCCCCACAGCAGCCGCTGTTTCCGGGCATGCCATCTTTGCTCGATCTCTTCCATTTCCTCACGGCGCTGGATCATGTCCCTGAGCACCGCATTCACCTCCTCTAACTCCAGCATGATTTGGTTAGGGTCCTGAACTGGGGATGGCTCCGGTACAGGCAGTAGCTTTTCTGGGGAACGGGGCCTGCACGCCGCCGCTCCTCCACACAGCGTCTCCTGTCCTTCCGCCATCTCTCTCCAGGCCAGACTGTGTTTTCCATCTGGAACAATCTGGTCTCTTCCGTAGAGGCGGAATTTGCGCTTCCTCTTTTTTGCATAGAAGATGAAGAGGAGGCGGATCTCCCTTGCAGTGGGGCAGGATCTCACATATAGTAGCATTTTGACAGGGCGCCCATCACTTTCGCGCCACACGAATGCACGCCCACCTTCTTCACCAGCGCCTCAGGGCGCGAATATGGCGGCAAAATGGTGGAAAATGGCGCCAAAAATCACAAAATAGCAAACAGTCTTTTTGCACAAAACAGTTCAATAGGCACACAGGACTCACATCCAGTAAGCTTCGTATCCTGTCCGTGACGCCAAAGATGAGTCGCACACACCAAGTGGGGTGGTACCAGGGTTATGGGGTACTCGGCACCGAGCCCATTGAAGTCTATGGGGAATGTCACTGGCAGCAGAGCTCGGTCCGTGGCCCTGGGCGCTCATACAATGGGGGAATATTTACAGGGGATTGTAGTTATAGTTTGTGACGCCACCTGTGGTTTCTGATCTGATTGACCAGCGCTGCAGGGTAGATCTCTGAGGGGATATTATGGCAGCTAGATGTTAAGTCCCACACAGGTGGGACTGGTCCCTCAAAGTCTATGGTGATGCAGGGTGCGGATAAGAAGTCAGTCACACACAATGCAGTCTCTTTCCATACCTTTACTTGTAGATGTTGCAGGTATGTCCCGGGGAGCTGGTCAGGTTGGAGAATGCACATTCGGGATATTGCTGAGCAGGTTTAAGGCCTCCTTTCTCCTTACTGTGTATGTGAGTACAAACTTGCATGAAGTCAAGTTAACTCTTTCTGTAGCAACTACGCCCGGCCGACATAGTGGTAGAGCCTTTTCTGTGGTAGAACTAAGTCTATTTCTGCAGCGTCCCGCTAGACTCCTGTTCTCCTGACTCCAGTTACGTATCGACACATTGGGCTGCCTCCTGTGACCTGAAGTCAGCTAGGCCTCCGGTGTTTCTTATTACTAGGCGTGAAGCACTAGCAACGCTTCGGACCCGGTGTCCGGTCAATTTAGTGAAGGTGATCTGTCACCTGAATCACTTACTTCTCTCTTTCTCCACTTGCCTTTCGCCCTGCTCTCGCCCTTAACATAAGCACGAGTAGCAATAGTGTAAATGTCAGCTTTCCTTCCAGCGCTTGCTGACCTGTCCTCAGTTAACTCGATGTTGTGACTGCTGTGATTCCTTTCCTTCTTTCCTTCTTAGACCCCACTTCAAATGGCTATCAGGAACTTCTGTCAACTGATTTCAATGCACGCTCTGAGAGTCGCCTTCCACGTCCTTAAGGAACACAGGCAGCTTGTGCTGAGGTAACAGGTTTAGGAGTAGCTCTGACTAGACTAGAATGACTAATCTGAATCTAGATGGATGGGATGACTCACTCCTGAGCCACCCTGGCTTGACTGAACTCTCCTCTCCTTCCGTCTGTCTCTGACTGAAACAGAAACTAAACTGAACTTCTCTGTCCAAAGACAGGAACTTGAATGACTCACTATTGCTACATCACACTACTAAATAGTCTGAAAATGCCTCTAATGGCAGTGTTGAGAAGTGTGTGATGTGAATGAATATCAGGCTTCACAATACCTTTCTTGTGCATTTTCCAGGAGACATGTGTGCCTTGCGCAGCTGGGCCACACATCTACACTGCTCAAAAAAATAAAGGGAACACTCAAATAACACATCCTTGATCTGAATGAATGAAATATTTTCAATGAATACTTTGTTCTGTACAAAGTTGAATGTGCTGACATCAAAATTACACAAAAATCATCAATGGAAATCAAATTCATTAACCAATGGAGGTATCACGAACACCAGGACGAGGCAAAGACAAAACTCCGTCCTGGGTCATGACAGTACCCCCCTCTCAACGGGGGGCCACCGGACCCCCGGATTTCTCAGGACACCTGGCATGAAAGGCCCGGACCAACTGATCCGCATGAACAGATCGGGCAGGAACCCACGACCGGTCCTCTGGACCGTAGCCTTTCCAATGTATCAGATACTGAAGAGCACGACGGACAAACCTAGAGTCAAGAATTCGTTCCACCTCGTACTCAGACTGCCCATCTACCAAAACCGGTGGTGGGGAAGACAACGGGCTGAGGTCAGGCAACGCAGGATTTGCTCTAAAGACTGATTGGTCCGCTCAGTCTGCCCATTAGTCTCTGGATGATAAGCGGATGAAAAAGACAGATCAATACCCAACCTCTTACAAAATGCCCTCCAAAATCTGGAAACAAATTGTACCCCCCTATCAGACACCACATTCAAGGGTACCCCATGCAACCGCACCACATGCTCAACAAACAATCTGGACAATGTTTCTGCATTAGGTAAAGCCGACAAGGGTACAAAATGTGCTTGTTTACTAAACCTGTCCACCACTACCCAAATGACGGTATTACCCTTGGAAGGAGGAAGGTTGGTGATAAAATCCATGGACAAATGGGTCCATGGTCTATCAGGAATTGGCAGTGGCACCAATTCCCCGGTCAGCCGGTTATGGGGGGGTTTCGCACGGGCACATACCCCACAAACAGACACAAATTCCCCAACATCAGAGGCTAAAGAAGACCACCAGAATATCCTAGAGATGGCCCTCCGGGTAGCCGAGATTCCAGGATGTCCACCCAGAACTGAGTCGTGGAATTCCCGTAGGACCCTGAGACGAAATTGAACTGGTACAAAAAGTTTATCCACTGGCTTAGCCGGAGGGGTAAGAGACTGAGCTTCCCGAATCTCCTGCTCCAACCCAGCAGAAACAACTGCCACCACCACCCCAGGCTGAAGAATGGAGGATGGAGGTTCGGGGGGAGACACCGGATCCAGACTGTGTGACAAGGCATCAGCCTTGACATTTTTGGATCCTGGCCGAAAAGTGATGGAGAACTGGAATCTGGAAAAAAAAAGCGACCATCTTGCCTGTCTAGGAGTCAACCTTTTAGCAGACTCAATGTAAGCTAGGTTCTTGTGGTCCGTAACCACGGTAATAGGATGGACAGCACCCTCCAAAAAATGCCTCCATTCTTCAAAGGCCAACTTCACGGCCAGAAGTTCTCGATTCCCAACATCATAGTTTCTCTCCGCAGGAGAGAATTTCTTAGAGAAAAAGGCACAGGGTCTCAAATTAGTCAAAGTGGCGGGTCCCTGGGACAACACTGCCCCCACCCCCACCTCCGAGGCGTCCACCTCAACAATAAATGGTTCAGACGGGTCCGGTTGAATAAGAACCGGAGCAGACATGAAACATTTTTTTAAGAACTGAAACGCCGCCACCGCTGCGGCTGACCAATTCTTGACATCAGCCCCCTTTTGAGTCAGATCTGTGAGAGGTTTAACTACCTGCGAGAACCCCCTTATAAACTTGCAATAGTAATTTGCGAATCCTAAGAAACGCTGCAGAGCCTTCAAATCACGAGGTTGTACCCAATCAACAATGGCCTGCACCTTATTAGGATCCATGCGATACTCCTCAGCAGACACAATGAACCCCAGAAATGACAGTTCCTGAACGAAGAATGAACATTTCTCTAGCTTAGCAAAGAGACAGTTCTCCCGGAGCCTTTGGAGAACTGCCCGAAGATGATCAATGTGAGTTTGTTTATCAGGCGAGTAGATAAGAATGTCATCCAAATACACAACCATAAAACGCCCAATAAAGTCAGAGAACACATGATTAATAAAATTTTGGAAGACTGCTGGTGCGTTGGTCAGACCGAAAGGCATGACCAAGTTTTCAAACAACCCTTCAGTAGTGAGAAAAGCAGTCTTCCACTCATCCCCCTCCCGGACCCGGATAAGGTTATATGCCCCCCGCAGATCCAATTTCGAAAACCACTTAGCCCCAGACAACTGGTTGTACAAATCAGGAATAAGTGGGAGGGGGTAAGTATTTCTCACAGTTATCTTATTTAACTCTCGAAAATCGAGGCATGGGCGCAAACCACCGTCTTTTTTCTTAACGAAAAAGAACCCTGCCGCCATGGGGGAAACAGAAGGACGAATATGTCCCTTACGAAGGCTCTCGGAAATGTATTCTTTCATAGCAGCCCGCTCGGGACCCGAGAGGTTATACAAGCGGGCCTTGGGCAATTTAGTACCTGGAACCAGGTCAATGGCACAATCAAATGGGCGGTGTGGTGGTAAAACTTCAGCCTCTTTTTCAGAGAAAACGTCCGCATAGTCCTTCAGGTACTCCGGAATACCTTCCAGACCAACGGACGACACAGACACAGTAGCAAGACATCTTTCAGAACAATTAGATCCCCATTTAACAATATCACGGGAATCCCAGTCAATAATCGGGTTATGCCGTTGCAACCAGGGAAACCCTAACACCAGGCCAGCAGAGAGGTTATCCAAAACAAAACATGACATACGCCCCTGGTGAAGGGCCCCCACCCTGAGGGTGAATTCTTCAGAGACAAAATGGACACCGTCCTTGGTGAGAGGTGTAGAATCAATGGCCATTATTTTTATAGGAGTCTCCAACCTAACTGTCCCTAATCTACAGCTGGCCACCAGCTTAGAGTCAATCAGGTTCAAGGATGACCCACAGTCCACAAAAGCTGAAGTAAGGAAAAAGCAGTTCTTCACACCAAGTTCCACCTTTAACAGTATCTTAGAAAATGAAGGAAAGGGTACCTGAGAGTCTGAGTGACCTCCACGATGATCACCCAGACTCAGTCGCTTGTTAGTCGGTGGGCAGGAGGGACAGTTCTTTTTGCAATGTCCAGGATCACCGCAGTAAGAACACAGCTTTTCTAAATGCCTCCGTCTCCTTTCTTTCTCTTTGAGGTCGATGGCTCCCATCTCCATGGACTCCAATACAGGACTGGCTCCCCTTCCACTGGAGAAAAATGGTGTCTCAACCTGCATCACACCTCTCGCCCGCAGCCTGCGATCCATTCGGACGGCCTGCGTCATGGCGTCCTCCAGAGAATCAGGCGGAGGGTGAAGTGCAAGGCATCTTTCAGACGTTCAGACAGGCCTCTACGGAACAAGCCCCGGAGGGCGGCATCATCCCAACAGACCTCAGCAGCCCAGCATCTGAACTCTGAGCAAAACCACTCGGCTGAGTGCTTCCCCTGACATACACTCATCACCATGTCCTCAGCCATCAGCACTCGATCAGGCTCATCATAAATATGCCCCAGGGCCTCAAAAAATGCATCCACAGTCATTCTCTCAGGGGCAGTGGTAGGAAGGGAAAAAGCCCAAGCCTGGGGGCTCCCCTTAACAGAGACATAATGACCCCCACCCTCTGACTTTCATCCCAGAAGAGTGCGGTCTTAAAGAAAAAAAAAGCTTACAGCCCTCTTTGAAAACTTTAAATTCCTTTCTATCTCCGGAAAAGGTATCCGGTAATTTAACCGGGGGCTCTGGGGAAACTAATGTAACATCTTGAACCCCTGTCCCATGAGCACCAGATGATAAAGCCCCCTGCACAGTGTCAGCCATCAGCTGCTGAGACTGAGCCAGAACTCGCTGTTCCTTATTCAGTTTCTGAGACATCTGAGTCAGGCGCTTTACCTGCTCAGAAAGGGCATACATAGGATCCATAACACACACACAGGAGAAAAAAAAAAAAAAAGTAGCGGTCAGTTATAATATCACGAACACCGCACTGCACTTGCTCACTGAGCCAGTGCGCGTGTCCTGAGTAAGACAGACTGCACTCAAAGATACCTGTGGAGCGGGGCAGTAGCGGTGAAGATGCGTGCTTCTAACAGGACCCGAAGCACGTGACTGCCAAGGGGCGGCGCCGGCCACAGGTCTCTCAGAGAAGGCAGTAACAGACAGAGATTGTTTCAGGCCAGAGGACCTTAAGCACGTGACTGCTGATGGGCGTGGCCTAAGCTCCAGAGAGCTATGAGCAGAAGGAAAACTCCTAGAAGGGTAACTACGGGACAGAGTTACCAAGGGGCATAGACAAAACGGATCGTCAGGATAGCCAGGTCATACACAGAGGGAGCAACGCAGTACAAGTGGAGCAGGCAGAGAATAACCAGAACGTAGCCAAGGGATCAGAAAACCAGAACGGGCAAATACACAGTACCAAGACAGTAGACAAACTCACAACGAAGAGACGGACCGGGTCAAAACCAAACAAGCAACAAGATCAGGCACAAGGCACAGGCACACAGGAGGTCAACTAACTCAGCCGAGGGCAGGAGTATAACTAACACCAGACCTAGGTCAATTGGCAACTAAATAGCCGCCCTCTGCCAGAGAGAGGCTGAAACCATTAACCCCAGTCTGACCAGGACGGGGCAAAGACAAAACCCCGTCCTGGGTCATGACAGGAGGCCTGGATTTGGAGTCACACCCAAAATTAAAGTGTAATGTCCTTAAAACAAGTCAGAATGATGCTCAGTAGTGTGTGTGCCTGTATGACCTCCCTACTGTACAACGCTTGGGCATGCTCCTGATGAAGTGGCAGATGGTCTCCAGAGGGATCTCCTCCCAGACCTGGACTAAAGCATCCGCCAACTCCTGGACAGTCTGTGGTGCAACGTGACGTTGGTGGATGAAGCGAGACATGATGTCCCAGATGTGCTCAATCGGATTCAGGTCTGGGGAATGGGCGGGCCAGTCCATAGCTTCAATGCCTTCATCTTGCAGAAACTGCTGACACACTCCAACCACATGAGGTCTGGCATTGTCCTGCATTAAGAGGAACCCAGGGCTAACTGCAACAGCATATGGTCTCACAAGTGGTCTGAGGATCTCATCTCGGTACCTAATGGCAGTCAGGATACCTCTGGCGAGCACATGGAGGGCTGTGCGGCCCCCCAAAGAATTGCCACCCCACACCATTACTGACCCACTGCCAAACCGGTCATGCTGAAGGATGTTGCAGACATCAGATCACTCTCCCCGCCGTCTCCAGACTCTGTCACATCTGTCACATCTGCTCAGTGTGAACCTGCTTTCATTTGTAAAGAGCACAGGGCGCCAGTGGCGAATTTTCCAATCCTGGTGTTCTGTGGCAAATGCCAAGCGTGTGTTGGGCTGTGAGCTCAACCCCCTTCTGTGGACGTCAGTCACTCAGACCATCCTCATGGAGTCGGTTTCCAACCGTTTATGCAGACACATGCACATTTGTGGCCTGCTGAAGGTCATTTTGCAGGGCTCTGGCAGTGCTCCTCCTGTTCCTCCTTGCACAAAGGCGGAGGTAGCAGTTCTGCTGCGTGGTTGTTGCCCTCCTATGGCTCCCTCCACATCTCCTGGTGTACTGGCCTGTCTCCCGGTAGCGCCTCCAGCCTCTGGACACTACGCTGACAGATACAGCAAACCTTCTTGCCACAGATCGCATTGATGTGCCATCCTGGATGAGCTGCACTACCTGAGCCACTTGTGTGGGTTGTAGAGTCCGTCTCATGTACCACGAGTGTGAAAGCACAACCAATATTCAAAAGTGACCAAAACATCAGCCAGAAATCAATGGTACTGAGATATGGTCTGTGGTCCCCACCTGCAGAACCACTCCTATACTGAGTGTGTCTTGATAATTGCCAATAATTTCCATCTGTTGTCTGTTCCATTTGCACAACAGCATGTGAAATTGATTGTCAATCAGTGTTGCTTCCTAAGTGGACAGTTTGATTTCACAGAAGTTTGATTTACTTGGAGTTATATTCTGTTGTTTTAGTGTTCCCTTTATGTTTTTGAGCAGTGTATATATATACAGTACAGACCAAAAGTTTGGACACACCTTCTCATTTAAAGATTTTTCTGTATTTTCATAACTATGAAAATTGTAAATTCACACTGAAGGCATCAAAACTATGAATTAACACATGTGGAATTATATTTATAATTATAATTATATAGTTAACAAAAAAAGTGTGTAACAACTGAAATTATGTCTTATATTCTAGGTTCTTCAAAGTAGCCACCTTTTGCTTTGATGACTGCTTTGCACACTCTTGGCATTCTCTTGATGAGCTTCAAGAGGTAGTCACTGGAAATGGATTTCACTTCACGGGTGTGCCCTGTCAGGTTTAATAAGTGGGATTTCTGGCCTTATAAATGGGGTTGGGACCATCAGTTGTGTTGTGCAGAAGTCTGGTGGATACACAGCTGATAGTCCTACTGAATAGACTGTTAGAATTTGTATTATGGCAAGAAAAAAGCAGCTAAGTAAAGAAAAACGAGTGGCCATCATTACTTTAAGAAATGAAGGTCAGTCAGTCCGAAAAATTGGGAAAACTTTGAAAGTGTCCCCAAGTGCAGTTGCAAAAACCATCAAGCGCTACAAAGAAACTGGCTCACATGAGGACCGCCCAAGGAAAGGAAGACCAAGAGTCACCTCTGCTTCTGAGGATAAGTTTATGTGAGTCACCAGCTTCAGAAATCGCAAGTTTACAGCAGCTCAGATTAGAGACCAGGTCAATGCGACACAGAGTTCTAGCAGCAGACACATCTCAACAACAACTGTTAAGAGGAGACTTTGTGCAGCAGGCCTTCATGGTAAAATAGCTGCTAGGAAACCACTGCTAAGGACAGGCAACAAGCAGAAGAGACTTGTTTGGGCTAAAGAACACAAGGAATGGACATTAGACCAGTGGAAATCTGTGCTTTGGTCTGATGAGTCCAAATTTAAGATCTTTGGTTCCAACCACCGTGTCTTTGTGCAACGCAGAAAAGGTGAACGGATGGACTCTACATTCTACATGCCTGGTTCCCACCGTGAAGCATGGAGGAGGAGGTGTGATGGTGTGGGGGTGCTTTGCTGGTGACACTGTTGGGGATTTATTCAAAATTGAAGGCATACTGAACCAGCATGGCTACCACAGCATCTTGCAGCGGCATGCTATTCCATCCGGTTTGCGTTTAGTTGGACCATCATTTATTTTTCAACAGGACAATGACCCCAAACACACCTCCAGGCTGTGTAAGGGCTATTTGACCAAGAAGGAGAGTGATGGGGTGCTACGCCAGAAGACCTGGCCTTCACAGTCACCAGACCTGAACCCAATCGAGATGGTTTGGGGTGAGCTGGACCGCAGAATGAAGGCAAAAGGGCCAACAAGTGCTAAGCATCTCTGGGAACTCCTTCAAGATTGTTGGAAGACCATTTCCAGTGACTACCTCTTGAAGCTCATCAAGAGAATGCCAAGAGTGTGCAAAGCAGTCATCAAAGCAAATGGTGGCTACTTTGAAGAACCTAGAACATAAGACATATTTTCAGTTGTTTCACACTTTTTTGTTAAGTATATAATTCCACATGTGTTAATTCATAGTTTTGATGCTTTCAGTGTGAATTTACAATACATAGTATATATATATAAAACCATAAGGGTGAGTTTCCACGGTCAGGAAACGCTGCGTGTTTGGCGCTGTGCGCTGGCGCAGCGCCAAACACGCAGCGTCCAGATGTTACAGCATAGTGGAGGGGATTTCAAGAATTCCCGTCTCCACTATGCGTAACAACACGCAGGCGGGAGACCTGCGTAAACGGACATGCGGCGCGTCTTTTCAGACCGCAGCATGTCCTGCGTGTTGCGGCGACGGTGCGTCGCCGCAACAGAATTTCACACAGGGCTATGTAGCCCTGCGTTCTTTCCGGAGGTGTTCCGGAGGTGTCCTGAACACCTCCGGAAAGAGCGCGCGTCAGAAAGGGGGCGGGGTTTAGACGGAGCGGAATTTCCGCTCCGTCCAAAGCCTGTGGTTCCGGACCGTGGAACCACAGCCTTAGGCACCGTCCCTTACATATTGGATTATATAGAGCCCTGTTTTTATTACATACCATCCTGTCTTGTTAGATATATAATGCAATGACGGCTGATGTACCACGGGAAAGCTTCTTTTCTAATGGAGGAACTGATGTACTGGTCGTTGGGTCATGGACTGCTCCTTCAGCAGTCATTTTATATATAATTAGAGAGGTGACTATGTAATAAAAGAGGGCACTGTGAATAACAAAAATAACAAGAATACACTATGTGAGAGACAGCTCCGTACATAACAGCAGAGAAAGCTATATAATAAGGGACAGCACCATATATAACTAGAGAGGATGGTACGTAATAAGGGATGGTGTTATACATAATAAAATAGGAAACTATGTAACTAAGGACATTGTTATACATAAGTGAGTACACTATATACTAAGGGACTCTGCTATACATAATAAGTGAGTACACTATATACTAAGGGACTGTGTTATACATAATGAATAAAAAATGAAAAACCAGTCCAAAAAACCCAATAAAATAAATTTTATTAAATAAATAATAGTAACATAATTAACAAAACAGGTGCATGAGACATGAGAGAGCTGACAGACAAATTGATGTCAGCAGAGAAACGCCTTAAAGGGATCATGGTCCATCAACCAACCCACCATGTAATAAAAAACATCATTACAATCGGATGTCTGGGGGTACAATTACAATACTAATTACTAGCTAAATAGCAGCACCAAGATATATCACCCAGGCATAACGATGGAATCACATACCTATTCGGGTAGATGGAAGAACGGACCACTGACCCACCCCAACGCACGTTTGGGAGCCACACTCCTTCCTCGGGGGGCCTAGTTTGGTAATGATTAACCCAGTATATATAGAGGCACTTATACAAGAAAGGTTCCGCCCAGTGACGCCACCCCAAAAGCAAATAAGGCAGGCACATGTGCAAGCAATCAGCCCAAATACTTGCTGTTAGCTATAATATAGTAGCGCTGTCAGCCGTCGCCATAGGAATTCACAAACGCCATGACCGTCAGACCGGAAGTACGTGGGGCCCCACGTGACCGGAAACTGAACACACAGAGGGCGGGAGCGGTTCAAAGGGCTGGGCAGGCTGGCGCATGCGCACAATAATATAGAAGTGCGCTCAGCCATTTATAAACAGGGCATACAAAAAGTAATCTCTACAGCAGGCTGGCGCATGCGCACAACAAGATGGAAATGTGCGCAGCCATTAACAGAAAGGGGATAGAAGGAATAATCACCATAACAGCGCAGTATTAAAATAATTAGCAAAACACAGTGCCATGCCCTATAATTACTTCTGCATCGTTCAGATCTATTAATATATTGTTAAAAGCACAATATATAAGCGGCATAAACAATATAAATGAGTATCTCTCCTTTTTTCTTTTTACTTTTGGGCTAACACATGCGCACATCAAGTCGGATGTATGCATGGTAAATTGCCTTGAAAGACCTCAAATCTATCAAATCAGCAAAACACAGCATAACAATTAGCCAATAACCGTGAATATATAGATAATAATAAACATCCCAAATTAACTCATATATCATAACTATAAAAAGTATATAACATCCACAACAGAAAAATAATACATAAAAAGCAAAATGACACCAACATTAAGAAATAAATAACTATAACATAAATGCGAACAAAGAACATGTATAGACACATAGCCCCGTATGCAGATGTATATACACACATATGCACACACACATATATACATATATGTGTGTCAAATAATAAGATAAGATAATCATAATAAGGCAATACATGTTCATATATATACAGAGAGATGCATATAAATATATAATATATAATCTATAATCCGTGTCAATTGTCTTCCATATGTCTTCCTGACGTTGATAGAGGAACCTGGATATTCGAGCGGAATCACTCCTCGTGTAAACATCATCACCAAAACACCACATAACAAAAAGAAATCTAAACAATAAAAGTAAAAAGGTTAAAAGAATAAAAACAAAGCTGACACCAATAAGTCAATCAATAGGCCACAGATGGGGATCACAAATATGGGGCGAACGATAGATTCTCATTCAAGCCCTTCGGCTGAATGGTTTTCAAGGTCCAAATCCATCTTGATTCTAATTGTCCTAACCTTTTAGTTAGATTTCCGCCCTAATATTAATGTTGAGCATATCAATACCCCGCACTCTAAGTAGGGTGCTATCACATTGATGGAAATCAAAAAAGTGACGCGGAAGAGTCTTAAGGGTGGATGCATCCGTGCAGGAGGAGGCCGCCTGAATCCCCAGTACGTGTTCACGCACGCGGACTTTCATTTGTCTTGTTGTGAGTCCTACATAGATGAGCCCACATGGACAAGTGGCATGGTAGATCACATACCGTGATGTACAGGTTATTTTCTGTTTAATTTTGTACTCTCTCACGCCATCTGAACCAAAGAAAGAGGTGCTTCGCTCTATGTTAGGGCAGGCGACACACCTCCCGCACGGAATACACCCAACATCCGCAGAAAACCTGTCCAAAAATGTTGGTTTAGGTGGATTAGAATAGGGCTTTTTACCAGAATATCACGCAAGTTCCGTGCCCTGCGAAATGCCATCAATGGGCGATCAGGCAAAAACCTGCTGATAATTGGATCCACCTTAAGAATAGGCCAGGCCTTTTCAAGGGCTGCTCGTACATAGTTGTACTGGGAATGGTAAGTTGTCACAAACCTAGACACGTTCATATTATTTGTTTTACGGGGGCAGTTACATTGACGATATCTTTTTTGTGTGGCAGGGCACCTCCATCGACCTTCTGCAGTTCATCTCTGAGTTGAACAGCAATGATAATAACATCAGACTTACCCCTGTGTGGGATAGAGATAAGATCGACTTCTTGGATGTGACCATTAGAAAAGACAGAACTGGTATTATCCAGACGGACATTTTCCGTAAAAAAACTGCCACTAACGCATTGTTGCATGCGTCTTCGTGCCACCCACAACATATGATCAGGGCCATTCCTGTGGGGCAGTTCCTTCGTCTACGGAGGATCTGCTCGACAGATGATGATTTCAAGATTCGAGCCAAAGAATTAAAGGCTCGTTTCTTGGCCCGTGGCTATTCGAGACGCATTCTGAAAAAGGCATATCATCGTGCGAGACACTCTGATCGCAATAGTCTTCTTCATGGTACCCGTAAAACAAATAATATGAACGTGTCTAGGTTTGTGACAACTTACCATTCCCAGCACAACTATGTACGAGCAGCCCTTGAAAAGGCCTGGCCTATTCTTAAGGTGGATCCAATTATCAGCAGGTTTTTGCCTGATCGCCCATTGATGGCATTTCGCAGGGCACGGAACTTGCGTGATATTCTGGTAAAAAGCCACTATTCTAATCCACCTAAACCAACATTTTTGGACAGGTTTTCTGCGGATGTTGGGTGTATTCCGTGCGGGAGGTGTGTCGCCTGCCCTAACATAGAGCGAAGCACCTCTTTCTTTGGTTCAGATGGCGTGAGAGAGTACAAAATTAAACAGAAAATAACCTGTACATCACGGTATGTGATCTACCATGCCACTTGTCCATGTGGGCTCATCTATGTAGGACTCACAACAAGACAAATGAAAGTCTGCGTGCGTGAACACGTACTGGGGATTCAGGTGGCCTCCTCCTGCACGGATGCATCCACCCTTAAGACTCTTCCGCGTCACTTTTTTGATTTCCATCAATGTGATAGCACCCTACTTAGAGTGCGGGGTATTGATATGCTCAACATTAATATTAGGGGCGGAAATCTAACTAAAAGGTTAGGACAATTAGAATCAAGATGGATTTGGACCTTGAAAACCATTCAGCCGAAGGGCTTGAATGAGAATCTATCGTTCCCCCATATTTGTGATCCCCATCTGTGGCCTATTGATTGACTTATTGGTGTCAGCTTTGTTTTTATTCTTTTAACCTTTTTACTTTTATTGTTTAGATTTCTTTTTGTTATGTGGTGTTTTGGTGATTATGTTTACACGAGGAGTGATTCCGCTCGAATATCCAGGTTCCTCTATCAACGTCAGGAAGACATATGGAAGACAATTGACACGGATTATAGATTATATTATATATTATATGCATCTCTCTGTATATATATGAACATGTATTGCCTTATTATGATTATCTTATCATCTTATTTGACACACATATATGTATATATGTGTGTGTGCATATGTGTGTATATACATTTGCATACGGGGCTATGTGTCTATACATGTTCTTTGTTCGCATTTATGTTATAGTTATTTATTTCTTAATGTTGGTGTCATTTTGCTTTTTATGTATTATTTTTCTGTTGTGGATGTTATATACTTTTTATAGTTATGATATATGAGTTAATTTGGGATGTTTATCATTATCTATATATTCACGGTTATTGGCTAATTGTTATGCTGTGTTTTGCTGATTTGATAGATTTGAGGTCTTTCAGGCAATTTACCATGCATACATCTGACTTGATGTGCGCATGTGTTAGCCCAAAAGTAAAAAGAAAAAAGGAGAGATACTCATTTATATTGTTTATGCCGCTTATATATTATACTTTTAACAATATATTAATAGATCTGAACGATGCAGAAGTAATTATAGGGCATGGCACTGTGTTTTGCTAATTATTTTAATACTGCGCTGTTATGGTGATTATTCCTTCTATCCCCTTTCTGTTAATGGCTGCGCACATTTCCATCTTGTTGTGCGCATGCGCCAGCCTGCTGTAGAGATTACTTTTTGTATGCCCGGTTTATAAATGGCTGAGCGCACTTCTATATTATTGTGCGCATGCGCCAGCCTGCCCAGCCCTTTGAACCGCTCCCGCCCTCTGTGTGTTCAGTTTCCGGTCACGTGGGGCCCCACGTACTTCCGGTCTGACGGTCATGGCGTTTGTGAATTCCTATGGCGACGGCTGACAGCGCTACTATATTATAGCTAACAGCAAGTATTTGGGCTGATTGCTTGCACATGTGCCTGCCTTATTTGCTTTTGGGGTGGCGTCACTGGGCGGAACCTTTCTTGTATAAGTGCCTCTATATATACTGGGTTAATCATTACCAAACTAGGTCCCCTGAGGAAGGAGTGTGGCTCCGAAACGTGCGTTGGGGTGGGTCAGTGGTCCGTTCTTCCATCTACCCGAATAGGTATGTGATTCCATCGTTATGCCTGGGTGATATATCTTGGTGCTGCTATTTAGCTAGTAATTAGTATTGTAATTGTACCCCAGACATCCGATTGTAATGATGTTTTTTATTACATGGTGGGTTGGTTGATGGACCATGATCCCTTTAAGGCGTTTCTCTGCTGACATCAATTTGTCTGTCAGCTCTCTCATGTCTCATGCACCTGTTTTTTTAATTATGTTTTTATTATTTATTTAAAAAAATTTTTTTTAAATTGGGTTTTTTTGGGGTGGTTTTTCATTTTTTTTTTCATTATGTTAACACAGTCCCTTGGGTTTTTTTGGGTACCCCTTTTTATTATTTTTTTGCAGAGTCCTTGGGTTATAGTGTACTCACTTATGTTTAAAAATTTTCCTTAGTTACTTTGTTTCCTTTTTTATTATGTTTTAACCCATCCCTTTTTTTTCCATCCTCTTTTAGTTATATATGGTGCTGTCCCTTTTATATAGTTTCTCTGCTTTTATGTACGGAGGGTCTCTCACATTGTGTATTCTTGTTATTTTTGTTATTAAAAAGTGCCCTTTTTTTAATTACATAGTCCCCCCTTAATTTTATATAAAAGGACTGAAGGAGCGCCCATGCCCAACGACCGGGTACATAAATTCCTCCTTTGAAAAGAAGTTTTCCCCCTGGAAAATTTCACCCGTAAATTGCTTATTATTAACAAGACGGAGGGTTTGGGAAATTTAAAAACGGGCTTTTATAATAAAATTTTGGAAGGGACGGTCCCTTAGGCGGGGGGTTCCCGGCCCCCGGGGAAAAACAGGCTTTGGACGGAGGGGAAAATTCCCGCTCCGTTTTTAAAACCCCCGCCCCCTTTGACGCGGCGCTCTTTCCGGAGGTGTTCGGGGCACCCCCCAACACCCCCGGAAAGAACGCGGGGCTACATGGGCCCTGTGTAAAATTTTCTGTTGCGGGGACGCCCCGTCGCCGCAACACGCAAGGACATGCTGCGGTCTGAAAAGAGGGGCCCCGCTTGCCCGTTTACGAGGTCCCCCGCCGGGCGTGTTGTTACGCTTTTGTGGAGGGGGAAATTTCCCCTTTAAACCCCTCCACTATGCTGTAAATCTGGACGCTGCGTTTTTTGGCGCTGCGCCAGGCACAGCCCCAAACCCGCAGCGTTTTAAAGTGGAAACTCCCCTTATGGTTTTATATATATATATAAGTTTTTGAAAAACCCACACTGAAAGCATAAAAAAACTATGAATTAACCCCATGGGGAAATTTATTATTAAAAAAAAAGGGTGTGAAAAAACCCTGAAAATATGTCTTATGTTCTGGTTCTTCAAAGTAGCCCCCCTTTGTTTTGTGACTCCCTTTGCAACTTTTGGGATTTTTTGATGAGCTTCAAGGGGGTTTAGTCACTGGAAATGGTTTTTTCCAAAATTTTAAAGGGGTTTTCCCCAAAAGGTTTTGCATTTTTGGTTTTTTGGGCCTTCATTTGGGGGCCAGTCCCCCCAAACCATCTCGTTTGGGGTTTTCTTTGTAGCGCTTGATGGTTTTTGAAAACTGCACTTGGGGACACTTTCAAATTTTTCCCCAAATTTTTCGGACTGACTGACCTTCATTTTTTAAAGAAATTGATGGCCACTCGTTTTTCTTTACTTAGCTGCTTTTTTCTTGCCATAATACAAATTCAAAACAGTCTATTCAGTGGGGACTACGTGTGTATCCCCCAGACTTCTGCACAACACAACTGAGGGGCCCAACCCCTTTTTTGGGCCCAGAAACCCCACTTATTAAACCTGACGGGGCCCCACACCCGTAAAAGGGGAAATCCTTTTCCAGTAAACTCCTCTTGAAGCTCTTTAAAGGGGGAAAAAGCCAAGGTGTGAAAAAGCAGTAATAAAAGCAAAGGTGGCTTTTTGAAAAAACCAGAATATAAGACATAATTTCATTTGTTACACACTTTTTTTTTTAAAATAATTAAAATTTTTTAATTTAATTCCACATTTTTTTAAATTTTCATAGTTTTGATCCCCTTTAGTGTAAATTTTACAATTTTCTTTAGTTATAAAAAATACAGAAAAATCTTTAAATGAAAAGGGTTTGGGGGCCAAATTTTTGGGGTCTGTACTGTTAAAATTTTTAACGCCCCAAAAACAAAAAGGGGAAAACACAAAAAACAAAAAAAAAATTAACCCCAAGAAAAACAAATTCTGTAAAATTCAAACTGTCCACTTAGGAAGCAACACTGTTTGACAATCAATTTCACATGCTGTTGTGCAAATGGAACAGAAAAAAAGAGGGAAAATTATTGGCAATTTTTAAAGGGCACACTCAGTTAGGAGTGGTTCTGCAGGTGGGGACCACAAAACCATATCTCGAAACCATTGATTTCTGGCTGATGTTTTGGTCACTTTTGAATATTGGTTGTGCTTTCACACTGGGGTATCATAAAGGGGAAAATCTAAAACCCCACACAAGTGGCCCCGGTAGTGAGTCATCCAGGATGGCACATCAATGCGATCTGTGGCAAAAAGGTTTTGCTGTATCTGTCAGGTATTTTTCCAGAGGCGGGGAGGCGCTACCGGGGGAAGGCCATTTAAAAAAAAGGGGATGGGGGGAGCCTGGGAAAGGGCAAAAACCCACGCAGCAGAACTGCTACCTCCGCCTTTGTGCAAGGGGAACGGGGAGGGGGCACTGCCGGACCCCCTGAAAAAAGCCCTTTTCAGCGGCCACAAATGGGATTGTGTCTGAAAAAAAGGGTTTGGGGAAACCGACTCCTGAGGATGGTTGAGTGACTGACGTCCACAGAAGGGGGTTGAGCTCACACCCCAACCACCGCGGGGATTTCCCACAAAACCCCCGGATTGGAAAATTCCCCAAATGGCGCCCTGTGCTCTTTACAAATAAAGCAGGTTCACACTGAGCGGGGTGTGACAGATGTGACGAGTCTGGGACGGCGGGGAGAGTGATCTGATGTCTGCAACCCCCCTTTAGCATGCCCCCGGGGTTTTGGCGGGGGTCAGAAAGGGTGGGGGGGGTGGCAATTCTTTGGGGGGCCCACACCCCTCCAGTCCCCCCCCAGAGGTACCTGACTCCCAATTAGGTACCGAGATGAGCCCTCGCCCACTTTTTGAGACCTTATGCTGTTGCGTTACCCGGGGTTTCCCTTTTAAATGAAGGACAATGCCAGACCTCATGTGGTTGGAGTGTGTCAGCGTTTCTGCAAGATAAAGGGCATTGAAGCTTTGGACGGGCCCCCCCTTTCCCCCAGACCTGAATAAAAATTGAGACATCTGGGACATCATGTCTCGCTTCATCCACCAAGGGTCACGTTGCACCACAGCTGTCCGGGGGTTGGCGGATGCTTTAGTCCAAAGGGCTGGGAGGAGTTTTCCCCCTGGAGACCATCCCGCCCCTTCTCGGAGCATGCCCAAGCGTTGTACAGTAGGGAGGTCATACAGGCACACCACTACTGGCATCATTCTGACTTGTTTTAAGGGACATTACACTTTTAAATTTTTGGGGGTGACCCCAAAAACCAGGCCCCCTGTCATGACCCCGGGCGGGGTTTTGTCTTTGCCCCTTTTCCCGGGCAGACTGGGGTTAATGGTTTCAGCCTCTCTTGGCAGAGGGGGGCTATTTAGTTGCCAATTTTACTAGGTCTGGTGTTAGTTATATCCTGCCCTCGGCTGAGTTAGTTGACCTCCTGTGTGCCTGTGCCTTGTGCCCGATTTTTTTTGTTTTTTTGGGGTTTTTTTCCCCCTCCGTCTCTTCGTTGTGAGTTTGTCTACTGTCTTGGTACTGTGTATTTGCCCCCCCTGGGGTTTTTTGATTCCCCTTTGGGGGCGTTTGGTTATTCTCTGCCTGCTCCACTTGTACTGCGTTGCTCCCTTGTGTATGACCGGGGTTTTCCTGACGACCGTTTTTTCTATGCCCCCTTTTGGGGGCTCTGTCCCGTAGTTACCCTTCTAGGAGTTTTCCTTCTGCTCATAGCTCTTGGAAAAATTTGGCCACGCCCTTTGCAGTCACGTGCTTAAGGGCCTTGGCCTGAAAAAAATCTCTGTTGTTACTGCCCTTTTTGGGGAGACCTGTGGCCCGGGGCCCCCCCCTTTTGGGGTTTTTGTGTTCGGGGCCTGTTTGAAACACGGGGGCTTCACCGCTCTGGCCCCCCTCCAAAGGGATCTTTTTTGTGCAGTCTGTCTTACTCAGGACACGCGCACTTTTGGTCAGTGAGCAAGTGCAGTGCGGTGTTCGTGAATTATTTAAATGACCCCTACTTTTTTTTTTTTTTCTCCTGTGTGTGTTATGGATCCTATGTATGCCCTTTCTGAGCAGGTAAAGCGCCTGATCAGATGTCTCGAAACTGAATGAGGAACAGCGGTTCTGGTCAGTCTCAGCAGCTGATGGCTGACACTGTGCAGGGGGTTTATATCTGGTGCTCATGGGACAGGGGTTCAAGATTTTTCATTAGTTTCCCCAGAGCCCGTTAAATTAGGTACCTTTTCCGGAGATAGAAAGGGAATTTAAATTTTTCAAAGGGGGCTGAAAGTTTTTTTTCTTAAGACCGCACTCTTCTGGGGATGAGTCAGAGGGTGGGGTTTTTTATGTCTTGTTAAGGGGAGCCCCCAGCTTGGGTTTTTCCCTTCCTACCACTGCCCCTGAGAAATGCTGTGGATGCATTTTTTGAGGCCCGGGGGCATATTTATGAGGGAGCCTGATCGAGTGTGATGCTGAGGACATGGTGATGAGTGTATGTCAGGGAAGCACTCAGCCGTGTGGTTTTGCTCAGATTTCAGATGCTGGGCTGCTGAGGTTGTTGGGATGTTTGCCGCCCTCCGGGGCTTGTTCCTAGAGGCCTGTCTGAACGTCTGAAAGATGCCTTGCACTTCACCCTCCGCCTGATTCTTGAGGACGCCATACGCAGGCCGTCCGAATGGATCGCAGGCTGCGGGCGAGAGGTGTGATGCAGGTTAGACACCATTTTCTCCAGTGGAAGGGAGCCAGTCCTGTATTGGAGTCCATGGAGATGGGAGCCATGCCTAAAAGAAAAGAAAGGAGACGGAGGCATTTAAAAAAAGCTGTGTTCTTACTGCGGTGATCCTGGACATTGCAAAAAGAACTGTCCCCCCTTTGCCCACCGACTAACAAGCGACTGAGCTGGGTGATCATCGTGGAGGTCCTCAGACTCTCAGGTACCCTTTCCTTCATTTTCTAAGATACTGTTAAAGGTGGAACTTGGTGTGAGAACTGCTTTTTCCTTACTTCAGCTTTTGTGGACTGTGGGTTCCTTGAACCTGTTTGGACTCTAACTGGTGGCCGCTGTAGATTAGGGACAGTTAGGTTGGAGACTCCTAAAAAATTAAATGGCATTGATTCTACACCTCTCCCCAAACGGTGTCCATTTGTCTCGAAAATTCCCCTCAGGGGGGCTCCCAGGGCTTTGTCATGTTTTGTTTTGGATAACCTCTCTGCTGGCCTGGTTTTAGGGTTTCCTGGTTGCAAGGGCATAACCCGATTATTGACGGGATTCCCGTGATATTGTTAAATGGGGATCTAATTGTTCTGAAAGATGTCTTGTCTGTGTCTGTGTCGTCCGTGGTCTGGAAGGTATTCCGGAGTACCTGAAGGACTATGCGGACGTTTTCTCTGAAAAAGAGGCTGAAGTTTTTACCACCACACCGCCCATTGATTGTGCCATTGACCTGGTTCCAGGTACTAAATTGCCCAAGGCCCGCTTGTATAACCTCTCGGGTCCCGAGCGGGCTGCTATGAAAGAATACATTTCGAGACCCTTCGTAAGGGACATATTCGTCCTCTTGTTTCCCCCATGGCGGCAGGGTTCTTTTTCGTTAAGAAAAAAGACGGTGGTTTGCGCCATGCCTCGATTTCGAGAGTTAAATAAGATAACTGTGAGAAATACTTACCCCCTCCCACTTATTCCTGTTTGTACAACCTGTTGTCTGGGGCTAAGTGGTTTTCGAAATTGGATCTGCGGGGGGCATATAACCTTATCCGGGTCCGGGAGGGGGATGAGTGGAAGACTGCTTTTCTCACTACTGAAGGGTTGTTTGAAACTTGGTCATGCCTTTCGGTCTGACCAACGCACAGCAGTCTTCCAAAATTTTATTAATCATGTGTTCTCTGACTTTATTGGGCGTTTTATGGTTGTGTATTTGATGACATTCTTATCTACTCGCCTGATAAACAAACTCACATTGATCATCTTCGGGCAGTTCTCCAAAGGCTCCGGGAGAACTGTCTCTTTGTAAGCTAGAGAAATGTTCATTCTTCGTTCAGGAACTGTCATTTCTGGGGTTCATTGTGTCTGCTGAGGAGTATCGCATGGATCCTAATAAGGTGCAGGCCATTGTTGATTGGGTACAACCTCGTGATTTGAAGGCTCTGCAGCGTTTCTTAGGATTCGCTAATTTACTATTGCAAGTTTATAAGGGGGTTCTCGCAGGTAGTTAAACCTCTCACAGATCTGACTCAAAAGGGGGCTGATGTCAAGAATTGGTCAGCCGCAGCGGTGGCGGCGTTTCAGTTCTTAAAAAATGTTTCATGTCGCTCCGGTTCTTATTCAACGGACCCGTCTGAACCATTTATTGTTGAGGTGGACGCCTCGGAGGTGGGGGTGGGGGCAGTGTTGTCCCAGGGACCGCCACTTTGACTAATTTGAGACCCTGTGCCTTTTTCTCTAAGAAATTCTCTCCTCGGGGAGAAACTATGATGTTGGGAATCGAGAACTTCTGGCCGTGAAGTTGGGCCTTTGAAGAATGGAGGCATTTTTTGGAGGGTGCTGTCCATCCTATTACCGTGGTTACGGACCACAAGAACCTAGCTTACATTGGTCTGCTAAAAGTGACTCCTAGACAGGCAAGATGGTCGCTTTTTTTTTCCAGATTCCAGTTCTCCATCACTTTTCGGCCAGGATCCAAAATGTCAAGGCTGATGCCTTGTCACACAGTGGATCCGGTGTCTCCCCCGCAACCTCCATCCTCCATTCTTCAGCCTGGGGTGGTGGTGGCAGTTGTTTCTGCTGGGTTGGAGCAGGAGATTCGGAAGCTCAGTCTCTTACCCCTCCGGCTAAGCCAGTGGATAAACTTTTGTACCAGTTCAATTTCGTCTCAGGGTCCTACGGGTATTCCACGACTCAGTTCTGGGTGGACATCCTGGAATCTCGGCTACCCGGAGGGCCATCTCTAGGATATTCTGGTGGTCTTCTTTAGCCTCTGATGTTGGGGAATTTGTGTCTGTTTGTGGGGTATGTGCCCGTGCGAAACCCCCCATAACCGGCTGACCGGGGAATGGTGCCACTGCCAATTCCTGATAGACCATGGACCCATTTGTCCATGGATTTTATCACCAACCTTCTCCTTCCAAGGGTAATACCGTCATTTGGGTAGTGGTGGACAGGTTTAGTAAACAAGCACATTTTGTACCTTGTCGGCTTTACCTAATGCAGAAACATTGTCCAGATTGTTTGTTTGTTGAGCATGTGGTGCGTTGCATGGGGTACCCTTGAATGTGGTGTCTGATAGGGGGGTACAATTTGTTTCCAGATTTGGAGGCATTTTGTAAGAGGTTGGGTATTGATCTGTCTTTTCATCCGCTTATCATCCAGAGACTAATGGGCAGAACTGAGCGGACCAATCAGTCTTTAGAGCAAATCCTGCGTTGCCTGACCTCAGCCCGTTGTCTTCCCCACCACCGGTTTTGGTAGATGGGGCAGTTGAGTACGAGGTGGAACGAATTCTTGACTCTAGGTTTGTCCGTCGTGCTCTTCAGTATCTGATACATTGGAAAGGCTCGGTCCAGAGGACCGGTCGTGGGTTCCTGCCCGATCTGTTCATGCGGATCAGTTGGTCCGGGCCTTTCATGCCAGGTGTCCTGAGAAATCCGGGGGTCCGGTGGCCCCCCGTTGAGAGGGGGGTACTGTCATGACCCAGGACGGGGTTTTGTCTTTGCCGTCCTGGTGTTCGTGATACCTCCATTGGTTAATGAATTTGATTCCATTGATGATTTTTGTGTAATTTTGATGTCAGCACATTCAACTTTGTACAGAACAAAGTATTCATTGAAAATATTTCATTCATTCAGATCAAGGATGTGTTATTTGAGTGTTCCTTTATTTTTTTGAGCAGTGTAGATGTGTGGCCCAGCTGCGCAAGGCACAATGTCTCCTGGAAAATGCACAAGAAAGGTATTGTGAAGCTGATATTCATTCACATCACACACTTCTCAACACTGCCATTAGAGGCTTTTCAGACTATTTTGTAGTGTGATGTAGCAATAGTGAGTCATTCAAGTTCCTGTCTTTGGACAGAGAAGTTCAGTTTAGTTTCTGTTTCAGTCAGAGACAGACGGAAGGAGAGGAGAGTTCAGTCAAGCCAGGGTGGCTCAGGAGTGAGTCATCCCATCCATCTAGATTCAGATTAGTCATTCTAGTCTAGTCAGAGCTACTCCTAAACCTGTTACCTCAGCACAAGCTGCCTGTGTTCCTTAAGGACGTGGAAGGCGACTCTCAGAGCGGCATTGAAATCAGTTGACAGAAGTTCCTGATAGCCATTTGAAGTGGGGTCTAAGAAGGAAAGAAGGAAAGGAATCACAGCAGTCACAACATCGAGTTAACTGAGGACAGGTCAGCAAGCGCTGGAAGGAAAGCTGACATTTACACTATGCTACTCGTGCTTATGTTAAGGGCGAGAGCAGGGCGAAAGGCAAGTGGAGAAAGAGAGAAGTAAGTGATTCAGGTGACAGATCACCTTCACTAAATTGACCGGACACCGGGTCGAAGCGTTGCTAGTGCTTCACGCCCAGTAATAAGAAACACGGAGGCCTAGCTGAACTTCAGGTCACAGGAGGCAGCCCAATGTGTCGATACGTAACTGGAGTCAGGAGAACAGGAGTCTAGCGGGACGCTGCAGAAATAGACTTAGTTCTACCACAGAAAAGGCTCTACCACTATGTCGGCGGCGTAGTTGCTACAGAAAGAGTTAACTTGACTTCATGCAAGTTTGTACTCACATACACAGTAAGGAGAAGGAGCCTTAAACCTGCTCGCAATATCCCGATGTGCATTCTCCAACCTGACCAGCTCCCGGGACATACCTGCAACATCTACAAGTAAAGGTATGGAAAGAGACTGCATTGTGTGTGACTGACTTCTTATCTGCACCCTGCATCACCATAGACTTTGAGGGACCAGTCCCACCTGTGTGGGACTTAACATCTAGCTGCCATAATATCCCTCAGAGATCTACCCTGCAGCGCTGGTCAATCAGATCAGAAACCACAGGTGGCGTCACAAACTATAACTACAATCCCCTGTAATATTCCCCATTGTATGAGCGCCCAGGGCCACGGACCGAGCTCTGCTGCCAGTGACTTCCCCATAGACTTCAATGGGCTCGGTGCCGAGTACCCCATAACCCTGGTACCACCCACTTGGTGTGTGCGACTCATCTTTGGCGTCACGGACAGGATACGAAGCTTATGGATGTGAGTCCTGTGTGCCTATTGAACTGTTTTGTGCAAAAAGACTGTTTGCTATTTTTGTGATTTTTGGCGCCTTTTCCACCATTTTGCCGCCATATTCGCGCCCTGAGGCGCTGGTGAGAAGGTGGGCGTGCATTCGTTGTGGCGCGAAAGTGATGGGCGCCCTGTCAAAAATGCTACTATAATGTGAGATCCTGCCCCACTGACAAGGGAGATCCGCCCTCCTCTTCATCTTCTATGCAAAAAGAGGAAGCGAAATTCCGCCTCTACGGAAGAGACCAGATTGTTCCAGAGGAAAACACAGTCTGGCCTGGAGAGAGTGGAAGGACAGGAGACGCTGTGTGGAGGAGCGGCGGCGTGCAGGCCCCGTTCCCAGAAAAGCTACTGCCTGTACCGGAGCCACCCCATTCAGGACCCTAACCAAATCATGCTGGAGTTAGAGGAGGTGAATGCGGTGCTCAGGGACATGATCCAGCGCCGTGAGGAAATGGAAGAGATCGAGCAAAGATGGCATGCCGGAAAACAGCGGCTGCTGTGGGGCGCAGTGCTCTCTCCTTACAGGAACAACGCCGTTACCTGAACCCTGTGTCACCGCTGCAAAGGTGAAGGAGAACCGGAGGCCGGCCCGAAAGAGCTGTACCGACCCCACCGATGGAGCGGTGGAAGAGAAGGAGGCTGAGGAGGCCCTACCCAGACCGGAGTGCCAGCCAGGCCAGGAGGCCGCAGCGGAATGCAGTCCCCGGTAGGGACACCGGAGGAGACCCAACGTCAGCGATAGAAAACGACTGGGAGCAGCGACAGCAGCAGGTTAGTGCGTTCCCAACTGAGCCACTGCGCGCACCTGCATCCTATACTGCATCCTATACTGCAAGTGCGACCCCAACTGAGCCACTGCGTGCACCTGCGTCTTATTCTGCAACGCTGCAGAGCACAGCGACTTCTTTTGACCCAAATCTATATTTAGAGAGGACCTGTTGGCCTCCAGGAAGTCGCAAAGCAAATCGAAAAAATTTGCAACAAGAACTGTGGCCCTCAAAAGCTGATAGCGGGCCCATGATTTGTTTGTCTGGTTAAAAAAGCGCACCGCGTCGTTCCAGCCCCAGGAGTGGAAGACGTCATTGAAAGTTTAAAGAAGAAAATCGTAGGACCAACAGGGTTTACTGCACCTGAACATGTATAAGTTGAAGAAGTTTTATTGAAGAAAAATTTGCACTTTATTAAAAATGTTTAATAATTTTTGTTATTTAAGTAGAATACCCGGCTGGGTAAAGGTTTAAAAAGTGAAATGTGATTTCTTTGACATGTGAAATGTGTTTTCTCATGCAAAGACTGCGTGGCTGTGGACTTTGCCACCCACAAAACTTTCATTGTAAAAGTTCGCACTTCGGTGCCCCATTTTGGGGTTTTTACATAAAACCATATCTACCTCTGAAGAAAAACCGTATGGTGTGGCCTAGAGTGGGTCTGCAGCTCAGAAGTCCTGCAGCCCCCAGGACCCACGTGGGAGGTTTTTGGTGGGGTCTCCACAAGTATCTTGTATTTATATGAAAGTATTTGATAATTTTTATGATCTATGTACAAATTGTAACGTTAAAGAGTCCTTACCTCCCGAAAGGGATGGTTATTATGTTGATGTTTAGATTCAGATTAGTCATTCTAGTTAGTCAGAGCTACTCCTAAACCTTTTAAACCTCAGCACAAGCTGCCTGTGTTCCTTAACCCCTTCACCCCAAGGGTGGTTTGCACGTTAATGCCCGGGACAATTTTACAATTCTGACCACTGTTCTTTATGAGGTTATAACTCCGGAACGCTTTCAACGGATCTTCGCGATTCTGAGATTGTTTTCTGTGACATATTGTACTTCATGTTAGTGGTAAATTTCTTCCATTATACTTGCGTTTTTTTTTAAAAAAAAAACGCAAATATGGCGAAAATTTTGAAAATTTAGCAATTTTCAAACTTTGATTTTTATTCCTTAAAACAGAGAAATATGTCACACAAAATAGTTAAGAAATAACTTTTCCCACTTGTTTTACTTTACATCAGCACAATTTTGGAATCAAAATTTTTTTTTGTTAGGAAGTTATAAGGGTTAAAGTTGACCAGCGATTTCTCATTTTTACAACAAAATTTACAAAGCCATTTTTTTTAGGGACCACCTCTCATTTGAAGTCACTTTGAGGGGTCTACATGACAGAAAATACCCAAAAGTGACACCATTCTAAAAAATGGCACCCCTCAAGGTACTCAAAAACCACATTCAAGAGTTTATTAACCCCTTCAGGTGCTTCACGGAACTAAAGAAACGGGGAAAGGGAAAAAAATGAATATTTAACTTTTTAGCCACAAAAAATGATTCTTTTACAAACTTTTTTTTTATTTTCACAAGGGTAAAAGGAAAAATGGCAGATAAGGTTGTTATGCAATTTCTCTGAGTACCCCAAATCCCCCTTTGTGGGGGAAAAACCCTGTTTGGGTACACGGCAGAGCTCGTAAGGGAAGGAGCCCCGTTTGACTTTTTTCAAACAAAAATTTGGCTGGAGTTGAGATTGGACGCCTGTCGCGCTTGGAGAACCTCTGATGCGCCTAAACAGTGGAAACCCCCAACAAGTGACACCTTTTGGAAATAGACCCCTAAGGAACTTATTTAGATGTGTGGTGAGCGCTATGAAGCCCCAAGTGCTTCACAGAAGTTTATAATGTACAGCCGTAAAAAACAAAAAAATCTTATTTTTTTTAACAAAATAATATTTTCGCCCCCAGTTTTTTATTTTCCCAAGGGTAACAGAAGAAATAGGACAAATTTCACAATAACTCTTGGGGTCCAGAGTACGCTGATACCCCATATGTGGGGATAAACTACTGTTTGGACGCATGGCAGAGCTCAGAAGTGAAGGAACACCGTTTGACTTTTTCAAAGCAGAATTGGCTGGAATGGAGATCAGACGCCATGTCACATTTGGAGAGCCCCTGATGTGCCTAAACAGCGGAAACCCCCCAATTCTAACTCCAACCCTAACCCCAACACACCCCTAACCCTAGTCCCAACCCTAATCCCAACCCTAACCTTAATCCAAACTCTAACCCTAATCCTAACTTTAGCGCCAACCCTAACCCTAACTTTAGCCAAAACCCTAACCCTAACCCTAATGGGAAAATGGAAATAAATACATTTTTTTTATTTTTATTATTTTTCCCTAACTAAGGGGGTGATAAAGGGGGGTTTGATTTACTATTTATAGCGGTTTTTATGATTGGCAGCTGTCACGCTAAAAGACGCTTTTTATTGCAAAAAGTAGTTTTTTGCATCGCCACATTTTGAGAGCTATAATTTTTGCATATTTTGGCCCACAGAGTCATGTGAGGTCTTAATTTTTGCGGGACGAGGTGACGCTTTTATTGGTACCATTTTTGAGCACGTGACATTTTTTGATCGCTTTTTATTTCGATTTTTGGGAGGTTAGAATGAACAAAAATCAGCAATTCATGAATTTCTTTTGGGTGAGGCGTTTTTATTGTTCCGCGTGTGGTAAAATTGATAAAGCAGTTTTATTCTTCGGGTCAGTACGATTATGGCGATACCTCATTTATATCATTTTTTTATGTTTTCGCGCTTTTATAGAATAAAAACAATTTTATATAAAAAATAATTATTTTATAATTATTCTGCGAGCTATAACTTTTTTATTTTTTTGCTGATGATGCTGTGTGACGGCTCGTTTTTTGCGGGACAAGATGACGTTTTCAGCGGTACCATGTTTATTTATATCTGTCTTTTTGATCGCGTGTTATTCCACTTTTTGTTCAGCGGTATGATGATAAAGCACTGATTTTTTGCTTCGTTTTTATTTTTTATTTTTTAAGGGGTTCACAAAAGGGGTTAACTAGTGGGACATTTTTATAGGGGGGGTCGTTACGGACGCGGCGATACCATATATGTGTACTTTTATTGTTTTATTTTTTTTATTTACAATAAGTAATGAATTTATTGGGGAAATTTTTTTTTTTTTTTTTTTTTTTGGATTTTTTTTTTACACATGTTTATTTTTACTTTTTTTACTTTTTTACTTTGTCCCAGGGTGGGACATCACTGTATTTCATCAGATCGCTGGTGTGACAGTGTGCACAGCACTCTGTCACACCAGCGATCGCTCAGGCAGTGCAGCAGGCTTCTCAGTGCCTGCTCTCGGCAGGCACTGAGGAAGCCGCCTCCCTCCAGGACCCCAGCGCCATCTTGGATCCGGGTCCTGGGAGGGAGGAAGCCCTCAGAGCAGCGCGATCACATCGCGCTGGTCTGAGGGTCTCAGGGGGGCGCGCAGGGAGCCCCCACACTGCGCGATCCTCCCCTGTGCCCCCAGTACACCGCGATCATGTTTGATCGCGGTGTGCAAGGGGTTAATGTGCCGGGAGCGGTCCGTGACCGCTCCTGACACACAGTCACGGGTGTCAGCTGTGATAATCAGCTGACACCCGGCGGCGATTAGCTGCGCTCCCTCGGGAGCGCAGCTAATCGCCTATGACGTACTATCCCGTCCATGGTCAGAATGGCACGGGTTTTATGGACGGGATAGTACGTCTAATGTCAGAGAGGGGTTAAGGACGTGGAAGGCGACTCTCAGAGCGTGCATTGAAATCAGTTGGCAGAAGTTCCTGATAGCCACTCGAAGTGGGGTCTAAGAAGGAAAGGAATCACAGCAGTCACAACATCGAGTTAACTGAGGACAGGTCAGCAAGCGCTGGAAGGAAAGCTGACATTTACACTATTGCTACTCGTGCTTATGTTAAGGGCGAGAGCAGGGCGAAAGGCAAGTGGAGAAAGAGAGAAGTAAGTGATTCAGGTGACAGATCACCTTCACTAAATTGACCGGACACCGGGTCCGAAGCGTTGCTAGTGCTTCACGCCTAGTAATAAGAAACACCGGAGGCCTAGCTGGACTTCAGGTCACAGGAGGCAGCCCAATGTGTCGATACGTAACTGGAGTCAGGAGAACAGGAGTCTAGCGGGACGCTGCAGAAATAGACTTAGTTCTACCACAGAAAAGGCTCTACCACTATGTCGGCCGGGCGTAGTTGCTACAGAAAGAGTTAACTTGACTTCATGCAAGTTTGTACTCACATACACAGTAAGGAGAAAGGAGGCCTTAAACTTGCTCAGCAATATCCCGAATGTGCATTCTCCAACCTGACCAGCTCCCCGGGACATACCTGCAACATCTACAAGTAAAGGTATGGAAAGAGACTGCATTGTGTGTGACTGACTTCTTATCCGCACCCTGCATCACCATAGACTTTGAGGGACCAGTCCCACCTGTGGGGGACTTAACATCTAGCTGCCATAACATCCCCTCAGAGATCTACCCTGCAGCGCTGGTCAATCAGATCAGAAACCACAGGTGGCGTCACGAACTATAACTACAATCCCCTGTAAATATTCCCCCATTGTATGAGCGCCCAGGGCCACGGACCGAGCTCTGCTGCCAGTGACATTCCCCATAGACTTCAATGGGCTCGGTGCCGAGTACCCCATAACCCTGGTACCACCCCACTTGGTGTGTGCGACTCATATACATATATATATATATTATATATCTATATCTGTAGCTTTGGTGCCGTAAAAGGAGGGGGGTCCAGACACATTTCTTGCACAGGGGCCCTAAGCTGTTAGTGTTCGCCCCTGGACTTGATGACGCTATGCGGCCAGCCAATCACAGTAATACCACAGCCAAGATGGCTACACCATTACAGTGTATGTCAGGCAATCCCCACATGTTCATTGGCTGTCTAAAAGCGCCAAACATGCAGGATGGGGACTCGCCGAGTAACAAGCATCCCGAGCACACTGATGCCCAAGCGAGTAACGAATAGTGACGAGCACGATCGCTCATCACTAATGGGCAGTCAAAAGCTTCTGTAGGAGGAATGTAGAGGGGGCACATACTTTTGTCTGTATCGTGTATCTATACAATTCATGTAAATATAACAATAATGTGCATAAAGCAATACATGATGCAACCGTGAATATTGATTAGTCCTTTATATTTAATGGAGATTGCCAGGGTTAGTGTCCTTTTAAAGAAGCAAATAATCTCCAAGAACTGGCGACACACTAGAGGTTGTAGAACACATTTTTTCCTGTTTACATGGTGCAATCATCTGCATATGCAAATTATATGAGGATATAGAGCTGCATAGACGAGGAGATATTCTGCAGACTGGTGATGATTTTAGGTTTTAATGTGATCAGCGCCTGCACATTTGTCATCTGATCACTGGTGTGTTCACGCGGAGTGATGATGAGGGTCAAACATTCTTATAAATCTTTGTTCAGCCGCTCGTTAACTAGAGTAAAAAGGCTTTACAGGGCTTGTCCAGGCAGAAAGAAAAGTTTCCCAGGGGCTTGGATTTATAAAAAATATCAAACTAATTCATAATTACCTGCATCCAACTGGATCAAACACAGGCCACTACATAGAAGAGGAGAGGTCACTGTTCCACCAGCAGCAGAATCATTGCAGCCTGTGATGGGCTGCAGCGGTCAGGTCAGGGCCGGCGTCAGCACCCAGCACACCCGGGCAAGTGCCGGGGCCCTGAGCAGGCGGGGGGGCCCACTCACAGTCGGGGACACCGGCATGCTATGGGGGCCCGGTGTCTGTGCCAGTACCAGGGGCCGGTGCCTCGAGCAGAGCAGCGACCATTGAGGAGAGGTGTGTATTTAATTTTTCATTTTTTTATGTTTGGCGCAATATATGGAGACCATCATATGGGGCCCATCATACACTGGAGCATCATATATGGGGCCCATCATACACTGGAGCATCATATATGGATCATTACTTGGGGCCAATCATACACTGGAGCATCATATATAGAGCATTATATGGGGCTAATCATACACTGGAGCATCATATATGGGGCCCATTATATATGGAGCATTATATGGGGCCCATACTATACTGGAGAATCATATATAGGTCCATTATATATGAAGCATTATATGGGGCCCATCATGCACTGAAGAATCATATATGGGGCCGACTATATATGGAACATCATATTTGGCCCATTATATATGGAGCATCATTTGGGGCCTATTATATATGGAGCATCATTTGGGGCCTATTATATATGGAGCATCATTTGTGGCCTATTATATATGGAGCATCATATAGGGTCCATTATATATGGAGCATTATATGGGGCCCATTATATATGGAGCATTTTATGGGGCTCATTATTCTGTATGGAACACTATTTGGTGACCATAATACTGTATGAAGCAATATATGGAGCTCATTATACTGTATGGAGCACTATGTGATGACCATAATACTGTATGAAGCAATATATGGAGCTCATTATACTTTATGGAGCACTATGTAGTGCCCATAATACTGTATGGATGACTATACTGTTTGTCTTTTGAGTGAGAGTTCACATAATCAAGCATAATGGTAAATGGGACAAGGTTTGGAGTTTTACATGCACATTTTTTTCGGTCTATATTTTTTGCCTTCTATCTATTTAGACTAGTGAAGGTTCAATATTTGTGCTCTGTGTAAGTTGAAGCTATTTAGCTTACATTCATCTGCGCACTTTTTTCACTGTATGAAATTTTATATTCTCATAGATATCCCCTGTTGGTTGTTCCATTTACCATTGTGCTTGATTATGTGAACTCTCACTTGATTTATATATAGCACATTTAGGTAATCTACTTATATTCATTAACCTATGAAGGCTTAACCAGGGGTTCTCTTGATCATAGAGTGTGTTGTTTACATGTGTTCATACATTTTGTCTATATGCAGGGCACTAGAAGCCATATCTATATCTGTGAATACCTTTTGAGATAGATATTGTATATGTATGCCTACTATGGTGATATACGTAGCTTTAATTACAAATTAATTTCGGTCCTATTACATATTAGTAGTTTCTTTTTGGAACACTTGTCTATAAAACTACTTTAATTATTGTGGCATTCTTTGAGTACGTGTTATCTTGTTAACAGTTCAATTTTTGTGACATTCATCTCCACTGGAAAATGATTTTATATTGGATTTTATCTGTTTTGTGATTAGTAAAGTAGATTAATTTTATTTGGCATAAGCTTCCTGTTTTGCTTTGTAGGATATATGTCATTACAATTAAAGACCCTGTCACACACAGCGATCTCGCTAGCGAGATCGCTGCTGAGTCACTAGTTTTGTGACGCAACAGCGATCTTCCCAACGATATCGCTGCGTGTGACAGGCAGGAGACCAGCGATCAGCTGGTAACCAAGGTACACATTGGGTTTCCAGGCGCCGGGCGGCGCCTGGAAACGCGATGTGTACTTTGGATACCAGCGCGCTGCTGTAGGGGAGCTGGTAACCAAGGTACACGTCGGGTTTCCAGGTTCTGCACAGCGCCTGGAAACCCGATGTGTACCTTGGTTACCAGCTCCCTGCACCAGCGGGCTGGTATCCAACGTACACTGCGGGTAACTAAGCGATGTTACCCTCAGTGTCGCTGCCCTGATCGCTGCTGAGATCTGCCTGTTTGGCAGCTCACCAGCGATCATGTAGCGACACACCAGCGATCCTGACAAGTGCATATCGTTGTCGGGATCACTGGTGTGTCGCTAGGTGTGACGGGGCCCTAAGTCAGAACATCACTATGGTAACAATCCATTATATCCCTATTTGATGAAGCTAAACGTGAAACGCGCGCCGGGATTGGTCCTGGCTCCGTGGCATAGCAATATATCATGGGTGAGCATTGAGCATATTTGACAGATTCATTATTTTCTACCTGTAATATACATACTGATGTTTGGGGAACTTCCTTAAGTTGATGGTAGATGTTTGATGTTTGATCCCGGATGCTGTGTGCATTTGGCAATTAGCAGCTTGGCTATATTAGACTTGCACTTGCTTTAAACTTTGCATTTTGCTGCCATAATGCACACATAATGGATTGTTACCATAGTGATGTTCTGACTTAATTGCAATGACATTTATGCCTGGAGACCTATGCTTTTTTACCAGGGTCAATTGTCCTTTTTTGTCTATATTGTATTTGTAATTATTGATTAATAAAGTATTGTTTTTTACCTAATTGTATACAACTCCATTTTTTTTTTGTTCATGGACGTGGGCACTACCTACCGCAGGGCGCAAGCTGTTATGATTCGGTAGCTGAGGAGTGCAGGCAAAAAGGCAATACACCAGAGCAGTTGGAATCTATGAGATTGCAGTACCCTGACTAACCACCACAAATAGAGGCAGCCGTGGAGCGTTCCTACGTTGGTCCTAGACGCCTCGTCACAGCCTGAGAAACTAACTACACCTAAAGATAGAAATAGGAAAGCTATCTGCCCGGAGCAGAACCCCAAAGATAATAGCAAGCCCCCAAACATGTAATGGCGGTTAGACAAGACGAAATACTGACACAGACAGAAAATAGTATGAGCAAACGTTGGGGCCCAAATTAACTAAATAGAAAAGGATAGGAAGGGTACTTACTGCAATCACAAAAAAAAAACCTGAAAGCACCAACTCTACTAATTTCAAAAACACCTGAGATCACACGACCTCTACCACCTAAATTAGCTCTCTGGTGTAACAAAATCAAAACAGCAGCCACTGAAAAAACTGGAAAAAGCAAAAGTACAAACATCAGTGGCTGAACTAAACTGAGAGGGCAAAAGCCCCCTGAGGGGACCCAGAAGGCCCCCACAGAAGTGTAGGACAAAATGCAAAAATCAAGCACAGAAACAAAAAGAAGAAAATGTCTTATCTGTTAGAAGGAGATGCAGACACGACACAGCAGGCTACAAGGGAAACTGGAATCAAGGATTCAGACCAGAACAATTGATCACCGGCAACCCTGATGGGAAGGTGACTCCCTTATATAAGACCAGTCAGTAACACCTGATTCCCAGTCCTCACAATCTTCACTGAACAGACCAGTACCGCTTGTAACCACCAGAGGGAACCTCTGCTCAGAACTCATCTCAAACCCATTCACAACAGTACCCCCCCTTGAGGAGGGGTCACCGAACCCTCATTTGAGCAACCAGGTCGGTCAGGATGAGTTCTATGATATGCACGGATGAGTCTCCTAGCATGGATGTCCGAAGCAAACACCCAAGAATTGTCTTCCTGACCATAACCTCTCCACTTAACCAAATACTGGAGTTTCCGTCTAGAAAAACGAGAATCTAATATTTTCTCAACCACATACTCCAGATTGCCCTCAACCAAAACAGGGTCAGGAGGCACAGCAGCAGGAACCACTGGCTCAACAAACCTCTTCAACAAGGACTTGTGGAACACGTTATGGATCTTAAATGTCCCTGGAAGAAGCAAACGAAAAGAAACAGGATTAAGAATCTCCATGATCTTATAAGGTCCAATGAACCTAGGCTTAAATTTAGGAGATGCTACTCTCATAGGAATATTTTTTGAGGACAACCAGACCAAGTCCCCCACTTTAAACCGAGGACCATCAGTCCTATGCCGGTTAGCAAACCGCTGGGCCCTCTCCTGAGAGAGGGACAACCTCTCCACCACCTGGTCCCAAATCTGCTGCATACGCTCCACAACAGAGTCAACACCCGGACAGACAGAAGCCTCCGTCTGTCCCGAAGAAAATCGAGGGTGAAACCCAGAATTACAGAAAAATGGAGACATCAAAGTGGCAGAGCTAGCCCTATTATTAAGAGCAAACTCAGCCAAAGGCAAAAAAGAAACCCAGTCATCCTGATCAGCAGACACAAAGCATCTTAGATAAGTCTCCAATGTCTGGTTTGTTCTCTCAGTTTGACCATTGGTCTGAGGATGAAACGCCGAGGAGAAAGACAATTGAACACCAAGTTTAGAACAAAAGGTCCTCCAAAATCTGGAAACAAACTGGACTCCTCTGTCAGACACAATGTTCTCAGGAATGCCGTGTAAACGAACCACGTGCTGAAGGAACAAAGGCACCAATTCAGAGGAGGAAGGCAACTTAGGCAATGGCACAAGATGTATCATCTTGGAAAACCTATCACAAATCACCCAGATGGCGGTCATTCTCTGAGCAACAGGAAGGTCGGAAATTAAATCCATAGAGATATGGGTCCATGGTCTCTTGGGCACAGGTAATGGCATCAACAAACCACCAGAGCGAGAGCAAGTCCCGCAGGACTGCACAAATTCCCTGACATCACGAGACAAGGTAGGCCACCAAAAGGACCGACTAACCAAGTCTCTGGTACCAAAAATTCCGGGGTGCCCAGCCAACGCGGAACAATGAATCTCAGACATCACACTCTTTTTCCACTGGTCCGGGACAAACAATTTTCCAACAGGGCAGCGCTCGGGCCTATCCTCCTGACACCCCTCCAGAGCAAGTCTCAAATTGGGTGAGATGGCGGAAAGAACTACACCCTCTTTCAAAATAACAGAAGGATCAGATAACTCAGGAGAGTCCGCAAGGAAACTCCTCGAGAGAGCATCCGCCTTAACATTCTTAGTGCCAGGAAGAAAGGAAACCACAAAATTAAAACGTGTGAAAAACAAGGCCCACCTGGCCTGTCTAGGATTGAGTCGCTTGGCAGATTCCAGATAAACCAGATTCTTATGGTCCGTAAGGACCACCACCCGATGTTTGGCTCCCTCCAGCCAATGTCTCCACTCTTCAAAAGCCCACTTCATGGCCAATAACTCCCGATTACCCACGTCATAATTACGTTCAGTAGGAGAAAATTTTCGAGAGAAAAAGGCACAAGGGTTACTTTTAGAGGTCTCTGGATCTTTTTGGGACAAAACGGCACCTGCCCCAATTTCAGAGGCATCAACCTCCACCTGAAATGGCAGAGAAACATCAGGCTGCCGTAGAACAGGAGCAGAAGTGAATCTCTGCTTAAGTTCCTGAAATGCAGAGACTGCCTCAGGAGGCCAATTCACCACATCAGAACCCTTTTTGGTCAAATTAGTTAATGGTTTAACAATAACCGAGAAATTACCAATAAATTTACGATAAAAATTGGCAAAACCCAAAAATCTTTGAAGAGCCTTTAATGAAGTAGGTTGGACCCAATCACAGATGGCCTGAACCTTGACCGGGTCCATTTCAATAACAGATGGGGACAAAATGAATCCCAGAAATGAGATCCTCTGTACGCCAAAAAGACACTTTGATCCCTTCACATACAGAGCATTCTCTCTCAAAATCTGGAATACAGTTCGAACATGTTTCACATGAGAGTCCCAGTCATTGGAAAAAATCAAGATATCATCCAAATAAACAATCAGAAATTTATCCACAAAATCTCTGAAAATGTCATTCATGAAGGACTGGAAGACAGAAGGAGCATTAGTGAGCCCAAAGGGCATCACAAGGTACTCAAAATGCCCCTCCGGGGTATTGAATGCCGTCTTCCATTCATCCCCGTGCTTAATGCGAATAAGGTTATATGCCCCCCTGAGGTCAAGCTTGGTAAACCAAGTAGCGTTTTTCACCCTGGAAAACAGGTCAGAAATCAAGGGTTACGGGTATTGATATTTCACAGTAATATTGTTCAAAAGACGATAATCAATACACGGCCTTAATGAACCATCCTTTTTGGCCACAAAGAAAAAAACCGGCACCTAAGGGTGAAGAGGATGGTCTGATATGACCTTTCTCCAATGACTCCTTGATATAAGACCACATAGCGTCATGTTCAGGTACAGACAAGTTAAAAAGGCGACCTTTAGGGAATTTACTACCAGGCACTAATTCAATAGCGCAGTCATAGCTCCTATGGGGAGGCAAGGATGCAGATTTACTTTCGCTAAACACATCAGAAAAATCAATCAAAAAGTCAGGAACATCCTGAGCCTGGGTGGAGGCAGAAAAAACAGGAGTGTTGGTATTAACACATTGGCAGCCCCAACTGGTTACAGACACAGATTTCCAATCCAAAACAGGATTATGAGACTGTAACCAAGGGAAACCCAGTACGATAATATCATGCAGATTATACAGAACCAAAAATTTGCAGCACTCTTGATGATCAGGTTCAACCCTCATTATAACCTGAGTAGAGAACTGAGGTTTATTCTCAGCCAAAGGGGTAGAATCGATCCCCAGAAGGGGAATAGACTTCTGTAGGGGTATCAAGGGAAACCCACAACGTTTAGCAAAATCATAATCCATCAGGTTAATAGCTGCTCCAGAATCAACGAAAGCCTGAGCAGAAAATGAGGACAGAGAGCATATCAGAGTGACAGTTAGTAAAAACTTAGTCTGAACACTACCCAAGACAACTGAGCATGCAAAACGTCCTCCCCGCTTAGGGCAGACTGAAATAGCATGAGAGGCATCACCACAGTAGAAACATAACCCATTGCGCTTTCGAAACTCATGACGCTGTGCCCCAGACACCACTCTATCACACTGCATGGATTCAGAAGCAGGTTCACAAGGCAACACTATTCCACGCATACTTCTCCGCTCACGCAAACGTCTGTCAATTTGAATCGCTAATGACATAGAATCATTGAGACCAGAGGGGACAGGGAATCCCACCATAACATCCTTTACATTATCTGACAGCCCTTTCCGAAAAAGGGCCGCCAAAGCGTCGTCATTCCACTTGGTCAGGACTGCCCACCTACGGAATCTCTGACAGTATAACTCAGCGTCATCAAGCCCCTGATTTAATGCCAACAAGGCTTTTTCAGCTTGATCAGTGACATTAGGCTCATCGTACAATAACCCCAAAGCCTGAAAAAATGCATCAACATCACTCAAAACAGGATCCCCAGGTGTCAGGGAAAAAGCCCAATCCTGAGGATCGCCGCGCAGGAGAGAGATGACAATTTGAACCTGCTGCGCTGCGTTTCCTGAGGACTTAGATTTTAAGGCAAAAAACAATTTACAATTATTTTTGAAATTCTGAAACTTAGCTCGATCCCCTAAAAACAAATCTGGCATGGGAATCCTAGGTTCCACAACAGGCAACCTAGCAAGATAGGTAGCAATACTCCGAACCTCGGTGGCAAGCTGATCCACACGGCCAGACAACTGTGCAAACTCCATTGAGAGAAAAAAAAAAAAAATCCTCCCCAGCACCCAGAGATACAGAGGGAAAAAAAAAAAATGCAACAAACAGAAAAATATCTCTGACAACTCTGACAACCCTTTTTTTTTTTTTTTTCACATATTTTTTTCCCTTCTGTGAGTACCATACAATTTTCAATTTTTGGGCCGGTGATACTGTTATGATTCGGTAGCTGAGGAGTGCAGGCAAAAAGGCAATACACCAGAGCAGTTGGAATCTATGAGATTGCAGTACCCTGACTAACCACCACAACTAGAGGCAGCCGTGGAGCGTTCCTACGTTGGTCCTAGACGCCTCGTCACAGCTGAGAAACTAACTACACCTAAAGATAGAAATAGGAAAGCTATCTGCCCCGGAGCAGAACCCCAAAGATAATAGCAAGCCCCCAAACATGTAATGGCGGTTAGACAAGACGAAATACTGACACAGACAGAAAATAGTATGAGCAAACGTTGGGGCCCAAACTAACTAAATAGAAAAGGATAGGAAGGGTACTTACTGCAATCCCAAAAAAAAACCCTGAAAGCACCAACTCTACTAATTTCAAAAACACCTGAGATCACACGACCTCTACCACCTAAATTAGCTCTCTGGTGTAACAAAATCAAAACAGCAGTCACTGAAAAAACTGGAAAAAGCAAAAGTACAAACATCAGTGGCTGAACTAAACTGAGAGGGCAAAAGCCCCCTGAGGGGACCAGAAGGCCCCCACAGAAGTGTAGGACAAAATGCAAAAATCAAGCACAGAAACAAAAAGAAGAAAATGTCTTATCTGTTAGAAGGAGATGCAGACACGACACAGCAGGCTACAAGGGAAACTGGAATCAAGGATTCAGACCAGAACAATTGATCACCGGCAACCCTGATGGGAAGGTGACTCCCTTATATAAGACCAGTCAGTAACACCTGATTCCCAGTCCTCACAATCTTCACTGAACAGACCAGTACCGCTTGTAACCACCAGAGGGAGCCTCTGCTCAGAACTCATCTCAAACCCATTCACAACAGCAAGCACTGGTGAGTGGGAGTCTCATTCTGGGACTCAGACTGGCCTGTGGGCCTGTGGCACACTGTAATGGCAGCTGCTTTCTGTCTTCTCAGCCTCTGCCTCAGATCCGGAGGGTTCAGACAGGGTTAGAGGCGTGCTTACATAGCATGCTGTACATGACACGCCTCTGAACTCTGAACCCCGGCCGGATCCAATCCCAAACCTCCGCCGGGTGCCAAAGCAACACCATGCGGTCTCAGCCTGCTCTGCACTGAGTCCCGCCGGCCCCGCTGTCAGCTGTTTGTGGACACCTGGCCGGTCGCTCTCCACTACCGCGGCCGCAGTCAGTAGGTGTTCTTTCATTGTGCGCCCCTGCTTCTGGGGGGGAAGCTGCCCCCCCCTGCACATTGGTGGGTACGCCCATGAGTCTTAATAAACCAGCAGAAGATTAACCTAAGAAGCATTCCTGTGTCTACCTCTAAGAGCAGCTGAGTGAGCCAATCTATCACAGTTACAGTTAGGTCCATATATATTTGGACAGAGACAAGATTTATCTAATTTTGGTTCTAGACATTACCACAATGAATTTTAAACAAAACAATTCAGATGCAGTTGAAGTTCAGACTTTCAGCTTTCATTTGAGGGTATCCACATTAAAATTGGATGAAGGTTTAGGAGTTTCAGCTCCTTAACATGTGCCACCCTGTTTTTAAAGGGACCAAAAGTAATTGGACGGATTAAATAATTGTAAATAAAATGTTCATTTCTAGTACTTGGTTGAAAACCCTTTGTTGGCAATGACTGCCTGAAGTCTTGAACTCATGGACATCACTAGACGCTGTGTTTCCTCCTTTTTGATGCTCTGCCAGGCCTTCACCGCGGTGGTTTTCAGTTGCTGTTTGTTTGTGGGCCTTTCTGTCTGAAGTTTAGTCTTTAACAAGTGAAATGCATGCTCAATTGGGTTGAGATCAGGTGACTGACTTGGCCATTCAAGAATATTCCACTTCTTTGCTTTAATAAACTCCTGGGTTGCTTTGGCTTTATGTTTTGGGTCATTGTCCATCTGTAGTATGAAACGACGACCAATCAGTTTGGCTGCATTTGGCTGGATCTGAGCACACAGTATGGCTCTGAATACCTCAGAATTCATTCGACTGCTTCTGTCCTGTGTCACATCATCAATAAACACTAGTGACCCAGTGTCACTTGCAGCCATGCATGCCCAAGCCATCACACTGCTTCCGCCATGTTTTACAGATGATGTGGTATGCTTTAGATCATGAGCTGTACCACGCCTTCGCCATACTTTTCTCTTTCCATCATTCTGGTAGAGGTTGATCTTGGTTTCATCTGTCCAAAGAATGTTCTTCCAGAACTCTGCTGGCTTTTTTAGATGTTTTTTAGCAAAGTCCAGCCTAGCCTTTTTATTCTTGATGCTTATGAGTGGCTTGCACCGTGCAGTGCACCCTCTGTATTTCCTTTCATGCAGTCTTCTCTTTATGGTAGATTTGGATATTGATACGCCTACCTCCTGGAGAGTGTTGTTCACTTGGTTGGCTGTTGTGAAGGGGTTTCTCTTCACCATGGAGAGTATTCTGCGATCATCCACCACTGTTGTCTTCCGTGGGAGCCCAGGTCTTTTTGCATTGATGAGTTCACCAGTGCTTTCTTTCTTTCTCAGGATGTACCAAACTGTAGATTTTGCCACTCCTAATATTGTAGCAATTTCTCGGATGGGTTTTTTCTGTTTTTGCAGCTTAAGGATGGCTTGTTTCACCTTCATGGAGAGCTCCTTTGACTGCATGTTTCCTTCACAGCAAAACCTTACAAATGCAAACACCACACCTCAAATCAACTCCAGCCATTTTATCTGCTTAATTGAGAATGACATAACGAAGGGATTGCCCACACCTGTCCATGAAATAGCCTTGGAGCCAATTGTCCAATTACTTTTAGTCCCTTTAAAAACAGGGTGGCACATGTTAAGGAGCTGAAACTCCTAAACTCTTCATCCAATTTTAATGTGGATACCCTCAAATGAAAGCTGAAAGTCTGAACTTCAACTGCATCTGAATGGTTTTGTTTAAAATTCATTGTGGTAATGTCTAAAACCCAAATTAAATAAATGTTGTCTCTGTCCAAATATATATGGACCTAACTGTAGTGTTTCGAATGCGAGTAATGTTCAAGGAACACGTCTAGCTGCTACAGAAAACATTACATGTCCTGGGTGAAAGCAGCCATTCAGCAAGAGATGTCCAGTGGCATGGAGGACATAATCAAACACCTGGTCCAGACGCAGCAGCAGGAGATGAACAAGCTATTGCTACAGCAGATATAACAGCAGCAGGAACAGCGGCAACAGAGTCATTTTTGTCAGAATCTGTCAGTTAGGCTTCAAGATTCTTTGGGACAAAATGGTTTTCCAATGTTGCTTGACGCCGCCATGGCCCTTGCTATCAGGGTGGATAGACGACTCAGGGAGGGACCTACACCAACTCAGCCCCCTGTTGTTCTTTCTAGTGAAGAGATCACACAGGTGCTGTCTGATGAACATAGGCAGTTGGGGGGTGCCTCCTTTCATACCAGGTTGCCTGCGGTTCACCGTGGGATGGGGGCATGTTTATGCTGTGGTCTTATGGATCATTACATTAAAGTCTATCCATCTTACGCCAAAAATGGTACTCAATCGCAAAAGACGCGTTCCCCTGGTCGTTTGGAGGAAGATAACCAGGGTGTGTGCATTTCCTCCACTTTTATGTCTCTGCTTATCATTTCAGCTGAAATAGTTGTTGGTGAGAAAACAAAGACTATTCCGGTTCTTGTGGACAGTGGAGCTGGAGTCAGTTTGGTGGATTCTCGCTTTCCTCAGACTCATCGTTTAATCGGTAGGATGCTGGCGAGATCCATTCCTATTCATGCTATTAATTCCGCTCCTTTCAATCAGAAGAGTTTGACCAAAGTCATTCATAACGTCAACTTGCGCATAAGGACTCTTCATGAAGAGTTCCTGTCGTGCTATGTCTTGGAAGGTATGCCTACTCTCATCGTCTTAGGCCTTCTTTGGCTGAAGAAACACAATCCGTTCATAGATTTACAGTCCAGAGAAGTAGTCAGTTGGGGCAAGTTTTGTAATAACTGTTGCCTGGGAGCTAACTATCTCTGCTGTCTTTATTAAATCTACCCCTTCTTCTCCGGTGGAGGTAGCTAAGGTTCTACCGGAGAAAAGGGGCAAGACTCTACCCACACCTCAGGTAAACTCTGAATCTCTGTGTCCTCCTGGGAAGATTGGTCAGGTGAGGGTGGTGGTTCCTGAGGATAAGAGTTTTGTTATACAGGAGAACGCCTCCGTTGTCTGTCCTTCAAGGAGAGTACCATTTTGTGTCAAACATACGCGTGGTAATAAATGTTCAGCTCTGGATCTGTGTGTGAATGAGTATGTGTGGGTGTCCACTAATCTCATCAGTGGAAGTACGCATCTGGGACCTGGAGTTCTAGGGTGACCGGGCCATATAGGATATTTCCCATTCTCAGCCCTGGGATATTCCAGTTGGAGTTACCCCCAATAATTCAGGTACATAACGTGTTCCACAGGTCGTCGCTCTGGAGATTTGTTGCGCTTCCGGAACCTACATTATTACCAACCCCATCGGGCTGGGTTTGCAATGACCTTGAGGACCAGACGACTATAGAGGTGAATACTAGTGTGATGCATCCTTAAAATACGTCAGTTAGTCCGGTCTTAAGGATTCAGAGACCCCTCGTAGAAAGGGGGGGTACTGTCCTGAATCACTAAGCGATTCATGGCAGCTCTGGGTCTGCTGAAATTTAACTGTTTTTTTATTTTGGTCCAGCAAGAGTTAATGTCAGTCTTTTGCTGGTAGTTCTTTTAGGCTGGTCAGCTGTTGTTGGTTGGTAACCACTCCCACCTCCCTTTAATAGTCACATGATCCATCAGCTGATCGTCGGTTACAGAGTTTTTGTTCTTTGCAGACCAGCTAGGGGTGTGGAGCTCTCCTGTGACTGTGGTGTTGCTTCAGTGGGAGTTCAGATTCCTGGTGCTGTTTTCTCTGCTGCTTTGGAGCTTAGCAGCCGGAGCTGAGTATTTCCCCTTTTGTCTGTCCCGAGTTTGTATCTTCCCCTGTGCTTACCATCTGCAGTGGTGAAGCTAGCATCCTTGCTAGCCAGTGCACTTGCCAGGGTACATAGAGGTGACAGTCAGGAACTAGGCACGTGACGGCGGCGGGGGAAGAACCCAAATAGGGCATTAGGGGCGCTTAGGGACAGGCACAGGTTGGTGTCAGGAGGTGTCCTATCCCCGCTCCCTACCGTTAGGGCATTCCACTCCCTTTTCCATCTCGTCGTATTTATATGCTGTGCCATCTGCCAGACTTTCCCGTGTCTGAGCCTGACACAGTTTATTATTACAATTCATTTTAGGGCAAATTATTTCTTACAATATACTGTTTATTAGATCTCCAATAAGTTGTCATTGCCACCTCCTGACAAACCTGTAGAGGAAAACATCCAGTACTATTGCCCAAAAGCTAGTATTGTGCAGATATTCCAAGCACAGTATTCTCTTGGTAGGTTTGATTGGAAAGGACAGGATCCAGTCTCATCTTTAGCACTAAATACACACATGATGCCTATATGGAGCCTTCAATAATGCAGTAATAATAGTTTTTCTAAGCAAGATCTTGATTGCTCCTGCCCTCTATGAAATCCACATGTCTAAGGCCTCTTTCACACATCCGGCGGGCGCCTAAACGGCGCCCCCGGCATTTAGCCGCAGCGCCGCATGTGAAAAGCTTTCACACTTCCGGCGCCCAAAATGCGGTTTTTTCGCCGGATGGTTTCTGATGCTTGGAGAGATAAGAAACCATCCGGCAAAAAAAAAAAACGTTACATGCAGCGTTTTTTTCCGGACGCCGCAATGTACATTTTCGCCGCATCCGGACAAAACCGCATGCAACGCATTGACATGCGGCGCCATCCGGCGCTAATGCATGTCAATGCGAAAAAGCCGCATGCAGCGCATCAGATTTTCAGATGCGGCGCTGCGGGAAAATGCCGGGGGCGCCGCAAGGGGAAAAACGGATGTGTGAAACTAGCCTTAACTGGTCAACCCCTTTAATGAAGTGTTACAGAATAACCTGCATTTCTTCATAGGACATATTTCACAGGTATTATTTCCCCTTTTATATGTATTCTCAGTGACTAACACTAGGGGGCAGTGCTGCATAGGGATTAATAAAAAGCTGAAAATAAAAGAAATTTTTCATTCTATCAGTATTTGTACAATTTTCATATTTTTACTAGATTTTTACTACACATCAAGACATTTCTATCAGTAAAACATTGTTGCAGATGACTAAGACCTGTAACATTTCCATTAGGTCATCTATTAATTGCAATATATCGAGTCAATGGAACACATTTTTAGTGTGACGTCTTATCGTCCCCCCACAGTACAGTCTGCAGGGTTCTTAGCATTTTGAAGACTATGTTAATGAATAGTAGACTGTTTCAGATGCCCGTAATTTACAGCAGCAATAGTCAGATTGACCACTGGTCTCCTGACCCGAATGTAAACGAGTTGTCCAACCTTGGGTACAATTCTGTAGTCAATTTATGTGACTGCAGACTTTAGTGTCCTCACAGCGCACGCTATCAGGATTCTTCAGTGCCAAGAGTGGGCGAGCACTTGACTACAAGTATGTTATTTGCATACTGCCGGCCACATTCCGACTAGACTTGTCCGGCCTTGCTCAAATACACTTGCTTTGAGTGAAACCACACACGTCTAGTCGGCATGTGACCGCATGTATGTAAATCAAATATTTGCAGTCAAGTGCTCGCCCGCTCCCGGCGCTGGCGTGTCCTGACAGCATGCACACTCTGCATGCTGTGAGGATTCACAAATCTGCAGTCACAGAGAGAGCGGACAATTCTGCAGTCCAAAGCTGGACAACCCCTCTAAAGCCTCATATATACCAATGTTGCTTTAAGTTCTGGTCAGGGGATTTGCGGTTAAAACGGTCATTACGGACTATATTTGGACTGTGAAATATGCGCTTCTGAACCTGTCCTAAAAGTCAGTTCCACTACTGAATAATAAGTCACCTATCATATATAAAAGGTTATCGTTTAACAATTTAAATAAGTACCACCCAAAATGCTGCAGCTGACAGATGGTGGGCAAAATCCAGAATTTTGAATTTTTTTTTAATTTCATGCTCAAAATAAATAATAAAAATGTTGGAGGCCCCCACCCCAATCTAACTGTTGTGTTATTGCTCCGTCTGGTTCCTACAAAAGCCTCCATGTGAATAGGAATGTTTTTTAAAAAATTATAAAAAATGGGAAATAAGAGCACCGCTGAAGTAGAGAATTAGCTGGGGTATAGTTCACCACTTTTATTGGATCAACAAAATAAAGTTGCAAGGCGACGCGTTTCAGCATCATACCTTCCCGAGGCTAACCACCACTTTTTAACTCTTTTTCTTTAGATCTAATGGAATATAGCATGCTACCTTCTAGGCTGCGGTCACAGGTTGCGACTGCATTGCGGATTTCGTGCAAAGGCATTGTGAAAACTAAACTCGTCAATAAAAACCCCCCACAAACATGAACAATCCCATAGCCTATAATTCTATCCGTGAAACATGTGTCTGAAAAACGGACGTCCAAATGAGGCTCTAATCAGCCGTAATAAGGGTACATGAAGGTTCCTTAATATATGTAGATAGTGTGTGTTGAGAGCAAAGGAAATTAACTCCTTATCTACATCTTATCTGCAAATCTCTCATTATGATTTTCTACTTAACGAGATCGTTCTTGGACCCCCCCCCCCGCACACTCAGCTGTGCAAATCTTATTAACACTATACGTGCTGTACAGCTTGAGCTTTCTTTCCAAAACCAAATGCTTTACTTTTCATGGGATCCTCAGAACTAAAATAATGACATGTATGTCTACATCTAATACAAGGTGTGAGTGACCAATAATGGCTCATCATGACATTCTAGGGTCTATGTCATACTAATCGTTACAAGAGCAGCCGGATGCATAATTGACCACTATGTTATTCAAACACCTCTCTGCGGCGGACATGAGCAGCAGAGATCAAACCTATCCTGTGGATGAGTCATATTTTTTTTTTCAATTATTATTCTCCTTACGATACATATTCTGTCCAGAGACTCCCATCAGTCACTCAAATACTACTCTGAAGCGTACGGCTCGCGGGCTGAAGCATCGAACTCCTGCATGAGCATGCACAGAGCATGTACGGGCGCAGTAGAATGAGTATGAGTACACACTCTGTGAATTCTTAACCAGGAGCTTAGCCCTTGTACCTGCTTAGTAGCGTGCTTCAGAGCAGTTCTGTAAGCAATCTGTGGGGTCTCCAGACCCTACTAATTTACAGGACATGTAACAAGAAACAATATACAGTATATACACTTCTCAAAAAAATAAAGGAAACACTTAAACAACACTGTGTATTTCCAAGTCAATCATACTTCTGTGAAATCAACCTGTCCAGTTTGAAGCAACACTGATTGTGAATCAATTTCTTCTTTGTAAAAATGGAACAGACAAGTAAAAATTATAGGAAGTTAGCAAGACAACCTCTATAAAGGAGTGGTTCTGCAGGTGGCAACCACAGACCATTTTTCTGTTTTCATCCCTTTTGGCTGTTGTTTTGGTCACTTTTGCATTTTGCCATTACTCTCACCCCCAGTGGTGCAGTACCTTGAGGTGGTGTCTACAACCCACAGAAGTTGGTCAGGTAGTGCAGCTCATCCAGGATGGCACATCAATGCAAGCCGAGGCAAGAAGGATAGCCGTATCTGTTAGCACAGTGTCCAGAGCATGGAGCAGATACCAGGAGACAGGCCAGTAAATCAGGAAATGTGAAGGAGGCCGTACGAGGGCAACAGCCCTGCAAAATGAACTGCAGCAGGCCAATAACATCCATGTGTCTGCTCAAACTGTCAGAAACAGACTCCATGAGGGTGGTGTGAAGACCTGACATCCACAAGTGTGCAGGTGATTGGCATTTGCCAGAGGACACAAAGATTGGCAGATTCAACATTGGCGCCCTGTGCTCTGCACGGATGAGAACTTGTTCACACTGAACACATGTAACAGAATCTGGAGGCGCCATGGAGAATGTTCTACTACCTACAACATCCTCCATTAAGACCGGTTTGGCAGTGGGTGAGTAATGGTGTGGGGTGGCATTTCTTTGGAGGGCTCCACAGGTACTGGGATGAGATCCTTTACCCATTGTGAAACCATATGCAGATGCACTTGGTCCTGGGTTCCTTCTGATGCATGACAATGCTAGGTCTCATGTGCTGAAGTGTGTTAGCAGTTCCTGCATGATGAAGGCATTAATGCTATGGACTGGCCTGCCTGTTCCTCAGACCTGAATCCAATCGAGCACATCTGGGACATCATGTCTTGTTCCAGTCATCAAAGCCACATTGTACCACAGACTGTCCAGGAGTTGACTGATGCTTTAATCCAGGTCTGGGAAGAGATCCCTCAGGAGAACATCCGCAGTCTCATCAGGACCATGCCCAGGTGTTGTAGGGAGGTCATAAAGGCACGTTGAGGCCACACACACTACTGAGTGAGCATCATTTCCTTGTCTTAAGGCATTTCACCTGAAGTTGGATCAGTCTGTAATTTGATTTTCCACTTTGATTTTGAGTAGCATTCCAAATCCAGACCTCTATGGGATATTAATTTTCAGTTACATTGATCATTTTTATGTTTTATTGTTCTCAACTGGAATTATTCATTCAGTGATATCTAGGATGTGGTATTTTATTTGTTAATAAAATGAGAAAGCATCTGCCTGGTTTCCATTGCTTCTTCTTCAATAGCCAAGGTATTCAACCTGTGATTTATGGACACCAGGGGGTGCATGCCATGAGTCTAGGGGCTACGCAGTGCTTTGGGTATGGGGTATGGGGCTTAGGAATGCAGGGAAACACTAGGTTATAGAAGTATTGTTGGTTCATGCAAATCCTTACTTGCTGATGCTAGCTAATTGATAAAATGTTGAGATCAAAGTGTAGAATATCTTTAGGAGATATTTTTTCTTGTCAGTGAAAATCACTCAGCCTTATGACATATTCTTTAAAGGGAATCTGTCCACAGTTTTTTTTATGTAATCTGAGAGCAGCATGGTGTAAGGGAAGATACTCCAATTCCAGAGATGTTTCACCTGCTCAGCACCTTGCTGTAGTTTCAACACAAACAGCAGGAAATTATCACTGAAGGACTAGATGCCATGTACAGACCAGTCCAGCTAATCTGTGTAACCCCGCTCCCAGCACTGATTGGCAGCTCCTGACAATGTACATAGGTAGCAGCCAATCAGGGGTGTGGGCTGGGTTATACACAGCTCAGCATTCCAATCACTGCTAGATCTGCAGCAGAGAAAACTCTAATTCTATCAAAACTGCAGCAAGCAGCCTAGTAAGTGACTAGTAAGTGGAATCAGGGTCTCTGTCTCTACATTCCGTATAAAAGCCTGCTGACAGATTCCCTTTAAATAGTCTGACAATACATGAAACTATAGACGACAGATCTGCTAAATATACAGGTCAAAATTCTGCAAAATATTTTCTGCAAAAGTGTCAGAAAACCATCAGAATCGTCTCAAACTGCTTAAGCATATGCAGTATTTTTATAGAGCGGATTATGCACTTTTTATCCATGAGCTCCACAGAGTTTAAGCATTACAGCCTCCTGTAAAATTGACTTCCCATTAATGAATGCATTCCACTTTTGTCTAATGGCTAGCTGCTTATAATAAAAGCATGCACAATAGTGATAGAACTGTAATAGACTCTGGCGGAGACATTTTGGGGTGTTTGCAGCTTTCAGACCCTGTAGGAAATCAATGGCTTTTGTTTTCCTGTACTAATTCGAAATAGTGTGTTAAAAACACGGACTCATAGAGCCTTATTAACTGTAACATAAAGGGAACGGGAGCCGAGGGAATGAAAAGAACCCCGCATGGACAGTTTATGTTTTTTCTCTATTTGTCAAATTGAATGCAAGTTATCAACTGGTTCCACAAACATAATTACTCTCATTCACTTGTACAGTAATATTGCCAAATATAAATACTGACGAGTCTGCTTTGTCTTCTTCTACTATCTGACATGAACTTATAGGTTCAAAGGGTAAGCCTGGGATGTCCAGATACTGCTTTACCAGACTCTCTGGTTTGAGGAGAACACCATCATGGTAGACATCAGAAGTCCACATCAGATCTCCACATTGCAGAAGAGCTCAGGCCTGTAAATTTCATCGGGATATATCCTTCGTCTTCTTGTACGGTCTCCGCGAAGGAGGCAATACTGAACATAGAGATGGAAGGCATGCATATTTGGTTCTTGAAGTGTCTCACATGCGTCTTAGGTTCAACATCTGGATACCCTTCATGTTTGACTTGACGTTTCCATAATTCACTATTACGGGAACGTCTTGCAGAGAGAAATTCATCTTGAAGAATGCCTTTTGCTTGATATTGGAAAGAGCCTTTCTGAACCTTTTGCTCACTAAGGCGTAGAGAAGAGAGTTGATCGCTGAGTTGAAGAGCGCCAACCAGGTAGAAATAGTCCTCATTAATGGAGGAAGGTCCTGTGCTTTGATGGACTGTAGTATGCTCACAACAATATACGGCACCCAGCAGCAAAAGAATGTTAAAATCACCAGAAATAATCGAAATGTTCCATTATAGTAACTCCCAGGGGTATTATATATTGCAAAAACATCTTGTTTTTTGCACTCGGAACATCTAGAAATTGGCAAATTTGTTGTATGGATACTGTGGTGTAGTGACCCCTGATGCAGCTAGGGGGCACTGTGTATGCTCCTCTGGATATGCATAGAGGCATGGTTTGTGTTGTGGTAAAAGGACCTGTGATGAGGTCATGACCATGTGATCCTGATCTCATCTGTGGGTGGAGTTACAGCTATGTAACGAAGTGTGTTTGGCACCTGAAGAGAGTAGTTGTGGGAGTCTGCCAGTGTGGACAGACTTCCATGTGTCCAGGCGGGACATTACAGAGAGGTCTCTGTGTCTGAAGAGTGTTGTGGGTGTCTGCCAGTGTTGACAGACTTCCATGTGTCCAGGCAGGACATTACAGAGAGGTCTCTGTGTCTGAAGAGTGATGTGGGAGTCTGCCAGTGTGGACAGACTTCCATGTGTCCAGGCGGGACATTACAGAGAGGTCTCTGTGTCTATGAAGAGTGTTGTGGGAGTCTGCCAGTGTGGACAGACTTCCATGTGTCCAGGCAGGACATTATAGAGAGGTCTCTGTGTCTGAAGAGTGAGGTTCCAGGACCGAGCTGAAGTACTTGAGAATTGTACTGTACGTTACTGTGTGGTTTATGGAGCAATAAACCTGATGAACTTTTGATATAAAAGTGCGTCCTGATTACCTCTGAAGCAGCTGAGTGAGTGGAAACCTTACAATTGGTGGATGGAATGCTGGCAGCGACCCAAGGAGCACATGTTGCAGGACTGGGAATCAGCAACCAGAGGAGGAACGACGGTCGTGATAACCGTGAGTGTGACCAGTGGTCACGAATAAACTGTGTTTATGTTTATGTGGTGCTCTAAATAGAGTATCTGAAGAAGCTGTTAAGCAGTGGTGACAGACAGGAGTCTGTGTTATGTGACCGGGGTCATTGAGAAGTAAGCAAAGAGCATGCTGATAGGATACCTCTGAGGAGGAGGTCTCCAGGAACCTGTGTGGCTGACTGCCAACAGGGGACGGTCTTGAAAACCGTGTTATGCTGGTCGGGACCAGAGGGAACTATTCGTGAGAGAAAGACTGTATTTTTGTGTTTGCTGGATACCTCTGAGGCTGAGGTCTCCAGGAACCTGTGTGGCTGACGCCAACAGGGGACGGTCTTGACAACCGTGCTAGGCTGGTCGGGATCAGTGAGAAGAATTAGTGAAAGACTGTTTTTTTTTTCCTCTGTTGGATGCCTCTGAGAGGAGGTGTCCGAAAATCTCTCTGGCCGAGAGTGTAACAGACAGGAGTCTGTGTTGTACTGACGGGTCAGTGAAAGACTGTTTTTTCCTTTGGGGGATGCCTCTGAGAGGAGGTGTCCGGAAATCTCTGTGGCCAAGAGTGTGACAGACAGGAGTCTGTGTTGTGCTGACGGGTCAGTGAGAAACTGATTTGCTCTGTTGGATGCCTCTGAGAGGAGGTGTCCGGAAATCTCTGTGGCCAAGAGTGTGACAGACAGGAGTCTGTATTGTGCTGACGGGTCAGTGAGAAACTGTTTTTTTTTTTTTTTTGGAACACGTGTGAGGTGTTTACTGTGGCTCGGAGGAGTCATGAAGGTGACAAGCGGCTGGCTGTGACTCGTGGGGTCATGAAGGTGACAAGCGGCAGGCTGTGACTCGTGGGGTCACGAAGGTGACAAGCGGCAAGACGGCGCAGCGGAAGCTTGCAGAGACTTGTGGTAGCAGGAGCTACAGTGACTGTTGCAGCAAAGAGTTCTGCAGGAGCTGCAGTAACAGCCACAGCAGCTTATGAGCAGCATCTGGAGTGCTGGTGGTTTGTGGCTGCAACGGAAGCGGGTGGCTATCCTGAGGGACATGCACCTACGAGGACATCACCTACTCGTCTCCGCACGAAGCAAATGATCCTGTTGAGAAATCACGAAGCCACTCGACGGCTGGAGCAAGCAAGAAAGGCTCAAAGTCTGCTTGGATTGGTGGAAGACATCATTCAAGTGCCCAGAGGTCTGGTGAAGAAAGTCATCGGAAGACTTGGGAAAGTGATGCAGGAGATGGTGAATAAGTCCGGTGTGACGAGAGTCAGGATTCCGGCTGATGACGAAGTCCAGGTCAGGGGTGAAGATGGGATGGTTCCATTCCTCGTTGTCGGATCCAAGGAAAGCCTTGGGAATATCCGGATGCTCCTGGAGTATCGTGTGTCATACTTGAGAGAAGTAAAGCAGCTACGACTGGAGAGGGAGCAGGTCAACAGAGAGCTGCAGGAAATGGAAAGAAGATGGCCGCCACCTTCAATCCGTGGTGTTGAGGGGCGAAGAGGTTCGCTGAAGACTATAAGTCCTCAAGCTGGAGCTAATACAGGAAATAGGTCACCTGGTGGAGGAGGTAGAAGCAGTGATGCCTCAGTTAGCTCAGTGATGAGTGACCTAAGCAGGAGAACCTATGGTGGACAAAATGAAAAGGACTCAGACCAGACAGGACGTATGGGTGTAAGAGAATTGCGACGCCATACTGACTGCTGGGGACACGGGTGGTCTGACAGGGGGCCATCGTTGGCAAAAGATGTGACAGAGTCGGATGACAGACGCCTACAAAAGGGGTCAGTAGAAGGGCCCGACTTAGAGAGACGGTTTGACTGGCAGAGACGACCAAGAAGGATCTCTGGTCGGGTAACAAGTGTTCAACCCCACAAGTTTGAACAGAGGGGGGAGGTATGTGGTGTAGTGACCCCTGATGCAGCTAGGGGGCACTGTGTATGCTCCTCGGGATATGCATAGAGGCATGGTTTGTGTTGTGGTAAAAGGACCTGTGATGAGGTCATGACCATGTGATCCTGACCTCATCTGTGGGTGGAGTTACAGCTATGTAACGAAGTGTGTTTGGCAACTGAAGAGAGTGTTGTGGGAGTCTGCCAGTGTGGACAGACTTCCATGTGTCCAGGCGGGACATTACAGAGAGGTCTCTGTGTCTGAAGAGTGTTGTGGGAGTCTGCCAGTGTGGACAGACTTCCATGTGTCCAGGCAGGACATTACAGAGAGGTCTCTGTGTCTGAAGAGTGATGTGGGAGTCTGCCAGTGTGGACAGACTTCCATGTGTCCAGGCGGGACATTACAGAGAGGTCTCTGTGTCTATGAAGAGTGTTGTGGGAGTCTGCCAGTGTGGACAGACTTCCATGTGTCCAGGCAGGACATTATAGAGAGGTCTCTGTGTCTGAAGAGTGAGGTTCCAGGACCGAGCTGAAGTACTTGAGAATTGTACTGTACGTTACTGTGTGGTTTATGGAGCAATAAACCTGATGAACTTTTGATATAAAAGTGTGTCCTGATTACCTCTGAAGCAGCTGAGTGAGTGGAAACCTTACAATACAGTTCTGGGATTCTCCGTGTCGGGATCTGATATGATTTTGTCAGCATTCTTAGGAGACCCTTTGTCCATAAATGCAATGTTTGGTTTCACATTTCTTTGCAATTGGGACTCAATGTTGTGAATGCATCTTACATGATCCCTGGCCACCTGTACAATGCAGATGTAACAGAATACCATGGTACATGATGGCACCAAGAAAGAACAGCACATGATGAAGCCTGTATACGTAGGACTACGTGCCCAGTTAACTGAACAGCAGAACGTGGAGGGTAAGTACTCAACATGTCCCCAACCTACAAATGGTGGAAATCCTGAGAGCACGGCTTGTGTCCATATCCATACGACAGTGCCTATGGCCCGTTTTGTTGTAGTTTTGGTGCTGTACTGCATGCAATCTATAATGGCTTGGTATCTGTCAACTGCTACAGCGGCCAATGTTTGCACAGAAGATGTACAGAAGGCTATGAAGGCCGATCCCATGTAAGAACACAAGTACTGCAAAATATAACATGTAGCCGGTTATGGTACAGAAGCGTCACATCATTGTCCTTATCAATCTCAGTGGTTTTAACCAAAATTTATATAATGTGAATGATCAACTTAAATGGCCTATCCAAGATTAGAAAAAGATGACTGCTTTCTTCCAGAAACAGCACCACTCGTGTCTACAGGTTGTGTATGGTATTGCAGCTTTGCTCTGTAAGGGTGAGTTTCCACGGTCAGGAAACGCTGCGTGTTTGGCGCTGTGCGCTGGCGCAGCGCCAAACACGCAGCGTCCAGATGTTACAGCATAGTTGTCACGCTGTCTAGCAGATATATAAATAAATAATGTCAGTAATCTATCAAGTGGGACAACATTCTATATAACATATAAATAGGTAACATTAACATGTGTATATAGCATAGTATTACCTGACATAATTTCCTGTGGGTCAATACTGAATCCTTTTCACGCTGTCTCAGGCTAGAGGTGGACCGGGGTCTATGCTGACCCTAAACTGGGTCCTGACTAGTCCCTCTACCTGGAGGTACTGTTAATGGTACAGAGGTCCAGGCCACCAGCGTAAACCCTGTCTCCTATAAATCCCTGACCACTGTAATCTAGTCCTTAGAAGGACCCTGATTACCACCATAGGGAATGGACAGGTAAAGGTTAACAAACAGTATAGACAAACGAGACAGACAGGGGATAAAGTAAATACTGTCTTTCATACAACATATAAACACAGAGGGAACACCAAAGGTCTAGGAGATAAACTATAAGCAAGGAGAGGAGAAACAACAAAGGAGCTCTTAGCTTAAGTCTTCTCAGAACCGATCCTATCTGCAGTCTGTATGAATGCTTTCACCGGCATCTAACACACAGACTGGCAGGAATATAAAGGAAGCTAATTAGCACATAATCAAAAGCAGCCGGGCGAGGCTGGACCTAGTCTTAGCAAAGAGCTAGGTAAAATTAACCCCCTCACTACCAAACACAAAGTAACAGCAACTCAGCTGCGAGAAGTCAGAATGTGCAATCGCGACGATCCTCGTGGCGATGCACCCATGACAGTACCCCCCCTTCTACGAGGGGCCTCCGGACCCTCAGGGCCATGTCTGTCCGGGTAAGTTGTGTGGAAGGTCCGAACCAATCGATCTGCGTTAACCTCCGACGCAGGGACCCACGTTCTCTCCTCAGGACCATACCCCTTCCAATGAACCAGGTACTGAAGGGACCGACGATTCAGACGTGAGTCAATGATCTTCAACACCTGAAACTCCAAGCTACCATTGACCACCACCGGAGGAGGAGGCAGAGGCGACGGTATAACTGGCGCCACGTACCTTTTAAGCAACGATTTGTGGAACACATTGTGGATTTTAAACATAGGAGGGAGGTCCAGACGAAATGCCACAGGATTAACTATAGAACTGATCCTGTATGGACCGATGAACCTGGGACCCAGTTTCCAGGAGGGAACCTTGAGTTTTAAATTCTTGGTAGACAACCATACCAGATCGTTCACACTTAGGTCCGGACCAGACACTCTCCTCCTATCAGACCTCCGCTTGAAACGGTTTCCCATAGCACTCAGACCATTCAGCACTCCTCTCCAAACTGAAGCAAGTGACGACGAGAATCGTTCCTCTTCAGGAACCCCAGATGGACGGGTATGTGGGGTCTTAGAGCGAGCACAAACTCCACAGGACGCGACAAAAGTTATTACCTCTTTATTTAAGTTAGGCCACCAAAATCGGCGAGAAAGGAGATCCACAGTTGCTTTACTCCCTGGATGTCCTACTAAAGCAGAACTATGATGTGCCTCGATAACTTTTTGTCTTAACTGATTAGGAACAAACAGTTTCCCTGGAGGTCCTACAGGGGCGTCCCCCTGAGCCTCCAACACCTCCTCCTCAAGCTCAGAGCACACAGCCGACACCACCACTCCTTCCTGAAGGATAGGAACCGGGTCATCCGTCTTTCCGGCCCCTGGGAAACTACGAGATAAGGCATCAGGAAGCAATTTTATTGAGCAGTCATACGTGCGATGAGGAGGTAACTTTTGACACCCTCCTCTGAGAACATCTCCCCAAAGTCCTCCAGAAAAGGAGGCAAAGTCCTAGGCACGACCGCACCGATGACCGTGTTCATGCAGTTATTCTTGCAAAATTCACCCCACTGGCTTATCTTTCTGGATTGCCAATCAATCACTGGGTTATGTTTAGCCAACCAGGGAAGTCCCAACAAAATAGGAGTAGGAAGACCCTCCAACACATAACAAGACAACTGTTCTTTATGTATTGCCCCTACTCGAAGGTCTATGTTATGAACAGCTTGTACAAAGCTACCTTGACCGAGAGGTCTGGCGTCAATAGAAAGTATAGGGATCGGTTTGGCCAATACACTCAGTTGCATACCTTGCACCTGGGCAAACCGAGCGTCCACCATATTAGCCCCAGACCCACTATCAAGAAGAACAGAAATCCTCTCAACTCTCACACCAACCACCACCTCCGCAGGCACGAGAAATTGAGACGGACCTGGGGACGAAATACCTACTCCCAGGTTGTCGTCCACCACACAACCTGGGATTAACAGTTTTTCGGTGACTTTTTTGCTCAATGAGGCATGGGAGGGACACCCCCCAACAAAATGTCCCTCTCTCCCGCAGAAGAAACACCTTCTTGTCTTGCGGCGCACCGCCGATTCCCTCCTACAAAATGATGTCCCACCCAACTGCATAGGTTCCTCAGAACAGACCAGGGGAACCTCCATATAAGGGACTTTAGTAGTGGGTGGAGTAATAACAGGGGCGGAGTTACCTCGCACCTCCCCAAAGCCGTCTATCAATGCGAATAGCAAGGGCCATAGCAGCCTCCAGTGACGGAGGAGAATCATACTGAGCCAAAACATCTTTTAATTTGTCAGATAACCCTTGACAAAACTGGCTCCTAAGAGCTGGGTCATTCCACTGAGTATCTGTGGCCCATCTACGGAACTCAGAAGAAAATTCCTCCGCCGGACGATCTCCCTGCTGTATCTTACGTAACTTCGTTTCAGCAAGGGAGACCCGATCCGGGTCATCATATACCAGACCCAGGGCAGTAAAAAATCGATCTACTGACTGGAGAGCCGGGGAGCCCGGAGGAAGAGAGAACGCCCAGGATTGAGGGTCCCCTTGTAAGAGCGAGATGACAATTCCCACCCTCTGCTCTTCACTCCCCGATGACCGAGGCCGCAGCCGAAAGTACAATTTACATGCCTCCCGGAAGGTAAAAAATCTGTCCCGCCCACCAGTGAACCTGTCCGGGAGAGCAACCTTAGGTTCAGATCTGGTTTGCTCCGGGGGGGACAAAACCTTGGACTTAATGTCCGTAAGCTCCATGGACAAACTCTGCAACTGCAGGGCAAGCTGGGCTACTGGATCCATGGTAGCTGGGGAGAATCTTTAGTATGGCCGGTGAAAATGTCACGCTGTCTAGCAGATATATAAATAAATAATGTCAGTAATCTATCAAGTGGGACAATATTCTATATAACATATAAATAGGTAACATTAACATGTGTATATAGCATAGTATTACCTGACATAATTTCCTGTGGGTCAATACTGAATCCTTTTCACGCTGTCTCAGGCTAGAGGTGGACCGGGGTCTATGCTGACCCTAAACTGGGGTCCTGACTAGTCCCTCTACCTGGAGGTACTGTTAATGGTACAGAGGTCCAGGCCACCAGCGTAAACCCTGTCTCCTATAAATCCCTGACCACTGTAATCTAGTCCTTAGAAGGACCCTGATTACCACCATAGGGAATGGACAGGTAAAGGTTAACAAACAGTATAGACAAACGAGACAGACAGGGGATAAAGTAAATACTGTCTTTCATACAACATATAAACACAGAGGGAACACCAAAGATCTAGGAGATAAACTATAAGCAAGGAGAGGAGAAACAACAAAGGAGCTCTTAGCTTAAGTCTTCTCAGAACCGATCCTATCTGCAGTCTGTATGAATGCTTTCACCGGCATCTAACACACAGACTGGCAGGAATATAAAGGAAGCTAATTAGCACATAATCAAAAGCAGCCGGGCGAGGCTGGACCTAGTCTTAGCAAAGAGCTAGGTAAAATTAACCCCCTCACTACCAAACACAAAGTAACAGCAACTCAGCTGCGAGAAGTCAGAATGTGCAATCGCGACGATCCTCGTGGCGATGCACCCATGACAATAGTGGAGGGGATTTAAAGAAATCCCGTCTCCACTATGCGTAACAACACGCAGGTGGCAGACCTGTGTAAACGGACATGCGGCGCGTCTTTTCAGACCGCAGCATGTCCTAGCGTATTGCGGCGACGCTGCGTCGCCACAACGAAATTTAACACAGGGCTATGTAGCGCTGCGTTCTTTCCGGAGGTGTTCCGGAGGTGTCCTGAACACCTCCGGAAAGAACACGCGTCAGAAAGGGGGCGGGGCTTAGACGGAGCGGAATTTCCGCTCCGTCAAATGCGCTGTGTTTCCTGACGGTGGAAACACAGCCTTAAAGTGAATGGAGTTGAGCTGAAATCCTACGTTCAATCTGGGAACAGGTGTGGCACTGATTTGGGGAAAAAGCAACTATGTTGTTTTGAACCTCGACCAGCCCTTTAAGTAATGTATGCAACTTTTCCAGAAATCAAACAGTAAGTTATAAAACGTACGCTTTCAGAAAACGCAGGACTTCCTCATCTTACCTGGTGGTTGGCCCATCTATTATAGATGGCAGATGTTGCCACCAAAGGCATAACTCCAATGCCCACCAGAAAGTCACGGGCCGCCAGATTAATAAAGAAGATGGAAGTCACAGAATGGAAGTGCTTTGTTCTTGCAGTTATAATTATAACCAGAAGGTTTCCTAAAAAGCAATAACAACCATTGTTAGCTAATAAGACCAAGCAATAATATGTAATTTAAAAGGCAATGTCCATTTTAGAAAATCCCTTTTACTTCCCAACTTTTAGAGTTTCTCACTTCAGTTTTCTCATCTCTAGCCAGAAGTAAGAGCGGGTACAAAGAGCGTCTCTTGCCCTGGAGGATCTGTCCTGTGACAAATGATCTGAATGAGCACTGTGTAATTCCTCGTTTCCCTGTGGTGGACCTGTGGGAAATTTGAACTCTTTGTATCAAGATTTCCAAAAGATGACAGCTGATTTCTAGGAAGCGCAGTAAGGGGGACACTTTCTGATCTGCCTTTTTGTGAAGGAACCTTTCTACAAGTGTAGGGATTGTCTAAAGCAGAGAACTCCTTTAGTATATCAGCCGTGGATTAAAGCTTGCAGTCTTGCTAAATCCCCAGGAGCAGCTCACGAGGCACAGTAGCAACTGGTGGTAACAGTATTGTCCATTCTTTTTGGCGCTTTAATGCTTTGTGAAAATATTTGACTCCAAAAACTGTCACTATTTGAACATTTTCATTTTTTTACTCAATGTAAGATCCATAAAACTGCATCTCTTTAGGAGCTAAGTACAAAAATATCAGTCCTACACTAGGCACAAAACAACTAGGATGTTAAAAAAAAAGTCTGCTTTCCTCCAGAAACAGCGCCACTCTTGACCATAGGCTGTGTGTGATACTGCAATTTGGCTTTATTCAAGTGAACAAAAATAAGCTGCAGCCTTTATCACTTAATGAAGACTGTCACTTGCGATATATATTTAATTTTTTCATGGTGTAAATGTCACTGTTCTTCTGAAACCGTTGTTGTCTTTCTTTAGTTACTGCACCTCTCCATTCCTGAGATATGGCCTCCTATTCCCTGTATATATATATATATAGTCTTTTTAGGAAACTAGGTGTGGCCCTAAAGAATACGCCCACAGAGATTTGTGACCACTCCCACTTAAATAGACTAAATTTATGTACCAAAAAGAGAGGGTCATATCTCAGGAATGGAGAGGCATGGGAACAAAATAAAAACATCCACAGAGTCAGGAGAACAGTGGCATTCACACAAGGTAAAAAAGTGCATATTTATGGCTACCCTTAAAACCCTTCAGTGTTTGTTCCCATCTCCTATATTCATTACATACTTCAATGAAGTAGGTTGAACCCAATTGTTAGAACTCTCCTGTTAGGTTTTTTCTATCTTGCTGGTCGCATGACCTTTTTTGCCTATTTAATCCTGCTCCGCCCTTCTGGCTTTGCTGGACTTCATTGTAATTTCTACTCTTAAGCTAGCCAGGTGCTTTGTTACCTTTCTCACTTAGTTTTGCTTGGTCTTCGGACCTCTATGTTCTATGTTGTTTGTTTGTCTTTACTGCTACAACTTCTGTTAGGAGGTGTCCACCTTTTCACCCAGTCCCTAGTTCTTGTAGGGATCCCTCCCTCGCATCTATAGGTCTTTGTACAGACTAGCTGAGGACTATAGCAGGTCTGATCGCAGGATCAGGTTCCCCATTACATCGTAGGGATCAAGCTTAGTTCTATCGTAGGGACAGAAATCCCTTCTTTCCTTAGTGCTTGTAGCAGAACATAACACCGATCACAGATGGCCTGAACCTTGACCGGGTCCATTTCAATAACAGACGGAGACAAAATGAATCCCAGAAATGAGACCTTCTGTACGCCAAAAAGACACTTTGATCCCTTCACATATAGTGCATTATCTCTCAAAATCTGGAACACCGTCCGAACATGTTTCACATGAGAGTCCCAGTCGTTGGAAAAAATCAAGGTATCATCCAAATAAACAATCTGAAATTTATCCACAAAATCCCTGAAAATATCATTCATGAAGGATTGGAAGACGGAAGGGTCATTAGTAAGCCCAAAAGGCATCACTAGGTACTCAAAATGCCCCTCTGGGGTATTAAACGCCGTTCCATTCATCCCCGTGCTTAATGCGAATAAGGTTATACACCCCCTGAGGTCAAGCTTGGTAAACCAACTAGCACTTTTCACTCTGAAAAATAGGTTAGAAATCAAAGGTAACGGATATTGATATTTAACAGTGATCTTATTCAGGAGGCGATAATCAATACACTGCCTCAATGAACCATCCTTTTTGGCCACAAAGAAAAAAATGGCGCCCAAGGGTGAGGAAGATGGTCTGATATGACCCTTCTCCAATGTCTCCTTGATATAAGATCGCATAGCATCGTGTTCAGGTACAGATAAATTAAAAAGGCGAGCTTTAGGAAATTTACCACTAACTCAAAATTTACTAACTAAATTTACTAACTCAATAGCGCAATCATAGCTCCTGTGAGGAGGTAAGGATGCAGATTTACTTTCACTAAACACATCAGAAAAATCAGTCAAAAAGTCAGGGACATCCTGAGACTGGGGAGAGGCAGAAAAAACAGGAGTTGGCAACCCCAACTGGTCACAGACACAGATTTCCAATCCAAAACAGGATGAGTCTGTAACCAAGGGAAACCCAGTACAATAATGTCATGCAGATTATGCAACACCAGAAATTTGCAACTCTCCTGATGATCTGGTTCAACCCTCATTATCACCGGAGTAGAAAACTGGGGTTTATTCTCCGCCAAAGGAGTAGAATCAATGCCCAGTAAAGGAATAGACTTCCGCAGGGGTATCATGGGAAACCCACAACGTTTGGCAAAGTCAAAATCCATCAGGTTAATAGCTGCTCCTGAATCAACAAAAGCCTGGGCCAAAAATGTGGACAGGGAGCAAATCAGGGTAACAGTCAACAGAAATTTAGTCTGAACACTACCCAAGACAACTGAGCCCGCAAAACGTCTTCCCCGCTTAGGGCAGACGGAAATAGCATGGGAAGCGTCACCACAGTAGAAACATAACCCATTGCACTTACGAAACTCATGATGCTGAGCCCCAGAAGTCACTCCATCATACTGCATGGGCTCAGGAGCTGGCTCACAAGGCAACACTATCTCACGCATATCTCTGCGCTCCCGCAAACGTCTGTCAATTTGAATAGCCAAAGACATAGAATCATTGAGACAGAGGGAACAGGGAATCCCACCATAACGTCCTTTACATTTTCTGACAGACCCTTCCGAAAAAGGGCTGCCAAAGCATCATCATTCCATTTGGTCAGGACTGCCCATTTTCGAAATTTCTGACAATACAGTTCAGCGTCTTCACGACCCTGATTTAATGCCAACAAGGTCTTTTCAGCTTGATCAGTGACATTAGGTTCATCGTACAATAACCCCAGAGCCTGAAAAAATACATCAATATCATTCAAAACAGGATCCCCAGGTGTCAGGGAAAAAGCCCAATCCTGAGGGTCGCCGTGCAGCAGAGAGATGACAATTTGAACCTGCTGTGCTGCATTCCCTGAGGACTTAGGCTTTAAGGCAAAAAACAACTTACAGTTATTTTTGAAATTCAGAAATTTAGACCGATCCCCCAAAAATAAATCTGGCATGGGGATCCTAGGTTCCACAATTGGCAACCTAGCAAGATAGCAATACTCTGAACCTCAGTGGCAAGCTGCTCCACACGGCCAGACAACTGTGCAAACTCCATTGGAGAAAAAAAAATTCCTCCTCAGCACCCAGAGAAATAGAGGGAAAAAAAAAATGTAACAAACTTTTTCCTCTTTACTATTTTTCCCTTCTGTGAGTACCATATAATTTTCAGTTGGGCCGGTAATACTGTTATGTTTCAGTAGCTGAGGAGAAACTGCAAAAAATAGCCAAAGTAGCAATACACCAGAGAGGCTGGAAACTATTGGATTGCAGTAACCTAAACTAACCGCCACACTAGAAGTAGCCGTGAAGCTTACCTACGGTGATCCTAGACACCTCGTCACAGCCAGAGAGATAGCTACACCTAAAGTCAGAAAGATGAATGCTATCTGCCCCGGAGCAGAATCCCCAAAGAAATAGGAAGCCCCCGAACATGTAATGGCGGTTAGACAAGAAGAAAACACGGACACAGACAGAAAATAGAATGAGCAAACGCTGGGGCCCAATATGTCTAGATAGAAAAGTATAGGAAAGAATTCTGACTGCAACCCAAAAAAACCCTGACAAAAATACCAACACTTCTGATTAACAAAAAACCTGAGATCACACGATCTCTACCACCTTAATCAGATCTCTGGTCTAACACACAGCAACACAGCAAATAAAAAGTGACAAAGGAACAAAGCAAAAATGCAAACACACAATGAGCACAATTGCAGCGCAAGACCCCAAAAGGGGACCAGGCTGCAGTCCACTGCAAGCAGCAAACCAGCAGTGAAAATCCAACAGATGAAAAAAAAAAACACTTATCTGAATGAGAGCAGGAAAGCAAGATGTGCTCCAAGCAAGAGCAGGAGGAACAATTGATTACCGGAAAGGCTGCTGGGAACTCAGGTCACTTATATCATACCATTCAGAGCCAGCTGAAGGCCATTCAGTAATTAGTTCATTACCCTCAGCAACACCGGAGGGAGCCCCAGCTCAGAAGTCGCCTCCAAGGTATTCACAACAACATACCCACAAAATATGACATAGATGTTTAGTAGATTCGGGCCCAGCTCAAAAATGGAGCCACATCGCTCACCGTTGCCTATAGAGAGGTGGCCACGCCTGCACGGCTCTTTCAATTCCTGTGTATAGAGGTTTCAAAAATGTCATCACAAGCATGGGACAAACCCTTACACAACTGATGAACTGTGCCCTGACCCTAAAATTTGTACAATATAATTTATTATATTTTAATACATTAATGATAGAAAAAAAAGATACATATAAATATACAAAAAATCAACATAAAGCTGATCTTACCCGCCACAGCTGTAACACATATGACTATCATGAGCGCTCCCAGTGCCCCGTGCAGAATAGGACTGGAACCAGTGTTTTTATCTTCAGCACTGATATTCATTATTCTCGATTGTCAGAATATATACTTTAGCAAACAAGATGAATTTTCAGAAATGGACGGGATCGAAGAAGTGTTGTAGTAGTTTTCACTCATTGAACAAGTCATAAAGTAAAAAATCCCCCAAGCTATCTAATTTTAGTATTTTACTCCACTTTTCCATCAACACTCAAGCAACTAGCAAATTGCACAAAGAAAAAAGGAAAGCGAAGACAAGACGAAGGAAGATTCAAGTGATGAGACCGGAGCCATTAATAACAGTTCATATAAAGATCATCCTAAGACCACGAGGAGACAAACAAGCCGGAGTAATAGCCCAATGACAGCATAAACAGGCGAGCAAAAAAAAGATAAGTGGTAAGTCATGGAAACCAGCAATGCATTGACGGCAAAGTTTCTTTCTACTGAAGAACCATGCCGTACGCTGGAGATGGTAATGTGGGGCATTCATCACATCAATATACAGTGATGGTAGTTGATATGAAGTTAGTGAAGCCTAGTGCACCGTCACATGTGATACTAACTGGGGATATGAGAAATAGACATACTGTAGATGGACAAGGTACAGCCAGACATGTACAGTATCAAAGGGGTTGTCCAGCATTAGGCTACAATCCTCACAGCCGTCACGGCTCTGTTGTCGGGTGTCCCGGGACCAGGGGCTCCTTCCCTGTCCCTAACGCTAGCTCGCCCTGTTCCCCAGATTACTTCTGATGGTGAAAATTTCGGGGCCATGTACCTTGCCTCAGCTCCTGAATCCACCCTCAGCCTGTACCCTTCCTCCACCCTGGGAAGAGGGGAGTAGCAGTGTGCGGTAATACACCAACCAGACTAACAATGTAACACAAATGGATAAAGAAAAGTACCAATCATACAAATATACTCAAACAACAGAGGTATGCACCAGGGCGTAGAGGATGGGATGAAACTAAAGTAGGAGAAGAAGGGGAATTATCACACACCCAAAATCTAGAAACACCTTCTCTAACAACAACTACCAACCAATCAACATCCTCCAACCATGCAGCATCAGCTAGCTCTGACAATGAGTGCTAGCCAGGGCCAAGATTATATAGTAAATGGGAGTTGCTAACAGTGCACAGCTGAGAGCCTTTATGCAGGAAAGCCTCCAGGAGCTCTCAACTGAGCAGATTATCCACTGCACTGCTAAAGAAAAAGCCTGCACTGTTTAGTATGAAGGTGAAATGCTTCTAATCAGTGCAGGGGTAGGAGAAATCAGACGCTGCGGTCTTCTGGCTCCTCTCTGTTGCAGAAAAACCAGCAGAAAGTGTGCCCACTGTCAGGATTCTCTGGCGCCAGGAGCCGTAGATGTGTGACCGCAAGTATGTGATTTGCATGCATGCAATCACATGCCGACTATACATGCACACTGTCATGGGGTTACCGCAACGTAGCGGAGCCAAAAGACAGCAGCGTATGGTTGCTCCTACTACGCTGAGAAGCACTTCTCCAGTGTATTAAACATGTTTGTTTCTTCCAGCAGAACAGGGGATAATTGGCCATATTGGAAAGCTCTTACATTCAGCTGTCCTCGGTTAGCCACCCCTTTTCCCTATAAAATCTGGGCTCTATTACCAAGTCATTGATCTTGGAGTGGGAGAACCTGGTGTTTTAAAGGAGTGCTGGAGGAGTTTATTAGTGACCGTTGTCTGGTTTGTACGCTTGGAAATTCTTATCCTTTCCCGTTTTACTTTCTTCCCCCTCTCTACACATACCTGTGTTTTATATGAATGTATATTTTGTGTGTGTGGAGTTTTCAGTATACCCTTGTCTGAGTCACCCTGTCTGTCGGGTTGGTGAACTGCGGTACACAGTAGCGCCTCTCTTCCCCAGGTGGAGGAAGGGGACAGACAAAGGGCTGTTGTAGGAGATAAGGCAAGGGCGGAGTTCCCGGCTTCTTCGTCATCTGAAGTAACCCGGGAACAGGGCGAGCTAGGGCGCCCCTAGTGTTAGGGCCAGGAAAGATGCCCCTGGTCTCAGGTAACTCGTCAGTCGAATCGTGACACATGGCCTTGCTCAATACAAGTCTAGTTGAAAGGTGGCGAGAAGTATGCAAAATGCATGCTAGTGGTCATATGACTGCCTGCTCCTGGTACCGGAGAATCCTCACATCGTGCAGTGTAAATTTACACAGACATACAATCAGGAATGAAATGGACACGCCTGTGGTAAAACATTTCTCTGGAACTGGACATTGTATGACAGACTAAAAAGTCCTAATACTAAAAGGTAATTTTAAGGATGACAGAGAGAGAAAAATATGGGAATTCAAACTTATAAGGATGTTCAATACTTTGACAATAGGACTCAATTTAACACCTGAATTTATGACTCACTACATGGACACAGTTCACACCTTCACCAGAAGGACTCCAGATAGCTAAGAACACATTCCCACTGCCTCTCCATTTGTAGGAAAATGCTAATTCGATTTCCTTTGCTTATCTTTAGAAGGCATCACAACCCTCCCACCTCTTGAACACATTTCCCTCTGTAGGAAGCCTCAAATGTGTCTTTTTCTTATTAATCCAAATGTAATCTTGCCTGAAGAAGGAGCCTCTGTGCTCTGAAAGCTTGCAAACATATTATTTTCTGGGTAGCCAATAAAGGTATCACTCTGAGAATACTTTTGTCATCATTGGACGGAAAAGTATTCACATAAAATACAATAAAAGTCATAAAGTTGAGGCAACTTTTATGTTCCTGTTTCAAGTAGAAGCAGTAGAGCAAGTTACCACCTCTATCCATTAGATAGGTGATAAGTAGTTGAGGGTGGATGGTCCAACCGGTGGGACCTTCATCAATCAGCAGAACGGTGCATATTTATCCCCTTTATAGAGTGGAGTGGGGTGCTCATTCTCGGATTCCCCTGCTTCCCCCTTATAAATCCCTATAAAAAAACGCTTGACTAAGCAATTGATATCGCTCCCCCTACGTGCATCACTAGTTTTCATACGGCTACTATCCAAAGGAAATTCTTCGGATAAAGGTTTAGGGTAGACCGAAATGCCATTTATTTTCTTTGGATTGCGCGATAAAAGAAATTCGGCCTTCAAGATAAATAGGACAGACAGATTTCTTTTCTATTTGGTTACTATGGGATGGTACCCTACACTGTCACACCCACCGACAAGGAATGCCATGTATATCATACATCATTTCCTATGAGGCTGCCGAGCGCTATACTCAGCTTTTTACAGCAGATCCATAAAGAATGAACGGAAAGATGGTCATGCATCAGACCTGCTCTCTTTTGTAACAGGGATAAAAATTCCCAATTTTGCAGACCCTCATCAATCAGTAATTTTTTACCCTAGCTGATAACTTATTTTCACGGACAACAATACAACTGTACCTCTGCAGCTGCTATTGCTTGGGTAATAGCCACTATAATTAAAGGCAGAATATGAAGATTGTTGTCCCTAATGTAAAATCTCCATTAGGGCTTCCAACTATTTTGGGTTTATAATATGAGTCTTCTCATATGGGCAAAAGAGACTTTTTGGATTCCCCCTTAGGCTTCAGGATCGGGGTTCGACTGTATTCCCTGCATCAACTATAGTTATGCCTCTGGCTATACTGATAACATCATTGTTTATCTGGACTCAAAGAATCTCTAGCATTTATTGCCACAATATTGTTGTCAAACCGGCTGTAGTTATGTACTTTAACCTTTTTTTAGGTCTAGAAAACCCATTTTCTGACACCCATTTAGAGAACTTAGTTAGAGAGGAGCCTCGTCTATTAATCAGGCAGAAAGTTGCTCAGATTGGAGAATCCAACATGTTCTTGCATTAATTTTGACAACTTTTTGGAAATAAATATTTTCTGCTGTGTTCCCTCCCCCACCCATTCATAGCTTATTAGCTTAACATCCCTTTAAATGATTATTCCATCAGAGACAACCTTTTAAAAAGCCGAATCCATGTCCATCAGCTGATTGTGTGGCGCCCCTGAGGGTCCAGTTGCCGCAGAGGTATTGCACTTCAGCCAGAGGTGTGGTGCACAGCTCTCATGTAAGGAGGGGCACTACCCAGTACTCTGACATTTGCATCCAACACCACATCACCTCAGGCTTAGGGGAGGAGCCCTAGTTAGAGTGGGAAGGAAGTGTGGGAGTTGGAGGAGAAGCTGTGAGGAGAAGCTCTGAGGAGAGGGAAGAGAGAGGAGCTGCTGACAGGAGCAGTGTGGAGAAGAGAAGCTTCTAGAAGGAAGAAGGGGTCCTAGGGACCAGGGAAGTGAGGAATCCACCCTGGGCGCACGAATCCACGCTGACCGGAGTCGGTGGAGGGACCAAGTCGCAGTAGGGGACCGGCCCCAGACTAGTGGAGAGACTGTAGGACTCAGCTAGCAAACCGGAGGCTGTGGTAACTATATGTGCTACAGCCACATTCACACACATTCGCTGACAGGCAGCCACATAGGATGAAGGGGACCAGGAGGACGTAGCCCGAGTCTCCCGACAAGATCTGAGGCTGCTGGCTTGGGACACTGTGTGTGAGGCATGTTATGATTTGGTAGCTGAGGAGGACAGGAGCAAAAAACAGCAAAGGCAGCAGAACACCAGAGAGGTTGGGAACTAAAAGGTTGCAGACCCCTAAACTAACCGCACAACTAGAAGCAGCCGTGGGACGTTCCTATGGTGACCTAGATGCCTTGACACAGCCGGAGAGATTAGCTACACCTGAAGATAGAAAGAGGAAAGCTAACTGCCCCGGAGTAGAGCCCCAAAGGAATAGGCAGCCCCACACATATAATGGCGGTTAGACAAGATGAAATACAAACACAGGTAGAAAATAGAGTAAGCAAACGCTGGGGCCAAAAGCTATCTAGACAGGACCGGATAGGAAAGAATACTGTCTGCAACCAGGGCCGGCTCCAGGTTTTCATGGGCCCTGGGCGATAGAGTCTCAGTGGACCCCTTTAACACATACCACAATTCATGATGCACAGATATGGCAGATAAACATAGGTGTAGCAATCACAATCACAAAGATTTCACTTAATTCTTACATTACATGAGTAATATCTATTATAAATTCTACAATAGTTCAGACACCAGACAGTTTAGTACTCCATACAGTATTATGGGCACCCATAGTGCTCCATGCAGAATAATGGGCCCAGATATTGCTCCGTACTGTACAGTCATGGCCAAAAGTTTTGAGAATGACACAAATATTAATTTTTACAAAGTCTACTGCTTCACTTTTTCTAATGGCAATTTGCATATACTCCAGAATGTTATAAAGAGTGATCAGCTTAACAGCAATTACTTGCAAAGTCAATATTTGGCTAGAAAATGAACTTTATCCCCAAAACACATTTCAACATCATTGCAGCCCTGCCTTAAAAGGACCAGCTAACCTCTTTTCAGTGATTGCTCCATTAACACAGGTGTGGGTGTTGATGAGGACATGGCTGGAGATCAATCTGTCATGATTAAGTAAGAATGACACCACTGGACACTTTAAAAGGAGGCTGGTGCTTGGCATCATTGTTTCTCTTCTGTTAACCATGGTTATCTCTAAAGAAACACGTGCAGTCATCATTGCAATGCACAAAAATGGCCTAACAGGGAAGAGTATCACAGCTAGAAAGATTGCACCTCAGTCAACAATCTATCGCATCATCAAGAACTTCAAGGAGAGAGGTTCCATTGTTGCCAAAAAGGCTTCAGGGCGCCCAAGAAAGACCAGCAAGCACCAGGACCGTCTCTTAAAAGTGTTTCAGCTGCGGGATCGGGCTAACAGCAGTGCAGAGCTTGCTCAGGAATGGCAGCAGGCAGGTGTGAGTGCATATGCACACACTGTGAGGTTGAGACTCTTGGAGCAAAGCCTGGTCTCAAGGAGGGCAGCAAAGAAGCCACTTCTCTCCAGAAAAAACATCATGGACAGACTGATATTCTGCAAAAGGGTAGGCAGTGGACTGGTGAGGACTGGGGTAAAGTTATTTTCTCTGATGAATCCCCTTTTCGATTGTTTTGGACATCAGGAAAATGCCTCATTCGGAGAAGACAAGGTGAGCGCTACCACCAGTCTTGTCTCATGCCAACTGTTAAGCATCCTGAAACCATTCATGTGTGGGGTTGCTTCTCAGCCAAGGGAATCGGCTCTCTCACAGTCTTGCCTAAAAACACTGCCATGAATAAAGAAAGGTACCAGAATGTCCTCCAAGAGCAACTTCTCCCAACTAGTGTTGAGCATTCCGATACCGCAAGTATCGGGTATCGGCCGATATTCGCGTTATCGGAATTCCGATACTTAATTCCGATACTTTTTCAATATCGTATACCGGAATCGGAAGTTCCCATAATTCTTTGAGAGGCAATGTGATTTTAGTCAGCCAATGAGGAATCCTACGAAGTGTGGGCACATCCTGTAATGCTGCGGTCATCTTAACTAATGGCATGGCTGTGATTGGCTGCTGAAATGATGTCAGAATGCACTATAAAAGGCGCCGCCGCCATTTTAGCGTCACTGTGCTGTGAACTCAGTAAGGGACAGAACGCTACTCTGCTCACTCTGAGGGACAGTTAGATATTGCGATTTTGTGTACTACTGTGCTTGAGGCAGGCTAGTTTACCAACCGCTGTGTAAAGCTTCATTTTGCCAGTGTTGTTTTAACAGCTCTGTGCAAGGTGTGTGTGTGACAGTGCAGGTGACGCTGCAGTTTGCTCTGCATCCACCGCTGTTTGTAGGCATCTGCACGTGTCACTTTTTTTTTTTTTTATTTTATTTTATTTAGTGGAATTGGTGCAGCTCCATTATATTAGAAAAACATCAAATCTATTAGTGTGACGTGCTTCCATCCGTATACAATACATTGGTTGCAAACACTATAGAAGTACAGAAAGGAGCTTTTCACAGATTGTGGACAGTTGTGTTTCAGTGTTCACTTCAGTCTGTGTTTTTTACTTTTTTGAGTGCAGATCACGCTCCAGTTACTTGTTCAAGCACTGCTGCTTGTACTCTGCTGAGCGTGTCTCAGTGGCTCATCCTTTTCATTTATCTCCAATTGGTTCTGCTACATTCCATTTAAAATAAATCTAATCTATTAGTGTGACGCGCTTCCATCCGTATACAATACATTGGTTGCAAACACTATAGAAGTACAGAAAGGAGCTTTTCACAGATTGTGGACAGTTGTGTTTCAGTGTTCACTTCAGTCTGTGTTTTTTACTTTTTTGAGTGCAGATCACGCTCCAGTTACTTGTTCAAGCACTGCTGCTTGTACTCTGCTGAGCGTGTCTCAGTGGCTCATCCTTTTCATTTATCTCCAATTGGTTCTGCTACATTCCATTTAAAATAAATCTAATCTATTAGTGTGACGCGCTTCCATCCGTATACAATACATTGGTTGCAAACACTATAGAAGTACAGAAAGGAGCTTTTCACAGATTGTGGACAGTTGTGTTTCAGTGTTCACTTCAGTCTGTGTTTTTTACTTTTTTGAGTGCAGATCACGCTCCAGTTACTTGTTCAAGCACTGCTGCTTGTACTCTGCTGAGCGTGTCTCAGTGGCTCATCCTTTTCATTTATCTCCAATTGGTTCTGCTACATTCCATTTAAAATAAATCTAATCTATTAGTGTGACGCGCTTCCATCCGTATACAATACATTGGTTGCAAACACTATAGAAGTACAGAAAGGAGCTTTTCACAGATTGTGGACAGTTGTGTTTCAGTGTTCACTTCAGTCTGTGTTTTTTACTTTTTTGAGTGCAGATCACGCTCCAGTTACTTGTTCAAGCACTGCTGCTTGTACTCTGCTGAGCGTGTCTCAGTGGCTCATCCTTTTCATTTATCTCCAATTGGTTCTGCTACATTCCATTTAAAATAAATCTAATCTATTAGTGTGACGCGCTTCCATCCGTATACAATACATTGGTTGCAAACACTATAGAAGTACAGAAAGGAGCTTTTCACAGATTGTGGACAGTTGTGTTTCAGTGTTCACTTCACTCTGTGTTTTTTACTTTTTGAGTGCAGATCACGCTCCAGTTACTTGTTCAAGCACTGCTGCTTGTACTCTGCTGAGGTGTCTCAGTGGCTCATCCTTTTCATTTATCTCCAATTGGTTCTGCTACATTCCATTTAAAATAAATCTAATCTATTAGTGTGACGCGCTTCCATCCGTATACAATACATTGGTTGCAAACACTATAGAAGTACAGAAAGGAGCTTTTCACAGATTGTGGACAGTTGTGTTTCAGTGTTCACTTCAGTCTGTGTTTTTTTACTTTTTTGAGTGCAGATCACGCTCCAGTTACTTGTTCAAGCACTGCTGCTTGTACTCTGCTGAGCGTGTCTCAGTGGCTCATCCTTTTCATTTATCTCCAATTGGTTCTGCTACATTCCATTTAAAATAAATCTAATCTATTAGTGTGACGCGCTTCCATCCGTATACAATACATTGGTTGCAAACACTATAGAAGTACAGAAAGGAGCTTTTCACAGATTGTGGACAGTTGTGTTTCAGTGTTCACTTCAGTCTGTGTTTTTTTACTTTTTTGAGTGCAGATCACGCTCCAGTTACTTGTTCAAGCACTGCTGCTTGTACTCTGCTGAGCGTGTCTCAGTGGCTCATCCTTTTCATTTATCTCCAATTGGTTCTGCTACATTCCATTTAAAATAAATCTAATCTATTAGTGTGACGCGCTTCCATCCGTATACAATACATTGGTTGCAAACACTATAGAAGTACAGAAAGGAGCTTTTCACAGATTGTGGACAGTTGTGTTTCAGTGTTCACTTCACTCTGTGTTTTTTACTTTTTTGAGTGCAGATCACGCTCCAGTTACTTGTTCAAGCACTGCTGCTTGTACTCTGCTGAGCGTGTCTCAGTGGCTCATCCTTTTCATTTATCTCCAATTGGTTCTGCTACATTCCATTTAAAATAAATCTAATCTATTAGTGTGACGCGCTTCCATCCGTATACAATACATTGGTTGCAAACACTATAGAAGTACAGAAAGGAGCTTTTCACAGATTGTGGACAGTTGTGTTTCAGTGTTCACTTCAGTCTGTGTTTTTTACTTTTTTGAGTGCAGATCACGCTCCAGTTACTTGTTCAAGCACTGCTGCTTGTACTCTGCTGAGCGTGTCTCAGTGGCTCATCCTTTTCATTTATCTCCAATTGGTTCTGCTACATTCCATTTAAAATAAATCTAATCTATTAGTGTGACGCGCTTCCATCCGTATACAATACATTGGTTGCAAACAATATAGAAGTACACAAACGGGCCTTTCACAGCTACTGAACATGGGTTTTTAATTTTTAACTAAAATATGTATTTTTTCAAATGACACAAATATAAGTAATGTTGAAGAGGAATAGTCCTACATCCATTGTTTGCACAATATTACAGGTGTACATCATGTCCCTTAATCAACAATGTATTATTATATTTACTTGTATGCTTTTATTTAAAAGCCAAGAACACAGAAGGATAACCTTCGCACTGCAGCTGTTGTCAAAGTTCAACCCACATTATGCACTTCCAACATTGCAGCATTTGAGGCATGATGTGAGTTGGATTTGTCAAAGTTATGGAGTGAGAAGGTTCACCATCAGTACCCTATAGCATAAGTATGCTTTTGTGTTAGCATTTGTGTTAGACATGTGGATATCTGCCATAATATGTCACAATTATTTAGTTACAGATTTGTTACCAACACTAATCATTGAATGGTTTTAAATTTGACGTTTCACTTGTTTACAGCTTAGAAATAAGGGTGTAGCCTGATATCTATGTGTAGCACTAGCCACTTTAACATGTCATGTTTTTTTAAACATGTGTAGCTAGGTAGCAGTAATTTTTGCCGGACACACAGCAGGGGAACAGCAGGCGTTACTGAACCCCACTATCACTATAGCTTGTGTATTGGTCTGTGGACACGACACTTCTGAGCAGCAACTGGCAGTGTTGTAGCCCAGGGAGTATAGCTCAGGTGGTAGAAAGATGAACATAACAGGAGACATGGAAAACGTTGCCAACCAGTTAGTTAATCTGAAACCGGACAGGCAAATTCAGGCGAGATCCATGCCTAGTTCATTTTCAGAAAAGTAAGCCGTTCTACATTATCGTAGGATAGTCGCATGCAACGGTCTGTTAGTACACCACCTGCAGCAGTAAAGACGCGCTCCGATAATACACTGGCAGCAGATCAAGCCAGCACCTCCAATGCATACTGGCTAAGCTCTGGCCATGTATCCAGCTTAGAGACACAAAACTTGAATGGGGAAGAGCCATCTGAGAGTACACTGAGAGGGCAAGACATGTAGTCTGTAACCATCTTACGGAAATGTTGCCTCCTGCTGACTGGAGCCGTCTCGGATGGTGTAGACATTGGTGGCGCTGCCACAAAACTTCGACACATTTGGAACATACTGTTCTTGCCCTGTGCAGAGGCGCTGCTTGTGCTCCCTCTTGTTGCAGAGCTGTCTCCACAGAGCTGCTTTGTAAATCAGTAGCAGCAGCAGTGCTCTCGGCTGGAATGGAGAACATTATGGATTGCACCAGTGTGTCTTGGTACTTCGCATTTTACGCTCCCGGTTCAACGGTGTGATGAGGCTTTGTAAGTTGTCCCGGTAGCGAGGGTCTAGGAGGGTGTACACCCCAAAAATCAGACGTGGTGTGAATGTGTTCGATGCGGCGGTCGTTTCTCAGCCACTGCAGCATGAAATCAACCATGTGCTGCAGACTCCCAACTGGCCAAGAAACGTTGTCCCCTGCAAGAGGCGTCATCTCCGCCTGCTGTGCATCACCCCACCTTGGTCTACATACTGACTAGAGCATTGTCTACCTCCCTCTGAAGCGATGTCTTCCTCCTCCATTGACTCCTCCTCATCCTCCTCACAAAGTCCTTCAAATACATATAAATTTACAAAATTTAAAACTCAAAATTTAAAAACTTTGTATCATAATTCTGTAACATCAGTTTATGGAAACACAATAGCATTACAAAGGATAGACAAAAAATGTACATTATGTGCTTTGTAAATACATTAAAAGTTTGTAATGGTTATGAAAATATAGACAGCGACTCTGGAGGTTCAATTGTTGATACAGCATGGTACTTTGAAAGTCCTCCAGCCCTTTGTGAGGAACCACGTTGCGCTGACTGTCCAG
>JARQOD010000001.1:404021056-404142253 GCA_033576555.1 Oophaga sylvatica
GGGTTTTGTTGTGGGGGGGGTTTTGGGGTGGGGATGGGGGTTTTGTTTTTGGGGGGGTTTTTGGGGGGGGGGGGGGGAGGGGGTTTTTTTTTGTGGGGGGGGTTTGGAGGGGGGGGGAGGGGGTTTTTGGTGTGGGGGGTTTGGGGGGGGGGGGGGTTTTTTTGGGGGGGGGGTTTGGGGGGGTGGGGGGGGGGGGTTTTGTAGTTGGGGGGGGGTTTGGGGGGGATGGGGTTTTTAATTTTTGGGGGGGGGGGGGGTTTGGGGGGGGTGGGGGAAAAAAGTTTGGGGGGGGGATTTGAGGGTATGAAGATTGCAGGAGGAAAAAGGGGGGAATGGGGGGGGAGCAGTAGGGGGACGAAGGGGAAATGTTTTGGACACAGTAGGGGGAGTGAGGGTGAACGGGGGGGATGTGAAGGAACAGTGTGGGAGGAGGGAAAATAGGTGAAAAATTTTGCAATATTTTTTTATTTGGGGGCATTTAATGACCTTCGTCTTTAGGCTATGGCAAACGTTGCGGAATTGCCAGGAAATTTCCGCGGAAATTTCCGCACCCCCTGCCGGGGGAAATCCGCATTTTATAGGTATGCGTTTCCCGCAAACACAGCGTTTTGCAAGGGGAATTAGCTTGCAGAATGCTAGCGTTTTAAAAACGACTGACGGGGTCACACTCAAACAAGGTTTGACACGTGTGACCAACTTTTTACTATTATCCCGCCTAGCGCATCAATAGAAAAAAAGATCTAATGTAAAAAAATAAAAAAAAAAAAATTGAATTCTCACCCCTCCGGGCGGCCCCCGCAGCCTTCCCGCCTCTCAGCGACCTCCCGAAACTCCCGGGTTCCCAGGATCCTTGCGGCAATCATCCCATGACGTAAATCCCCGAGGGCCGACGTCATCTGGTGATCTCGCAAAACACTTCGGAACCGATTGGCGGGAGCGTCGCTGAAGGCGGGGGAACGCGGGGACGCCGGGAAAGGGAGAAAATCATTATTTTTTATTTTTAAATTTTTGTTTTTACAGGATATGGTACCCAGGGCCTGGGGAGAGTCCCTCCCTCCAGACCCGGGTACCATCCGCACTGAACCGCTACTTTCCGATGGTGGGCACCCCACATGCAAAAGTAACGGTTCAATGCATCCTAGGGGGCGAAATCGCCGCGGTTCCGCAAAAAAAAGAAGCGCGGATTCTCCCGCGATGCGATTCCCCGCGGAAAAACCCGCAGCATGTGCACGCATTGCGGAATCTCATAGGCCTTAAAATTTTTGTATTTTGAAAGCGTTTTGCCGCGGTTTCGGGGCGTTTCCGCCCCGAAAAAACCGCGGCAAACCCTAAAAAACCGCAACGTGTCACAACCCAGGGCATCGTGCGGAATTGGGTGCAAAAGAGCGGAGAAGAGGGGGCTCAAGACCTGGGGATGAAAAAAACTCATCATAGGATCTGGACAAGAAAAAAAAAGGAGAACACTCCAGGAGGCGTCCTTTTTAAAAGGTACCTGGATGTAAATATTATTTGTGAAATTGACTAATTCTCATATTTTTATTTGTTAGGAGCTTAAAGGGGTTCTCCAGGTCTGTGTCACATAGAATGACTGCAGACTCAGCACAAACCTGGACAGCCCCTTTAATGCTCCTAACATAAATAAAAACATGAGAATTAGTCAATTTCAGAATTCTCACAGTGCTCACTGCACACTCTTAGGATTCTCTCGTGCCGGTGATTTACATACATTCAGTCACATGCTGACTAGACGTGTGGCCTCACTCAATGAAAATGAACGGAGCGAGGCCGGGCACGTCTAGTCGGAAAGTGGCCAGAAGTATATAAATCACATGCTTGTGCTGACATGACCGTGTACTCTTGCCACCGGTAATGGAGAACCCTAAAAGTGTGCAGTGCATTCATTGTGAGAATTCAGAAGCTGCAGTGTCAGGATTCAGCTCTGCAGGTTCCTGTAGATATCACATGGACACTTCACTCATATGTGATTTTCATACTTATGGTCCTGTGACAACGAGCTTCTCTTCCTGCTTCTCTCAGTTTTTCACTGAATATTAAGAGCATTAGGGAGAGCAGCTCGTCGGTACATGACTAAGTGTGCAAATCGCATGTGTGCGGAGGGGCGGGGGGCGCCGAACCGAATTCTTGCCCCAGGTGCCAGAAAGCCTAGATACACCTCTGAAGCCAGCGGTGCCTAAAACCGATCACTGACCAGAACTAATCACTTAGCCATCATAGGTGAAATCATTGAAAAAACCTGATTGATGTTGTGCAAGACTTCTCTGTGACACTAAAACAGCTCTGATCCTCCAAAACATGGACTCCACAAAACCTCTTTAAGCTGATCATACACATTACAGGTCCATTAGATGGCTGTTGGCGAAAAAACGATCAGTTGACAGCACTCTCAGCCGACACCCCTGAACACAGGAGCGCTCTTTCGGCCTTGGGCTCCTGTGTTCTCTATATGAAGGCAGCTGACTGACATATCGGTCAGTGGCTTATCTTAGGGCGAACAATTCGATTGTCAGTCCGCAATCTGACAAGTCCGACTGACAGCTCTCTCGACCACCAGTGGGCTGGCACCCCCATACACATTATTCCGTCTCTATGGCACTCTGAATAGTCAGTGCCCTTGGTGTTCTGAAATATTTCTATCGTAGCCAGCATTACATTTGTTAGTAATTTTCCACAAGTTATTCTGTGTGATTGGAGCAGACAAACCATTTTGCACACCTTGAGCACTCATGACACCTATCACGGGGTTACCACAATAGAGAGGAGCCAGAAGACCGCAGCGTCTGATTGCTCATACTCCTTCGCTGATTCAAACCCATGTCAGGCTAGCTTGTGCTGCAGGGCTTGGTGGAGAGGTATATATATGAGAATAAGTTTTGCTGGATTTATCTATGATTGTAGCGTAGCTTGTAAGTGTGATACATCCCTTCCCTCCTCTTACTTTGGTTTTTCCCACGTCCTCCACTCCCTGGTGCATACCTCTGTTATATGTGAATGGATATTTGTATGCCTGGTATTTTCAGTTACCCTAGTTCATATTGCCTTGTCGGGTTGGTGTACTGCAGTGCACGGCAGCTCCCCTCTTCCCTAGGTGGGGGAAGGGTACAGAAGGATGACTGATTCAGGAGAAAAGGCAAGGGTGGCAGCCCCGGCATCTTCACCTTCAGAAGTATCCCGGGAAATAGGGCAAGCTAGGGCGCCCCCTAGTGTTAGGGACAGGAAGGAGCCCTCATCCCGGGTCACTTTACAGCGGAGTCGTGACAACACCTTTAGTGGTGTTAGTGGAAGTTAGTGGTCAGTCAAAAACTATAAGACTGAGTCCAAATAGCAACGTGTCACGCAACAAAAACATCTGTGCAACTTGCAACTATTTAAGAGCTAGGATTTTAATGTAAAAAATGGTCAAATCACAGAAAAGTTAAGGTCTCATGTGACTTACATTGAAGTGTATGGCAAGTGAGTTGTGTGCAACTTACAACCAGCGCCAGAAAAATATTTAGAGTTGAGAGTCCTCAGTGGTTGATACCTTTTAATGGCTAACTGAAAAGATGGTAACAAATTGCAAGCTTTCGAGACTACTCAGATCTCTTCATCAGGCTAGACTAATACATAATCTGAAGAATCACATATTTATACACAACACAGCACAGAAATAATGCAATATTGCATTATTTCTGTGCTGTGTTGTGTATAAATATGTGATTCTTCAGATTTTGTATTAGTCTAGCCTGATAAAGAGACCTGAGTAGTCTTGAAAGCTTGCAATTTGTTACCATCTTTTCAGTTAGCCATTAAAAGGTATCAACCACTGAGGACTCTCGCTCTAAATATTTTTCTATCTACTGGCTAACACGGTACAAAGATATACATCTGTACTGAACCAGCGCCAGAAAATACAGCAGATTTGGAACTCTGTCGCGCACATGTTGCAGTGTATCCCCAGCGTAACCTAAAGTTTATGGTTAGATTTATCAACTGGACATTATAAACGTGATTTTATTGTCTTCTTCTTGCTGAGTAGTCCTTTTATGTATCTGTATTTATGTTGAGCTTGAAAACCGTATTTATTACTAACATACCATAGGTCAATATCGGGAGAGTCCAGGTTCTGCAGCTGTAATCCAAAAGCTAAAATACAGCAATACTATGGTCTTAATGCGGCCTTAGTATAATAAAATACACTTTTTTTTGGCTGTCAACAGCATTGAAGTGTTCTAGGAAGAGTAAATTAGTGACTTAGTGGTCAGAATCAGGGTTTAGTAATCTATAAGGGTATGTGCCCACGTTGCAGAAATGCTCTGGAATTGTCCGCAGCGTTTCCGGAACTCTCCGTCACGGGTAAAACGCAGTCTGAATTTCCATGCATTTTCCCGCAAAACACTAGCATTTTGCAAGCGTTTTTAGCTTGCAGAATGCTTGCGCTTTTCCAAGCGATTTGAAGCATCGCTTGGAAAAGTGATCGACAGGTTGGTCACACTTGTCAAGCATAGTGCTTGACAAGTGTGACCAACTTTTTACCATTGATGCTGCCTATGCAGCATCAATATTAAAAGATAGAATGTTAAAAATAATAAAAAAATAAAAAATAGAGATATACTTACCCTCTGCCGGCCCCCGGAGTCCTCACGGTCCTCAGCGAAGCTGCCGGCAAGTTCCGTTCCCAAGGATGCATTGCGTGAATGACCTCTGATGACGTAGCGGTCACCCGACCGCTATGTAATCTGGGGTGATTCTCGCAATGCATCCCTGGGAACGGAACTTGCTGGCAGCACCGCTGAGGACTCCAGGGGCCGACAGAGGGTAAGTATATCTCTATTTTTTATTTTAACTCTATTTTTACAGGAATATGGTACCCAGGGCTTGAATGAAAGTCTCCTCTCCTCCAGACCCTTGGTACCATCTACACATGAAGCGCTCACTTTACGCATGGTGGGCATAGCCACATGCGTTAAGTGAGCATTTCAATGCAATCCTATGGCGGCGGAATGGCCGCGATTTTGCCAAATTAATGACCATGCTGCTTATTTTACCGCAATGCGATTACGCTCCGGAAAAATACGCAGCATGGGCACAGCAATTGCGGAATGCAATTAAAATTAATGGGATGCGTTTTGTTAGCGTTTTTTAAGAGTTTACGCAGCGGAAAAAACATGGAAAAAACGCTTAAAAAATGCAACATGGGCACACAGCGTAAAAGTTACGTTACCAATGACCATTTAGTGGTTGGCAGCGGCAGATACTACACTATGTTCCAAATTATTATGCAAATGGTATTTTTCTCTGATTTTCCTAAGTGGTCGGTGTTCTGCCCGTCTTATGTGTATGTGTACATAATCCTTGCAGACAGCATAAACCTTGATCCCAACAGTGATTTGATAGACACGTGATGTCTGTTACCAAGTTTATTGCAGGAATCGAATATGGTAAAAAACTGTGGAACAAATAACAGTATTTTACTATGTGCTCACAAACATGTGGCAAGTATACAATATATACACAATATACAATGGTGAGGGAACACACTATATGCATAACATGTAGTTACATATAACATGCGGTATATCCCATTCTTACTGCACAGTCAGAAAAGCATAGACTACAACTTTCACATTTTCATAACAGCATGATGTAAACATCCCAATATTTATACGGCTGTCAAGTTCATGGTGAATGTGTTTAAGACCTACCGATTGTGCGGCTACAGATCTGGATGTAAGAGATCACTATTGGATTCTGATGTCAGGAGGTACTCAGGAATGAACTGTCTTAGCTGTATACTGAGCAAAAAACATGGCTGCTGGGGCTGACTGCTGAGTCATCAAAGCTATGACTCATGAACTACGGTGTGGTAGATATGTCAAAAAACTTCAATATCAACAACCAAAGACATTCTATAAACGACCACTAGATGGTGCTGTTATACCACATAACAAATCTGAATGTTTACACAGAAAATTCTATTGGAACATCACACTCCTCGCCTGGTATATTAAAGATACCACTTTAAGGTACCTCTGGAGAGAGCAACAAAATCAGTTCAGTGACTGGTCTGAGGAAAAGTTCAGGTTCGTGTTGCCTGCAGATCTTGACCACCACTTTCCTAACTTTTCCATCTTCACTTGGAAACACTTTGGTTATCAGTCCCAAAGGCCAGTCATTTCTTTTTGACTGAGTGTCTTTGACAAGAACAACATTACCAACCTCCATGTTGGGTTTACTGGCTTGCCATTTATTCCGGGTCTGTAAGGTAGAAACATAAGGACGAATCTCTGCATCAGAATCTGGTTCTAACATTTCAAATGTGTCTTTCTCAAAGTGTCTTGTACTGATTTGTAGAGGAATGCTGGTCCTGTGAGCCATGTAGTGTCTTTAAGATGGGCTGCAGGAACAGCTCTTGTTGCGTGGTCTGCTGGGTTGTGATCAGTTGATACATAACGCCACTGGGTAGGTCGTGTTGACCTCCTGATTCTTTGAACTCTGTTATGTACGTAGACATAGAATCTTCTAGTCTCATTGTGAATGTAACCCAGCACTACTTTACTGTCTGTATGGAACACCGTATCTTCAAGCTTTAAATCTATCTCTGTCACAATGAGCTCAGCTAGCTCTGTTGCTAGAACAGCAGCACAAAGTTCCAGTCTTGGTATGGTAAGCTCAGGACATGGTGCCAATTTTGCCTTTCCCATCACGAAGCCAATCTGGACTTGACCTTTGATATCTGTTGTTTTAAGGTAAGCGACTGCAGCTATCGCCTTTACTGAAGCGTCACAAAATATACACAACTGCTTAGTCTGAACCTCTGCAGCAGAGATGTGAGCATATGGTCTGTGAATGTGTAGATTAGACAAAGTCTTTAGAGAGTCTCTCCAGGTTACCCATAGAGCTTCTTTCTCTGGGGAAGTGGAGAGTCCCAATCACATGTGTCTGCAGTTAAATCTCTGAGGAGAGTCTTACCTTGGATGGTGACTGGTGCTGCAAATCCAAGTGGATCATATAGGCTGTTGATGGTGGATAAGACACCACGTCGTGTGAAGGGCTTTTGCTCTTGGTCAACTTGGAAGGTAAAGGTGTCAGACTTGAGATCCCAGCTGAGCCCTAAGCTGCGTTGCATGGGTATGGGGTCCGTTGCAAAGTCTAGGTCTTTCAGATCGCTGGCATGATCTTGAACTGGGAAGGCTGCCATAACATCTTCGCTGTTTGAAGCTATTTTATGCAGTCTGAGGTTTGAACAGGAAAGCATACGTTGAGTCCTCTTGAGTAGGCTGATTGCAGCCTCTGGTGAGGGAAGTGACTTTAGGCCATCATCCACATAGAAGTCTCTTTCAACAAACTTCTTAACGTCTTGCCCATAGTTTTCTTTTAAAGGCGGGCTACTTCTGCATGGTCATTTTCAAATATCTTGCTCATGAATGAGAAGAAGTGCTCCTTCATTTCTGGTCTTTTCTCAAAGTTGCGCCTGAGAGAACTGAAGCGTTTTGTGGCTTGAACTCTGTTGTTAGGAAGGCGGTTTCTCTGTGTTTTGAAAGGCAGTGGTGCTACCCAGGTATTTGTTTCATCTTTAGAGAATCCTTGTTCCATTATACTTAAGAAGGTCTCATCTTCAATAGAGCAAGCGGTCTTGTTGTCTTCCTTTGTCCTCTGGAACACTGTACACCCCAGATGATCTTCATCTTCTGCACAGTCCGGGTATAACACACTTGTAGGCTTCTCTCTTACAAGGAATCTGTTAGGACAAGGCTGAAAGAGGGATGGACGTCCATTTTCCAATGTATTTGTGAAGAGAGAATTCACAGTGGTTGGTTTGTGAACGCTTCCTAGGCAGACATCGCCTATAATGACCCACCCTAGGTCGAGCTTCTGAGCATAAGCAGAACTGTGAGGACCGTTTATCTGTTTCCTCACCTTGTGGACTCTTATGATGTCTCTTCCAAGCAGAAGTACTATTGGAGCGTCTGGATCGACTTCAGGAATTAGGTGCGCTATATTTTTTAGATGTCTATGATGTGATGCTGCTGCAGGTGTAGGAATCTCTTCTCTGTTGTTTGGGATCTGATTGCATTCTATCAGCGTAGGCAGAGGCAGGGATGTTTCACCATTTAAGGATTCAATTTGATAACCAGTAGCTCTTCTCCCTTTTTCTTCACTCACACCTGTGCAAGTCTTAAGTGAATATGCCGAGCTGTTTCCTTTAATGTCGAAGATATCAAAGAAAGTTGAATTAGCGAGAGACCTGTTGCTCTGATCATCAAGGATCGCATACAACTTTACAGCTTTCTCTTTGTGACCAATGGGGTAAACTGTGGCAAGACAGATCTTGGAGCAAGATTTGTTGCTAAGTCCTTCTCCACAGACTTGGGTGCACTGAGGTGTCACTTCAGGAGGTGTAGGGTCTCTCTGCTCCTCGCCGTGCTCTGCCACTTGGTCTGAGGGTGTGAGAGTCCATGGAGCTGGTCCTGGGTGTAAAGCTGTGTTATGCTCTTCACTGTCACATTCTGAGCATTTAATGTTTGTTGTACAGTCTTTTGCAAGATGTGAAGTTGCTGCGCAGCACCTGTAGCAAATGTGGTTTTCTTTGAGGAAGGTTTTGCGATCTTTGAGCTGTTTTTCTCTGAATCCTCTGCATTTCAACAACGAATGTGGTTTCTTATGCAGAGGGCATTCTTTGCACGGGTCTTTAGATGAGGTCTTATCAGTCTCTGCAGTACTATAAGTTTTGCGTGAAGTGTCTTGAAGAGATACACTGGTTTTGTGTACTGCCACTGGTGTATCTCTCAGGTTACGCATTGAGACAGGTTTACCTGATTTGGGGTACGTGTGTCAAACATTGAGAAGTCAAAGCTGGGGTCATTTCTAATCTTTGCTTGTTGGTGTACAAAGTCCACAAAGAATGAGAATGGAGGAAATGGGACGTTGTATCGTTCCTTGTATTTGGAGCCTTGACCGATCCACTTATCTATCAGACCTTGCGGAAGTTTGCGTACTATGGGATTTACACCGCGTGCTGTGTCCAAGAATGCTAGGCCTTGTAAGTCTCCTTGAGCTTTGGCAACTTGAAGTTCTGTCAACAGATCGCTCAATTCTCTCAGTTTTTGGGAACCTTTACCTTGCATCTTGGGGAAATCCTCAATTCTTTTGAAGAGTGCATTTTCTATCACTTCTGGTGAGCCGTAACACTCCTCCAGTCTCTCCCATATCAGGTTTAGTCCTCTGTCGGGATAGTCTAAATTGATGTCCCTAATCCGTTTTGCATGCTCTGTGGATTCATTTCCTAGCCACTTGACTAAAAGGTCCACCTCCTCGTTTGCAGACAGATCCAGATCTTTGATTGTATTTCTGAATGAGGATCGCCATGCTCTATAGCCTTCAGGTTTGTCGTTAAACTTGGAGAGTCCTTGGGTTATCAACTCACGTCGAGCAAGGAATTTGAGAACATCTGACATACCTTGATTTCTGTTTGATGAATCTGGAAACGAGCTGAGGTGCAGAGGTCCATTTGGGTTAGAGTAGTCTTTAAACTTGTCTTTGTTGTAATAACTACCATCTACTTGTTCCTTCTTGAAGGCTGGAGCTGCTCCGCAGTTGTCTGTCGGTTGGAATGCAGGTTGCATTGTGGACGATGATATATAAAGTTACTGTCTTGCTTGATGTATGGCATTTGGAAGGCTGAGGCTGCTTGTTGTGTGACAGGATTAGGCTGGAGTTTGTAAGCAGGGGTTGACTCAGCTCCTGGACCGTAATACAGGCCGCCATCTGACTTAGCATACTGCAGTACGTATTTTGACGTGTGTCGTGCTTTGTCCTGTTGACTGAGCTCTGATCCAAGAATACTGCTGCGTCTATTACTTGCGATACTTGCTGCCTCCTCCAAAACTTCAGCCTCTGCCAGTGCAACTGCGGCTTCCCTCTCCAATGCTAGTTTTTTCATGTGTGCTTGTTGTTCGGCCAGAGCTGCTTTCATGCTTGCTTCCTCTGCTTCCATGTGTGCCTGTTGTTCGGCCAGAGCTGCTTTCATGCGTGCCTTCATTTGTGCTTCCTTTGCTTCTAATTGCCTTTCTTGCTCAGCAAACGATGCTCGCACTTTGGCAGCTTCTGCTTTTGCGCGGGCTATGGCGATGGTAGAGCTGCTCACTGACTTCTTTGAGCTTTTGCAGCTGGCTGAGATTGCAGATCTTGTGGTGAATGATCTACCTTCTGCGGCTGACATGGTGACGCTCTGACAGGATTCGCGCCCTTTCTTTCAGGCTTGACAGAAGCTTGGTTTCACTACGATCACTATGTGCGAGCTGCGGTATCTTCTATCCAGCTTGTAGCGGGCAGTTTTACTGCGATCAGTATGTGAGAATCCGCAGTTCTTCTATCCAGCCTGCGAGGGTTAATCGTTTTTACTGTTCTGCCCGTCTTATGTGTATGTGTACATAATCCTTGCAGACAGCATAAACCTTGATCCCAACAGTGATTTGATAGACACGTGATGTCTGTTACCAAGTTTATTGCAGGAATCGAATATGGTAAAAAACTGTGGAACAAATAACAGTATTTTACTATGTGCTCACAAACATGTGGCAAGTATACAATATATACACAATATACAATGGTGAGGGAACACACTATATGCATAACATGTAGTTACATATAACATGCGGTATATCCCATTCTTACTGCACAGTCAGAAAAGCATAGACTACAACTTTCACATTTTCATAACAGCATGATGTAAACATCCCAATATTTATACGGCTGTCAAGTTCATGGTGAATGTGTTTAAGACCTACCGATTGTGCGGCTACAGATCTGGATGTAAGAGATCACTATTGGATTCTGATGTCAGGAGGTACTCAGGAATGAACTGTCTTAGCTGTATACTGAGCAAAAAACATGGCTGCTGGGGCTGACTGCTGAGTCATCAAAGCTATGACTCATGAACTACGGTGTGGTAGATATGTCAAAAAACTTCAATATCAACAACCAAAGACATTCTATAAACGACCACTAGATGGTGCTGTTATACCACATAACAAATCTGAATGTTTACACAGAAAATTCTATTGGAACATCACAGTCGGTGCAAATGACAGTCAGTCTAATAAAAGTCATCACCCGTTAGAGTATACATCGAATTTTATTGAAGAAACCTCCCAATGATAACAGTATAATCTCCAAAATGGAAAAAAAACTCAAATGCACTGTTCCAAATTATTAGGCACAGTTGAATTTCTGAACATTTGATATGTTTAAAGAACTGAAAATGCTCATTTGTGGAATTTGCAGCATTAGGAGGTCACATTCACTGAACAGAAAAGCTATTTAACTCCAAAACATCCTAACAGGCCAAGTTACATGTTAATATAGAACCCTTCTTTGATATCACCTTCACAATTCTTGCATCCATTGAACTTGTGAGTTTTTGGAGAGTTTCTGCTTGTATTTCTTTACATGAAGTCAGAATAGCCTCTCAGAGCTGCGGTTTTGATGTGAACTGCCTCCCACCCTCATAGATATTTTGCTTGATGATACTCCAAAGGTTCTCTATAGGGTTGAGGTCAGGGGAGTTTATCTCCTTCTATGCCCATAACAGCCAATGACTCCAAGGTATTCTTTGCAGCATGAGATGGTGCATTGTCATGAATGAAGATGATTTCGCTCCTGAAGACACGTATAAAAATACCATGGAAGAACGTTGTCAGTCAGAAACTCTATATACTTTTCAGAGGTCATTTTCACACCTTCAGGAACCTTAAAGGGCCCTACCAGCTGTTTCCCCATGATTCCGGCCCAAATCATGACTCCTCCACCTCCTTGCTGACGTCACAGCCTTGTTGGGACATGGTGGCCATACACCAACCATCCACTACTCCATCCATCTGGACCATCCAGGGTTGCTCAACACTCATCAGTAAACAAGACTGTTTGAAAATTAGTCTTCATGTAGGTCTGGTCCCACTGCAACTGTTTCTGCTTGTGAGCACTGTTTAGGTGTGGCCGAATAGTAGGTTTATGCACCACAGCAAGCCTTAGTAGGATCCTACACCTTGAGGTTTGAGGGACTCCAGAGGCACCAGCAGCTTCAAATATCTGTTTGCTGGTTTGTAATGGCTTTGTAGCAGCTGCTCTCTTAATCCGATGAACTTGCCTGGCAGAAACCTTCCTCATTCTGTCTTTATCAGCACAAACACGTCTGTGCTCAGAATCAGCCACAAATCTCTTAACAGTACGATGATCAAGCTTACGTTTTCGGGAAATATCTAATGTTTTCATCCCTTGACCAAGGCATTGCACTATTTGATGCTTTTCAGCAGCAGAGAGATCCTTTTTCTTTCCCATATTACTTGAAAACTCTGGCCTGCTTAAAAGTGTGGAACATCCAGTTTTCCTTTTATTGGACTCACATGCCAAACTAATTATCACAGGTATCTATAGATAGATAGATCTATAGATAACTATAACTTTGTATGTAACCCCTTCTCATGTACAGCACCATGGAATTAATGGCGCTATATAAATAAATAAATAATAATAATAATAATCTATCCCATTCCATCTATCTCATTCTATCTATCTGTCTCATTCCTTCTATCTATCCCATATCTACCTATCAATAGATAGTTAGATAGATATGGGATAGATAGATAGATATGGGATAGATAGATAGAAGGAATGAGATAGAGATATATCTATAGATAGATAAATATAGATAGATCTATCTTTAGATAGATCTATCTATCTAGAGATTTCTCTATCTATCGATAGATATATTATCTATAGATAGATCTATCTATCTATAGAAAGAAAAAAATCTGTGTAAGGCGGGGGTCACACTTTACGAGAAACTCGCACGAGTCTCGCACCTCAATAACCGTCACTGCCACCGACACTCGGACCGGAGCGTTTAGCTGCATAGAAATACATGCAGCAGCACACTCCGGTCCCGATGCGCCAATTCCAGCACTTAGCCTCTCTCTTCCCACTGCTGTGCAGTGGTGGCATATGGGGTAATAAGGGGTTATTGTCACCTTTGATTGTAAGGTGACATTAAGCTCGGCTTAATAATGGAGAGGTGTCTATAAGACACCTCTCCATTATTAATCCTATAGTTAAAGGGTTAAAAAATACACAGCCAGAAAAAAGGATTTTAATTAAATAAAAACACTACACATTTTTATTGCACGCCCAAAACCAAACAAAGCCCTCGATCTCCTGAAAAAAAATAAAATAACAAACCAACACAAATACTTCCTGTTCCGACATAGTCCATTTAATCACGAGTGTCCCACGACCAGTCCTGCTCTACTACATCTGAATGCATGACATCCGGATAAAGCAGAGCTTGTAGATGACCACCGGAGATCTCCGACGATCATCTACACTGTAGTTCTCACGGTCAGCTGACCGTGAGAACTAGCCAAGTGACCGGAGATAACCCCCGATCACGTACATGGCAGTTCTCGCGATAACACGGCAGTTCTCGCGATAACTTAGCTTATTGTGAGAACTGCAGTGGACGCGTACTTCCGGCAGCGAGACAGGTAAGAACTTTATTTAAATTAGTAGACGTGTAGTAAGCTGCGTTTACGCAGTTAGTACGCATGTGACTAATCATTAGATGCGGTTTTACCGCATCTAAGAGATAGTCTATGGTAAATTTAGGGTGCGGCGACGGAGGGTGGCCGCATTGTAAACAGACATACTGTGTTCTGAAAAGACGGGCCGCATGTCTGTCTACGCGGGTCTGCCGCCTGAGTCTTTTAATGAATAGTGGAAACGGGATTTCATGAAATCCCCTCCACTACGCTGACCATGGAAACATACTCTAAAGCCCCATCACACACAGCGATCTCGCTAGCGAGATCGCTGCTGAGTCACTAGTTTTGTGACGCAACAGCGATCTCCCCAGCGATATCGCTGTGTGTGACATTCAGCGACGATCAGCCCCCCTGCTGGGTATCGCTGATCGTCGCTGAATGTCCTGGACATTTTTTTGCTCGTTGGTCTCCTGCTGGCCAGCACGCATCGCTGCGTGTGGCAGGCAGGAGACCAGCGATCAGCTGGTAACCAAGGTACATATCGGGTTTCCAGGCGCCGGGTGGTGCCTAGAACCCCAATGTGTACGTTGGATACAAGCGTGCTGCTGCAGTGGGGCTGGTAACCAAGGTACACATCGGGTTTCCAGGTGCCGCACAGCGCCTGGAAACCCGATGTGTACCTTCGCTACCCGCTCCCTGACACCAGCGGGCTGGTATTCAATGTACACTGTGGGTAACTAAGTGACGTTACCCGCAGTGTCGCTGTCCTGATCGCTGCCTGAGCTGCCTGTTTGGCAGTTCAGCAGCAATCATGTAGCGACACACCAGCGATCCTGACAAGTGCATATCGTTGTTGGGATCGCTGGTGTGTCGCTATGTGTGATGGGGCCCTTTAACTATTGCCTCTATTGCACTGCAGATAAAATATTAACAGTGTGTAACATGCAGGTAAACTAATCAAATTTGCAGACGATGCAAAGCTAGGAGGGATAGCTAACACTAGAGAAGACAGAGAAAGGTTTCTAGATAAGCTTGAACAATGGGCAGCGACTAATAGATTGGTATTTAACAGGGAGAAATGCAAGATTCTACATCTGGGCAAGAAAAACAGAAATTACATCTATAGAATGGGAGGAATAGAACTAAACAACAGCACGTGTGAAAAAGACTTGAGTATACTAATAGATCACAGACTGCACAATAGTCAACAGTGTGATGCAGCGACAGAAAAGGCAAACAGTTCTATTAAGAGAAGCATAGAGTCTAGATCACGTGAAGTATTTATCCGCCTCTACTTCTCCTTGGTCAGGCCTCATCTGGAATACTGTGTACAGTTCTGGGCACCCCATTTAAAAAAAAGACATTGAAAAACTACTGTAGCAAGTTCAGAGAAGAGCTACCAGGATGGTGAGCGGACTGCAAAGTATATCCTACGAGGAATGGTTAAAGGATCTGGGAATGTTTAGCTTGCAAAAAAGAAGACTGAGAGGCGACTTAATAGCTGTCTACAAATATCTGACGGAATGTCACAGTGTAGAGGGATCCTCATTATTCTCATTTACACATGGAAACACGAGAAGCAATGGGATGAAACTGAAAGGGAGAAGATACAGATTAGATATTAAAACAAACTTTTTGACAATGAGGGTGATCAGTGAGTTGAACAGGCTGCCAAGAGAGGTGGTGAATTCTCCTTCAATGAAAGTCTTCAAGCAGAGGCTGGACAGACATCTGTCTGAGATGGTTTAGTGAATACTGCATTGAGCAGGTGGTTGGACACAATGTCCCTGGAGGTCCCTTCCAACTCTAACATTCTATGATTCTATGCACACTGTCAGGATTCCTCTCTGTTGCCTTCTCGAGCAATCGTCACGTGACTGTTCATATGCAATTTGCACTTGCGTTCCAACCAGCTTCTCATACACTTCTCTTAATAGAATATTGAGAAAAGCAGGAAAAGTTATTTGTGGACACTTTACAGCAACCACACAAATCACATATGATCAGTTATGTAAAGACTGCTCAGGAAGGCAACAGAAAGGAATCATTTGCGGCTGTGAAAAGTCTGGCTGTGTCTCGGATGACTAGACCAAGAGGCGGGTCCCCGGTAACTTCTCCCGCCTTGCATCACTAGACTGACAGGTCTCTCATTAAGTGCATATATAGGGAGAGATCTGTCATTCATAGGAATCAGGGTGGGAAGAAGCCGCTGGGAACCACCTCTTGAACTAGTCATCCGAGACACACAGTCCCTGGTCAGAAACGCTGCCATATGCAGAACTGCAATAACCCAGCCAGACTCAGACTTGGTCAGCATGCTTTTCTTTAATATGAATATTTTAAGACATTTGTATACATAAAATGTAAAAAAAAATACCTTGACCTTTGAAATATTGTACAAAATGGACAGAAAACAAGATATTGCAGTGTATCAGGCATTACCAAACCACTCAATGGACCTGCTATGGAACAACAGTACCTTGTTTCACCCTTGTATGAGTGCACCTGCTTAACGTGGACTCTTCAAAGTCCACTCTCCTCGCATTAAACACCAACACACAGGTTTCAATGCGCTATCAGTACATCCCAATACAAATGAAAGGCTGACACCATTCAGGCCTTCAAAGGGAACTCTTAGGAACGCTGAAGACTCAAAGCATCTTTCAAGTTAAATGTATGCAAAGAAACATTATCAAAGAAAATTAATAAAATCCATATTGAGATAATTTTATAGAAAATGATTTAAGTTTTAACCCAAGAAAGGACTTTCTTATTTTCGTATAGCTTAGCGTAAGAACTTGTCAATCACGATTAAGCGTCTGGAATTGGAATCCCTTTGAAATGCAGCTGTTTCTTCTTTAATTGTGGCAGTGGACTCCAAAGAAAAGAAAGGTCTGGACTTAAAGATGAGCAAGGAATACAAACTAGCTGTGGATTAGCGGTGGAGTGCAAAGGTCGCTAATTACACTAAGGCGTTCCCAGACACAGGGAGAACATTAAACAGGTCATCTACCAAACTGGGGAAACAGACCTTGTCTTCAAAAATGTATCTTCAAGTGACAGATTTCGAGACAAAATCAAAACCATTTTTTTTTTTTCAGCAGGGTGGGAAGAACAATGGGAAAGAGTTTTCTAGCACAGCAGACAGTAGAAGAAGAGAAGAGGCTCCAGAAGATGGCACCAGAAAATTCTACTACTCGAGTCAAGGATTGCTTCTTTCTATCTGAAATCCTCACATTTTTGATTAAAAAGAAAAAAAAAAGGGACCCATTGGCTTTGTTAGTAGAGGGGTCCAACTCGCTGTTTTAAATTAAAAACATGAGAAAAAGAGAAAAGAAAAATAGCGGTCTTCATAGGCAATTGTTAAATCCCTCACGAGGTGCCATACTGGATCAGTCTTAGTTGAACATTGACGCTCGCTGCCCGCTGAATAGAGGAGATGAAAGAAAAATGAAGTTTTGTTTAGATGCTGTATATTTATTAGCCAACAAGTCCACCATTACAGCTCTCTAAAGAATGGTAGCACAAATTTTTGAAACTGCTGGTGGTTTTTTTAGAGAAGTAACTTCGATCCTTTTTTTTTTGCATAATTAGGGAAATTCAAGGCCAATCCTGTTGTACACCACCACCCGATGTAACCAACACATGGGTCTCCTCACAAGCTTTACTGAATTGGCCAAAGCCTGAAACATTCCTGCGGGGCTGTTGTCTTTCTAAGACCCAGGTGACAGGAGTTGGGTAGAAAAAAAAACTGCATTCATTTGTCTGTGGTGTGGATTTTTCCCTTTTTTCACAGCACTTCAGTTTACCTTGTGTTATTCACCTGTCCCGGATCCGTGCCTTGCTTCCCTCTCCCTGGTCTGCAGGACCCTGTTATGCTCCATGTCAGGCTTTGCAGATGGCCCTTTGTGATCCAATGGGAGCATCTTCTCGTACCTATGTAAGGCTCATCAAGACACATACACCTGTGTCTTGGTATTAAGTCTTTAGTATTACTAAGGCCTCTTTCACACATCCGTCTTTTTCTATCAGGCATGATCCGTCGAACACCTGAAGGGACGGATCCGGCGCTGAAACAAAAAAACTGATGCAACGGATCCGGTTTTTTGCTGGATCCGACCTGAACTTTTGAACCCAGAAAAAGAGGGTTTTGGATGCCCGGAGACAGTGGAAAATGTAGTAGTAGTAGTAGTAGACCTTGGTTTCCAGAATCCGGATCAGACTTTTGACGGATTGCACAAAAGTCTGATCCGGTTCCATTGACTTCTATTGTTTCCGGCCGCCTGATGCGCCGCTTCAGGCACATCAGGCGGCTCCGGCAAAAAAAACAAAACGTTACATGCTCCGTTTTGTCCGGCCGCCGGAATGTACATTTCCGCCGGATCCGGACAAAAACGGAAACAACGCAATGACATCAGGTACGATCCGGCGCTGAAAGTCAATGGTAAAAAAACGCATCCGGTACCGGATCCGTTTTTTTACCAACATGCCGGATCATGCCTGATACAAAAAGACGGATGTGTGAAAGAGGCCTAAGACTTTGGCTTGCATCATACACTTTGACTTACTTATCTGCTACCTGTGGTCTACTGGATGTGTCCTGCCTGCAGTCTCCTGGATGTCTAGCGTCTGCCAGAGGTTTCCAGCACCCCACCTACCTGGTTTTCCTGGATGTTTCCCGCCTGTCTGTGGTCTCCTGGACGTCTCCCTCCTGAAAGCGGTTTCTACATGTTCCAAATTATTATTTTTCTATAGTGCTCTGAAATTCATGTGTTTGCCTTTTTTTTTTGACCAAGGACACCCCCACCAACTTAATGTCTCCAAGCAGCTGGCTTAGAGTCACCATATTGATGATGAGGACAGAGAAGACCCCTGATCCACATAGTACAGAGTGGCCCAGAACTGACAAGCTCAAGTGATCCAACAGCCCAAGCCTCCCATAGTAGCCAGGATTACAGGTGTGCGCCACAGCACCCAGCAATTTAAAGGGCCAAGTCTCATTGTGTTGCTCAGTCTGCTCCTTTCTGACTATGCATAAGTGCTTTATTTTTCTATAGTGCTCTGAAATTCATGTTTGCCTTTTTTTTTTTTTTGACCAAGGACACCCCCACCAACTTAATGTCTCCAAGCAGCTGGCTTAGAGTCACCATATTGATGATGAGGACAGAGAAGACCCCTGATCCACATAGTACAGAGTGGCCCAGAACTGACAAGCTCAAGTGATCCAACAGCCCAAGCCTCCCATAGTAGCCAGGATTACAGGTGTGCGCCACAGCACCCAGCCATTGTGTTGCTCAGTCTGCTCCTTTCTGAATATGCATAAGTGCTTTATTTTTCTATAGTGCTCTGAAATTCATGTGGTCTTAAGTGTCATAGCGTTTTTTTTTTGTAAATGAAACCCATTGATGGTTTTGTGTCTCAGGATTCTTTGGATCACTGAAATCAAACTCAGATACCTGTGATAATTAGTTTGTCATGTGAGCCCAATAAAAGGAAAACTGGATGTTCCACACTATTAAGCAGGCCAGAGTTTTCAAGCAACATGGGAAAGAAAATGGATCTCTCTGCTGCTGAAAAGCATCAAATAGTGCAATGCCTTGGTCAAGGGATGAAAACATTAGATATTTCCCGAAAACTGAAGCGTGATCATCGTACTGTTAAGAGATTTGATTCTGAGCAGAGACGTGTTCGTGCTGACAAAGGCAGAATGAGGAAGGTTTCTGCCAGGCAAGTTCATCGGATTAAGAGAGCAGCTGCTACAAAGCCATTATAAACCACCAGATATTTGAAGCTGCTGGTGCCTCTGGAGTCCCTCGAAACTCAAGGTGTAGGATCCTTCAAAGGCTTGCTGTGGTGCATAAACCTACTATTCGGCCACCCTAAACTGTGCTTAGAAGCAGAAACGGTTGCAGTGGGCCCAGACATACATGAAGACTAATTTTCAAAGTTTGTTTACTGATGAGTGTCGAGCAACCCTGGATGGTCCAGAAGGATGGAGTAGTGGATGGTTGGTGGATGGCCATCATGTCCCAACAAGGCTGTGACGTCAGCAAGGAGGTGGAGTCATGTTTTGGGCCGAAATCATGGAGAAACAGCTGGTAGGGCCCTTTAAGGTTCCTGAAGGTGTGAAAATGACCTCTGCAAAGTATATAGAATTTCTGACTGACAACTTTCTACCATGGTATAAAAAGCAGAAACGTGTCTTCAGGAGCAAAATCATCTTCATGCATGACAATGCACCATCTCATGCTGCAAAGAATACCTGAGTCATTGGCTGCTATGTGCATAAAAGGAGATAAACTCATGGTGTGGCCACCATCTTACCCTGACCTCAACCCTATAGAGAACTTTGGAGTATCATCAAGCAAAAGATCTATGAGGGTGGGAGGCAGTTCACATCAAAACAGCAGCTCTGGGAGGCTATTCTGACTTCATGCAAATACAAGCAGAAACTCTCCAAAAACTCACAAGTTCAATGGATGCAAGAACTGTGAAGGTGATATCAAAGAAGGGTTCCTATGTTAACATGTAACTTGGCCTGTTAGGATGTTTTGGAGTTAAGTAGCTCTTTTGTTCAGTGAATGTGACCTCCTAATGCTGCAAATTCCACAAATGAGCATTTTCAGTTCTTTAAAACATATCAAATGTTTAGAAATTCTACTGTGCCTAATAATTTGGAACAGTGCATTTTGAGTTTTTATTCATTTTGGAGATTATACTGTTATAATTGGGAGGTTTCTTCAATAAAATTTGATGTATATTCTAACGGGTGAGGACTTTTATTAGACTGACTGTCATTTGCACCTATCACTTAGGAAAATCAGAGAAAAATATCATTTGCATAATAATTTGGAACATGGTGTAGTATCTTGCCTGTGGTCTCCTGGATGTCTCCCGTTTGGAAAGAGTTTCCAACATCCCATCTGCCCACCTGCAGTCTCCTGGACGTTTCCCGCACCTCAGCGGACTGTGATCCGCGTGCTCCACCGACGCCCATGTGCCCACCTAGACTTTGGAGGATACAACTCACATGGCGAGTGCAACACCTAGAAATAGGTAAAGGGAAATTTTAAAGGGGCTGAGCTCTACTAGACAACCCATTAATTTCCGCAGGGAGTTTATATTTAATCTATACACACTTTTCTCTGAAACTAGAGCTGCTCCTCCCAATGAGAGCAGTGTCACCCCCCGGTCTCATGACATCATTCATAATTCAGTTTGTAAAATTCCATTTCATATTATTTTTTCCGTTCTTGCATGATAAAGGCCATCTGGTCCAATGTTCACTACACTGCTATGCTACTATTTTTGTCTTGAAATCTGATGAGCTGAATCAAAAAGTCCAGAGTCATCATTGTCTTTGCATCTGTTTTTTGCCTTTTTTTCTTGTTTGCATTGAATTCATTATACTATTAGCACCTTTTTTGGAGTCTATTTTTATATGTGGTTGCCTGTCTTTTTCTCTTTTTGAGCGGAGTTTAGCAATGTTTTCCCCTAATTCTTCAATTGCAATTTTTTTAAAAAGAAAATTTCAAAATTTGATGCAACTACACTCCAGTCCCACTTGGTGTATTTCCAAGTAAGGCCAAATTTGATGCAATTTTTGCTGCCAACAGCTGAAAATGCAGTCCAAGACGGCGTAAAAGACAAATATTTTTTTGCTCCAAATTTATAAATTGCGTGTGCGATTTTGATGAAATTGGCGCTAAAAATGCCAACTATTTTAATTTATTTTTGGTGATGTTTAATTGTTGATGTCAAGAGACTGGCAGGGGCACAAAGTTGAGATTGCAAGAGCAGTGCCACATAGGCGGACCAATCTGCGAGACCAGGTCAGTATTGGTCAGGTCAGTATTATTTGGCCCCTGGACCGGAATTTTGTGACACTCTTACCGTCCAGGATCCCTGGAGCAGCTTTTGATTATCCGAGCTGTTACTGATTATCCGTGGTGCCCCTGGCTAACCAGAAGCCATGTCGGCAATCCTGGGAGGTAAGACATTCATAAATTAGAAGCCAAAGAATACGGACCTGGCGGATGGACCAGAGTCCCACGAATCAATCTGCTCAAGGATACTTTTTTTCATTTATGCAGCACACAGGGTCAATTAATAATGGGTTGTCTAAGCCCTTGAGCAACTTCAAAAACAACTCATGGGAATGTTTTTTTTTTTTAAACTACAGTATTTTAAGGTATATGCTATGTAAGAAAGCAAAAGTCTAAGTTACTTACCGTTAACGGTATTTTTCGAAGTCCATGACAGCACTACAGAGAGAGGGGATCCGCCCCTTAGGAACAGGAAACCTACAGATATAAAAGGGCGGCACCTCTCCCACACATCAGTTGGATTACAGAGCATAAGAGGACATCAAGGTTAAATGGTATACAGCAAAAAAATTTCATGCATCACACAGTAACATTAATCAATTGTTTATTACATGTGGACTACATAAGCGGAAGAAGTGCACATAAAACCTGGGTGGGAATGTAAGGGTGCTGTCATGGACTTCGAAAAATACCGTTAACGGTAAGTAACTTAGACTTTATTCGAACGTCCATGACAGCACTACAGAGAGAATTACAGAGAGTAATAACTATTTAGGGAGGGACTACTGCCTGCAGCACCCTTAGTCCGAAAGAAAGGTCTGAGGAAGCACCCAAATCTAATCTATAATGAGTGTAAAACGTGTGTGGAGAAGACCACGTAGCTGCCTTACATATCTGGTCAATCGAGACTTCTGCCCTTTCTGCCCATGAAGTCGCCACAGCTCGAGTGGAATGCGCCCTTAGCCTCTCAGGTGGCTGCTTGCCCCTCGAGGTGTATGCCAGAGAAATTGCTTCCCTAATCCATCTGGCCAACGAGCTCTTTGTTAATCTACGGCCTTTGTTAATTCCTTGAAAAGAGACAAACAATGCATTGTCCCTTTTCCAGGGATCAGTGACTGCCAAATATTGCAGCAGACATCTTCTAACATCTAAAGTATGAAGTTTCATTCTTTTTGATTAGATGGATTAGGGATGAACGAAGGGAGAATAATTTCCTGTGTTCTGTGGAAAGCGGAAGACACCTTAGGTAGGTATGCTGGGTCCGGTCTAAGTATTATCCTGTCATTCAGGACCTGAGTGTAAGGAGACAGTCTAGATAGTGCCTGGATGTCACTTACCCTCCTAGCCGAGGTTAATGCTACCAGGAAAGCGGTCTTAAGGGAAAGAGTTTTTATTGATGCTGCTGATATAGGTTCAAAAGGGGGCTCTGTTAAAGCAGTGAGAACAAGATTTAAGTCCCATGGCATGATTCTCACCTTCACTATGGGTCTCGACCTACCCGCAGCTTTAATGAATCTACTGACCCAGTAATTATTTGCGATGTTGCAACTAAAGAGTGCCCCCAAAGCTGAAACTTGTACCTTAAGGGTGCTTGTGGAGAGACCTAAGTCCAGACCCTTTTGTAGGAATTCTAGAATCTGGGTTATCGGTGTTGTGTCCCCTGCTACAACCGCCGAGCTCTGAAGAAATTTCTTCCAAATCCTAGCGTAGATCCTAGTTGTAACCTCTTTTCTGCTTTTAAGGAGAGTATTAATTACATTAGCAGAAAACCCCTTATCTGTCAGCAGCGACCGTTCAAAATCCACGCCGTCAGGTGGAGGCCCGCTACTCGAGGATGGTAGACTGGACCCTGGGAGAGCAGATCGGGAATGTCCGGCAGGACCCACGGGTCGGCTATCGACATGTTTCTGAGACATGAAAACCATGCCCTCCTGGGCCAAAAAGGAGCGATTAATATTATCCTTGCCCTGTCCTTCCTGACCTTCCTCAATACTAGGGGGAGTAAGGACAGGGGAGGGAAGGCGTAGGCTAGATTGAAATCCCACTGTAATAGAAGAGCGTCCACTGCCAGAGGGCGTTCTTTGGGATTCAGAGAGCAGAACTGTGTCACTTTTCTGTTGCTTTTGGTAGCAAAGAGATCTACTTCCGGTAGACCCCATTTCCGCACAATTAGGTCGAAGATGGAAGTCTTTAATGACCACTCTCCTTGGCTCAGGAGATTGCGGCTTAAGAAGTCCGCCTTGGTATTTTCTTCTCCCCTTATATGTAGAGCCGTTAGAGAAAGAAAGTGTCGTTCTGCTATCTGAAGTAGGCGCTTTGCCACTTCCATGAGAGGACCGGAACGAGTACCACCCTGGTGGTTGATGTATGCGACTGTGACCCGATTGTCGGAGAGCACTCGAACGTGGTGACCCTGTAGATAGACAAGGAGCTTTTTAATTGCTAGCTCTACCGCTGTTAATTCCTTCATATTAGAAGACATATGAATTTGATTCTACTCCCATAAGCCCTGAACCATAACGTCTCCCATATGAGCCCCCCACCCAGAGGGGCTAGCATCTGTTGTGACTATTCGGGATATCTCATATTCCCAGGGAACCCCCTTAGACAGGTTTGTCTCATTCTTCCACCAATCCAGGGATCTTATAGCAGCCTGGGACAAGGATAGCTGGCCTTCCAGGTAACCACCTAGCAAATTTTGATACAGCAAGACCTCAGCTTGCAGTGCCCTTGTGTGAAATTGAGCCCACCGAACCGCGGGAATGCAGGACGAGAGGGAGCCCAAAAGAGACATAGCCTTCCTAAGCGACATGGAGGGATTATTGGAAGCGTTTAGGACCTGGTACCGTAAACGAATTAACTTGTCTGACGGTAAACTACAGTTCTGATTTTGTGAATCCAGGATTAGCCCTAGAAACTGCTGAACCCTCATCGGATTCAAACGAGACTTTTGGTATTTATTAGCCATCCCAGCCGCTCTAAGGTAGAAATCGCTCTTTTCAGTTGCTCTAGGCAATGCTCTGCCGTCTTTCCTATAATAAGAAAGTCGTCAAGGTAGGGGACTATAAGCATATTTGATTCACGTAAGTGGGCCATGACCTCCGACATAACCTTAGTGAATACTCGTGGGGCCACTGCCAAGCCAAAGGGAAGGGCGCTAAATTGAAAATGTCGCAGTACTTCCCCCATCTGGATTGCTACTCTGAGGAAACGCTGATGCTCCATATGGATCGGTATGTGGTAATAAGCGTCTTTCAGATCTAACACCACCATAAAGCAATTTTCAAACAGAAGCTTATTGCTGAGCTGACCGTTTCCATTTTAAATCGGTGAATAATCAGGAATTTATTGAGGGCTTTCAAATTAATAATTGTTCTAAAAGACCCATCCAGTTTATGGATCAAAAACAGAGGGGAGTAAAACCCCTTACCCCGCTCTGCTTCTGGCACTTCCACTAAGACATTCTTAGCGCAAAGCTCCTGAACCTCCAACTCTAGAGCGGCCTGCTCCGATGGGGATGATCTGAGTGGGGTAATTTTAAAGTTATCCCGAGGTACCGAGGAGAATTCTAACCGCAGCCCTGTAGCTATGATGTTAAGGATCCAGCTACTGTTTGAGATTTCCGACCAGGCCGGGTAGAAGGCTTTTAATCTGCCTCCTACCGGCATCGCTAGTCATTGCGAGGGTTTTTTTGTTTCCCTAGGTGGACCTCTAAACATAAACCCTGTACCTCTTCGCCTCTTTTCATCCCATTTGGCTCGTTCCCTGGACGACCTTCGGTAGCTGAACCTCCTTCTGCTGAAAGGTCTTTTATAGGAAGGAGTTGATAGACTGGGAAACTTTTTCTTGTCGTCCCCCGCCTTTTCTAAAAGTTCGTCCAGGACCGGGCCAAAAAGATATTCGCCGTCACACGGAATGGAGCAGGGGCGAGATCTGGCTTGAATATCGCCCGGCCAACATTTCAGCCATAATGCCCTTCGTGCTGAATTAGACAGCCCTGCCGCTCTGGCAGCCATTCTTACTGAGTCCGCTGAGGAATCAGCCAGAAAAGCCGCCGCATTCTGAATTATTGGCAAGGTCTTTCGAATTGTCCCCCTGGAGGTTCCATCTGTTAACTGGGAAGCTAACTGGTCTAGCCAGACCATCAATGACCTGGCTGCGCAAGTGGCTGCAACTGCCGGCCTCAGGGCACCTGCCGACATCTCCCATGTGCCTTTCAAGAAGGAATCTGCCTTCCTGTCTAGTGGATCTTTCAAAGACCCCATATCATCGAAAGGGATGGAGGATTTTTTAGAAGCCTTCGCCACTGCTGCATCCAGCTTCGGGGCCTTATCCCATTTACCCGTCAGGGGATCTTCAAAGGGATATCTCCGTTTAAACGCTTGGGGTAAGGAGCCTCTTTTTTCAGGCTTCTTCCACTCTCTGTCTATAAGGCCTTGGATGCTACTATTTAGTGGAAAGGATCTCCGTTTTTTTGGATCTAGACCACCAAACATCAGATCCTGTACTGAGGGTTCTGGTTTCGCCTCTTCTACCCCCATGGTGGACCTAACGGATTTGACAAATTTGTCCATCTGGTCCAAGGGAAAACAAAAACGGGTAGCGTCTTCCGTAGAAGACGAGGAGGAAGCCGAAGAGGAAGGCGAGGAGGGTCCTGACACAACTTCACCCCTATCATGGGCGGCAGGCGACTCTGAATCAGACAACACTGGTACATTTCTACGCCTGGAAAATTCTCCGTGTCTTGAGGACGCTTTCAACTCTGCTCTTATTATCTCCTTCAGGCTTTCGGTGAAATTTGGAGTCTCCTCCGCTATCTAAAAAGGGAAGGGGCATAGGGGGGGTTTACTATGTTATCCCATGCCCCTGTCCTTCCCCTTAACAATGCCCTACCGTCTGTTGCATGCACGGCTGGCACAACCTCTTAGGGCAAGCGTCAGGCAGAGGGCAAGCGCAAAAGGCACATTCCCTGTGCTTGCTTTTCACCGAACACTTCTTCCCCTAGTAACAGACAAAATGGGGAAAAAACTGTATTACTGGGTATTCTAAATCTGACGATCTCTTACCCAGATTGTACAGCAGTAGGTACCGGATCACGGGGAGGGGGCTTTTTCCCAGCTGCGGAACTTCTGCGGCTGGTGCTCCTGGCCATTGAAGAGGAGCGCTCTGTCTGCTGCTGCTGCTGGCTCTCCTGTTGCACCGAGGGAGCCTCTGCAGTGTCCATCGTAAAAAAATGGGGCAGAAGCGCTTTACCTCCTTCCTAGGCTCCTTATATCCTCCCCCGGATATCCGGATCAGCAGGTCTGGCCAGGGGTCCACCCCCTCCTACTCCCCGCCCCACGGCCCCCCCTGCACCTCCCCGCCGTCCCCACAGCAGGCGCCGTCCCGACGATGCAGCCGCCAAAATTTTCAAAACGCCGGCCGGCGTCTTACTTCCGGTTCCGGTGGTGGAGACTCCGCCCCCTTTTTCCCCCCGCTCGCACGGACCGACGGAGGTAAGCACAATCCCCCGCCGCATCGCCCCCCCAAGCGGAGATCTCCCCCGACCTCAGCCGCGCCGCTGCAACAGCGGCGCACGATTGAAATTTCAAAAACCCCGCCGCGCCGTCCATAGCAGTGACGCGCGGCGGGAAATTCAAAACCGCCCGCCGCGCCGTCCATAGCCGTGACGCGCGGCGGGAAATTCAAAACCGCCCGCCGCGCCGTCCATAACAGTGACGCGCGGCGGGAAATTCAAAAAACCCCCGCCGCGCCGTTCACAGCAGTGACGCGGCGGGAAATTCAAATTTTAAAAAAAAAATTTTCTTTTTTTTTTTTTTTTTTTAAAAAAAATCACGGCTGCACCCTCAAGAGGCCCCCACCATGACAGGACCACAGGAGAGGACAGGGAGAAGGCATCGGGACCAGGGAGAGGGGGGGGAATACTTACCTACCGGCGCTGGCTGGAGACAGAGATCCTCTGGATACTGCTCCACCTGCTCCGCACACTGCCGTGGAATCCTACCCGGACCCACCGTGGCGCTTCCAGGGGCTCCGCACCGGCCGAGGTAGGAGATTCCCCCCCGCTACCTGGGTCGACCGGCCGGCCTGGGTCCTCCTGAAGATCTTCATCTGTAGGAAACCCGTCCTTTAGGAACAGGAAACCAACTGATGTGTGGGAGAGGTGCCGCCCTTTTATATCTGTAGGTTTCCTGTTCCTAAGGGCGGATCCCCTCTCTCTGTAGTGCTGTCATGGACGTTCGAATAAACATGCACTGCAGAAATGAAATGGGTTTGACATGCCAGGTTTGGCTTACTCAACCAAATCTCTGGTGAGATTGGGCTTCTCTGCATGAATGTATGGAGATTTCATAGATGGTGACTATGCTCTGCGATGCTGTCCTCAGTATAACATAGTTCTTTCTTTGAATATGATTAGTAATGAAAGAGACTGACCACCTAGGACACATTGGCTACTATAGAGAACCCACTGTCCATACAGCAGATGCAAAAAGTAAACTCTGAACCAAAAAGTCGTCATGAAGTGAAGCCTACCAAAGGCACATATAATATGGATGTTACAAATAAGAAGAAGCATAATGACTCAGACGTCGCGTCTCCACTATGCAAACAATCATTCCCGAAAGTTGAAAACTGTTCCTTGGGAGAAAAGTCTTTCTTGGTGGTCAGACACTGGTCACCATCGGACAATGCAAATATTCAATTGTGCAGCCTGTTAACATTTACAAACATGAAATGATGTAAATCAATGAGATTTAATGTTTATTTTATTATTTTTATCCTTCCATTTTTATTATTTACAGATACAATCATTGTGGGGCCATTAATCAAAGAACGATCTGGACATGACAGGTGCCGGAGCCTTGGAGTTCCAGATATAGTAATCTGCTGAGATCAGTTCCCGCGCTGTAAAAAAAAAAAAAAAGACAGTGTGAGATTAAACAGGTCATGCTTAAAGAGGGATAGTAAGTAATCCACCCATTACCCTGGCCTCAACTACTGAAGGTGGCTCAAACAGCTAAAACTGTAGTGTATTAGCATGGAGGGAAGTGTCATTAGAAAATTACATAGAATTTTAATTAGGTTATTATAAAAGTGTTTTAAATTTTTGGTCATACTTTTTACTATACAGTTAAAAAAATAAATCTTCAAATATTACATTATACACACTGACCACTAGACCAATCACAATAAACTTTGTTGTTTTCTATAGTTTGTCAGCTTTGCTGTACAGACTGGGAGATAATGAGCAGAGTCATTTCAATGTCAAGAAAAAACAAATACAAACAAAAACAAGTTCTCTCCTTTCCAAAGGATAGGGGATAACTGGCTGATCGCTGGATAGGGACTCCCAGATCGTAGCTTTGCAGCTCTGTTCTGAATGGAGCAAAGGTGGACATGCTCAACCTCCGCTCCATTTGTTGTCAATTGCACTGTCGGAAATAGCCGAGTGAGGTCCGAGCATGCGCACCTATGCCCCATTTAAGACGCTGTTCTGCAGAGCCCTTATCGCGGGGTTCCAGAGCCCCGATCTCAGGATCACTGCACGTTCTAGTGGACAGACCACAAGTGATCAGCAAGTATCCCCTATTGCATAGAATGGGTATAACTGTTTTTTTCTGTGGAATAACCCTTTAATGATTGCTCTACTGTACTGCAGGTAGGATAATGTTATATACAGTAAAAAGCCCCTGTATGCAGCTATTTTCTCACTCCCAGAAATGTATCCATTAATTTATTTCTATTCAGTTAAGCTGTCAAAGCAACAAATATCATGCTGCACCGTCTGCACAAACACAGGAACTGAATTTCTTTAAATATGGCCACCTCCCCTTCCCCCCAAAAAAATAATTCTTTAAAAAAAATAAAAAAAAATCTAAATCTAATTAAAACTAAATTCAAACACAAAACACATTCTGTACTTTCTGCAGTGGAAGCGAAAATGTTATACAAAAAAAAAATCTTGCTCATGCTCTTTGCTGACTTGCCTATTAGCACGTAAAAATGGTGAACAAACAAGAGTTAATATAAAATGGCTCTTACAGGTCACAATTTTTGGCTTTGCTGTTGAAAAGACTTGGATGGAGTGCTGGTCAGTGTAACATCCCGTCAGACTGTAGTCAGGAATTCTGTATAAAAGCTATGGACACAAACTTAAGAGTTAGCAGCCACAAACATTCAGATAAAGGAGAAATCCTGTTTCCTACATTTTAGAAGTGTAGCCAAAATTTCCTGGTTTTGAACCTTATTTATTTTATGTGATTAAACAGCGCCATCATATTCCGCAGCGCTTTACAGACATTATCAGCATTATCCCCAATGGGGCTCACAATCTACATTCCCTATCAGTCTTTGGAGTGTGGAAGGAAACTGGAGAACCCGGAGGAAACCCACAAAAAAATGGGGAGAACATACAAACTCCTTGCAGATGTTGTCCTTGGTGATATCGGAACCCAGGTGCAAAGTAACAGTGCTAACTGAGCCACATTTTTATTATGAAGTCACTTTCCTTTGCTACGTTTTAGAACAATTGCCCCGAAAAAAACAAAGGAACTGCGGAAGAAACTGTTTAATACTAAATTCTGGATTAGGTGCAGATTGCCTTCTGTGTATTGATAAAAAAAAAAAAAATAAAAAAGTAAATAAAATTTAACCAATTCCTATTTAAAAATGCATTATCGCAGAATCTACTGAAACAGAAGCCATGCACAAACAGGTGTACGGTCCCATAGACTTTTTATTGACCCCCTTGCAGCTGTCGACACTCACACGAGTGTTGTGTCCCTTGATTTGAGTCACCAGTTGCAAACTCAAAACTCGGCCCCCAACAGTGCTTTAAAAAAGAGGCTAAGGAGTATCATTTGAGGATAATTATACACACATACATGCATTTAAATAAAAAAAAATTATAAAGTATTTGGGACCAAAAATCATTTTTGCAACTGGGTTTCATAAAATTTTTTGCACCGTTTCCTTTCTACAGCTTCTGTGTTGTATTGACTGGCTGCAGAATGAGTTAACACAGAACCCATCAGTGAGCGGATTATAACAGTCTGACGAGAGCATTTGTAGTTTAATCGGTCTTTATTGGAGCTCCTCTTAGCTGATTGATCACTAAAGACCACATCACAGTTGAATGTGTTGGTAAACAACAAGCCTGTAAAAGCCAAAAAGGTGCAAAATTTTTTATGAAACCAAATTGCAAAAAAGATTTTTACCCCCAAATAGATGCAATAAAAAGTGACCATGCCCTTAGTTTCTTAACTCACTTTGACATAAGCTGTATTTCCAACACAAATAGGATCCACTGGGTCGTTGAGCTGTTTCTCCGAACTGAAAGTCACAGCTCCTGTTAGGGTAATCTCTAAAGATTTTGGAAACTTCTGGCCTGAATATTATTGCACAAAAAAATAAATACAAATTAAAAATAAACAGTTCATATAGAAACTAGCAAACCAATAAGCCCAATTAACATCCATACTATTATTTATCAGACATTATTATTTATTAAGATTCCCTATACAAGACGCTTAAAGCCAAAGTGAAAAGTGACTATAACAAGCCTCTTCCTCTCTGGAGGAGCCCGCACATTCATGCATTACACAGAAAACCCATTTATATTAATGGGGAACATGTAATGATTTTTTATTCCTGCGGAGGCACTGTGTGGTATTTAAACACTTACTTTCAGGTTCACTCACAGATTACAATTAGTAAAAAAAAATAAAAATAAATAAATGCATAAAATAAAAATACAAACACATTGGTGGGAACAATTGAGAATATTCATCTCCTTTTATCTTGCCAGTTTAATAAAGTTTATTTTTTTTAAAGACTTGTGAGCGGGATTGTAAATGTTGAAAGAGTTAAAAAAATAAATAAAATAAAACCATTTAGTCATTAAATAAAAAAAGATGTATGTTTGCAACATAGATCTTTCTTCTCAGTGGAAGTTTATGTTTATTCTGATTGACAAGACAACTTCTGCTTCACTCACCCTATCTGGGTCCAGTTCTGAGTCTCCACTGATGTCAGATAAACAACGTTGCAGCTAATCAGTTAGCAATGCGGCTCATGCCGTCAACTCAGGCAGAGCAGCTGAGCTCACCAACTGGCTGCAGCGATGTTGACATGACGTCAGCACTGCAGACAATAACAGACACCGGGAGCAGCGTCAGAGACTCAGTATCTGACCTGGGGACCATGAGTACAGCACAGATTTTTTTTATTTTTTAAAACAAACTGCAGCCGGAAGAGATGAATCTTCCAGAAACCCTCTTTAATCAGGATTTTTTTTGTTAGCTTTGTATATAGTTTTCTTTAGATTATATCCTGTATTTTGCAATAGAAATGAGCTGGATTACAAACTTAAAATATTTAAAAAAAAAAACAAAAAAAAAACAAACTTACCTATCACCCAAACTAGAAGACTCTTTTCTTTTGACGACTCGAGCTGCCCGTGGCTTATCCTGTAATCGAAATGCTTTATCTGACCCCTGTTATACACAATATCAGTGATAGGAGACAGAAGGACTGTAATGTAGTAACATTTGCTTCTTTATTATTCTATTTCTCCCAACTGCCCCATTTATGGCATTAGTAAAAAAAATACATAAAAGTAGAAAAATAAAAGTTGTAAATTTTAATGAACCAAGTGCTGTGCCGTTTTGCACCCAAGTATAATGTAAGGTTTTAGTACTGAACCAATAACAGGTTTTGTCCTTGTTCTACACAATATATTTTGATTGAAATCAATAATATTTACTCTCAAAGACTGATGGGGACCCCTCTCCCCCACCCAAAAAAAAAAAAAAAAAATTATTGTTTTATAGTTCAATTGTTTCAGCCTTTGAATAAGGGATAATATAGAGATGTATAGCTTCTCTTATGCCTACATGAAACAAACAAAAACCCTGCTAAATATTCTTTAATATAAATAAAAATTCTCCACATGAATATCTTCATATAATTATTGCATTACGGTATTAATATTGGGAAAAAAAAAAAAAGTTATATGTGGATTGATGTGGTTTTTTTTTTTAAAAACAATTTCTGGAAATATTTACAAATTATAAAAATAAAAAAGTAATTCATATCTTAAAAAATTATATATATATTTCAGATTTGATTCCTTATAATGTCAATATGTGGAAATATTGTTAGCTTACCTGTTGAAAAAGGGTATTTCTGCTTCACAGTAATCAAATCCATTTTTTACGCTCTCGTGAAGCTTTAGTTTAACGGATATGTGTGCTTGAGGTCCATCTTCTGTCAATTGGTAAAAGCCTAAAATTGGTGGCACGGGTACCTGTAAAATAAAAAAAATAAATAAAAAATAGGAGGATGATACAAAGTTAAATAAATGAAAAAAAATTGAAAAAATAGAAAATGAAATACAAAAATAAAGAATACAAAAATAAAGTTAAATATAGAAAAAAAAACACAGAAAAAAAATGCAAAATGAAATACATTATAAATATAAAATACATAAAATAAAAAAATATAAAAAAATAAATACTAAATAATCCAAAGTAAAATACATAAAAAATACAACAAAAAAACACAATAATAAAGTTAAATATTTTAGAAATACATAAATAAAAATATTAAAAATTAATAATCCAAATTTAAATACATAAAAAATACAAAATTAAACTTAAAAAGTGTAAAGCACAAAGAATTTGTGTAAACCATCCAAAGTCACTATCAGAGGATCCATATAAAGATGTGTGTCTTGCAGCTAGTGCACCAATATATACGAGTACTAATGTAAATTGAGGACTAATTCCCTATTTACCTGTGATGTGTAGTAACACAATTGGAACAAATCAAAAGGAGGAATGAATGGAAATTTGTACGGCCCGTTGAAAGCAGAATCGTCGGCCACAGCCACGCTGCTTGAGATCAGCATGGAAGAGTCAATGGAAGTCACACAGGGATGGACCAGGATATCCTGAAGGGGGGAGCCATTGGCAGGAAGATTCAAGCCGACTATTACGTTTGGGCTGATTGTTTCCAAATTACACTTTGGGAAGAAGAAGAAGAAAAAAAAAATGATGACGTTAATTAGATCTGTTTAAATGCTCAAACCGAGGCTTTTAATCCACACGTCCACTTACTCAGCACAAGCTTCCAATGACCCCCTGTGGGAATTGTGCATTAAATCAATCAAATGTACCTTTTGCATAATAAAAAATAATAATAATGATTTACATAGGTCCGTACATGCTAATAAGTCCTTGAGCCACTTTAGGTTGACTGCAATCAAAGAGTCATTATTTTAGGTGGCGCTGAATACATCGGTCCCTCGGAGCTAATGTCGCTTGTACAAAGATAAACAAAAGAGAAAACGGCAGGAGAAGAGCTGAAATGACTCGAGCTCCTACCACGTTCATTGACCACCACCTGCATAAACATCTGCCGGCCCTTCACCGGCTCCGCACTCACTGCCCACTGCACCGAGTTCTGAATGCCCTTAATACATTTCAGCTATGAGCAAACTGTGTAAACAGGCGACTGCAAAAGCCGGCGGGCGGCACTTGGGAACACGGCGAACAATCGCTTCATTTTGGGCGCTTTTGTAGGTTAATCTGTTATTTGTAAATGTCTGGCTACAACGTTACCAGAAGCTGCAAAAAGATGTATTCTTGGACATTCTTTAAAAATAAAGAGAAGTAAATAATAATACCAGGGCATAACCTGTGCAGAACAGGAGATTTTGTCAGGTGCTTTTTAATGTTGTTGCTTTTTTAAAAAATTTGAAAGGTCAAAAAATCTGTCCTTGCCATGTGCAGACGTATGCGCCTGTGTACGGTGCGTGACAATGTTGTAACGTCGTACCATGATGGCACACAGTACAAATCTCAGGGCTGTGCCCGGGGATCCACTCGAAATGGCAGCATATTCCCATAGCATTGGAATTTTGCAGAGTTTGGTAGAGCCAATCGGTGGCACAACAAAGGTTACTCTTAGCATCACTACTGGTTAAAATTGCAAACAGCTTGTTAAAAAAAAAAAGGCAACTTTGCGACTAAGGCTATGGTTCCACGGTCCGGAACCATAGCGCTTTGGACGGAGCGGAAATTCCGCTCCGTATAAGCCCCGCCCCCTTTCTGACGCGCGATCTTTCCGGAGGTGTTCAGGACACCTCCGGAACACCTCCGGAAAGAGCGCAGGGCTACATAGCCCTGTGTAATATTCTGTTGCGGCGACGCACCGTCGCCGCAATACGCGAGGACATGCTGCGGTCTAAAAAGACGCGCCGCATGTCCGTTTACGCAGGTTTGCCACCTGCGTATTGTTACGCATAGTGGAGACGGGATTTCTTGAAATCCCCTCCACTATGCTGTAACATCTGGACGCTGCGTGTTTGGCGCTGCGCCAGCGCACAGCGCCAAACACGCAGCGTTTCCTGACCGTGGAAACTCACCCTTACTTTTTGTTCTAAATCCTCTCGGTTCTCAAGAATGGAAGAATTTAACTTTTTTTTTTTTTCGGCAATAAAGAAAAAAAAAAAAAAAAAAAGTCAGTCACCACCCCTCAAATCCATGTAAAATGGGCCATATAGTGTTGTATACCACCCAGACGTGCAGCAAGCGACGTTAGAAGAAAGCTTTCAGGCAGTGCTCACTCTGGGAAGCCAGCACTGTCAATCAGAAGAGGCGGAAGGGCCCCAATATGTAAGTGAAGAGACATAACGGTGCACCAAAATTTTGGCCATGGTGCATCAAAGCCTTCTCATTTGCACATGAATGAAGTGCTTTTCTCAGGTACTGTACCAGTAACAGGTACAGTGTTAGTATGGTTGTTATAGGGGCCAAATGCCCTACAACACTATAGAGCCCATCAAAAATGTATTTTGGGGGGTGACTGTCTCCCTTTAATTCTCCACGGTCACCTCGGTGAGTGGTGGCTGAGCATGAGCAGTTCATACAAGCTCATTTTAACAGAGCTTGTAAGCGCTAAAGCCAGTGGCATGATCGGGCCAGCTTTGTTCCCCCGGCGGTCCTCTGCACAGACAAAGCTGTTCTTTGCTTGCAGGATCAGAGAGGGTACAGTTTGGGCCAATGGTACGATCATACTTCTGGTCCAAACTGTCAATTTTCAGGAACGCATCGCCTTGCCAAGCAAGCAGGAAAGCAGGGAGCTCTTATCTGGGCTAAGGAACTAAACAATTGTTCTTTCCCTATAGTGTTTGCACACGGTCAGCAGCACATGCCCTTTAGATGGAGAGATGTGTTGCCAACCAGGGTTGATATCAGCTGGTAGAAATGATCCTATCAGATGATTTTTCCGCTTGCTCGCTGGCGATTTGCATCACGTTTCCAATGATTGGCAATGAGCAATGAGAATATCGAGAACGGACAATGTTGTGGCTTGCCTCAGTGAAGTTTACAATGTGATTATCCCGTCTCGTGCACATCCGGAGGAGCTGCTGTCCACTGTCACCTGAATATAGACAGTTGACACTCGCTTCTGAAAATCTCGCAGAGATCTTACCAATGGCCACAAAGAAGAAAATCACCGCGTTTAACATGAGAAGAAGTTATAGTAGCAAATCTGGCAGACTTCACGGACAATTACCCGACGTAAGCACCGATAAGGTAACGGAGGTCTGTAATCTGGGCTTACACAAAACACTACACGTAACAAGGCGGAACCCATCAATCTGCAACAGGTAACAGAACAATCGCAATTTACACTTCCACTTCCTATGTTCGTGTTACTGGGGTGTTCCAAAACTTAGATATGGATGAATTATATCATATAGATTTTTGGCATCTTTGCAAGATGTGGACATGCTCGGTAGTGTTGGTGGAGGGGAAATTGGAGTGTCTTCCCCTATGGGGTGCATTGAGAGTGCTGGGCAGCCCGCCTGATCTAACAGTATGGGCTGTAAGCCAGAATGGTGCACTACACGTATCAGTGTGACTGGCACCTTAGACAAGCCTGCTAGTGATGAGCGAGCGTGCTCGGGTGCTAACCCAGTGTCTTCGGCGTGTTCGAAAAATATGTTCGAGTCCCCGTGGCTGTTCGACAGCCAGAACACATGCAGGGGATTTCCTGTTTGTTGAACAATCCCAGCATGTTTTGCGGCTGTTAAACAGCTGCAAGACATGCAGCCGTGGGGACTCGATCATATTATTCGAGCACGTCGAAGACACTCGGTTGGCTCCCGAGCATGATAACACCTTATACGAGCACGTTCGCTCATCCTTAATTCCAATAAATTAAAAATAAAAATTGATCCATGGACCAAACATGGATAATTGGATCTAGCACACTGAGGAAGAGCGGTGTTAACGAAAAAAACAAAACCCAGAAGTCTGAATGATTCCTTAGTGAGGACCACGAGCTAAGAATCCAACAACTTGGAAATAAAAGCAGAAAACAGTGACACCATTAAACACATCTTATATATTCAGAAGATGTATAGAGAAAAACTGATAATGCCATTGTAGTCTGCGGAGGCGAACTTCATGTAAAATTATTCAATCACCTGTAAAAGACAACAGTGTATATGTATGTGCGTGCCGTATACAGTAAATGCTTTTACCTTGCAGCAGACGGTCCCGTACACCTGCCACGTGTCACTGTCATCCTTCTTGTCATACTGTGTGGAATTCACTTTCTCCGTTATATGAACCTCAATTTGCGCTTTGCCCTTCTGTCTGCTGGTCCTCCATGCCGGACATTTATAAGACTGGTTGGCAGATGTGTTACTTCCGCTATCGGGCAGTGCATGTAAGATGGTGTCCACAGGAGAGCCCAGAGGACAGGCCTGCGTTACCAGGAGGGGGAGCTGGGCGAATCTAGTGGAAACGTCCACCTCTGTATTGAGTCCGGAATTGACAAACTGCATAATTCCAGATAAAAGAGCGAACGCCTCAGAGATGCTGCTGATGTTAATAAGTGGTGGTGCAGGCGTCAGGAGCTGCTCCACTAGAGGAACACATACGTAGATTAAGTCACTATTCTGAATGGCCAGGACGGGCCAGAGGTTCCCTTCAGAGAGAACCAGAGAGTGTACAGTGGTCTTACATATCTTCGCACAATTATCTCTGTACTCCACAAAGTTTTTATTCTCGTCCGTCAGTCCCAGTTCATGGAGCAATGCTTTTAAGAGGTCTGAGTCTTCTGGGACATTCACGTAGCTTGACCTGTTGAAGGCCCTGGCTCGTTTCTCCACCGTAGGGTACCGTCTGCGGGACACAGAGATGTGGTCTTAAGGCAAAATATGAGCTTTCAAGGAGTTATGTTTAGCCAAAACCAAAAAAACTTAACATTTTGTGAACCAGTTCTTGAAAATTAATTTTTAACAAGGGGTAAATTGAACTGGCCGAGACCACAGTTCAGACCAGTGATGAGACGATGCTGCTGGTTCAAGCTGTCAATCTTCTGGAGCGAACCAAAACATGAAGCCACGGCCTGGGAGTGGTGCGCTCCTGAAGAGACAAATTGAGAAAACCCCATTAAATAGTATTGATCTTCTTGTATAGATCGAAGGGACCTTTTCAGCCTCCTAGGATCCAGAGCCCAGGGGCAACTGCAATCACTATAGTTACATCCCTGTTTCTGTAAGTAAGACACACAAGAAAAATTACTAAGAACTATTTTTACTTCTGTTACTCTAGGAGGAAAAACCACACCAGACCATTTTTTAATGGCTGAGTGGAGGGCTTACTGCACACACTACTACATAGACCACCAAGGATGAGGACCTTGATCACTCTAAAGTAGCAGTCATCCTCCTTTCCATCACACCAGGGAAGGAAGGGAGCACTGATCATCTCATAATCCAAGGTCTTGACCAATGTAGAAGAAAGAATTCACCACTCAGATTGCAAGAACATCAGGGAAGTGGACAATGACCCTTATATTACAATAGACAAACAGGAAAGCAAAACTATGACCTCTCTACTAGAGCTGAACAAAAAGATCTGCAGAACTCTGCTCCAGCAGCCACGTCAGCTGTTCGTGGCCGACGGACCTCCTACTACCTGTGGTATCACCAGCACCTCTTCTGATTAGTAGGTCCTGATGCAAAAGGCATGTGCGAGATCGAGTTGAGTCTTTTAATCAGGAGGAGATTTGCAGGGCTCGAGTCGGACGACCACAAGCTACCAACGTGGCCTCTGGACCAGGGTCCTACTAATCTTTTTGCTCAACTCTATGCTCTACATACAGTTACTATAGAAAAACTTATTACATCTGTATGGTCATTAGCGATGAGCGAGCATGCTCGGATAAGCTGTTATCTGAGCATGCTCGAGTGCTAAGAGTGACTTCGGCGTGCTCAAATACCATGTTTGAGTCCCCGCGGCTGCATGCCTTGGGGCTGTTCTACATCCGCAACACATGCAGGAAGTGTCTATTTGTTAGGCAATCACTGCATGTGTTGCGGCTGTCGATCAGTCGTGAGACATGCAGCCAAGGGGACTCGAACGTAGTATTTGATAAGACAGAAAATGCTCCATTAGCACTCTAGAATGCTCGAATAACACCTTATCTGAGCATACTCTCTCATCACTAATGGTCATCCATGTTATACCTAGATGGCTCGTTCTACCAGAATGGAGCCACTCTTCCATCTACATGGGGGTCCTAAGCAGAGGACAACTCAGGACTTTGTTATGAGACACTGCCTATTCCTCCTCTCTTGTCCATCACGGAAGCTGGCCATTGACCCTTTCATTTAGAATAGCGAGTATTAACACCTCCGCGGTCATAAATCAACAGTGAAGTCGGAATTTTTTTTCCTTAATTTCTGTTGTCTAACTTGAGGGGGGGGGGGCTGAAGTCGTATAGTCCTAAAAATAAAGTAGATATAAAGATTCTGATTACCTTGCAAATTTTACCTCTCCTTGCTCCCCTGGCCGGTGGTGTAAGATCCATAGTCCGCGGACGGGCATTATTATTCTGTAATGTTGACTTCAAACTTGAACCTGTACAAATAATAACTAATTAAAGAATGATTCAATTAATTATTAACAAATCTAATCAAACTTGATTATACATGTGATTTGTCAGAATAGGTTTTCTCTATTGCAGAAGGGAGCCTTCAGTCTAACCCCCTTTATTTTTATTCACTTTTTTTTTTGGGGGGGAGGGGCACGGGTGTCTCCTAATCTATTCCCCAATTGGTCAGTGCACAAAGTAATATCTGTACATACAGTGGGTACGGAAAGTATTCAGACCCCTTTTAATTTTTCACTCTTTGTTTCATTGCAGCCATTTGGTTAAGGAAAAAAAAAGTTTTGCAAATTTAGTAAAAAAGAAAAAATGAAATATCACATGGTCATAAGTATTCAGACCCTTTGCTCAGTATTGAGTAGAAGCACCCTTTTGAGCTAGTACAGCCATGAGTCTTCCTGGGAATGATGCAACAAGTTTTTCACATCTGGATTTGGGGATCCTCTGCCATTCTTCATTGCAGCTCCTCTCCAGTTCCATCAGGTTGGATGGTGAACGTTGGTGAACAGCGATTTTCAGGTCTCTCCAGAGATGCTCAATTGGGTTTAGGTCAGGGCTCTGGCTGGACCAGTCAAGAATGGCCACAGAGTTGTTCTGAAGCCACTCCTTTGTTATTTTAGCTGTGTGCTTAGGGCCATTGTCTTGTTGGAAGGTGAACCTTCGGCCAAGTCTGAGGTCCAGGGCACTCTGGAAGAGGTTTTCATCCAGGATATCTCTGTACTCGACCGCATTCATCCTTCAATTGCAACCAGCCGCCCTGTCCATGCAGCTGAAAAACACCACCATGTTTTACTGTTGGGATTGTATTGTGCAGGTGATGAACAGTGCCTTCCACATATACCGCTTAGAATTATCACCAAAAAGTTCTATCTTTGTCTCATCAGACCAGAGAATCTTATTTCTCATATTCTAGGAGTCCTTCATGAGTTTTTTAGTAAACTCTATGCGGGCTTTCATATGTCTTGCACTGAGGAGAGACTTCCGTCGGACCACTCTATCATAAAGGCCCGACTGGAGGAGGGCTGCAGTGATAGTTGACTTTATGGAACTTTCTCCCATCTCCCTACTGCATCTGTGGAGCTCAGCCACAGTGATCTTGGGGTTCTTCTTTACCTCTCATCAAGGCTCTTCTCCCACAATTGCTCAGATTGGCTGGACGGCCAGGTCTAGGAAGACTTCTGGTGGTCCCAAACTTCTTCCATTTAAGGATTATGGAGGCCACTGTGCTCTTAGGAACCTTGAGTACTGTAGAAATTCTTCAGTCACAATCCGTCGTTTTGTGAAAAAGACGGATCCTGCAATAGTTGCTGCAGGATCCGTTTTTTTTCTCATAGACTTGCATTAGCGACGGTAGGCCATATGTTTCATCCGTCTTTTGACGGATCCGTTGAAAAATCGTCCGTCGGCTGGAAAAAATGGACTTTACAACGTTTTTTATGTACGTCGAAAAGACGTACAAGGACGGATCTCTCTCTTTCTCTCCTTTTCCAGGTCTGCATGTGTCAGATCAGGTTCAAAAGTTCATGATGGATCCGTCAAAATAAGTGATCCGTCACATCAGTTTTTTACAATCTGCACTGGATCCGTCTTTTTGCAACTTTGACGGATTGTGACTGATTGTAAAAAACGCGGATGGGTGAAAGAGGCCTTAGTACATGGAAAATGGCAGAGCATTGGGACGTATGTCCCCTACTCATCCAGGAGATCATGTCTATTCCGAATCCTTAGGCCTCTTTCACACTTCAGTTCACGAGAGAGAGAGTACTTCGCTGTGTTCCGGGACTTAGTTAACCGGCGCATGCGCACTAATGATTTTCGGCTTTGTCCGCCGTTGGGCAAAGCATACTGCGCGTGCGCAATTCAAGATTGCAATGCGCACGCGCGTTATATGGAGGGCAACGACTACAATTCCCAGAAATAATGCAGACAGCGGCGAAAAACAGGTTAAGGCAAGTACCCAAAACACCGCCCATCGGACCGGACAGCCATCATTTAAATATCCCGCCAATTTAGGGTGACAGATTCCCATTAACAATGTCACACAGGGAATTATAATTCTTGTAGATGCACCGTTACATACCCAAAATGTTATTTGCTGTGCAATAAAAAAAAATGGCTACCGGTACCTCGTTTTAAGATTAAATGAAATATATATATATATGTATATATATATATATATATATATATATACACATACATACATATATATATATATATATATATATATATCAGTTTTGCAATAAGGCTTTACTAAGCTGTGATGAGGTCATAATTCAGCTTACAAGATGTTTCAGGAGAAAGAAAAAAGTATTCCAAAGCAAAGAGTCAGAGCGAGCTCACTGATGAATTCCCCCTGAAGTCATACTGCTGTATTCTGCGAAACCTAGAGACCAAACGGTGCAAGATTTTTTGTTTTTAAAAAATTAAACCTTGTTGCAAAGACACTTTTTAACCCTTTTATTCCATCCGACGTACTATTCCGTCCATGTGGCACTGGACCTCATTCCCATGGACGGAATAGTACATTCCATGCGATCAGCTGCGCTCCCAGGGGGAGCGCAGCTGATCGCAGCCGGGTGTCAGCTGATTATCACAGCTGCCACCCGGCACTATGTGCCAGGAGCGGTCACGGACGGCTCCTGGCACATTAACCCCTGGCACATCTGGTGTACCGGGGGCACAGGGGAGCATCCCGAGGCCCTCAGAACAGCGCGATGTGATTAGGCACATCAGGGGCTCTCCATATGTGACATGGCGTCTGATCTCAATTCCAGCCAATTCTGCGTTGAAAAAGTAAAACGGTGCTCCTTCACTTCTGAGCTCTGCCATGCGCCCAAACAGTAGTTTACCCCCACATACGGTGTATCAGCGTACTCAGGACAAATTGCACAATAACTCTTGGGGTCCAATTTCTTCTGTTACCCTTGGGAAAATAAAAATTGTAAAAAAAAAAAAAAAAAAAGATTTTTTTGTTTTTACGGCTGTACGTTATAAACTTCGGTGAAGCACTTGGGGCTTCATGGCGCTCACCACACATCTAGATAAGTTCCTTGTGGGTTCTATTTTCCAAAATGGGGTCACTTGTGGGGGGGTTTCCACTGTTTAGGCACTTCAGGGGCTCTCCAAATGCGACATGACGCCCGCAGACCATTCCATCAAAGTCTGCAATCCAAAACGTCACTACTTCCCTTCCGAGCCCCGACGTGTGCCCATACAGTAGTTTTCTCTAAAATATGGGGTATCCGTGTACTCAGGGCAAATTGGACAACATTTGGGGTCCAATTTCTCCTGTTACTCTTGTGAAAATAAAATATTGGGGGTGAAAAAATCATTTTTGTAAAAAAAAAAAAAAAGATTTTTTATTTTTACGGCTGTATGTTATAAACTTCTGTGAAGCACTTCGGGGTTCAAAGTGCTCACCACACATCTAGATAAGTTCCTTGGGGGGTCTATTTTCCAAAATGGGGTCACTTTTGGGGGGTTTCCACTGTTTAGGCACATAAGGGGCTCTCCAAACGCGACATGACACCCGCAGACCATTCCATCAAAGTCTGCAATCCAAAACGTCACTACTTCCCTTCCGAGCCCTGACGTGTGCCCACACAGTAATTTTCTCCCACATATGGGGTATCAGCGTACTCAGGGCAAATTGGACCACAACTTTTGTGGTCCAATTTCTCCTGTTACCCTTGGGAAAATAAAAAATTGGTGACTAAAATATAATTTTTGTGGGAAAAAAATAGGATTTTTTATTTTCATGCCCGGGCATTGTAAACTTGTGTGAAGCACTTGGGAGTTCAAAGTGCTCACCACAGATCTAGATAAGTTCCTTAGGGGGTCTAGTTTCCAAAATGGGGTCACTTGTGGGGGGTTTCCACTGTTTAGGCTCATCTGGGGCACTGCAAACGGAACATGACCCCATCAACGTCTGCATTCCAAAACGTTATTACTTCCTGTCCAAACCCTGCCGTGCGCCCAAACAGTTCCCCCCCCACATATGGGGTATCAGCGTACTCAGGACAAATTGGGTAACTTTTGGGGTCCAATTTCCTTGAGAAAAATCAAAAATTTGGGACTAAAAAATCATTTTTGTGGAAAATTGTTTTTGTTTTTTTTTCACACCCAGGCATTATAAACTTTTGTGAAACACTTGGGGGTTCAAAGTGCTCACAACAGATCTAGATAAGTTCCTTAGGGGGTCTAGTTTCCAAAATGGTGTCACTTGTGGGGGGTTTCCACTGTTTAGGCACATCAGAAGCTCTCCAAACACGACATGGCGTCCAATCTCAATTCCAGCCAATTTTAGTATGAAAAAGTCATACGGCGCTCCTTCCCTTACGAGCCCTACCGTGTGCCCAAACAGCGGTTTTCCCCCACATATGGGGTATTGGCGTACTCAGGAGAAAATGCACAACTTTATCTGTACATTTTCTCCTTTTACCCTTGTGAAAATAAAAAAAAAGGTTGTAAAAGATCATTTTTGTGACTAAAAAGTTAAATATTTATTTTTTCCTTCCACGTTTCTTCAGCTCCTGTGAAGCACCTGAAGGGTTAATAAACTTCTTGAATGTGGTTTTGAGTACCTTGAGGGGTGCATTTTTTAGAATGGTGTCACTTTTGGGTATTTTCTGCCATATAGACCCTTCAAAGTGACTTCAAATGTGAGGTGGTCCCTAAAAAAAATGGCTTTGTAAATTTTGTTGTAAAAATGTGAAATCGCTGGTCAACTTTTAACCCTTATAACTTCCTAACAAAAAAAATTTTGGTTCCCAAATTGTGCTGATGTAAAGTAGGCATGTGGAAATGTTATTTAGTAACTATTTTGTGTGACATATTTCTCTGTTTTAAGGGAATAAAAATTCAAAGTTTGAAAATTTTCGCCATATTTGCGTTTTTTTCAAAAATGAACACAAGTTATATCGAAGAAATTTTACCACTAACGTGAAGTACAATATGTCACGAGAAAACAGTCTCAGAATCGCCAAGATCCGTTGAAGCGTTCCAGAGTTATAACCTCATAAAGAGACAGTGGTCAGAATTGTAAAAATTGGCCCGGTCATTAACGTGCAAACCACCCTTGGGGGTTAAGGGGTTAACCAGTATACGACATGCATTTAAAGGGAATCTGTCACCCTAAATTGGCGGGATATTTAACCCCTCTCTGACATTAGACGTACTATCCCGTCCATAAAACCCGTGACAATCTGACCATGGACGGGATAGTACGTCATAGGCGATTAGCTGCGCTCCCGGAGGGAGCGTAGCTAATCGCCGCCGGGTGTCAGCTGATTATCACAGCTGACACCCGTGACTGTGTGTCAGGAGCGGTCACGGACCACTCCCGGCACATTAACCCCTTGCACACCGCGATCAAACATGATCGCGGTGTACTGGGGGCACAGGGGAGGATCGCGCAGGGTGGGAGCTCCCTGTGCGCCCCCCTGAGACCCTCAGACCAGCGCGATGTGATCGCGCTGTTCTGAGGGCTTCCTCCCTCCCAGGACCCGGATCCAAGATGGCGCCTGGGTCCTGGAGGGAGGCGGCTTCCTCAGTGCCTGCTGAGAGCAGGCACTGAGAAGCCTGCTGCACTGCCTGAGCGATCGCTGGTGTGACAGAGTGCTGTGCACACTGTCACACCAGCGATCTGATAAAATACAGTGATGTCCCACCCTGGGACAAAGTAAAAAAGTTAAAAAATAAAAATAAACATGTTATAAAAAAAAAATCCAAAATAAATAAAAAAATATATATATATATATTCCCCAATAAATTCACTTCTTCCTGTAAATAAAAAAAAACAAAACAATAAAAGTACACATATTTGGTATCGCCGCGTCCGTAACGACCCCCCCTATAAAACTGTCCCACTAGTTAACCCCTTTAGTGAACCCCTTAAAAAAAAAAAAAAAAAAAAAGCAAAAAATCAATGCTTTATCATCATACCGCCGAACAAAAAGTGGAATAACATGCGATCAAAAAGACCGATATAAATAAACATGGTACCGCTGAAAACGTCATCTTGTCCTGCAAAAAAACGAGCCGCCATACAGCATCATCAGCGAAAAAATAAAAAAGTTATAGCTCGCAGAATAAAGCGATGCAAAAATAATTATTTTTATATAAAATTGTTTTTATTCTATAAAAGCACCAAAACATAAAAAAATGATATAAATGAGGTATCGCCATAATCGTACTGACCCGAAGAATAAAACTGCTTTATCAATTTTACCACACGAGGAATGGTGTAAACGCCTCCCCCAAAAGAAATTCATGAATTGCTGATTTTTGTTCATTCTAACCTCCCAAAAATCGAAATAAAAAGCGATCAAAAAATGTCACGTGCTCAAAAATGGTACCAATAAAAAGGTCAACTCGTACCGCAAAAAATAAGACCTCACATGACTCTGTGGGCCAAAATATGCAAAAATTATAGCTCTCAAAATGTGGCGATGCAAAAAGTAGGTATTACACCTACCGGTAATTATGTTTCCAGGAGTCCATCCTGACAGCACCATGGGGACGTCCTCCTCTCCATGCTGGGACAGGAAACACACGAGAGTTCATAAGTCCCACCCCGTCCCCCATCCCTCAGTGTTGTAACAAGAACCAAGACATGGATAATGCTCATAACACTTTTATTGAACAATCATATTACAGCATATGACGTAGTCTATAGGGGGGGGAACTACCAGTGCTGTCAGGATGGACTCCTGGAAACATAATTACCGGTAGGTGTAATACCTACTTTCCCAGGACGTCCCTCCTGACAGCACCATGGGGAGTACCAAAGAAGACTCCTTAGGGTGGGATTACTGCTTGCAGGACTTTCCTGCCGAAGTCAGTACGTTGACCTGAGAGTAAGTCCAGTTTATAATGCTTACAAAATGTGTCTAGTCTGGCCCAGGTTGCTGCTTTACAAATCTGATCTAGGGAAGCACCTGCTCTTTCTGCCCAGGAAGCTGAGATACTTCTAGTGGAATGGGCCTTAAGACTCTCTGGAACATTAGTACCTTCCGCCCGGTAGGCATCTGCTATTACGGTAGTGATCCATCTTGCGATGGATGCTTTTGAAGCTTTCCTTCCCTTATTCTGCCCTCCATAGAGAATAAATAAATTTGGATCTATACGCCATTCTCTGGTGGCCTCGATGTAATCTATGACCGTTTTTCTAACATCCAATGAATGGAGACTTCTCTCCTTTGCATTAGAGGGATTGTCGCAGAATGATGGAAGGACAATTTCCTGATTGCGGTTCTGGATGGACGCTACCTTTGGAAGAAAGGTTGGATTAGTCTTAGAACTATGCTGTCATCCCTAATCTGAAAGTACGGGTCTCTAGTGGATAAGGCCTGTATCTCCCCTACTCTCTTAGCTGTAGTAATTGCAACCAGGAAAGCCGCTTTCCTAGTAAGAAGGGATATCGGCATATTACTGCTCTGAGTGTATGGATCCTTACAGAGAGCTTTAAGGACTAAAGTCAAGTCCCAAGGTGGAAGGCTCTGCCTAATGGTGGGGCGCAATCTTTCAGTAGCTCGTATAAATCTAACCACCCAAGGGTGGGATGCCAAAGAGTAGTCAAAGAAAGAACTTAGAGCTGATATCTGGACCTTCAGGGTACTGGGTCTGAGTCCTTTATCAAAACCTGCCTGGAGAAAATCTAAGATCTTAGGCATATCAGGTGCCCCCGCAACCAAGTCGGACCTGCCACTCTCCAGACAGAAACGTCTCCAGACCTTAAGGTAAATGGCCGCCGTGGCGGGCTTTCTACTGGCCTGAATAGTAGATATAACCTGGTCCGATAAGTAAGCCATTGGCCCTCAAGATGTTCCTTTCAGGATCCAGGCTGAAAGATGCAGTCTTTCTGGATTCGGGTGACGGATTGGGCCTTGGTGGATCACATCCCCCGACCGGGGAAGTTTTACTGGATTCTCCAGAGCCATGTCTGTTAGTAGAGAGAACCAGCTCCTCTTTGGTCAGAACGGGACTATCAATATGACTGTAGCCTGATCTTCTCTGATTTTTCTCAATACCGCGGGAATGAGAGCAAGAGGTGGAAACGCGTACGAGAGATCTTCTACCCACTCGTGGCTCAGAGCATCCAGGCCCTCTGGAGCATCCAGCGGGTTTAGAGAAAAGAATCTTCTGGTCTTTGCATTTCGCCTGTTTGCAAATAGATCTATTAGAGGATATCCCCATCGGCGACATAGGTGTCTGAAGATGTCCTGGTCCAGTTCCCATTCGGTCGGGCAGATCTCTTTCCTGCTCAAGTAGTCTGCTACTACATTCTGGGAACCTTCGAGGTGTACTGCTGTTAGGGATAGAACTGTGTTCTCTGCCCACGTGAATATCCTTCCAGAAAGAGTCTGAAGAGGTCTGTGACTGGGTCCTCCCTGGTGGTTTAGGAACGAGACTGTCGTTACGTTGTCTGAGAATATTCTGACGTGTTGGCCTCTGAGTTTGGGTCTGTTTCTTCTTAATGCCTCCCATACAGCGTAGAGTTCTTTGAAATTGGAAGATCTGTTTTTGATGTCTTCCGGCCATTGACCCTGTAAAATCCTGTCCTGTAGGTGGGCTCCCCAACCCCATAGACTGGCGTCCGTAGTGACGGTCACGTAGGGAGAGGTTGACCATATTACTCCTATCTGAAGGTTGCGAGATTGAGTCCACCAGTTGAGGGATTCCTTTACTGATCTTGGTAGAGATATTACTCTTTCCAGGGAAGACTTAGATCGATCCCATACTGCCAGAATCTCCTTTTGTAAAGGTCTTGAGTGAGCTTGAGCCCATCTGACACAGGTAATGCAAGCCGTCATCTGTCCCAACACCTTCATAGCGTTTCTTATGGAACCTCTGTGTTCTGCCAGATCTCTTGCCAGACCTCTCATCACTTCCTGCTTTTCTTCCGGTAAATATGAAATTCTGTTTCTTGAGTCTAGGAGAACTCCCAAGAAGACCTTTCTTTGACTGGGTACTAGGTCCGACTTCCGCCAATTTATGACCCAGCCTAACGATTCCAGAAAGTTGATGCACCGGTCTCTGTGTCTGACAAGCAACTCCTCGGATTGTGCTACAATTAGAAAGTCGTCCAAGTATGGAACGATTATGGTTCCCGAGTTTCTTAGGCAGGCCACCACCTCCGCCATCAGCTTTGTGAATATTCGAGGAGCGGAGGCTAACCCGAAAGGAAGACATTGAAACTGGAAGTGGCAGGTCTGGGTTGGTAGTCTTATTGCAAACCGTAGGAAGTTCTGAGACGACTGATGTATAGGGACCTGGTAATATGCACTTTTTAGGTCTAGAGTACACATGACTGCTCCTCTGTCTATAAGGTGGACTGCTGAGCGGACTGATTCCATCCGGAATCTTTTGTATCTGACCCAGCGATTTAGCGGTTGCAAATTTATGATAGTGCGGGTCTCTCCTGATGGCTTTGTTATGGTGAACAGGGAAGAGTAGTGACCTCTGCCTACTTCTGCCTCTGGTACCGGAACTATCACTGAAAAGTCGATTAACTCCTGAAGGTTTAGCCACATAGCTGAGCCTGGAAGGACAAGAGTAGGGGAGACATATCTCACGGGGGGACGAGAGTAAAGCTCTATACGATAGCCTTCTGCAATGGTATTGCGTACCCACAGATTCTTGGTGATCTGTGCCCATTTCGTTGCAAATAAGCGAAGTCTCCCCCGATAGGTATGGAGTCATTGTCTCTTGTTCTTATTGTATGAACTAAAGAAGGTACTCTTGCCTTTCCCTGCTTGGGTCTGAGAACTTCTGTAGGATCCTCTATTTGACCTACTATAGGATCTAGAGTCATAACGTTTTCCCTGAAAGGAGCCTCTACGAAAGGACTGAGGACGCTTAGCTTTCTCCTCCGGAAGTCCCTTCTTTTCATCAGATGCTGACTCTAGAATGCTATCTAAAGCTGGTCCGAACACTCTTGTTCCAGAAAAGGGAATGGAACATAGCTTTGCTTTAGAAGCAATGTCTCCTGACCAAGATTTCAACCAGACAGCTCTCCTAGCGGCGTTAGAGAGGGAGCTATTTATGGCTGAAAATCTAACCGATTCCGCCGACATATCCGCTAGGAATGCCGTGGCTGACTTCATGACAGGAAGGGAGGCTAGGATGTCAGACCTGGGAGTTTTATTGGACAGTTGTTCTTCTAGCTGCCCTATCCAGAAAGTCATGGATCTAGCAACAGACGTGGCCGCAATATTTGTTCTAATCAGCGCCGCCGACGCCTCCCAAGCCCTCTTTAAGAGTATGTCAGCCTTCCTGTCCATTGGGTCCCGCAAATTAGATGAGTCTTCAAACGGGATGGCCGTCTTTTTTGCGACTCTGGCAATAGAACTGTCTATCTTAGGGGTCTCTTCCCAAAGTTTAATTTCCTCAGTGTCAAAAGGTAGTCGACACTTGAAATCCCGTGAAAGTACTAGACGCCTCTCTGCATTCTTCCACTCCTCCAGAATCATCTTCTTAATATGTTCACTAACCGGGAATACCATCTGTTTCTGGGCCGTAAGACCGCCAAACATTAAGTCCTGTCTAGACTGCGGTTTGGGTGTGTCCTCAATCTGCATAGTAGATCGTACGGACTGGATTAAGTTATCAGTGTTCTCTGTCTGAAATAGGAATTTCCTATTCCGGTCCTGGACGTCAGGTGGAATTTGTCCTTCCTCATCGGAAATGATGTCTTCTACGTCTGATCCGTTTTCTGAACTGAAGTCCTGGGCCCCCTGTTCTGTCTCCCACCTGGGTCGTTTACGACCGGGAGAGCCCGGTGTCTGTTGTAACATGTATGCCATAGACGCCTGGACCTCATCCCGAATCATGTGACGCATCTCCGTCAAAAGTGAGGGCTGCTCATCCTTTAATACCCTGGAGGTACAAGTAGTACAGAGGGTCTTGTCGCTATCGGGAATCTTCACATGGCAAACCGGACATCTGGGAGATTTAGTAGATGCCTTGCCCGTCTTTTTTACTGTTAGGGGGGCTGTCGGGGCTCCTTTGTCCTAAATGACAGAGAGTATTGTCCGTCAGTATGTCAGAACTTAGGGACCTTCAGTCAGGGTGGTCTGCGCCAGGCGCACTTACCCCTCCCCCGTCAGCCGCATCTGTCTCCATCAGGCACAAGTTAGGCTGTACACTCTCCGGTGACTGGCGCTGCAGGATCCCTTCTTTCCTGAAGTCGGCAGCCTGCACGCTTCAGAATCTGGAACCGGCGTTCTAACGCTGGGTGCCGCCATCTTTGTGACGTCACCGGAAGTGTGGGACCGGAAGTGACGTCGGCGCCTGTCGGGATCGTATCCTGCGTCGTAAAGGAGGACGCCGCGCTACCTGCCGCAGATCCCAGACGCTGCCACCGCCTGGTCCGGGACGAGAGCCTCCCCTGGGAGGAACGTCCCTATCCGGAAGCCTGGTCCTGCTCCCGGCCTTTGGGGCGGAGGGACTCCTCTCTGGGGAGTTTCAGCCCTGGGCCGCTTCACAGGGGGAAGGATCCGGCAAGCCTCACGATCCCCTGAGCCCGGTAAGCTTCGTGTGTCCCTTCCATGCAGGGACAGGAAAAACACTGAGGGATGGGGGACGGGGTGGGACTTATGAACTCTCGTGTGTTTCCTGTCCCAGCATGGAGGAGGAGGACGTCCCATGGTGCTGTCAGGAGGGACGTCCTGGGAAAACTATTTTTACAATAAAAAGCGTCTTTTAGCGTGACAGCTGCCAATCATGAAAACCCGCTATAAATAGTAAATCAAACCCCCTTTATCACCACCTTAGTTAGGGAAAAGTAATAAAATAATGTATTTATTTCCATTTTCCCATTAGGGTTAGGGTTGCGGCTAAAATTAGGGTTAGGGTTGGCGCTAAAGTTAGGATTAGGGTTGGGATTAGGGGTGTGTTAGGGTTAGGTTTGTGGTTAGGGTTGGGACTAGGATTAGGGGTGTGTTGGGGTTAGGGTTGGAGTTAGAATTGGGAGGTTTCCGCTGTTTAGGCACATCAGGGGCTCTCCAAATGTGACATGGCGTCTGATCTCAATTCCAGCCAATTCTGCGTTGAAAAAGTCAAACGGTGCTCCTTCACTTCTGAGCTCTGCCATGCGTCCAAACAGTAGTTTATCCCCACATATTGGGTATCAGCGTACTCTGGACCCAAGAGTTATTGTGCAATTTGTCCTATTTCTTCTGTTACCCTTGGGAAAATAAAAAACTGGGGGCGAAAATATCATTTTTGTACAAAAAAAAATATTTTTTTGTTTTTACGGCTGTACATTATAAACTTCTGTGAAGCACTTGGGGCTTCATAGCGCTCACCACACATCTAGATAAGTTCCTTGTGGGGTCTATTTTCCAAAACGGGGTCACTTGTTGGGGATTTCCACTGTTTAGGCGCATCAGGGGCTCTCCAAATGCGACATGACGCCCCCAGACATTCCATCAAAGTCTGCAATCCAAAACGTCACTAATTCCCTTCCGAGCCCCAACGTGTACCCATACAGTAGTTTTCTCCCACATATTGGGTATCAGCGTACTCAGGACAAATTGGACAACAACTTTTGGGGTCCAATTTCTCCTGTTACCCTTGTAAAAATAAAATATTGGGGCGAAAAAATCATTTCTGCAAAACAAAAACAAGATTTTTTATTTTTACGGCTGTGCGTTATAAACTTCTGTTAAGCACTTCGGGGTTCAAAGTGCTCATCACACATCTAGATAAGTTCCTTGTGGGGTCTATTTTCCAAAATGGGGTCACTTGTGGGGGGTTTCCACTGTTTAGGCGCATCAGGGGCTCTCCAAATGCGACATGACGCCCCCAGACCATTCCATCAAAGTCTGCAATCCAAAACGTCACTACTTCCCTTCCGAGCCCTGATGTGCGCCCATACAGTAGTTTTCTCCCACATATTGGGTATCAGCGTACTCAGGACAAATTGGACAACAACTTTTGGGGTCCAATTTCTCCTGTTCCCCTTGTGAAAATAAAATATTGGGGGCGAAAAAATCATTTTTGAAAAAAAAAAAAGGATTTTTTATTTTTACAGCTGTACGTTATAAACTTCTGTGAAGCACTTCGGGGTTCAAAGTGCTCACCAACATCTAGAGAAGTTCCTTGTGGGGTCTGTTTGCCAAAATGGGGTCACTTGTGGGGGGGTTTCCACTGTTTAGGCGCATCAGGGGCTCTCCAAATGCGACATGATGCCCACATACCATTCCATCAAAGTCTGCAATCCAAAACGTCACTACTTCCCTTCCGAGCCCGACGTGTGCCCATACAGTAGTTTTCGCCCACATATTGGGTATCAGCGTACTCAGGACAAATTGGACAACAACTTTTGGGTTCCAATTTCTTCTGTTACCTTGTGAAAATAAAATATTGGGGGCGAAAAAATCATTTTTGTAAAAAAAAAAAAAAGATTTTTTATTTTACGGCTGTACGTTATAAACTTTAGTGAAACACCTGGGGGTTCAAAGTTCTCACCACACATCTAGATAAGTTCCTTGAGGGGTCTAGTTTCCAAAATGGTGTCATTTATGGGGTTTTTCACTGTTTAGGCAGATCAGGAGCTCTCCAAACACGACATGGCGTCCAGCCAATTCTGCGTTGAAAAAGTCAGACGGAGGTCCTTCCCTTCCAAACTCTGCCATGCACCCAAACAGTGGTTTACCCCACATATGGGGTATCAGCGCACTCAGGACAAATTGCACAAAAACTTTTGGAGTCATGTTACCTTGGAAAAATAAATTGGGGTGAAAAGATCATTTTTGTGGAAAAAATATGATTTTTAAATTTTACGGCTCTACGTTATAAACTTGTGTGAAGCACTTGGGGGTTCAAATTGCTCACCAAAGATCTAGATAAGTTCCTTAGGGGGTCTAGTTTCCCAAATGGGGTCATTTGTGGGGGGTTTCCACTGTTTAGGCACATCAGGGGCTCTACAAATGCAACATGGCATCCAATCTCAATTCCAGCCAATTTTGGTTGGAAAAAGTCAAATGGTGCTCCTTCCATTCCGAGCTCTGCCGTGCGCCCAAACAGTGGTTCCCCCCCACATATGGGGTATCAGCGTACTCAGGACAAATTGTACAACCACTTATGTGGTCCAATTTCTCCTGTTACCCTTGGGAAAATAAAAAATTAGTGACTAAAAGATAATTTTTGTGGGAAAAAAATAGGATTTTTTATTTTCATGCCCGGGCATTATAAACTTGTGTGAAGCACTTGGGGGTTCAAAGTGCTCACCAAAGATCTAGATAAGTTCCTTAGGGGGTCTAGTTTCCAAAATGGGGTCACTTGTGGGGGGTTTCCACTGTTTAGGCTCATCTGGGGCACTGCAAACGGAACATGACCCCCATCAACGTCTGCATTCCAAAACGTTACTACTTCCTTTCCAAGCCCTGCCGTGCGCCCAAACAGTTTCCCCCCCCCCACATATGGGTAATCAGCGTACTCAGGACAAATTGGACAACAACTTTTGGGGTCCAATTTCCTTGGGAAAATTCAAAAATTTGGGACTAAAAAATCATTTTTGTGGAAAATGTTTTTTTTTTTTTTTTTTCACACCCAGGCATTATAAACTTTTGTGAAACACTTGGGGGTTCAAAGTGCTCACAACAGATCTAGATAAGTACCTTAGGGGGTCTAGTTTCCAAAATGGTGTCACTTGTGGGGGGTTTCCACTGTTTAGGCGCATCAGAGGTTCTCCAACGCGAAAAGGCGTCCAATCTAAATTCCAGCCAATTTTAGTTTGAAAAAGTCAAACGGCGCTCCTTCCCTTACGAGCTCTGCCGTGTGCCCAAACAGTGGTTTTCCCCCACATATTGGGTATTGGCGTACTCAGGAGAAATTGCATAACAACTTTATCTGTCCATTTTCTCCTTTTACCCTTGTGAAAATAAAAAAAAAGTTTGTAAAAGATCATTTTTGTGGCTAAAAAGTTAAATATTCATTTTTTCCGTCCACGTTGCTTTAGTTCCTGTGAAGCACCTGAAGGGTTAATAATCTTCTTGAATGTGGTTTTGAGTACCTTGAGGGGTGCAGTTTTTAGAATGGTGTCACTTTTGGGTATTTTCTGCCATATAGACCCCTCAAAGTGACTTCAAATGTGAGGTGGTCCCTAAAAAAAATGGCTTTGTAAATTTTGTTGTAAAAATGAGAAATCGCTGGTCAACTTTTAACCCTAATAACTTCCTAACAAAAAAAATGTTGGTTCCAAAATTGTGCTGATGTAAAGTAGACATGTGGGAAATGTTATTTCTTAACTATTTTATGTGACATATTTCTCTGTTTTAAGGGAATAAAAATTCAAAGTTTGAAAATTGCAAAATTTTAAAAATTTTCGCCATATTTGCGTTTTTTCAAAATAAATGCAAGTTATATCGAAGAAATTTTACTTCTAACGTGAAGTACAATATGTCATGAGAAAACAATCTCAGAATCGCGAATATCCGTTGAAGCGTTCCAGAGTTATAACCTCATAAAGAGACAGTGGTCAGAATTGTAAAAATTGGCCCGGTCATTAACGTGCAAACCACCCTTGGGGGTGAAGGGGTTAAATGATGGCAGTCATTGCAATCTGCGGGCAAAGCATACTGCGCGTGCACAATTCAAGATTGCAATGCGCAGGTGCGTTATATGGAGGGCAACGACTACAATTCCCAGAAATAATGGAGACAGCGGCGAACAACATGTTAAGGCAAGTACCCAAAACATCGCCCATCTGACCTGACTGCCATCATTTAAATATCCCGTCAATTTAGGGTGACAGATTCCCTTTAAAGGGAACCCGACAGTAGATTGCTGCTGCCCAACCAATACCCCCCCACCTATCAATTTCATAGGCAGCCATTTTGAAGAACTTGGCGCAAAAAAAAAAAATCAGTAAATATAAGACAAAGTTCTATAAATCACCAACGAGGAATCAGAACCAGTCCAAGGCCCGGCTCACTTTCGCCACTGTCATTTTTGGGGGGCATGTCTCAATTGCGCCTCATTTTAATATGCTCTTTCCTGTCACATTATACTCCACAAACATCCAACACAAACCTGGGCTGCAGCTTTCCGCCTCGGCTTTTATAGAAGAGGGGATGTGTCACGTGGCAAAGTGCCTCGTGACTGGCTGAGGCGGGACAGAACTACACGAAAGCACAAAGCATTCTGGGAAATCAAACCGTTTCCCCCTGCCAGTAATAAAAATGGCGCCCAATGCTTCCCCAATCCCCCTAGATACGAATCTACACACAGCTTTCTCAGTTCGCTAACCGGTGTGCGTTTCTTCAGCTGATCCCTTTATACACGAGCGTCTCCCTATTACCCGAATCTAGCAAAGCACAGCGGGCTGCTGGACCACAAATCCTAGCGTGCGCCAATAATAGTGCATGCTGGATCCTGTAGTTCTCCACCAGCCCCCTGTGCATAGTCGCGGAGATGTCGCCGCCGCCGCCGCCGCTCACCCAGCTCTTTTCCATCGTCTCCTCCTTGTCAGCGCAGTTCGCTTTCGTGCCCGGAGGTCAGAGGTCAGCAGCTGTGATCGGCACTTCCGGTCCCTGACCGCGCGTCACTTCCGGTAATAATGGCAGCTCTCTGATCCCGCCCGGAGAACGGAGCCTGCCCGGGACTTATTATTGGGGTCTGCACGTACAGCAGAGCATGGCCGCCACAGCCGAGCTGTTCGAGGTGAGTGATCGGCCGACCGATTGGTGCCACTAAAGGGATATGGGGGGCACAGTGTAGGCCTATTGGTTGTTATAGCAACAAGAGGAGCAATTGGGGTTCTTCCAAGTGATAACACATAGCCCCCCGGGATGTTACCTGAAGGGCGCATCGCCATACTGAGGCACATGAAGACCGCCTGCCCTATGGGGCTCTGCAGAATATGGCTCCTCAGGGGCGGGGTCAGCGCCACCCTCTGTTAAGGTAGAGCCTTTACTAACTATAGGTTGTGATTTGCTAAATTGGTGCAATCCCTTTAAGCCTATGATTTATTGACAGCCGTCACTATTAAAGGGATTGTCTAGAATTGACTTGTCATTAGGATACGTCATCAAAGTCAGATCATTGAGGGTCCGACACCCGGCGATCTGTTATTAGCTTCCGTGGAGGCGGATGTAAACCGTGTGCAGCGCTGCGTGCATCTGCTCCGAACAAGTGAATGGGATCTAAGCTGCAGTTTAAAAAATGGCCACTACACAGTGAGCGGCGCTGTTCTGACCGTAATGGGTGCGAATAACTAATTAGTGGGAGCAGCGGCTGTCGGACCCCCACCCATCTGATATGCATAATGCGGATAAGAACGTCTGCAGTTCATATAGTAAAATGTGACAGATCCGCTTTCCATCCTGTAGAGAAATGATTGCGATAATATGTTGCACGTGTTGTATGTACCCGGTGATCCTTCAGTGTCACTGATCTGCATGTGTGTTAGAAAATGTACAGTACAGACCAAAAGTTTGGACACACCTTCTCATTCAAGGATTTTTCTGTATTTTCATGACTATGAAAATTGTAGAATCACTACTGAAGGCATAAAACTATGAATTAACACATGTGGAATTATACATTACACTTTACAAAAAAGTGTGAAACAACTGAAAATATGTCTTATATTCTAGGTTCTTCAAAGTAGCCACCTTTTGCTTTGATTACTGCTTTGCACGCAGAAAAGGTGAACAGATGGACTCTACATGCCTGGTTCCCACCGTGAAGCATGGAGGAGGTGGTGTGATGAGTGTGGGGTGCTTTGCTGGTGACACTGTTGGGGATTTATTCAAAATTGAAGCGGTGAGCGGTCCAGCTCACCCCAAACCATCTCGATTGGGTTCAGGTCTGGTGACTGTGGAGGCCAGGTCATCTGGCGTAGCACCCCAACACTCTCCTTCTTGGTCAAATAGCCCTTACACAGTCTGGAGGTGTGTTTGGGGTCATTGTCCTGTTGAAAAATAAATGATGGTCCAACTAAACGCAAACCGGATGGAATAGCATGCTGCTGCAAGATGCTGTGGTAGCCATGCTGGTTCACTATGCCTTCAATTTTGAATAAATCCCCAACAGTGTCACCAGCAAAGCACCCCCACACCATCACATCACCTCCTCCATGCTTCACAATGGGAACCAGGTGTAACGAATGGAAGCGGAGGCAGAGGTGGTGAAGTTCACATTCGTTTTTATTTTTTAATGTGGAACCTCGAGACCGCGGTCCGGGGGGCTCCGAAGGGGGCTTAACTAGTGAGCCCCGGGTACCCGTAGTAAGGCCCCTCGAACAGGACCAGAATGGAATACCCGGAGGACACAGGTGCTACCTCCAGTTAGACCCCGGACACGTGGCAGTTGTCCCAGAGGGACCAAAAGGGTAACAAGTATTTACAGAGTCCGTGGAAAGTTCTTGACGGAGAAGGGTAAGGTCCTGGTCCAGAACGGATGGTAGAAGGCTGGCTTCAGTGACCTTGTCACGGTCCACGGGTACGGATGGCTGATGGCGGAACGGGATGACACTTGCGCCAGTAATAGCCGAGATTGTCCAGATAGCCAGATACGGGTTAGCAATGATCTGAGGAGACAAACAGTATCAGCGAAGCACAGAGACTGCAGACGCAGCGCAGACAGAACAGGCACAGAACCGGATGTAGCAATGATAGAACACGTTGCTCCGGCACTCCCTAATGGTGGAGTGACCAGATATAGTACTGAGTGCGCAGCCATTGGATAATTAGCTATTTTAAAAGATGCACGCTGCCCCTTTAAGAGAGGCGGTGGGCGCGGCCTCGCGTCCTAAGCCGACTGTCTGGAGGCCTGCCAGCAGCGTGCCAGGAAGTGGAGAAGGACTCAGGACGCCGGAGAGCAGATGGGACAGGAGACCCCAGCCCACGCACAGACCACCGCAGAGGGACAGCCCGAGGAACAGGTGAGTGAGCAGAACGGAGTGCAGAGGCAGCGCTGGGACCGAGTGTAACAGTATCCCCCTCTTTACTCCCCCTCTTTTTCAAGCCTGCGTGAAATCTTTTAAGAAGAAGAGGGGCCTGGATGTTCTCTTTAGGCTCCCAAGACCTCTCCTCAGGACCAAAACCCTTCCAGTCCACCAGGTAATAGATCCTACCTCTTACTCGCTTAGAGGCCAAGATATGTTTCACCTCAAAAACATCATCCTCAGAGACCGGATCAGGAGTGGTACCCGGGTCCTTAAAAAAGGAGCTCAACACTACTGGTTTGAGGAGGGAAACATGAAAGGAGTTAGGTACTCTTAGAGAATTAGGCAATTTCAGTTTATAAGAGACCGGGTTGATTTGTCTCAAAACTTCAAAGGGGCCAATGAAACGAGGACCCAATTTGTACGATGGTAACTTCAGACGGATGTACTTGGAGGAGAGCCATACCTTGTCTCCTGGACGAAAGATGGGAGCCTCCAAACGTCTTTTGTCCGCATGCGTTTTCATACGTTGAGAAGCTTTCTCCAAAGCCGACCTGGTCTCTCTCCAAATGTCCGAGAAATTCTTTGACAAGGTATCGACTGCCGGAACATCCGACAATCCCGAGACAGGAAGAGGAATTCCGGGTTGCAGTCCAAACACAATCTGAAAGGGAGACTTTCCAGAAGATTCACTTACTTGATTGTTGTAGGAGAATTCCGCCCAGGGCAGTAATTCTACCCAGTCATTATGATGAGCGTTGAGAAGTGACGCAGGTATCCAGCCAGGATTTGATTGATCCTCTCCACTTGCCCATTAGACTGGGGATGATATGCAGAAGAAAAATCTAGTTCAATTTTTACCATTTTACAGAGTCCTCTCCAGAACTTAGAGGTGAACTGGACACCCCTGTCGGACACGATGTGGAGAGGAAATCCATGTAGACGAGAGATGTGCTGGATGAAGTGAGTGGCCAGTTCTGGAGCAGACGGGAGGCCAGATAGCGGAACGAAGTGGGCCATTTTAGAGAAGCGATCCACCACAACCCAGACCACTGAGCAGCCAGAAGAGATGGGAAGATCCGTGATGAAATCCATCGCGATGTGCTGCCAGGGAGCGGACGGAATCGGAAGAGGCAGAAGCCTGCCGGCTGGTAGATGTTTAACAGTTTTGTTACGAGCACATGAAGGACATGCTGCGACAAACTCCTGGATATCCTTGACCATGGTAGGCCACCAGTAATACCGAGAGATGAGTTGCTGCGTCTTTTTCTGACCAGCATGGCCAGCCAACTTAGAAGAATGACCCCAGCGCAGAACACGAGTACGGTCAGAAGCAGACACGAAAGTCTTCCCAGGAGGAAGCCGGGCCAGATCAGTGGAGGCAACAGAGACTAACCTAGAAGGTTCAATAATGTGCTGAGGTTCCTCCTCCAGTTCAGGAGGCAAGAAGGCCCTAGAGAGTGCGTCTGCCTTGATGTTCTTGTCAGCTGGACGGAAATGAAGTACAAAATTGAAACGGGCAAAAAATAATGCCCAACGGGCCTGACGGGGTTCAGTCTTAAAGCAGATTGGAGATAGGCAAGGTTTTTATGGTCGGTGAATATGATTACCTGGTGATGAGCTCCTTCAAGAAGATGTCTCCATTCCTCCAGAGCCAATTTGATGGCCAACAGTTCGCGATCACCAACAGAGTAGTTCCTTTTTGCAGGAGAAAAAACCTTGGAAAAAAAACCACACGAGATCATCCGCCCGGTAGACGACTTCTGGGTCAGAACTGCTCCTGCACCTATGGAAGAAGCGTCAACCTCAAGAAAAAATTGCTCACTTGAATTAGGACGATGGAGAACGGGTGCGGAAGCGAAGGCTTTTTTGAGAGAAACAAAGGCCTCTTCTGCCTCGGAGGACCATTCCTTAGAGTTTACACCTTTCCGGGTTAAGGCTGTGATTGGAGCCACTCGGGTGGAAAAGTGTGGAATGAATTGCCGGTAGTAGTTGGCGAATCCGAGGAACCTTTGTATGGCTTTTAGCCCAGACGGACGAGGCCAGTTGAGAACTGCAGACAACTTCTCCGGATCCATCTTTAATCCTGTGGAAGATACAATGTACCCAAGGAAAGGCAAAGAAGTCTGCTCAAAGAGGCATTTCTCATATTTGGCATAGAGCCTGTTCTCTCTCAGTCTTTGTAAGACCAGGCGTACTTGCCTCCGGTGTGACGTCAAGTCAGCAGAAAAAATCAAAATATCGTCCAGGTAAACCACGACACAAGTATAGAGCAAGTCCCTGAAAATGTCATTAACAAATTCCTGAAAAACCGCAGGTGCATTGCTTAGGCCGAATGGCATTACCAGGTATTCATAGTGGCCGTCACGGGTGTTGAAGGCTGTTTTCCATTCGTCTCCCTCTCTGATTCGGATCAGGTTGTAGGCCCCTCTGAGGTCCAATTTGGTGAAGATCTTGGCCCCTCGGAGACGATCAAACAGCTCTGAAATAAGAGGTAATGGATACCTGTTTTTTACCGTGATTTGATTTAGACCCCGATAGTCAATGCAGGGCCGCAAGGATCCGTCCTTTTTCTTCACAAAGAAGAATCCAGCTCCTGCCGGTGACGATGACTTTCGGATAAATCCTCTAGCCAAATTCTCTTGAATGTAGTCCGACATGGCCTGAGTCTCTGCCTGTGAAAGAGGATAAACTCTCCCGCGAGGGTGTGATGCTCCTGGAAGAAGCTCTATCTGACAGTCATACGACCTGTGTGGAGGTAGTCTCTCGCCTCTTTTTTCCCAAAGACGTCAGAGAAGGACCAATAGGCGGAAGGCAACCCTGGCAGGGTATCAGGCTGGACTGGAGGCGAAACAGGTTGAATCCGGGTTAAGCAACGATTCATGCAGGTATCTCCCCAACGCAGAACTTCTCCAGTTTTCCAATTAAGGACTGGTTCATGCATCTGGAGCCAAGGTAAACCTAGAAGCATGGGATGGGATAAACCAGGATATACATAAAATCGCATTCGTTCAGTATGCATTAGACCTACCCGGAGTTCCACCAACTCGGTTTGAAACTGGACGGGCTCGGTCAGCGGTTTGCCATCCACGGCGGACACCTGTAACGGATCAGGAAGACGCTGGACTGGTAAGCGGTAATGATCCACAACCGCCTGCTGGATGAAGTTCCCTGCAGCTCCAGAATCCAGTAGACAGTGTTCGGAGAATTTTATTGCTCCATAGGACACGGTGACAGAGATGTGTAAAGAGGGAGAGGACTGCTCTTTACCTAGGTTGGCCCCTCCTACCGGACCTAGGCACTGGAGTTTCCCGACTTTTTAGGACAGAAATGAATCAAATGTTCAGAACTACCGCAGTAGTAACAACTTCCCTCCTTGCGACGTGCCTCCCGGCGGCGGGTGGCCAAACTTACATGGTCCACCTCCATGGCCTCGGAGGCGGAGGGTGAAGTACCTGTTTTGTACAAACTAGAGTCCAGGTGATAGGACCTTTTGTCCCGCTTGATCTCCATGGAGCGCTCCTGAAAACGCAGGTCAATTCGGGTTGCCAAGGATATTAGCTCTTCCAAGAGAGTAGGTCTGTCCCGTCCCGCCAGCTCATCCTTGATTCTTCCGGATAGGCCTTCCCAGAAGTTAGCAACCAGGGCCTCATTGTTCCACGATAATTCAGACGAGAGGGTGCGGAATTTAACAGCATACTGAGCTACCGTGAGAGTACCTTGGCGCAGGCGGAGCAGAGCTGATGCAGTCGAAGTGGTACGACCAGGTTCATCGAAAGTCCTGCGAAAAGCCTCTAGGAAAGATTGAAGATCGTTAACCACCGGATCCCCTCTCTCCCATAGCGGGTTTAGCCAGGCGAGGGCTTCTCCTCCCAGGTGTGACATGATGAAGCCCACCTTGGCTCGGTCAGAAGCAAACATATGCCCCAAGATTTCGAAGTGTAGAGTGCACTGATTGAGGAAACCCCGACACAGAGTAGGATCACCCTGGAAACGGGTAGGAGCCGCCAGACGGGGACCTTGATTTGCCATGGGAACTGGTACCTGATTATTGATAGAAGAGTCAGGTGCAGACGAGGACCCTAGGGAATCCATGCGGGTAGACAAGCTGCGTAGATAAGTCGTGATCTTGTCCTGTTGAACTCCCAAACGGGCCACTCCTGGCACAGATCCGTGGTCGGAGGTCTCTGGGATCCAGCGGGTTCCATGGCCGGAGCAATCTGTAACGAATGGAAGCGGAGGCAGAGGTGGTGAAGTTCACATTCGTTTTTATTTTTTAATGTGGAACCTCGAGACCGCGGTCCGGGGGCTCCGAAGGGGGCGTAACTAGTGAGCCCCGGGTACCCGTAGTAAGGCCCCTCGAACAGGACCAGAATGGAATACCCGGAGGACACAGGTGCTACCTCCAGTTAGACCCCGGACACGTGGCAGCTGTCCCAGAGGGACCAAAAGGGTAACAAGTATTTACAGAGTCCGTTGAAAGTTCTTGACGGAGAAGGGTAAGGTCCTGGTCCAGAACGGATGGTAGAAGGCTGGCTTCAGTGACCTTGTCACAGTCCACGGGTACGGGTGGCTGATGGCGGAACGGGATGACACTTGCGCCAGTAATAGCCGAGATTGTCCAGATAGCCAGATACGGGTTAGCAATGATCTGAGGAGACAAACAGTATCAGCGAAGCACAGAGACTGCAGACACAGCGCAGACAGATCAGGAACAGAACCGGATGTAGCAATGATAGAACACGTTGCTCCGGCACTCCCCTAATGGTGGAGTGACCAGATATAGTACTGAGTGCGCAGCCATTGGTTAATTGGCTATTTCAAAAGATGCACGCTGCCCCTTTAAGAGAGGCGGTGGGCGCGGCCTCGCGTCCTAAGCCGACTGTCTGGAGGCCTGCCAGCAGCGTGCCAGGAAGTGGAGAAGGACTCAGGACGCCGGAGAGCAGATGGGACAGGAGACCCCAGCCCGCGCACAGACTGCAGCAGAGGGACAGCCTGAGGAACAGGTGAGTGAGCAGAACGGAGTGCAGAGGCAGCGCTGGGACCGAGTGTAACACCAGGCATGTAGAGTCCATCCGTTCACCTTTTCTGCGTGCAAAGCAGTAATCAAAGCAAAAGGTGGCTACTTTGAAGAACCTAGAATATAAGACATATTTTCAGTTGTTTCACACTTTTTGTAAAGTGTAATGTATAATTCCACATGTGTTAATTCATAGTTTTGATGCCTTCAGTGTGATTCCACAATTTTCATAGTCATGAAAATACAGAAAAATCTTTGAATGAGAAGGTGTGTCCAAACTTTTGGTCTGTACTGTGTGTGTGTGTATGTATATGTGTGTATATATATATATATATATATATATATATATATATGTATATATGTATATATGTATATATATATATATATATCCAAACTTTGTCTGTATGTGTGTATATATATATATATATATATATATATATATATATATATATATATATATATATATATAAGCAAAAGCCCCTTATTGTGCGTCATGGCTCACCTGAGAGGGGAGAGCACAGATAGGATTAGAATGGCTGAGCTCAGGGAAACTTCTCATCCTGACCATGTAATGGCTCCCATATACTTTGCGGGGACGGCTGTGTCGCCTGCATGGTGTGATCCAGCTGTGTCGTACAGCCAGCATTGATTCTAAGAGCAGAGACCGAAGCTAGCTCCAATCTCTGCTGTTTAACCATTTGAAAGCTGCTGGTATTTAAGTGGTTCGATCCCGGTGGTCCGTCCTTTCAGACGTTGTGGTCACAAAGTGCCGATGGGTTGCCATGGCAGATGTGGGCATGCTATAGGCCCATGGGACGACCATCCTGGTGCTCCTTTGAAGCCCAGCCTGGAGAGTGCACTGGCCAGCCCTCCTATTCGAATAGTAGGGGCGTAATTAATAGGCTGTGAACCGGACACTGTGCAGTATCCTTGTGTGAACGGCACCCTATGCGGCCTCTATTGTGCAATTGTATACTGAGCAGTCACCCCTCCTTGGATGGGTATGTGGAGAGTGGCTGTTTAATCTGGTACTTTGCACCTGTGCTGCTAACATCTTGCTTTATGGGCTGGCTGCACCCTGTAGTGCATTTCTGAGATCTGGGCAGGTGAGTTTGCTGCTTTTTGCTGTTTATATTGAATTTTTGGAGACCTTGAATCTCCTTTAGTGACTTTGCTGGATAGTGTAGAGTAGGACTTGTAGGCGTGGGGACCTTTGGCGCAGGTTACAAGCTTACGTATTTTGGCCAAAATATTAATAATACCCCACTATTTTTGTATTTTTTGCACTTTATTTTTCGGGGTGCAGCCAGGCCCAGGCACGTTGGTCTCGCATGAGGGGTGTTCACACTGGTGAGCATTGAGAAATGTACTGGCCAGCCCGCCTATTCGAATAGTAGGGGCGTAATTAATAGGCTGTGAACCAGACACTGTGCAGTATCCTTGTGTGAACGGCGCCCTATGCGGGCTTCTATTGTGCAATTGTATACTGGGCAGTCACCCCCTCCTTGAATGGGTGTGTGGAGAGTGGCTGTTTAATCTGGTACTTTGCACCTGTGCTGCTAACATCTTGCTTTATGGGCTGGCTGCATCCTGTAGTGCATTTGTTCTGAGATCTGGGCAGGTGAGTGTTGCTGCCTTTTTTTGCTGTTTATATTGAATTTTTGGAGACCTTGAGTCTCCTTTAGTGACTTTGCTGGATAGTGCAGCCTCAGGCTTGACTTCATAAGAGATCGTGAATTTGACTATAAACGTAGTATTGCAGTATACAGAGGAAGTGATAGCAGGTTTAAAGGGATATTCTTATCTCCAAGATCCCAATATGTAGTAGGTGTAATAATATTAGTAAATACCTCCAATTAGAAATGTAGTGTAGTTCTCCTGATAACCTATGTCGCTTACACCATGTACTGTTGCTTAGGTATCTGTGGTTACGACCATTCATATAGTGACATTTAGTTAGTGATTGTAACCATGAATAAACAACTGCAATGTCTGCACATGGGTTAAGCCCACAGCAAATCAGAAGAACTATGCTACATTTCTTATTGGAGTATAGATTGGCCTTAGAGTGATAAAAAAACATGTTGGCAGGAAAGGTTACGTAGCGGTTAGTTTTTCTTCTCTTTGCAGTCCGTTTTTGCATTGAAAGAGATGAATTCCCGCCTGCAGACCTGAGCCTGAGCATTTTCCTGGCATCCTTTGCCTCTTGCGTGCGTTTCGGAGAAACATTTCCTGCTCTTTTTAGGACAATAGGAGGAAATAAATCGTCAGGGCCTGTTTTGCGTTTGGAAACTCTTCTCAACTACTAAGAAGCTTATCATCTGCCATAGTAGGACCCTTTAAAGAAAATACCGGGAAAATGCTTCCCATGTCATATTAGCAAATACCTCCAATTAGAAATGTAGTATAGTTCTGATTCCCTATGTCGCTTACCACATGTACAGGGCATTGCAGTAGCTTAAATATCCATGGTTACCACAACTATCCACTAACTGTCACTATGTGAGTGGTTGGAACCATGGATACCTAAGCTACTGCAATGCTCTGTACATGTGGTAAGCGACATAGGGAATCAGAAGAACTATACTACATTTCTAATTGGAGGTATTAGCGTATATTATTATTACACCTACTGCATATTGGGATGGGAATACCCCTTCAAGTAACAACTCCTTGCCTCCTAATTGTGGCAGTGCTCTAGTAACGGGGACAGAAGCCGGAGTACCATCCCTGTAGCATCTCCTCTACTCTCCTCTCTGCTGAAAGTAGCATGTCTGATGATGGGATATTAAGGCATTGGTATTTAAAGGGGTTGTCCAGGACTTAGATATTCATGACGTATCCTTAGGGAATCCCACTGATCAGCTGGGGGCTGGAAATAAACATTGTACAGGGTCAGAACAGCGCAGCTCCGTATAGTGGCCGTTTTCAGGGACTGCACCTCAGCTTTCATTGAAGTGAATAGGAGCTGCAGCACAGACCCCTCAAAAGATGCACAAAACCTATTAAGAGCTGTGCGCACCTCACTCCAGCGGGCAAGAGGTCGAGTTTGCTGAATCATCCAGTGTTGATTAATTACTCCCCCTCCTTTCCCCCTTATATTCCACAGGCTCCACCAGTAACAATGGGTCTGGTGTGTATCATGTATGACGCACATGTAATATGCATTAGTTCAACTTTTTGCCATCCCAAACATTGCACCTAAACGTTAGGATAGTGAGCGTGCCAGAAGGGAGATGCAGCTGCAAGGAGACACCGGGTATCAGACATGGAGGGCAGATGGGGTTTTCTGTTTTGTAGTGGATTTCTCCACAATGATCCTCTGGGTTTTTTTTTTTTGTTTTTTTTATAGGAGCCGTTCGTTGCTGATGAATACATTGAGCGACTGGCATGGAGAACCCCCGGAGGAGGATCCAGAGGAGGAGCAGAAACCTTTGACCCTAAAAGGTACTGCGCATTTATTTGGCTGAGTTATATTTGGGGGGCCGTGCATGGCACCTTAAATGTTTTACTTCTCATGGTCGTAGCTGGAAAGTGCAGCTCCCCATGCCCAGCTTCTGTATAGGTTCCCACTGCCCGGACAACCCCTTCTCAACCACCAAAATAAAATAATATCTATACTTGCCTCCTATTCGGGCGCCATTCCAGCAGTGATGGTACTGGGTCACCCCGCAGCCAATCAGCGGCTGCTACCTTCTCTCACTTGACACCCAGCTGATCAGTCAGTTCCCAGCAGCAACTGATCAGTCAGTTCCCTATGGCTAGTTTCACTTCTTTTTTTCTTTCCTTTTTTTTTTCCCTTTTCTCATGCATGAAGAATGTTGCATGTTTTCTTTCAGGTTTCTGGTCCCATTTTTTGTCCGTCAGTCAGTTTTTACATTCGTTGTTGCATCCATTTTCTAGTATGAAGAGCAACATTTCTTACCTTCTCCTTCCTATTAAGCCATCAGAAAATGAATGATTTTTTCATTTACTTGCGTTGACTATAGCATCAGACAGGCATTCACTCACCTGCTCCTAGGTTCTCTGGTTTTCAGGGCAATGCATGCAGTTACTGATGCCATCTCTGGTAGTGTGCCAGGCCCTGAACCGCCCCTTGTCTCTGAGGCTCGGCCACAATTGTGTTCCCCTGTCTAAAGGGATTATTACATTCTCCGTGAATAAAGGGTCATCCGGTGTCTCAAAATTGACAGCCTGTTTCTAGAATAGGCCATCAATATTAAATAGGAGGGGATCTAACTGATGAAGGCACCATAGTGCTCATATGATCATCGCCTTTTCACTTGGGCTTGTAGACTAGATCATTTTTTCATAGCAGCGATGCAGGTATTGCAAGTACCAAGAGGTGGACCTCTGCCAATCTGGTAATCTTGGCCTGTAGACAGTCAATCTGAAAAGGCTGGAGTACCCCTTCTAAAGGGGTGGTCCGGGACTTTATCATTGATGGCCTATTCTTAGAATATGTCATCAATATCTGATCTGCAAGGGTGTAAGGGTCTCAGCCGTAACTGCTCAGCTACAGAGCAGCATAGCACCATCAACAGAATAGTTGCCGATGCCGGTACTGCACTTCTGCCCCTTATTGATTTGAGTGGGGGGTGGATGTGCCGTACCCAGCCACTATATCTTAATGTGCTTTGAGCTACTTTTAGCTTTCAGCTTCTGTTGCTAAATGATCTGATCCTGTATTTTATGGCTTAGATAAAAGTGACGATCTGTGTTTCAGGTTATTGGAGCAATTCGTCAACCATATCGAAGAGCTGAAGATGATGGATGAAAGGATCCAAAGAAAAGTGGAGAAATTAGAACATCAGTGCCAGAAAGAAGCAAAAGAGTTTGCCAGAAAAGTCCAGGAACTTCAGAAAAGCAACCAGGTGAGCGACCAGCCAAATAATGACAATGGTTCACCCTTCAGTGCCGGCATAACATCCACTCTCGGTCACTGGGGGAACTTTATTATCATAGCAAAAACTTACTGGATTGTTGTGGTTTTTACATTTTTTTATTTAAGTCACTTGCTAATATTTAGTGTATTTTTCTATAAGACGCACCACAAAATGTGGAGGGTAAAAAAAAGCCTAATGTGAAAATGGGAGTCCGTCTTATAGTCTGAAATTAGTGTACCGGAGAAGGAGGGTAAGGCTGTGTCGCTGCGGCAGGAGTCAATGCTGCGGGCCCGGGGCTGGGAGGAGGGGCTGTCCCGGCGATGTGAGGCATCAGCCATTGATCTCCCGCCAGTGGGCTTCAGAAAAATGTTGGCACGTATTGATCTCTCGACGGTGAACTTCAGGAGAATGGCACCTGAGGCGGCGCATGCGCAGAGTGAGCTTTTTGCTCGTCATTGAGCTAAGATTTGCACATGCGCAGTCACTGGTCCCATTGTCCTGTAGCTTACCGCCAGATCAATGGCTCCTGCCTCAAATCGCTGAGACCTCCCCTCCTCCCAGTCCCGGGTCCGCAGCATTGCCCCACTCCTGCTCCCGGTAAGCTACAGTCAGACTACAAGACCCATCCCCATTTCCTCCCAAATTTGAAGGAAACAAATGTGTGTCCTTATGTTGCTCGGTTGCCTGTTATTGGGCTTCCTAATTGGCTACTGTAGATATTTGTTTGGTTCCTTTGCCCTGTGCTCTGTACAGCCGGCGGATTGGTGAGTGATCTGGACTTCTGTATTGCATTTGTAGATCTTTAGATTGAAGAAAGACCAAAAAATTTAGTTTTGTTGAGAAATTACCAGTTTGTATTCCGCAAAAATCTATAACTGTCGCAGGGGATATCTTCAACCACTGTCATCATTAATAAGTCACAGTTGTGTAATATGAGCCATTCATGGCCGCATAGCTCACAAATACTGACTGCTCGTGGGACATCTGATCCTTCTATATGTATCAATCCCTGACCTCTTAACCCCTTTTTCCAGGACGTCCCTCCTGACAGCACCATGGGACGTCCTCCTCTTTGCTGGGACAGGAAACACACAAGAGATTAAAAGACCCCTCCCCGCCCCCTTTCCCTCAGTGTGTTTCCTGTCCCTGCATGGAGGGACACACAGGAGAATTTACCGGGTTCAGGGGGATCGTAAGGCCACGCCAGATCCTTCCCCCTGTGAAGCAGCCCAGGGCTGAAACTCTCCAGCGGGGAGTCCCTCAGCTCCAAAGACCAGGTGCGGCAGGCCCTGGATAGCGGACGTTCCTCCAGGTGGGAGGCTTCGTCCCGGACCTCAGGCAGGGGGTCCAAGGCGGTTCCTGGTAGGACGACGCATCCCGCAGCCTGTCGGGCGTTTAGCGGTGGAACCTGTCCATGCTTCGGCTGTGACCAGCGTCTGGGGGAGCGGTTCACTTCCGGTTCGACGGTCGCACTTCCGGTGACGTCATATCCGGGAGACGCTCATCGTATGGTGAGCAGACGTTTCCTGGAACGACAAACGCTGGTGGAGACTGTCACAGCACCTAATCGTGAGTATGTGTGCGTGTTCTGGAGGACGCGTTTGACAGGTGACATATCGCCGCTTCCCCTATCGGCAGGACGCAGTAATTTGGTCGAACAGCCTACCTTGTTCCTCATGGATACAGACGCGGCAGATGGCGGTGGGGTAAGTGCGCCTGGCGCAAAACATCCCAGCCATAACCTGACAGCCACCCAGGAATCCGACCTGATTAGTTCCTGTCTCCTACTATAGGACAAAGGAACTTCATCCGCTCCCATAACTACAAAAAAGGCTGGCAAAGCCTCAGCGAAATCAGCCAGGTGTCCGGTGTGTCACAGCAAACTGCCAGATGGCTATGACAGAACCCTTTGTTCTTCTTGTACCTCTAAGGTTATGAGAGATGAACAGCCTTCATTACTTTCTGAAATGAGGCGCATGATTTCTGAGGAAGTTCAGGCCTCTATATCTACACTTACTCAGCAGTGGCCATGTAGTCCTGGCTCTAGTCGTAAGCGGCCCAGATGGGAGACGGATTCAAGAGAACAAGATTTAAGCTCTGAAAATAGATCAGATCTAGAGGACGCTATTTCAGAGGAAGAAGGAGAACTTCCCCCCGACACTCAGGAAAAGAAAAATAAATTTCTATTTCAACCTGAGGATACTAAGAATCTAATTAGATCTGTACGGAGCACTATGGAGGTCGAGGAAACTCCCAGAACACAATCCAGACAGGATTTGATGTTCGGGGGACTTACGTCTCAGAAGGAGACTGTTTTTCCTGTTAGCGATCACATTAAAACAATGATTCTGGAGGAATGGAAGAGCGCTGAACGGCGTCTAGTTTTGTCACGTGACTTCAGGGGAAGACTACCGTTCGAACCTGAAGATGTTAAATTATGGAAGAAGTTCCGAAAATCGATACCCCAATAGCTAGAGTCACAAAAAAGACTGCCATCCCATTTGAGGACTCCTCTGGCCTACGTGACCCTATGGACAGAAAGGCCGATATTCTCCTGAAAAGAGCCTGGGAAACCTCTGCGGCTCTTATTAGAACTAATATTGCTGCCACCTCTGTAGCCAGATCTATGGTTTATTGGATGAGTCAATTGGAGGATCAGTTATCCAATAAGACTCCTAGAGCTGAGATTTTAGCCTCTCTGCCGGTTATGAATTCAGCCACAGCTTTCCTGGCTGATATGTCTGCAGAATCGGTCAGATTTTCCGCTAGAAACAGCTCCTTATCTAATGCAGCTAGGAGAGCTGTCTGGCTAAAATCATGGTCCGGAGATAACGCCTCTAAGATGAAATTATGTTCCATTCCATTTTCAGGGCTTAGGGTCTTCGGACCGGCTCTGGATACTATCTTAGAATCAGTATCAGATGCAAAAAAGGGTTTCCCAGAGGATAAACCCCGCCGAGCTCAATCCTTTCGGCGGGGTTCCCTGTCTAGAAGACAGTTCGATTCTAGAGGTCAGGGAAGATCAAGCAGACGATCATATAGGAGTTACCATTCCCAGGGAGGAAAGAACAAGAATACGTTCTTTGGCTCCTCACATAGAACAAGGAGACAATGACGCCAACTTTATTGGCGGACGACTCCGTTGTTTTGCAACAAACTGGGATCTGGTAACTCAGAATCAGTGGGTTCGCAGAACTATAGCGGAAGGTTATCGGATAGAGTGTTACGCTCCGCCACCCGAAAGATATGTTCCCCCTACGGTGATCTCCACAGACTCGGTCATGTGGACAGATCTCCAGGACCTACTAAAGCTTTCTGTCATAATTCCTGTTCCCCGAGCAGAATTAGGCAAGGGTCACTATTCCTCCCTCTTCACTATCTTAAAGCCGTCCGGAGAATCTCGTACTATAATAAATCTGAAACCCCTAAACTATTGGGTCACATACAAGAGGTTCCGGATGGAATCAATCAGGTCTACAACCCACCTTATAGACAAGGGCGCGTTCATGTGCACTCTCGATCTGAAGAGTGCATACTACCAGGTCCCAGTTCATCATACATCACAAAGTCTTCTCAGGTTTGCAGTGCAGTTGCCGACCCGGACCTGCCACTTTCAGTTTCAATGCCTACCCTTCGGGCTGGCCTCGGCTCCCCAAATATTCTCAAAATTGATTTCGGAGATTGTGGCCTTTCTAAGAAGCAGAGGTACTATTATCGTTCCATACTTGGACGATTTTCTTATAGTGGCGCGAACAGAAATGGCGCTGGTCGAACACAGAGATCGCTGCATTTCCATACTCAATTATCTAGGTTGGGTAATAAATTGGGAAAAGTCAGATCTAGTTCCCGAACAAAAGAAAGTCTTCCTGGGTGTTATACTGGATTCAAATCGAAGAATCTCTTTCTTACCTCGGAAGAAGCGAGAGTCTATACAGGACGTAATAGAGGTTCTAATGAAGCACCAGCCCTCTATAAGATTCGCCATGAAGGTTCTAGGTCAAATGACGGCTTGCATTCCATGCGTCAGATGGGCACAGTTCCACTCAAGACCCCTTCAGAAAGAGATTCTTTCGTCATGGAATCGGAACTACAGCTCATTAGACAGGACATTACATCTGTCAAAGACGGTAAAAGAATCTCTCCTTTGGTGGATGCAGCCAGACAATCTAAAGTTAGGAGTAAGATGGTCGACTTCCCCTTACGTAAAAGTTACCACGGACGCCAGTTCCTGGGGTTGGGGAGCACATATAAAGGGCAGAATACTACAGGGCAGATGGCCAGAAGAAATCCAGTATCGATCCTCAAATTTCAGAGAGCTCTACGCTGTATGGGAAGCCCTAAGAAGGAACCAATCCGAACTCAAAGATCAGCATATCAGGATTTACTCGGACAACATCACAACAGTTTCGTTTTTGAATCACCAAGGAGGTCCCAGACATCGACCCCTTCAACAGTTGGCAGAGATGATATTCACCTGGGCAGAGCAGGTCGTCCTTTCCTTAACGGCAATCCACCTGGAAGGTTCCCAGAATGTAATAGCAGACTACCTGAGCAGAAAGAAAGTGAGTCCTACGGAATGGGAACTAAACCAGGATATCTTCAGAGATCTATGTCGGAGGTGGGGAACACCTCAAATAGACCTATTTGCAAACAGAAGAAATGCGAAGATTCCCAGGTTTTTCTCCCTGAACCCTTTGGACGATCCAGAAGGATTGGATGCCCTAAGCCAGAAATGGGAAGAACATCTGTTATATGCATTCCCACCTCTAGCGCTCATCCCGGCCGTATTACGGAAGATCAAGGAGGATCGGGCTACAGTAATAATGATCGCCCCTTATTGGCCAAAGAGGAGCTGGTTTTCTCTGCTAACAGACATGTCAATCGAAAACCCCTTAGAGCTGCCGCTGATTCCGGACTTAATCCATCAAGGTCCGATCCATCATCCGGACCCGAAGAGATTGCATCTCTCAGCCTGGATCCTGAGAGGGTGACCTTGAAGGCCAAAGGCTTATCTGACCAGGTTATAACCACAATCCAGGCCAGTAGAAAGCCAGTCACATCGGCTATCTATCTCAGAATCTGGAAACGCTTCTGTACAGTGAGTGGCGGGTCCGACTTGGTGACAGGCACTCCGAACATTCCTAAGATTTTAGATTTCCTCCAGTCAGGCTTCAACATGGGACTCAGACCCAGTACCCTAAAAGTTCAGATTGCTGCATTAAGCTCCTTCTTAGACTACTCACTAGCTTCTCACCCATGGGTGATAAGATTTGTTAAAGCTATTCAGAGATTACGGCCCACGATTAGACAGTGTCTCCCAGTATGGGACCTTACTCTGGTACTCAGGGCTTTATGTAACGATCCATTCCGTAACAACAGCACAATGCCTATTTCCTTGCTTACCAGGAAAACAGCTTTCCTGGTGGCAATTACCACAGCTAAAAGAATAGTGAAATTCAGGCTCTATCCACTAGAGACCCATATTTTCAGGTTAGAGACGACAGCATTCTGTTAAGGTTGGATCCTGCTTTCTTACCCAAGGTTGCTTCAGATAGTAACCGTAATCAGGAGATTATCTTACCTTCCTTCTGTGATAACCCTTCCAACGAAAAGGAGCTGAGGCTCCATTCGTTGGATGTCAGAAAGGTGGTACTAGACTACATAGATGCCACTAAAGACTGGCGTTTAGATTCAAACCTATTTGTCCTCTACGGAGGAATCAGTAAAGGGAAAAAGGCGTCTAAACCTTCCATCGCTAGATGGATTACCTCTTTAATTTCAGAGGCCTATTTAGCTGAAGGGTCAGAACCTCCGGCGGGCCTAAAGGCACACTCAACCAGAGCATTGGCTGCCTCCTGGGCAGAGAGGGCAGGCGCCTCTCTGGAACAAATTTGTAAGGCGGCAACATGGGCTAGAATTGATACATTCTGCAAACATTATAAAATAGATGTACTTTCTAACCAGCAGACGGCCTTTGGTAGGAAAGTTCTGCAGGCTGTGATCCCACCCTAAGGAGCTTTCTTTGGTACTCCCCATGGTGCTGTCAGGAGGGACGTCCTGGAAAAGGGTCATTAGACCTACCGCTAATTAGGTTTCCAGGAGTCCATCCTGACAGCACTGGTAGCTCCCTCCCTCTTCAATACGTCATATGCTGTAATATGATTTTCAATAATTAAAGTGTTTTGTGCATTATACATGTCATGGTTCTTGATACAACACTGAGGGAAAGGGGGCGGGGAGGGGTCTTTTAATCTCTTGTGTGTTTCCTGTCCCAGCAAAGAGGAGGACGTCCCATGGTGCTGTCAGGATGGACTCCTGGAAACCTAATTAGCGGTAGGTCTAATGACCCTTATCCCATCGGACGTACTATTCCGTCCATGTGACCCTAGACTTAATTCCCAAGGACGGAATAGTACGTCATATGCGATCAGCAGCGCTCCCGGGGGAGCGCAGCTGATTGCTACCGGGTGTCAGTGATTATTACAGCTGACACCCGGCACTATGTGCCAGGAGTTGTCACGGACCGCTCCCGGCACATTAACCCCTGGCACACTGCGATCAAAGATGATCGCGGTGTACCAGGGGCACAGGGGAGCATCTGCCAGGAAGGGGGCTCCCTGCGTGCTCCACTGAGCCCCTCAGAACAGCGCGATGTATCGCGCTGTTCCGAGGGACCTCCTCCCTGCAGGACCACGGATCCAAGATGGCCGCGGGGTCCATTCCGGATCCTGAAGGGAGGCGGCTTCCTCAGTGCCTGCTGAGAGCAGGCGCTGAGAAAGCCTGCAGCAGTGCCAGTGAGATCTCTGGTCTCACAGAGTGCTGTGCACACTGTCAGACCAGCGATCTGATATAATACAGTCCCACCCTGGGACAATGTAAAAAAGTCAAAGAAATAAAAATAACATGTAAAAAAAAAAAAAATCATAAATAAAAAAAAAAAAAATCCCCCAATAAATTCCTTTCTTCATTTAAATAAAAAAAAAAACAATAAAAGTACACATATTTAGTATTGCCACGTCCGTAACTACCCGTCCTATAAAACTGTCCCACTAGTTAACCCCTTTAGTGCACCCCTTAAAAAAAAAAAAAAAAAACAAGGCTAAAAAACAATGATTTATCATCATACCGCCGAACAAAAAGTGGAATAACACGTGATCAAAAAGATGGATATAAATAAACATGGTACCGCGAAAACGTCATCTTGGCCCGCAAAAAACGAGCCGCCATACAGCATCATCAGCGAAAAAATAGAAAAGTTATATCTCGCAGAATAAAGCGATGCAAAAATAATTATTTTTTATATATAATCGTTTTTATTGTATAAAAGCGCCAAAACATAAAAAAATGATACAAATGAGGTATCGCTGTAATCGTACTAACCCGAAGAATAAAACTGCTTTATCAATTTTACCACACGCGGAACGGTATAAACGCCCCCGCCAAAAGAAATTCATGAATTGCTGTTTTCTCCTTCGTCTCATTGGGGGACACAGGACTGTGGGTGTATGCTACTGCCGCTAGGAGGCTGACACTAAGTAAACATAAAAAAAGGTTAGCTCCTCCTCCGCCGTATACACCTCAGCACTGGCCGCAGGCAAACCCAGTTATTGCTTAGTGTCTGATGGAGGCACACGTCTGGTTCTTTTTCCAGACCATTTTTTTTTTTTTCTTTCCCACGAAGATGAGATAGGGGCGACGGATCCTATTGAAAGGGTCCGATCTCCCCAAACCATCAACGGGCGAGCACGTGGAGTAAAGCCTCCAACGTATCCTCTCCCGCAACGTGGGACATAAATGCCGGACTCAGCCCTGACCACCCTAAGGTATTGAAACCCTAGGCTGTACAGAGGCAGGAGTTAGTCCGTGCGGCCCCCACTGCACCACCAATGCTAGACTGCGGTGCTGCAAGGTGGCGGACGGTCCCTCTCCTCATCCCCTGAAGGGGTGATGGAGTTAGGGTGCCTGCACCGTCCCTCCTTTTTTTGCTGCAAGCCCCCCTCTAAAAGACGGGAGACGCTGGACTAATGTCTGGGAGAGCCGCAAGTCCACTGCAGCAAGGAAGACCCACCATTAGAGGTCATGGAGCTGGAGCCTGCACCGTTCCCCATTTTTTTGGTAGAAGACTGCAAGCAGGAGAACCCACCTTCAAAGCTCCGGAGAACAGTGTCGGACGTCAGGTAGCGTCTGGGGCGGTCGAGATTCGGTGGGAGCGGTCCGCGAGGCTGTCTGTGAAACCCCCGGAGAGCGCCATCCCCTCTCTGCGTGTGACGGTCCGCCTGGCTTCTAGGCGGCCGCCGCCAAAAATCTAGCTCCCGGCTTCGGCCGGTGCTAGGCCGCGGGCTGAAATTTAGTCCCCGGCTTCGGCCGGGAACCAGGCCGCATGTCTAATTTTGCTCCCGGCGTCGGCCGGAAGATAGGCCGTGCTCCGCCCCCGGCAGCGTCACTTCCGGCGGCCCGCCCCCTGTTTTTCGGGCGGCCACCGCCAAAAATTTAGGCCGGGGCTTCGGCCGGCGCTAGGCCGCGGCCGGAAATTTAGTCCCCGGCTTCGGCCGGAGACTAGGCCGCGGCCGGAAGTGGCGTCTCCGGCATCTGACGGCGCTAGGCCGCGCCTCTCGACCCCGGCCCCTGTGATCAGCTATATGAGCCACGCCTCCCTGACAGGGAGCGCTCTTTTTGAAAGTCTGGAGCCTTTGCTCTTTTCCTTTTGCGCTGTCAACGCTGCTTAAGGACGTCCGGGGATACAGGACTGGAGTAAGTGCTGCTACCTCCAGCCCGGCTCCACTTCGCTGCGCCCCGCTACCATACCTCCGCATCGTCACAGGGCTCTGAACAGATACAGTATGTCCAGAAGAACTAAGGCTCACACGGTGCTGTATACCGCATGCATTGCCTGTAAATCCCCTTTTCCGCATGCCCAGACTAATCGGGTCTGCGAAGCCTGTGACTCTGAACGGGCTCAGGAGCCCTCACCTATAGCCCAGCCCAGTGCGTCAGGTCCCCCGGAATGGGCCCTGTCTCTGTCTCAATCTGTGGCATCATTAACAAGAGCAATCGAGTCCCTTCAAGCTCCTGATAGGAGCAGGGACAGTGGTTCACCCGTCTTGGCGACGTCTCAGGAACCTCCGGCCTGCAGGGGCCGCGCTCTCACCAGGCAGACGCAGGGGAAGCGAACCCACACTGCGTCGCCTATGCCGTCCAGGGCTTCGGCATCCTTCAGCTCAGCTTCTCGCTCTCCCTCACCTTTAGAGGCAAGTGATCAATATTCGGATTCCGATACTGAAGGGTCCCTCAATTTGGAAGCTCCAGGTTGTCAGGAGACAATTGACAGTCTGATCGAAGCTGTCAATCAATCTCTGGGGGTAGACGATGAATCCACCTTGGCCTCTGGTCATAAGGTGTCTTTCAAACGAGCCAGACAGACCCATAAGGTTTTTGGTGCTCATCCTGAGTTTGAGGAGCTTGTGCAGCGCCACCGAGAAAAACCGGATAAGCGCTTTACAGGACAGAAGGCCCTCAATACCAGGTATCCTTTTGCTCCTGAACTTCTTAAGAAGTGGGCGGAATCCCCAGTGGTCGATCCTCCGGTGTCACGCTTGGCATCTAAGACGCTTCTCTCCCTTCCTGATGGTTCCTCGATTAAGGATCCAACGGATCGTCTGATTGAAAGCCTGGCTCGCTCGGTGTTTGAAGCATCTGGGTCATCTCTCTCTCCTTCCTTTGCAGCGACTTGGGTTGCTAAGGCCATGATTTCCTGGTCGGAGTCTCTGAACAGAGCTCTTCACGGTGTAGAAGTGCCACCTGAGGTTTTGGAGATATCTAATCAGATGGCTCTCGCAGGTGATTTTTTGATCAACGCTTCTATGGATGCGGCAAATTGCGCAGCATTAGCTGCTGCTAATGCGATTGCCATTAGGAGATCCTTGTGGTTGAGGACTTGGCGAGCAGACTCGACTTCAAAGAAGTCACTTACGTCCTTGCCTTATCAAAGCGGTCGTTTATTTGGTGAAAAACTGGATCAGCTTATATCTGATGCGACAGGAGGGAAGAGTTCTTTTTTGCCTCAGCAGAAGGTCAAACAGCCCTTTCGCCGACAGCCTCAGCCTCGCTTTAGAGCCTTTCGCAACCCAGGTTGGGCTGCAACAGCCAGTTCCAGCGGCTCAGGTCGACCTAATCAGGCCAGAGATCGTCAGGCCTCTTACAAGACCAACCCGTTGGGAAGAATGCGGTCTCAACAACCGAAATCTAGAGGGTCTAGGCCCAAAGATTTTCGGATAAATGACTGGAGGCAGAATCCGGTCGATTCTTCCAGAGTAGGCGGCCGTCTACTCTGGTTTCGTCCCACTTGGCTATCAATTACTCAAGACGAATGGGTCAGAGAATTAGTCACCTCGGGGTACAAGATAGAATTTACCAGCCTTCCCTCAAATCGTTTCTTTCCCTCGCGCCTTCCCAAGGAGGAGTCTCGGGTTCTCGCCTTATTCAAGGCGGTCGAGTCTCTTCGACACAGCGGGGTTGTCGTACCTGTACCAGAGGTCGAAAGAGGTCGGGGGTTTTATTCCAATCTGTTCATTGTACCCAAAAAGGACGGTACCGTAAGGCCCATTCTGGATCTAAAAAGACTGAATCGGTTCGTCAAAATTCGACATTTTCGAATGGAGTCTCTCCGCTCGGTCATTGCTGCCATGGAAAAAGGGGAATTTCTAGCATCAATAGACATCCAGGATGCCTATCTTCACATCCCCATATTTCCCCCTCATCAAAGGTTTCTTCGGTTTGCCATCGGCAAACTTCACTTTCAGTTCGCTGCCTTGCCATTCGGGCTAGCCACAGCTCCCAGAGTGTTCACAAAGGTCATGGCTATTGTTGTATCCATTCTACACTCCAGGGGGATAGTCATCTTGCCTTACCTAGACGACCTTCTCATCAAGGGTCCGTCTTTCCAAACATGCGAGGAAAGTGTCAGCATTACCCTAGACACTCTTGTTCGCCTGGGGTGGCTGGTGAATATGAAGAAGTCATCTCCCGTGCCATCTCGAAAGATCACCTTCTTAGGGATGGATTTCGACACCGCTCAAGGGTTGATAATCCTTCCTCAGAACAAGGCCTTAGTTCTCCGTCAAGAGGTACGGATCCTTCACAAACCGATTCCTCATACCATCCGGTTTTGCATGAGGGTCCTAGGAAGGATGGTGGCAACGATCGAGGCGATTCCATTTGCCCAGTTTCATCTTCGCCCCCTTCAGCATGCACTCTTGGCAGTATGGGACGGGAGCCTTTATTCCCTCAATCTTCGGTGCCGTCTGTCCCTGAAGGTCAGACAGACTCTTATGTGGTGGACGAGGAGTTCCACTCTTCAACAGGGCCGTTTGTTTCCTCCGAATATCTGGATGGTAGTCACAACGGATGCCAGCCTGCTCGGATGGGGAGCAGTGTTTCGTCACCACACAGCCCAGGGGACTTGGTCTCAGCAGGAGTCGATCCTCCCGATAAATATTTTAGAGATCCGAGCTATTTGGCTGGCTCTGAGGCATTTTCACCAGCATCTGGCAGGCCGCCCAGTCCGAATTCAGTCAGACAATGCCACGGCGGTGGCATACATAAACCATCAGGGAGGTACCCGCAGCCGGGCGGCTATGCACGAGGTAAAACAGATTCTGTCCTGGGCAGAGGTAAATCACTCCGTGATTTCAGCAGTCCACATTCCGGGCGAGGAAAACTGGGCAGCGGATTTTCTCAGCCGTCACGGCATAGCTTCAGGGGAATGGTCACTACATCCCGAGATTTTTCAGCAGATATGTCGACGCTGGGGAACCCCAGATGTGGACCTGATGGCTTCCAGGATGAATGCCAAGGTGCCCAACTTCGTCTCCCGGTACCGGGATCCGCAGGCAATTGCGGTGGACGCCCTGGTTCTACCGTGGAATCAATTCCATCTTCCATACTTATTTCCACCAATAGCTCTTCTCCCAAGGGTGATCAGAAAGATCAGGATAGAGGGGGTTCCAGCGATATTAATCGCTCCGGATTGGCCGCGTCGCTCTTGGTACGCGGAGCTGGTACAGTTGCTCGCCGACGCACCCTGGCGACTGCCAGAGCGTGCGGACCTTCTCTTCCAGGGCCCAGTTTACCACCAGAACTCAGCGGTCCTGTGTTTGACGGCCTGGCCGTTGAATCTTGGATCCTGACCAGGGCTGGATTCTCTAAAAAGGTCGCCGCGACGATGGCTAGCGCCCGAAAGCCCGTCTCGGCTCGCATCTACCACGGTACTTGGAAGATCTTTTTTGCTTGGTGCAGGGAACATGGTTGTTCCCCGCTTAGGTTTTCAATTCCAAACATTCTGTCATTTCTCCAGGCAGGCCTAGATTCAGGTCTAGCGCCAAGTACGCTTAGACGGCAGATATCAGCCTTGTCTGTGCTTTTTCAGCGAAGGATCGCGTCTAATTTTCAGGTTAGGACCTTTATTCAGGGGGTTGTCCATATAGTTCCTCCCTACAAGACTCCTTTAGAGGTTTGGGACCTCAATCTAGTCCTGGGAGTTCTGCAAGAGTCTCCTTTTGAACCTTTGCAGGAGGTTTCTCTGTCGTTTCTTTCCTGGAAAGTGGTGTTTTTGGTAGCCATAACATCCATAAGGCGGGTTCGGAGCTGGCTGCACTGTCTTGTCGAGCTCCGTACTTGCTTTTCCATCAGGATAAGGTGGTGCTCAGACCTACTCCACCTTTTTTGCCTAAAGTCGTGTCCTCATTTCATATTAATGAGGACATTGTTTTGCCCTCATTTTGCCCAGCTCCGACGCACCGAGTGGAGAAGGCTCTCCATACGCTGGATCTGGTGAGAGCACTCAGGAGATATGTATCTCGGACGGCGTCCTTTCGACAGACGGACAAGCTGTTTGTCCTCCCTGAAGGTCGCAGGAAGGGACTCGCTGCCTCTAAATCAACCTTGGCTAGGTGGATTCGGTTAGCCATTCAGGAGGCTTACCGCATCAGAGGCGCGGTGGTTCCTGCAGGGATCAAGGCTCACTCCACCAGAGCGGTGGGTGCCTCCTGGGCCCTTCGGCATCAGGCTTCAGTGGAACAGGTTTGTAAAGCAGCAACCTGGTCCAGTCTGCATACCTTTTCCAAGCATTATAATGTCCATACCCAGGCTTCTGCGGATGCCAGTCTGGGTAGAAGGATTCTTCAGGGCGCGGTTGCGCACATATAAGCAATGCTTGATTATAAATTACACTGTGGAGTCGGTTTCCCACCCAAGGGACTGCTTTGGGACGTCCCACAGTCCTGTGTCCCCCAATGAGACGAAGGAGAAATACGGATTTTTGTGTTACTCACCGTAAAATCCTTTTCTCCGAGACGCTCATTGGGGGACACAGCTCCCTCCCTATTAGCCGGATGGCTTCGATTTCTAAGTTAATTTTATTTGCTTGGGTCTATATCAGTAGATTTACTTCTGGATATATTGTACCTGTATTAACATTAATTTATTCTTTAGCCTCCTACTGCTTTTTGCACTAAACTGGGTTTGCCTGTGGCCAGTGCTGAGGTGTATACGGCGGAGGAGGAGCTAACCTTTTTTTATGTTTACTTAGTGTCAGCCTCCTAGCGGCAGTAGCATACACCCACAGTCCTGTGTCCCCCAATGAGCGTCTCGGAGAAAAGGATTTTACGGTGAGTAACACAAAAATCCGTATTTTTGTTCATTCTGCCTCCCAAAAATCGTAATAAAAGCGATCAAAAAATGTCATGTGCCCAAAAATGGTACCAATAAAAACGTCACCTCATCCCGCAAAAAATAAGACCTCACATAACTTTGTGGGCCAAAATAAGAAAAAATTATACCTCTCAAAATGTGATGATGCAAAAACTATTTTTTGCAATAAAAAGCGTCTTTTAGTGTGTGACAGCTGACAAACATAAAAACCCGGTATAAATAGTAAATCAAACCCCCCTTTTTCACCCCCTTAGTTAGGGAAAAATAATAAAATTAAAAAAAATGTATTTATTTCCATTTTCCCATTAGGGTTAGAGTTGGGGCTAAAGCTAGGGTTAGGGTTGAGACTAGGGTTACGGGTGTGTTAGGGTTAGGTTTGTGGTTAGGGTTATGATTAGGGTTAGGGGTGTGTTGGGGTTAGGGTTGAAATTAGAATTGGGGGGTTTCCACTGTTTAGGCACATGAGGGGCTCTCCAAACGTGACATGGCGTCTGATCTCAATTCCAGCCAATTCGGCGTTGAAAAAGTCACAGTGCTCCTTCCCTTCTGAGCTCTGCCATGCGTCCAAACAGTAGTTTACTCCCACATATGGGGTATCAGCATACTCAGGACAAATTGCACAATAACTCTTGGGGTCCAATTTCTTCTGCTACCCTTGGGAAAATAAAAAATTGAGGGCGAAAATATCATTTTTGAGGAAAAAAATATGATTTTTTATTTTTATGGCTCTACGTTATAAACTTCTGTGAAGCACTTGGGGGTTCAAAGTTCTCACCACACATCTAGATAAGTTCTTTTGGGGGTCTAGTTTCCAAAATGGGGTCACTTGTGGGTGGTTTCCACTGTTAGGCACATCAGGGACTCTCCAAACGCGACATGACACCCGCAGACCATTCCATTAAAGTCTGCAATGCAAAACGTCACTACTTCTATTCCGAGCCCCGACGCGTGCCCACACAGTAGTTTTCTCCCACATATAGGGTATCAGCGTACTCAGGACAAATTGGACAAGAACTTTTGGGGTCCAATTTCTCCCCTTACCCTTGGGAAAATAAAAAATTGGTGACTAAAAGATCATTTTTGTGGGAAAAAAATAGTATTTTTTATTTTCATGCCCGGGCATTATAAACTTGTGTGAAGCACTTGGGGGTTCAAAGTGCTCACCACAGATCTAGATAAGTTCCTTAGGGGGTCTAGAAAAATATTTAGAGTTGAGAGTCCTCAGTGGTTGATACCTTTTAATGGCTAACTGAAACCACTGAGGACTCTCAACTCTAAATATTTTTCTATCTACTGGCTAACACGGTACAAAGATATACATCTTTACTGTATCAAATTAGGGGGTCTAGTTTCCAAAATGGGGTCACTTGTGGGGGGTTTCCACTGTTTAGGCACATCAGGGACTCTGCAAACTGAACATGACACCCATCAAAGTCTGCATTCCAAAACGTCATTACTTCCTTTCCGAGCCCTGAAGTGCGCCCAAACAGTATTTCTCCCCCACATATGGGGTATCAGCGTACTCCGGACACATTGGACAACAACTTTTGGGGTCCAATTTCCTTGGGAAAAATCAAAAATTGGGGCTAAATGTAGGTATTAGACCTACCTGTAATTATGTTTCCAGGAGTCCATCCTGACAGCACCATGGGACGTCCTCCTCCTCCTTGCTGGGACAGGAAACACGTGAGCTTATAAGGCCCACCCCGTCCCCATCCCTCAGTGTTGTAACAAGAACCAAGACATGAAAAATGCTCATAACACTTTATTGGAAACAATCATATTACAGCATATGACATAATCCAGAGGGAGGGAACTACCAGTGCTGTCAGGATGGACTCCTGGAAACATAATTACCGGTAGGTCTAATACCTACTTTCCCAGGACGTCCCTCCTGACAGCACCATGGGGAGTACCAAAGAAAACTCCTTAGGGTGGGACTACTGCTTGCAGGACTTTTCTGCCGAAGGCAGTACGTTGACCTGAGAGTATGTCTAATTTATAATGCTTACAGAATGTGTCTAGTCTGGCCCAGGTCGCGGCCTTACAAATCTGATCTAGGGAAGCACCTGCCCTTTCCGCCCAAGAAGCGGAAATACTCCAAGTAGAATGGGCCCTAAGACTTTCCGGAGCGCTAGTACCCTCCGCTCGGTAGGCATCTGCTATTACCGAAGTAATCCATCTTGCAATGGACGCTTTTGAGGCCTTCCTAACCTTATTCTTTCCTCCATAAAGGATGAATAAGTTTGAGTCTAAACGCCAGTCTTTGGTGGCCTCAATGTAATCTATAACCGTTCTTCTGACATCCAACGAATGGAGACTTAACTCCTTTGCGTTGGTAGGATTGTCGCAGAAGGATGGTAGGACAATTTCCTGATTACGGTTTTGGGTAGAGGCTACCTTTGGAATGAAAGCTGGATCTAGTCTTAGGACTATGCTATCATCCCTGATCTGAAAATACGGAAATCTCTAGTAGATAGAGCCTGTATCTCCCCTACTCTCTTAGCCGTAGAATTGCAACTAAAAAGGCCGCTTTCTTAGTAAGAAGGGATACAGGCGTTAATACTGCTGTGAGTGTATGGATCCTTACAAAGAGCTCTAAGGACCAAAGTCAGGTCCCAAGGTGGAAGACTCTGCCGAATGGTGGGACGCAGTCTCTGAGTAGCACGGATAAACCTAACCACCCAGGGTGCGATGCCAGTGAATAGTCGAAGAAAGAGCTTAAAGCTGCTATCTGGACCTTCAGAGTGCTAGGTCTGAGCCCTTTATTGAAGCCTGCCTGTAGAAAATCTAATATCTTAGGCATATCAGGTGCGCCTGCGACCAAGTCAGACCTGCCACTCTCCAGACAGAACCGCTCCCAGACCTTAAGGTAAATTGCTGACGTGACAGGTTTTCTACTGGCCTGGATGGTAGATATGACCTGGTCTGATAAGCCTTTAGCTCTCAAGATGTTCCTCTCAGGATCCATGCTGAGAGATGTAGTCTTTCTGGATTCGTGTGACGGATTGGGCCCTGGTGGATCACATCCCCTGACCGAGAAAGTTCTACTGGATTCTCCAACGCCATATCTGTTAGGAGGGAAAACCAGCTCCTTTTTGGCCAGAATGGGACTATCAATATGACCGTAGCTTGATCTTCTCTGATCTTCCTCAATACAGCCGGAATGAGTGCTAAGGGTGGGAAAGCATACGAGAGATGTTAGACCCACTTCTGACTCAGGGCATCCAGACCTTCCGGAGCATCCAGCGGGTTCAAAGAAAAGAATCTTGGGGTCTTTGCATTTCGCCTGTTTGCAAACAGTCTATCCGGGGTGATCCCCACCGACGACATAGCTCTCGGAAAATGTCCTGGTCCAGTTCCCATTCGGTTGGACTGATCTCTCTCCTGCTTAAATAGTCTGCCACCACATTCTGAGAACCTTCGAGGTGCACCGCTGTTAGAGAGAGGACTGTGTTCTTGCCCACGTAAATATTCTTCCTGACAGAACCTGAAGAGGTCGATGTCTGGGGCCTCCTTGGTGGTTTAGGAACGAGACTGTGGTTATATTGTCTGAAAATATTCTGACGTGTTGGTCTGTGAGCCTGGCTCTGTTTCTTCTTAACGCCTCCCATACGGTGTATAGTTCCTTGAAGTTGGAAGATGTGTTCCTGATGTCTTCGGGCCACCTGCCCTGTAGAATTCTGCCTTGCAGATGGGCTCCACAACCCCACGAACTGGCGTCCGTAGTGACCGTTACGTAAGGAGAGGCGGACCATATCACCCTACCCGTAGATTGCGAGGCTGAGTCCACCAAGCGAGGGATTCCTTTACTGTTCTCGGTAGATATATTGATCTGTCCAGGGAAGACTGAGATCGATCCCATACTGCCAGAATCTCCCTCTGTAAAAGCCTTGAGTGGGCTTGTGCCCATCTGACGCAGGTAATGCAAGCCGTCATCTGTCCCAATACCTTCATGGCGTTTCTTATGGAAGTTTGGTGTCTTGCCAGATCTTTTACCAGGCTTCGCACAACCCTCTGTTTCTCTTCCGGAAATACGAGATTCTGTCTCTTGAATCTAGAAGTACGCCCAAGAAGACTTTCCTCTGACTAGGTATCAGGTCCGACTTCTGCCAATTTATGGCCCAGCCTAACGATTCCAGAATACTGATGCATCGGTCTCTGTGTTTGACGAGCATCTCCTCGGTTCTGCCACAATGAGAAAATCGTCCAGATACGGAACGTTATGGTTCCCAGGTTTCTTAGGTAGGCCACCACCTCCGCAACCAGTTTCGTGAATATTCGAGGGGCGAAAGGGCCCGCCCGAAAGGAAGGCACTGGAACTGGAAGTGGCAGGTCTGGGTTGGCATTTTATGGCAAACCGCAGGAGGTCCTGAGATGACGGATTATAGGGACCTGGTAATATGCGCTTTTTAGGTCGAGAGTGCACATAACTGCCCCTCTGTCTATGAGGTGGACTGCCGAGCGAACTGATTCCATCCGGAATCTTTTGTATCTGACCCAGCGATTTAGCGGTTTCAAGTTTATAATGGTGCGGGTTTCCCCCGATGGCTTTGTGATGGTAAACAGGGAAGAGTAGTGTCCCCTGTCCCACTTCTGCCTCTGGAACCGGAATTATTACTGAGCAGTTGATCATTTCCTGAAGGTTGAGCCATATAGCTGAGTCTGGAAGGACTGGAGTAGGAGAGACGTATCTCTCGGGGGGAGGAGAATAAAGCTCTTTGCGGTAACCTTCTGCGATGGTGTTGCGAACCACAAATTCTCGGTAATCTGGCCCATTTTGCCGCAAAGAGGTGAAGTCTCCCCCGATAGATATGGCGTCATTGTCTCTTATTCCTACTGTAAGAGCTAAAGAAGGCACTTTTGTTCTTCCCTCCCTGAGTCTGAGAGCTCCTGTAGGATCCTCGACTTGGTCTACAATGGGTTCTAGACTCATAACGCTTTCCTGGAAAGGATCCCCTACGAAAGGACTGGGGACGCTTAGCTTTTTCTTCTGGAAGCCCCTTCTTTTCGTCAGATGCTGACTCTAGGATACTGTCTAAGGCTGGTCCAAATACCCTTGCGCCTGAGAAAGGGATGGAACATAACTTGGTCTTAGAAGCAATATCTCCTGACCATGATTTCAACCAGACAGCTCTCCTAGCTGCTTAGAAAGGGAGCTGTTTCTGGCTGAAAATCTAACCTATTCCGCCGACATGTCCGCTAGGAATGCTGTGGCTGATTTCATGATAGGAAGGGAGGCCAGAATGTCAGACCTGGGGACCTTATAGACAGTTGTTCTTCTAACTGGTTATCCAGATGGACATGGACCTAGGCAACTGAGGTGGCCGCTATGTTAGTCTTGATAAGCGCCGCCGACGCCTCCCAAGCTCTCTTTAGTAAAATGTCGGCCTTCCTGTCCATTGGGTCATGCAAATTAGACGAGTCTTCAAACGGGATGACCGTCTTTTTTGCGACTCTGGCTATTGGAACATCTATCTTAGGAATCTCTTCCCAAAGCTTGATTTCCTCAGGGTCAAATGGTAGTCGACCCTTGAAATCCCGAGAAAGCACCAGACGCCGTTCAGCATTCTTCCACTCTTCCAGGATCATGCTTTTAATGTGTTCACTGACAGGGAATACCGTCTGCCTCTGAGCCATAAGACCGCCAAACATTAAGTCCTGTCTAGACTGCGGTTTGGGAGTGTCCTCAATCTGCATGGTAGACCGTACAGACTGAATTAAATCATTAGTGTCCTCCGCCTGAAATAGGAATTTCCTACTCCGGTCCTGGACATCGGGTGGAAGTTGTCCCTCTTCCTCGGAAATAGTATCTTCTATATCCGATCTGTCCTCCGAACTGAAGTCCTGGACCCCTGGGTCAGTCTCCCACCTGGGTCGCTTACGTCCGGGAGAACCAGGTGTCTGCTGTGAAATAGATGACATAGACGCCTGGACCTCTTCCCGAATCATATGTCGCATTTCCGTCAAAAGTGAAGGCTGCTCCTCCCTTAAAACCTTGGAAGTACAGGTAGTACAGAGGGTCTTGTCATGGCTATCAGAGAGCTTCACGTGGCAAACCGGGCATCTAGGAGATTTAGCCGATGCCTTGCCAGTGTTTTTTACTGTTAGGGGGCAGTCAGGGCTCCTTTGTCCTAAATGACATAAGAGTAGGGTCCATCAGTATGTCAGTAACCTTAGGGACTCCTGGTCAGGGTGGTCTGCGCAAAGCGCACTTACCCCTTCCCTTGTCAGCCGCATCTGTCTCCATCAGGCACAAGGTAGGCTGCACACGATCCGGTGATCAGCGCCTGCCGCAGGACTCTCAACCTGTAGCCGGCAGCCTGCAGTCTTCGGCGTTAGAAACCGGCGTTCTGAGACTGGGCGCCGCCATCTTGTGTGACGTCATCGGAAGTGTGGGACGGGAAGTGACGCCCACACTGTCAGGATCGCTCCTGCGTCGCAGAGCATGGGATCGCCGCGTTACCTGAAAGCGCCGAGCGCCCGCAGAGACCCCCGACCTTCAGCGCCGCAAATCCCCAGATTCGCCACTTGGTCCGGGACAAGAGCATCCCCCTGGGAGGAACGTTACCTCTTCGGGAGCCTGGTCCTGCTGCCGGCCTTTGGGGCGGAGGGATTCCCCTCTGGGGAGTTTCAGCCCTGGGCCACTTGACAGGGGGAAGGATCCGTCAAGCTTCACGATCCCCCTGAGCCCGGTAAGCTACCACTCGTGCATCTCTTCCATGCAGGGACAGGAAAAACACTGAGGGATAGGGGACGGGGTGGGCCTTATAAACTCTCGTGTGTTTCCTGTCCCAGCAAGGAGGAGGAGGACGTCCCATGGTGCTGTCAGGAGGGACGTCCTGGGAAAAATCATTTTTGTGGAAATTTTTTTTTTTTTTTTTTTCACACCCAGGCATTATAAACTTTAGTGAAACACTTGGGGGTTCAAAGTGCTCACAACAGATTTAGATAAGTTCCTTAGGGGGTCCAGTTTCTAAAATGGTGTCACTTGTGGGGGGTTTCCACTGTTTAGGCACAACAGGGGCTCTCCAAACGCGACATGGCGTACAATCTCAGTTCCAGCCAATTTTGGTTTGAAAAAGTCAAACAGCGCTCCTTCCCTTCCGAGCCCGGCCGTGCGCCCAGACAGTGGTTTTCCCCCACAGATGGGGTATTGGCTTACTCTGGAGAAATTGCACAACAACTTTTTCTGTCCATTTTCTCCTTTTACCCTTGTTAAAATAACAAAAATTGTTTGTAAAAGATCATTTTTGTGACTATAAAGTTAAATGTTCATTTTTTCCTTCCACGTTGCTTGATTTTGTGTGACATATTTCTCTGTTTTAAGGGAATAAAAATTCAAAGTTTGAAAATTGCAAAATTGTGTTGCTGCTTCATCAAACTAATTGTAGGGTCTGCTGATAGTCAATTATTATAATTTTTACTTTTTCATTTTTTTTTTTTTTTGTGCTTTTCTTTTTTTTTTCTGTAGTCAGCTGTCATTTTTAATCAGTACCATTGATCTTTTGATTGCTTTTTATTGCATTTTTGGAGGGATTGCTGTGATCGAAGAAGTGCGATTGTTGTGTTTCAATTCTTTACCGCATTAGTTTAATTTTATATTTTGATCGATTGAACACGACCATACCAAATGTGTTTAAATTTAAAGGGATTGAAAAATAATTTACAGGTAAAAAATGAGAATTTACATATTTTGTAAATACGTTTTTATAACTTTTATTTTTAATTTTTTAATTATTTCTAAGTTTCCCTTTGCGGACTTGAACCTGCGATCATTCAATCGCTTCAAACGGATACCTGCAATACATCCGTATTGTAGTATGTAGTAAAATTACTGGATATCTTATGAAGCCCAGTTGCAGTCTGAGCTGCATAGGAGCCCCCAGGTTGGCTGGTATGGCAGACCATCAGCACCCTGGAAATCGTGTTCACAGGAGGTGGGTGTCTGCATGATTTCACTATGCAATTGCGATATTTAGGGTGTGTTTCCACGGTCAGGATTCCTTCAGTAAATGCTGCGTGTTTGACGCTGTGTGCTGCGCAGCGTCAAACACGCAGCGTCCAGATGTTACAGCATAGAGGAGGGGATTTCAAGAAATCCCATCTCCACTATGCGTAAAAACACGCAGGCGGCAGACCTGCGTTAACGGACATGCGGCGCGTCTTTTTAGATCGCAGCATGTCCTATTCCCTTGCGGCGACGCTCCGTCGCCGCAAGGGAAATAACACAAGCCTATGTAGCGCTGCGGTGATTCCGGATGTGTTCAATGAGCACATCCGGATTCACCGCGCGTTCACAAGGGGGCGAGGCTTTGGGCGGAGCGGACTTTCCGCTCCCTCCAAAGCGCTGTGGTTCCGGACCGTGGAACCACAGCCTTAAATGCCGATGTCGGAGAGTAACATCAGCATCTAAAATCAGTAAAGGGGTTTTCCAGACTTGGGGCTCAAATCTGCAGTTACTCTATGCGACTGCGGACTTGTTAATCCTCACAGTGTGCACTGTCAGGATTCTCCGGGAGCGGGCGGTCATGTGGCCGCAATTATGCCATTTGCATGTTTCCTGCCACATTATGACCAGACGTGTCTGGACTCACTCAAATCCCTTGTTTTGAGTGAGGCCCTTCACGTCTAGTTGGCATGTGACCAAAGCAGATACCTGCCGCTGCTGGTGTCTGCACTGGAGAATCCTTACAATGTGAACACTGATTCACAAGCCTGTAATCCGAAAGAGTGACTGCAGACTTGAGCCCTAAGCCTGAACAATTCCTCTAATGATCAGAGCTAGCTCCTGTCACTGCTGTTAGAGGCAGGTTCTGGCTGTATTACACAGCTGGCACGTGCCCTATCTGGATAAGGGCTAAGCTCATGAGCTTGTTCCATACACTCGCACCTGACGGACATGTCGAGAAGGTGCTATCTTCCCGAATGAATAGAGGCGCCTAGAGGACAGGGCATTCCTGATGAGACCTGCCACCAATCTGTCCTGTAAATGATCATTAAAGCTCTGCCAGACACAAGGAGCAACCCTGCATATGTGCTAAAAAAAAAAGTAAAAATGGAAGAGATGTGGGTTTTTCAGGCTTCTGCTTCTTCTTCCCGTTCAGATTGCTTTCCAGCATTTCCAGGAGCTCGACGAACATATCAGCTATGTGGCTACGAAGGTGTGCCATCTTGGCGATCAGCTGGAGGGGGTGAACACGCCACGTCAGCGAGCTGTGGAGGCCCAAAAACTGATGACCTATTTTAATGAGTTTCTGGATGGAAATCTGCAGTCCGATGTGTTTAACAACTCTGAAAAGGTAAGGGCCGCCAGCCGGGCGTGAAGTGATTGCAAGCGACAGGCAGCGTCGCCCTAATTGCTTGGACTTGTGCTGGTCACACTTCCAGCTGCCGAGAGACGGACTCGTTAAAGTTTAATTGTTCACAAGTGCGTGTTTACTGCATTATCCCGCCGAGCGCTTCCACATTTATTTATACTGGGAAAACGCGGTTAACTGGTGTTTTTTCTGTTCCATTTTCTGCCCAGCTGCTTGTATGTTTAATTCAACAAACACGTCGGCTTTTTATTTCTGCCCTTCTAGCCGATTCACAGAAGTGCACTAAAAAGAGCCGGAGAGAACACGGCAATTATCTATCTGCATCTAGATACCAATTATAAAACTAATACAAAGGTCACAATGATACTTAAAGGGTGGTCTAATAAATCCACTTATAAATGGGTGCTGACCCTTATTATTCCTCGTAGGGAAAATGTACCATGATGTGGCCGCCATGTAAATAAATAGCTGACCATGTCATGCATGGCTGGTCAGGCCCACAAGGGTGGCGGCGGTGATGGTCCTTATGGGACAACCCCTTTAAAAAGGTAATAATGGGAAGGGTCTGTCATGATGGTAATTTAAGGGGTTGTCCATTGCTGCTCACTTCTTCCTTTTAGCTATATAAAATCACTGACTGATCCCACAACGTATGGCAGTGCTGGTTTATTCCTGAGAAGGTGACTATCCTTGTCCTCTGGCTTTTCCATCGTTCCGGTACTGATGGTGCAACATCTAGGAAGAGCACCAGACATCCCGCAGAATGGCCAGGATAAGTATAGGCATTATTAAAGGAGCTTTCTGGCTCTTTAAATTTTATAAATCACCCTAGTTTGGTTAAAAAATAGCCAGAAAACTGACTGGTTTCCTCCTCCTCTCTTCCAGCATGGTCAGCACAAGATCGCTGCAGCTAGTTAATTACAGATTTGCTGCAGTGGTTAAGCTCCAACCATGCTGTAAGAGAAGTACAGACAAGTGTGGGAGGACATAGTCAACAGGACGGAGAAGCAGCGAGGTATCGATAAGTGAATATGTGTGATTTCTTTTTCTTTTCCACACTGGGGACCATATGTGAGGTTAAGGAAAGCCCCTTTAAATACTACTACAGAAGCTCTACATCTATTATTTGCAGTTTTTACTTGGATTGTGGGGATATCATATAAATTTGTGTATTTTTGCAGATAAAGGAGGCTGCTGATATCATTCAGAAGTTGCACCTAATTGCTCAAGAGCTGCCGTTTGATAGGTAAGTCTCTCGTATGTCCCATGTCAGTGTGCTGGGCACAAATGTAATGATGCCAATTAGTGATGAGCGAATGTGCTGGAATAAGGTGTTATCTGAGCATGCTCCGGTGCTAACCGAGTATCTTCGGCGTGCTCGAAAAACATGTTCTGGTCCCCGCAGCTGCATGTCTCGCAGCTGTTTGACAGCCGCTACACATGGGGGGACTCGAACATATAATTCAAGCGTGCCGAAGTCACTCAGCACACAAGCATTATTGGATAACTTTATCCAAGCACGTTCACTCGTCACTAATGCCAATCTATAGCTCGCCCGTTCTCCTGACAGCTCTGCTAATTTCTTGGTTAATGAAAGGGGTAATGACTTTTATATGTTCTGGTTTAATCTGACCCCCACCCCCCATTGAGAGAGACGTTGTATTTCTCCTTCGTCTCATTGGGGGACACAAGACTGTGGGTGTATGCTACTGCCGCTAGGAGGCTGACACTAAGTAAACATAAAGAAAGGTTAGCTCCTCCTCCGCCGTATACACCTCAGCACTGGCCGCAGGCAAACCCAGTCATGCTTAGTGTCTGATGGAGGCACACGTCTGGTTTCTTCCAGACCATTTTTTTTATTTTTTTTTACTTTCCCACGAAGATGAGATAGGGGCGACGGACCCTTTTGAAGGGGTCCGATCTCCCCAAACCATCAACGGGCGAGCACGTGGAGTTAAGCCTCCACGTATCCTTTCCCGCAACGTGGGACACGAATGCCGAACTCAGCCCTGACCACCCTAGAGTATTGAAACCCTAGGCTGTACAGAGGCAGGAGATAGTCCGTGCGGCCCCCACTGCACCACCAATGCTAGACTGCGGTGCTGCAAGGAGGCGGACGGTCCCTCTCCTTGCAGGGAGATGGAGCTAGGGTGCCTGCACCGTCTCACTTTTTTTCCTGCAAGCCCCCCTCTAATCTTCGCATCCCTGCAAGCAAGATTTCTGCATGAGAAAAATCTACGGCCGAAGACGGATGGGAGAACTCGATCTCCTTTAAACATTACCGGTGGCTGGGAGCCATAGAGGTTCGTGGAGGGGGGCCAGGAAGTTGCTGGAAGCTGGGAGCCGGCGTTTGTGAGGTGGTCGGGCAGCCTGGCTTCAGCGAGGGAACATGCAAGTCCCCGGCTCGAGTCCGCCCCCTAAAGGGTGCATCAGCTTCCGGCGGCCCGCCCCCCGACTCCTGGGCGGCGGCCGGCGCTAGGCCTCGGGCGAAAATTTAGTCCCCGCCCCCGGCAGCGTCATCTCCCGGCGGGCCCGCCCCCCGACTCTCGGGCGGCCACCGCCGAAAATTTAGGCCGGAAGTGGCCCTGACTTCGGCTGGCGCTAGGCCGCACCTCTCGACCCCTCCCCCTGAGGCTCGGCTATATGAAGACGCCTCCCTGACAGGGGAGCGCTCTTTTTGAAAATCAGGAGCTCGGGCGTTTTTTTGTTTACGCACTATTACGCTGTTTAAGGACGCCGGGGGTACAGGACTGGGGTAAGTGCTACTACCTCCAGCCTGGTTGTTCCTCTCCACTGCGCACTTCTGCGCTCCGCTCCACTGACCGTACCGCCACATCCAAATTATTGCGGCAGGCCATCTGTGACAGATCCAGTATGTCCAGAAGGGCTAAGACTCACACGGTGCTGTATACAGCATGCATTGCCTGTAGGTCCCCTTTTCCGCACGCCCAGACTAATCGGGTCTGTGAAGCCTGTGACTCCGAACGGGCTCAGGAGCCCTCACCTATAGCCGAGCCCAGTGCGTCAGGTCCCCCAGAATGGGCCCTGTCTCTGTCTCAATCTGTGGCATCATTAACAAGAGCAATCGAGTCCCTTCAAGCTCCCGATAGGAGCAGGGACAGTGGTTCACCCGGCTTGGCTACGCCTCAGGAACCTCCGGCCTGCAGGGGCCGTGCTCTCACCAGGCAGACGCAGGGGAAGCGAACCCACACTGCGTCGCCTATGCCGTCCGGTGCCTCGGCATCCTTCAGTTCAGTTTCTCGCTCTCCCTCACCTTTGGAGGTGAGTGATCAATATTCGGATTCCGATTCTGAAGGCTCCCTCAATTTAGAGGCACCAAATTGTCAGGAGACAATTGACAGTCTGATTGTAGCTGTCAATCAATCCCTGGGGGTAGATGATGAGTCCACCTTGGCCTCTGGTCATAAGGTGTCCTTTAAAGGGAATCTGTCACCCCATTTTTGCCATATCAACTAAAGATATGGCTGAATACAGCGTCCCATAACAAAGCCATCTGTCTTTTCCTTATATCCTGTTACCCCCGTTTTCATATAAAAATACCTTAGTAAAGTTGGTATTTTGGGCTGCCAATCAGGGCGGTCAGGTCAGGAAGGCGGCGGTTATTCGCTTCCCCCAACCCTCCTCAATTCTTGGCGTACGTAGCTTTTTTTTTTCTTGTCCGTTGTCTTTCCGCGCTTGCGCTGTGTAAAAGTCCCTCGCGCGTGCGCAGTGCTGTTTTCCCAACAGTGGGCCAGCACACTATCACTACCGCGCAAGCTCAAGTAATTTCTGGCACTTCACTTGACCCGGAAGTCGTCCAGTGATTGCTGATGACTTCCGGGCCAAGGAAAGTCAGGAAGTCTGACGCATGCGCAGTAATGTTTGACTGCTTTGCCCACTGCTGGGCAAATAAGACTGCGCAAGCGCGGGGGCCCTGCTGCAGAGCGCAAGCGCAGAAAACTTACGCTGTCTGTGATATTCACAGACAGCGTTACGTGACAGAAGTAGAGGAGCGGGGGGTTGGGGGAAGCGAATAACCGCCGCCTTCCTGACCTGACCGCCATGATTGACACCACAAAAACGAAGTTTACAAAGGTATTTATATATCAAAACGGGGGTATCAGAATATAAGGAAAAGACAGATGGCTTTGTTATGGGACGCTGTATTCAGCCATATCTTTATCTAATATGGCAATTTTGGGGTGACAGATTCCCTTTAAACGAGCCAGGCAAACTCATAAGATTTTTGGTGCTCATCCTGAGTTTAAAAGAGCTGGTGCGCGCATCCGGGAAAAACCGGACAAGCGCTTCGCAGGACAAAAGGCTATTAATACCAGATATCCTTTTGCTCCCGAACTTCTGAAGAAGTAGGCGGAATCTCCTGTGGTCGACCCTCCGGTGTCGCGTTTGGCGTCTAAAACGCTTCTCTCTCTTCCCAACGGTTCCTCGATCAAGGATCCAACGGACCGTCTGATTGAGAGCTTAGCTCACTCAGTGTTTGAGGCATCAGGCTCTGCTCTCTCTCCCTCCTTTGCAGCAACTTGGGTTGCTAAGGCCATGATATCCTGGTCGGAGTCTCTAAATAGAGCTCTCCACGGTATAGAAGTACAGTCATGGCCAAAAGTTTTGAGAATGACACAAATATTAATTTTTACAAAGTCTACTGCTTCACTTTTTCTAATGGCAATTTGCATATACTCCAGAATGTTATAAAGAGTGATCAGCTTAACAGCAATTACTTGCAAAGTCAATATTTGGCTAGAAAATGAACTTTATCCCCCAAAACACATTTCAACATCATTGCAGCCCTGCCTTAAAAGGACCAGCTAACCTCTTTTCAGTGATTGCTCCATTAACACAGGTGTGGGTGTTGATGAGGACATGGCTGGAGATCAATCTGTCATGATTAAGTAAGAATGACACCACTGGACACTTTAAAAGGAGGCTGGTGCTTGGCATCATTGTTTCTCTTCTGTTTACCATGGTTATCTCTAAAGAAACACGTGCAGTCATCATTGCAATGCACAAAAATGGCCTAACAGGGAAGAGTATCGCAGCTAGAAAGATTGCACCTCGGGGGCGTGGCCTAGCTCTTGATGTGAGAGGTCGGGTGGCAGTGTTTCTCCACCACCACTAGCTTCAATTATCCTGCACAGAGCCCGAATCAGCCAAATCCCTTATCAGGAACTGCTGTCTGAGGGTCCCGGGAGTCAGAGGCGAGCTTCTGCCAGACTCAGAGAGACCAACATGGGCCGCAAAAGGCAGAAGGATGCCGGGGCCTGCAGCAATGCCTCAGCCCAAGATGGCACCGAGACAGAGGAAGAGGCGGGAAGGAGGAACACAGCCTATGCACGGAGGCTGGAGGCTTCAGCGCGGCTGCACAGGTATGCGAGGGGCATGGAGGCAGATGAAGAAGGAAGTGAAGGTAGTGAGAAGCATGGAGATGAGGAGGAAGATGGTGAGGAGATGCCTGCGCTACATAATGAACAGCAGGAGGAGGGGGATGGTGATACTGTGCTGGCAGCTGAAAGTTCAGATGAGGCAGAGCCGACTCTGCGAGATGTATTCCAGGCTGTCTTATGCTGCAAGACTGCCTTAACTGCTCTGACAAAGCAGGTGAATGGTCTAAAAACCGATATGAGAGGCATTGAGGCTTCTATGCAGAAAGTTACAGTCAGATTGACTGAGGTGGAGGGCAGAGTTGGTGCAACAGAAGATCATTTAACCTCAGTGCAAAAGACGCAACAACAGCACATTCAGAGGATCGCGGTAGTGGCTATTAAAAACGATGACCTGGAAAACCGGTCACGCAGGAACAATCTGCGTATTGTGGGCATCCCTGAAAGAGCTGAGGGTGCTGACCCCACGACCTTTGTTGAAACCTGGCTGCTGGGAAAGTTTGGGTCTAATATCCTGTCGAGGGTGTTTGCTGTGGAGCGTGCCCATCGAGTGCCCATGAGACCCCCAGTGCCTGGAGAGAGCCCTCGTACGATGTTAGCCAGAATCCTGAACTGCAGAGACCGGGACACTATCTTACGTAAGGCCAGAAAATTGACAGATCTTACCCTGGAGGGCAAACGCATTGAAATATACCCGGATTACTCGGCTGAGGTGCAAAAGCTGCGGCTACGGTATGGTGAAGTGAAGAAACAGCTCCGCTCTTTGAATGTGAAATATTCTACAAATTACCTGCCAAATTAAGAGTGGAAGCCTTTGGAAAGGTCAATTTTTTCCCGTCACCGGTAGAGGCCGCTTCGTGGTTGGAGCGGAACCGGAGCAAATTGAGAGAAGCTGAGGACTCGGTACGGTGAATACACGACCCTGCTATTCTGACCACTGGACAGGGTTGTGGCTCTGCATTGCTCTGCGAAACCGCGGAGGAGGGGGAGAAACCCCCGCTGGGATCTACGTTTTATAGTTTTATAGTTAATTTGTTTGATTAATGGTTCGGGACTAAGCATACTATTGATTATGTGGTGGAGGGACTGCCAGTGCTGGAGGAGGACACGGCGCATGTGGTTATGCGGTATACTACGATGTTGCTCAGGTTCTTTGAGCTCCCACTCTCACATTGGGAAGAGAGTGACAAGAGAAGGGTGGGGGGAGGGGGTGGGGGAGGTGGATGGGTTGGAGTTGCGGGAAAATGGGGTTGCTTATGCTGTTTGACCTGGTATGCTGGGGAACAAAATGGGAAGATGTTACTTGATGATGGTGGATTGTTTTTTCTGATGCACAATGAGTAACCGTACTGTTCGGATTTTAAGTTGGAATGTACGTGGTATATCTGACAGGACTAAGAGGGCAGCAATTCTGAATCACATCAGATCTTGTGATCCTATGATTGCGTGCTTACAGGAGACCCATCTCACTGGAGATACTAGGCACTGGCTGTCGAGAGGGTGGATGTTAAAGACATATCATTCTACTTATTCCTCGTACTCCAGGGGGGTGTCAGTCCTAATACATAAAAACGCACATTATGAAGAGCTGGCAGTGCAAGTAGACAGTGAAGGGCAGTATGTATGGATTGCATGCAGATTGTATGGACACAAAATGATTTTAGTGGCTTTATATATCCCTCCACCTTATTCTAAAAAGGCACTTCAAGCAGTATTGGACTTGACGGCCAGATGGGGGGAGGCTCCGATGTTGATTATGGGAGATGTTAACAACACTATGAATGATTACTGGATAAAGTACGTCCGGCAGGTATGGAAGCGGGACGGGACGGAATGACTGCATTTGGCACCTACGTGGGGGAGCTGGGGCTGGTGGATCTGTGGAGAGTACGAAATGAGGGTAAGAGGATCTTCTCGTGCCACTCGGCTACATACGGAACACTGTCAAGGATAGACCTGGCTTTTGGGGATACTGCTATGGATGGGATGGTTGGGGAGGTGGAATACCTACAGAGGACTCTATCGGATCATAGTCCTATGGTTGTCACGCTTCTAGTGGGATCTGTTCAGGGACAGAGGGGAGGTTGGCGTCTTCACCCGACGTGGCTTAAAGTGGTGGATATGGGCGGAATAACCAAAGAACTAGAGCACTTCTTCCAAGTGAATGAGGGGAGTGCGGAGACCACAGTGGTGTGGGAGGCTATGAAGGCATTTATGAGGGGACTTTTTATAGGTGAGATCTCACGGTGTAAGACCAAAACTAAATTGGCAGATCAACAAATAAAGGATGACTTGACAAGGGCAGAGGCAGACATGATTTTGACGCCAACGAGTGCAGCTCACAATAGACTAAAATTGGCACAGGAGGCAGTTAATAAACTGCACATGATGCAAGCTGAGAGGAAAAGGGCATTTCAGCAAGCCCAATTCTATGAGGAAGGAGAGAGAGTGGGTCACTTGTTGGCGGTGATATCTGCGGCACAGAGGGAATCTTCCAGGGTGTACAGGTTGAGAGACCAAACGGGGACGACTCTGACAGACACAAAGGATATATTGGAGGTCTTCAAGGAATATTACATGGCACTATACAATTCAAGAGTACGGGACACGGAGAGGGCCGTAGAGGAATTCTTGGAGGGCATCTCACTGTCTAAATTGTCTGAGGAAGATAGGTTAAGGTTGGATGAACCTGTGAGTGTGGAGGAGGTGGAATGTGCAATTCTGTCTATGCCCAATAACAAATCACCGGGTGCTGATGGTCTACCTGGGGAGGTGTACAGGGAGCTGGTGGAGCTGCTGGCCCCTAAACTGAAAAATGTGTTTGAGGAGGCTTTGGTGAAGGGGGCGCTACCGAGATCAATGGAGGAAGCGGTGATAGTGGTTCTACCAAAGGAGGGGAAAGACCCCATGGATGCGGAGTCGTATAGGCCCATATCGTTGTTGACAACGGATGTCAAAATACTCGCTAAGATCCTGGCCACCCGGCTCACCGGGGTTGCGCATACTGTTATTCACGAGGACCAGTCGGGCTTTATGCCCAACCGCTCCACGGCTGTTAACTTGAGAAGATTATTTCTTAATATGCAGCTGCCTGCTGATAATGGGGGCGGGAGAATAGTGATGTCATTGGACGCTAGAAAAGCATTTGACAGTGTGGAATGGAAATATTTATGGAAAATCATGGACATAATGGGATTTGGCCCCGCGTTTATGGCCTGGGTGAAGTTACTGTACTCGTCCCCAAGGGCGGTAGTTAAGGTGAATGGTGAACGGTCCGGGATGTTTGACCTACATAGGGGCACAAGGCAGGGGTGCCCGCTGTCCCCGCTATTGTTTGCGGTGGCTGTGGAGCCCCTGGCGGCCAAAATAAGAGCTGAGAGAGGAGTAGTCGGATTTAAATTTGGGAGGCTGGAAGAAAAAATATCACTGTATGCCGATGACATCCTGTTATTTCTGGAAAGTGCAGGAGAGACATTAGGGTGCACCATGGATGTAATTAAACACTTTGGGAGCATTTCGGGACTGGAGATAAACTGGCATAAGTCTTATGTCATGGCTGTAGATAGACCAATAAAAGCGGAGGAGATAGATGAGAGGGGGAAGCAGCTCCGGCTGGTTTCACAATTTAAATACCTTGGGATATGGGTGGCGCTTCCATTGACACGATTCACGGATCTGAATTTAGTTCCTCTGCTAGAGAAATTTAAAAGAAAATAGGCACATGGTGCCGATTGGCTTTGACGGTGACAGGTAGAACTAACCTGATTAAGATGGTCCTTATGCCACAATTAATGTACGTTTTGCACAACTCACCGATATGGCTACCAAAGAAACGGTTTCAGGGTATTGATTCTATCTTCAGATCCTTGATATGGGGCAAGAGGCAGGCAAGGATTAAATTGGAAACGCTGCAAAATGGGAAGGAGGAGGGAGGATTGACCGCACCCAATCCCTGGGTCTATTTTTTGGCAGTACAGGGCCAGCATGTCAGGGGATGGAGAGAGCCCGATTGTGGAGGGGCAGCTTGCCGGGTGCTGGAACATGTGTCGGGGAGACGCCCACTGGTCCAGGCGTTAGAGGATGGTACCTTTAAGAAATTGGGAGCAATATATCCTACCTTAGGCTTGACTCAGAAGGTATGGGACACTATTAAAAAGATCAGGGGGGTGGACGGGCTGACTAGATACTCACCGGTGTTGGGCAATGAACATCTGCCGGAACTTAATAAGCTGTGTCAAATGGGCAATTGGAAGGCGCAAGGAGTGAGATATGTGTGCCAGCTGCAGAGTGGAACGGACCTGAAGACCTTTGAGAAATTGAGAGAGGAATTTGATTTGCCTTTGGTATGGGGATTTCAATACTATAGGCTTCGACATGCTTGGAGGGCACAGTGTGGATTGGGAGCTATGACGGTTCAGAGTGACATTGTACTAGACTTTGTGTGTATGAAGGGAGGGACGAGGGGAGTCATATCGAGCTTATATCATGACCTACTGCACTCCTATCTGGGGGGAAATCACCTCATTGCAAAGAGTAAATGGGAAAAGGAGGTGGGTACCCTCACGACAGAACAATGGGAGGCGATTCTAGAATATGTCCCGAAGATCTCTCTAAGCGAGCAGGCACGGCTCTCCCAATTATACATAATACATAGGACATACAAAACACCGTTGCTTCTGTACAAGGCGGGCTTGAGGGGAGATTCCAATTGCCCTAGGTGTGGCATGGACCAGGCCGGATTACTGCACATGCTATGGTCGTGCCCACGGCTGGCGGCTTATTGGTTGGTCGTTATTAACAAAATTGAGAGGGCTTATACATGTACAATTGACAGAAACCCGGTGCTGTGTGTTTTGGGAGAGGTGGATGGTATACCTGTCTCGGAACATAACAAAGTGGCGATGCTTGCTATATGTGGCACGCAAATTAATAGCACGAAAGTGGACAGATTCGGAACCCCCACTAGGAGGGAATTTATTGCTCAGACACGTACGGTAATGCATTTAGAGGAAAGCATTTACAGGCGGAGGCATAGAGAGAGAACTTTTGGGAAAATATGGTCCGCATGGATGGCGGTAATATGATTGTCAATGTTCCCAGGTATGCCCGGCATAAGGAGTATTGGCGGGAGGGGGGAGGGGGGAGAGGGTTTTGACTGTATTACTACACGTTATGTGAATTGTTATATGTATATTGATAACTGTTTGCTGTTAATTTTTGAAACCTAAATAAAAATAATTGGTTTAAAAAAAAGAAAGATTGCACCTCAGTCAACAATCTATCGCATCATCAAGAACTTCAAGGAGAGAGGTTCCATTGTTGCCAAAAAGGCTCCAGGGCGCCCAAGAAAGACCTGCAAGCGCCAGGACCATCTCTTAAAAGTGTTTCAGCTGCGGGATTGTGCTACCAGCAGTGCAGAGCTTGCTCAGGAATGGCAGCAGGCAGGTGTGAGTGCATCTGCATGCACTGTGAGGCGGATACTCTTGGAGCAAGGCCTGGTCTCAAGGAGGGCAGCAAAGAAGCCACTTCTCTCCAGAAAAAACATCATGGACAGACTGATATTCTGCAAAAGGTACAGACAGTGGACTGCTGAGGACTGGGGTAAAGTTATTTTCTCTGATGAATCCCCTTTTCGATTGTTTGGGACATCAGGAAAACACCTCATTCGGAGAAGACAAGGTGAGCGCTACCACCAGTCTTGTCTCATGCCAACTGTTAAGCATCCTGAAACCATTCATGTGTGGGGTTGCTTCTCAGCCAAGGGAATCGGCTCTCTCACAGTCTTGCCTAAAAACACAGGCATGAATAAAGAATGGTACCAGAATGTCCTCCAAGAGCAACTTCTCCCAACCCTCCAAGAGCAGTTTGGCGATCAACAATGCCTTTTCCAGCATGATGGAGCACCTTACCATAAAGCAAAGGTGATAACTAAATGGCTCAGGGAACAAAACATAGAGATTTTGGGTCCATGGCCTGGAAACTCCCCAGATCTTAATCCCATTAAGAACTTGTGGTCAATCATCAAGAGACGGGTGGACAAACAAAAACCTAAAAATTCTGACAAAATGAAAGCATTGATTGTGCAAGAATGGACTGCTATCAGTCAGGATTTGGTCCAGAAGTTGATTGAGAGCATACCAGGGAGAATTGCAGAGGTCCTGGAGAAGAAGGGTCAACACTGCAAATATTGACTTGCTGCATTAACTCATTCTAACTGTCAATATAAGCTTTTGTTACTCATATGTTTGCAATTATTATATTTCTGTCTGTGATAAAAACATCTGTCAAACACACATAAAAACCAGAGGGCAGCAGATCATGTGAAAATATAATATTTGTGTCATTCTCAAAACTTTTGGCCATGACTGTACTGTCGGAGGTAACTGAGATCTCTAATCAGATAGCTCTTGCAGGAGACTTCTTAATCAACGCTTCCATGGATGCGGCAAATTGCGCAGCTCTAGCTGCTGCTAATGCGATTGCTATCAGGAGATCCTTGTGGTTAAGAACTTGGCGAGCGGACTCAACCTCAAGAAATCACTCACATCCATACCGTATCAGAGTGGCCGGTTATTTGGCGAGAAGCTGGATCAGCTCATATCTGATGCGACAGGAGGGAAGAGCAGTTTCCTTCCTCAGCAAAAGATTAGACAACCTTTTCGCCGACAACTTCAGCAGGTTGGGCCGCGACAGCCACCCCCAGCGGCACAGGTCGACCTAATCAGGCCAGAGATCGCCAGGTCTCCTACAAGACCAACCCTTTGGGAACAATGCGATCTCAACAGTCAAGATCTAGAGGGTCTAAACCCCAAAGATATTCGGACAAATGACTGGAGGCAGAATCCGGTCAATTCATCCAGAGTAGGCGGCCGCTTACTCTGGTTTCGCCCCACTTGGCTATCGATTACTCACGACGAGTGGGTCAGGGAGTTAGTCTCCTCGGGGTACAAAATAGAATTTATCAGCCTTCCGTCAAATCGTTTTTTTCCCTCGCGTCTCCCCAAAAAAGAATCCCGGGTTCACGCCTTATTCAAGGCGGTCGAATCTCTTCGGCACAGCGGGGTCATTGTTCCTGTACCAGAGGTCGAAAAGGGTCAAGGGTTCTATTCCAATCTGTTCATAGTACCCAAGAAGGACGGCACCGTAAGGCCTATTTTGGACCTAAAACATCTGAACCAATTCGTCAGGATCCAACATTTCCGAATGGAGTCTCTCCGTTCGGTCATTGCAGCCATGGAAAAGGGGGAATTTCTAGCGTCAATAGACATTCAGGATGCATATCTTCATATTCCCATATTCCCTCCTCATCAAAGGTTTCGTCGGTTTGCCATTGGCGACCTTCACTTTCAGTTCGCAGCCTTGCCCTTCGGGCTAGCCACAGCCCCCAGGGTGTTCACAAAGGTTATGGCTGCTGTTGTGTCCATTCTGCACTCCCGGGGGATAGTCATCTTGCCATACTTAGACGATCTCCTCATCAAGGGTCCGTCCTTTCAAGCCTGCGAGGAAAGTGTCAACATTACACTAGACTCCCTTGCTCGCCTAGGGTGGCTGGTGAATCTAAAGAAGTCATCTCTCGTGCCATCTCGAAAGATCACCTTTTTGGGGATGAGTTTCAACACTGCTCAGGGGTTGATAACTCTTCCTCGGGACAAGGCCCTAGTTCTCCGTCAGGAGGTACGGGTCCTTCGCCAACCGATACCTCACACCATCCGGTTTTGTATGAGGGTCCTAGGAAGGATGGTAGCGGCAATCGAGGCCATTCCATTTGCCCAGTTCCATCTCCGCTCCCTTCAGCATGCAATCTTTGGCAATATGGAACGGGAGTCCTTACTCGCTCAATCTTCGGTGCCGTCTGTCCCTGCAGGTCAGACAGACTCTTACATGGTGGACAAACAGCACCACTCTCCTCCAAGGGCGATATTTTCCTCCAGTCCATTGGCTGGTAGTCACAACGGCGCCTACCTTCTCAGATGGGGAGCAGTGTTTCGTCACTATACAGCCCAGGGGTCATGGTGTCGGCAGGAATCGACCCTCCCGATCAATGTTCTAGAGATCCGAGCTGTTCGGCTGGCTCTGAAGAGTTTTCACCATCATCTTGCTGCCGCCCGGTCCGAATACAATCGGACAATGCCACGGCGGTGGCATACATAAATCATCAGGGAGGTACCCGCAGCAGGGCGGCCATGCACGAGGTAAAACATATTCTGACCTGGGCAGAAAGAAATCACTCTGTGATATCAGCGGTCCACATTCCAGGCGAGGAGAATTGGGCGGCGGATTTCCTCAGCCGTCAGGGGATAGCGTCAGGAGAATGGTCGCTACATCCCGAGGTCTTTCAGCAGATATGCCTACGCTGGGGAACCCCAGATGTGGATCTGATGGCCTCCAGAATAAACGCCAAGGTGCCCAACTTCGTCTCCGGTACCGGGATCCGCAGGCAATTGCAGTGGACGCCCTGGTTCTACCGTGGAATCAGTTTCATCTTCCATACTTTTTTCCACCGATAGCTCTGCTCCCAAGAGTGATCAGAAAGATCAGGTTAGAGGGGGTCCCAGCGATATTAATCGCTCCGGATTGGCCGCGTCGTTCATGGTACGCAGAGCTGGTACAGTTGCTCGCCGACGCACCCTGGCGTCTGCCAGAACGCACGGATCTTCTCTCCCAGGGCCCAGTTTACCACCAGAACTCAGAGGTCCTGTGTTTGACAGCGTGGCCGTTGAATCTTGGATCCTGACCAGGGCTGGATTCTCCAAAAAGGTCGCTGCTACAATGGCGAGCGCCCGGAAACCCGCCTCGGCTCGTATCTACCACGGTACTTGGAAGGTCTTTTTTACTTGGTGCAGGGAACATGGTTGTTCCCCGCTTCTGTTTTCAATTCCAAACATTCTATCATTTCTCCAAGCGGGCCTAGATTCAGGTCTAGCTCCGAGTACTCTTAGACGACAGATATCAGCCTTGTCGGTTCTTTTTCAGCGAAAAATCGCGTCTAATTTACAGGTTAAGACCTTTATTCAAGGGGTTGTCCATATAGTGCCCCCCTACAGGGCTCCCTTAGATGTTTGGGATCTCAATCTGGTTCTTGGGAGTCCTGCAGGAATCTCCATTTGAGCCTCTTCAGGAGGTTTCCCTGACATACCTTTCCTGGAAAGTGGTGTTTTTGGTAGCCATAACGTCCATAAGGCGGGTTTCGGAGCTGGCAGCACTGTCTTGTCGAGCTCCGTATTTACTTTTTCACCATGACAAGGTGGTGCTTAGGCCAACACCACCTTTTTTGCCTAAAGTCGTGTCCTCATTTCATATCAATGAGGACATTGTTTTACCCTCATTTTGCCCAGCCCCGACGCACCGAGTGGAGAAGGCTCTCCATACGCTGGATCTGGTGAGAGCACTCAGGAGATATGTATCTTTGACGGCTTCCTTTCGGCAGACGGACACGCTGTTTATCCTTCCCGAAGGTCGCAAGAAGGGACTCGCTGCTTCTAGGTCAACTTTAGCCAGATGGATACGGTTAACCATTCAGGAGGCCTACCGCATCAGAGGCGCTGTGGTTCCCGCAGGAATCAAGGCTCACTCCACCAGAGCAGTGGGTGCTTCCTGGGCTCTTCGGCATCAGGCTTCGGCGGAACAGGTTTGTAAGGCGGCAACCTGGTCCAGTCTGCATACTTTCTCCAACATTATAATGTCCATACTCAGGCTTCAGCGGATGCAAGTCTGGGTAGAAGGATTCTTCAGGGCGCGGTAGCGCACCTATAGGCAATGCCTGTTATAAATTACACTGTGGAGTCGATTTCCCACCCAAGGGACTGCTTTGGGACGTCCCACAGTCTTGTGTCCCCCAATGAGACGAAGGAGAAATACGGATTTTTGTGTTACTCACCGTAAAATCCTTTTCTCCGAGACGCTCATTGGGGGACACAGCACCCTCCCTAATAGCCGGATGGCTTCGTTTTGGAGTTGATTCTATGTTTTGGGTATATGTCAGTAGATTTACTTCTGGATATATTGTACCTGTGTTAACACTGATTTATTCTTTAGCCTCCTACTGCTTTTTGCACTAAACTGGGTTTGCCTGTGGCCAGTGCTGAGGTGTATACGGCGGAGGAGGAGCTAACCTTTTTTTATGTTTACTTAGTGTCAGCCTCCTAGCGGCAGTAGCATACACCCACAGTCTTGTGTCCCCCAATGAGCATCTCGGAGAAAAGGATTTTACGGTGAGTAACACAAAAATCCGTATTTTGTTCCTCAAGAGCAGCAATCTCCAGGTTCTTTAGCGGATTGAACATGTCAGACAGAGACACTGATGACTGCTTCAACTCCCAAAAAACAATGAAAAGTAAGGGTGACGGTAGCCGTGCTGTTTCCAATCAGTAGTACTCAGATGAGATGAAATCTTTATGAACTGTGAGTGCGTTTTGGGTCAAATTAATGACAGCTTAACTATTTAACCTTTCCTAGTAGATAAGATTGTCTGCTGGATGTAGTAAGGTATTGGAGGAAGGTTACAAAAATTAGAAGACTTATTAATATCAATGTATTCTAAAGCTTGAGCCCGTATGACATCTTCAGGGTGCGCAGAGGGAGTGCTGGGCCCTGTTCACATTGACAGGCATATGGCAGTTTTCTTAAAGAAGCAGTTATCTTCCACCGAGAAACAAACTGCAGTATAAGATCTCATTGAGACCGGCGTATTGTACCCGTGTTCATTATACCGTACTTACCCAGACTCCTCATTCGATGCTACTAAAGTGTCTGTCTCGTACCGTAATTTTAATGTGGTGTTTGAAAATCCCCTAAAAATGAAAGCCAGCGCTCCCCACAGTTCTGCTTCTGGGCCCGTCTATTCAATTCACTTATAGGGGTTGTCCGGCTTTAGGCTCCAAGTCTGCACTCACTATATTTGACTGCAGACTTGTGAATCCTCACTTTGCTCGCTGTGAGGTTTCTCTGGCAGCGGGAGCGAAGGTTGCGTGACCGAAAGTATGTGATTTGCATATATGCAGTCACGTGCCGACTAGACTTTGTGGCTTCGCTTAATGCAAGTTTATTGAGCGAGGCCGGACACAGGTTAATCTGAATGTGGCCGGAAGTATGCAAATCGCATATTTGTGATCACATGAATGCCAGCTTAGATACTGACAGCGGAGAATCCTCACAGCGCGCAGTGTGCACGATGTGAAGATTCACAAATCTGCAGTCACATAGACTATAGACTAGGAGCCTAAGGCTGGACAACCCCTTAAAGGTGCCCTACATCTTGGATAACTGTCTGCCGAACCCTTTCTTGGCTGACTGTAATTTTCCCGACTTCACCCATTCACATGAAGGCTCTGCTTGGCCTGACAGCAGCTTATGTGCCTGAAGCGCAAAAGGATCTGGTGGGTCAAAGGTCCCCCACCTCCACTGTATTCAACATTGGGTTCCACATAGTTTGTTTCTCAGGATCTGGAGCCCCATACTCTGGATAGCTGGGGGTCAGAGCAATCAGCCTCGCCACCCCCAATGTTTAATATGCATGGGGGATAACTTAAGATTTTGGGAATAGCCCTTTTAAAGGGAATTTGTCAGCAGGTTTTTACTATGTAATCCGAGAGCAGCATGTTGTAGGAGCTGAGAACCTGATTCCAGTGATGTGTCACTTACTCTGCTGTGTGCTTTAGTGTAAATACAATGTGTTTTATCAGCAGGAGATTCACACAGGACTAGGTGTCTCCTGCCATGCAGTCCAGCTAATCTGTGTAACTTCACCCCCACCACTGATTGACAGCTTGCTGACAATGTACACAGTAGCTGCCAATCTGTGGTGTTGGCGGGGTAATACACAGCCCAGCATTCTGAGCACTGCTACATGTATATCAGAGAAAACAGGGATTCTATCAAAACGGCACCAAGCAGACCAGTAAGTGACACATCGCTGGAGAAGCCATCTCTTCCCCTACATCATGCTGCTCTCAGATTAAATAGCAAAAACCTTGTGACAGATTCCCTTTAACTGTCTGATACTTTTTTTTTTTTTCAGATTTGCGGAAGTGAAATCTAAAATTGCCAGTGAGTATGAGCGCAGTCTGTTTCCACATTCTCTTTTCTCTACATTGCGGAGTGTGTGAATTAACCATTACATGTGGCTTCTTCCAGGTAAATACCACGATCTAGAACACCAGTTGATTCAGGAGTTTACGAGTGCGCAGCGAAGAGGGGAGATATCTCGTATGAGGGAGGTGGCTGCTGTACTACTACATTTCAAGGTATTGAGGGCTGCTGCGCAATAGTTATCAGGGTGCAGCTCGTACCCTCCCCATGGTGATCCTGATGGGTCTTAGAATCTGGAGGGGAAGTGGCTGTACACATGTGAAATTTTATGTAGAGGAAATCATTTTAGGATGAGATGTAAATACCAGAGTCTTCTGACTATCTGATGTTGAGGATATCTGTAGATACTTTATTTCTACGGCGTTGTATGGACATCGGCTTATTCCACATCTCCAATGAGGCCTTTATTCCTGATTCCTCTTTGCTTGATAATCACACTAAGGACAGATTTAGGATGAATTTATGTTTATGGAGTGTTGGAGCGGACACTGGTACCCGCAGGTAAAGTCAGTTCACCACTTCTGTAACCTCCATATGCAACACCTAGAGGGACCCAAACAAGCAGAAAAAGAACTCATAGTCTCAATGGCCGATTATGACCCTGGACTCCAGTGCTGACTGATAAACCGGGCAGAAAACTTACTGAAAGGGCAATGTTTCTCCCGGCTACCTCGCCGTGCCGGGAACTGCAGCCGGCTCCATTCACCTGTAAGGAGTTGTGCTGCACCATGAAGGATATGCAGCACTAAATCGACATTGCGACATTGGAGGGGTCTTGCAGATCAAACCCCACTGACAAGTAATGGAATGTCTTAGTGAAGCTCATTGCCGTACAAGACCGGCTTCGCTCCCCCCCCCTTTAATGCCCTTCTGCTTCATGACATGCTGTTACAACATCGAGAACAGTGCATGTATATGGGCATAGACAGATGGACGTATTTCTCGTTTGATTATCGCATCGCAGTGCACAGACTGGCCCGGCACCACCTGAACGTGACAGTGTGATGTATTTCTATTTAGCTGTCACGCTCCGGTCAGGAGAGCAGACGGTTTGCACGAGAAATACGACCTATGGAGCTGGCTCAGGGGCTAGGGTTTGCTCTGGAATGGCTCCATCAGCAGAAAAGTAAAAAAAAGCCATACTCTCAGAAAATGATGGCACAAAATAAATGTATTTTTTTTTCACTGTTGAAAGTCGTTGTCCCTTGAACAAGGTTCATTTTAATCAATACACCTTGTAATAATAATAAGTTCCACAATTGGAAGTGTTAAAAAAATGTTCCTGTGCTGAGATAATCTTATAAATGTGCCCCTGCTTTGTAACTGTGTAATGGCTGTGTCTGACCGTGCAGGAACATGGTCTGATAATAACAGCTCCTGGACAGGGGAGAAAGCATAAGTACCTTAATATGATAATTGAGTATACTGATGAAACAGAAGGGGCTCACAGCTGCTGTTTTCTGAGGAAATATTGTTCCCTGCCTGTTTTATCACAGGAGCGAGTGTTGCTGCTACTTCTCCAGTCCTCTGAGCTCATCATACTTCAGGTAGGGAAATGTGTCACTTAAGAAAGTAGCAGCTCTGAGCTCCTGCTGTTTTGTCTGTATACTCCATTATATCGGAAGTGACTTTTTCCCTCACCCAGCAGGAGATTTGGTATGCTCCAACCGCAAACCACAGCAGCTCTACATGAGCAGATACCGCTATTACATGGTACACAGCAGGGGCACATTTATAAGATTATCTCAGCACAGGAACATTTTTTAGCCCTTCCAATTGTGGAACTTATTATTATTCCAAGATTTATTATTTAAAACTTTATGGGACAACTTCTTTAAAATTAGGGAAAAAACTTACATAAGCTTATCACCGTAATCTGCTGACCTGTAGAATCATATTACCATTTTTACTGTAATTTTAACACACACCGTAAAAATGAAACTCAAAAAACCATGGCTGATTGTTTATTTAATTTTATTTTTTTTTAACCACGATACTTTGTTACTTGGATTTTTTTCCTGTTTTTTTTTTTCCAGCATATTTTATGACAGAGTGAGCAGTGTCATTCAAAACTACAAATCATTCCACACAAAAAAACAAGCCCCCGTACAGGTATTATGTCAAAAGGGGGAAAAAAAAAAATAAAAGTTTTGACTGTTTTTTTGCACTTTTATTTCTACCTCCCCTTCTCCCAAAAAATTGCTGCTTCCTTAAGGAGATTAAACCTACCAGGCTTACTAATATAGCCAATTAAGGTGTATGGAGAGCAAACTTTCCCACCGCACTACAGGAGTCCAGCTGAGCAGTTAAGGAGCTAGTGACAAGCTTGTTGCTTCGCTCCAGGGACAGCCAGCAGAATTGTGAATGCAGCTCTGGCTTACAGCACTCTGTAACTCGGGAGCAGGACTGTTAGCGCTGCTTTCTACACATTACCCACAGTGGTGTATTTCTGATTTTTATGCTTCTTCTTTCCACAGGGGTATTCCCATTGTGTGGATGTGTACATAAATCAGTGCCAGGAGGTAATGTGAGCCATCTTCTGTCATACAACGTGCAGATTCAGTCATGTTCACAGCCATGTTTAACGGTGGTCTTATATTATAGGGGGCCTACATGAGGAATGACATATTTGAGGACTCGGCTCTGTTGTGCCAACGTGTTAACAAGGAAGTCGGGGATATTTTCAGTAATCCGGAAATAATTTTGGCTAAACTTATACAAAACATATTTGAAATTAAAATCCAGGTACGGTTATACCATCTACATAATGATTTACAAGAGTCGCTTGGAAACAATCACGTTCTTTACCGACCATAGAAAACATTATGGTGGACAAAGTGTCTTGTACTTGGTGTAAATGAGAATCTCTAACTTTTCATTTACACCGTTGGGAGCATCTGGCAATGAAAACGTACACTTATCTCAGCATGAAGTGTGAATGGAGCCTTAAAGGAGTTGTCCGGAAAAAACCCTTTTCCTGTGGCTGCAGTTTGTTTTAAAAATAAACAACCTTTTCTATTCAGCGCCACGTCTCCGCTACTTCTTCCAGTGTCAATTATTGTCTGTAGCGCTGACATCCCTGTAGCCAATCGGTGACCTGAGCGGCTCGTGCCATCTGCTTGGGTAAAGCTGTTGAGCTCCATTATTGGCTGCAGTGGATGTGGATGTGCCATCAGTGCTGCAGACCATAGCAGACACCAGGGGCTGAAGCCGCAAGTCCTGATCCTTGTGTTAAAGTAAGCGATAAGCTGACTCTTCTTATTAGAGCAAAAAAAAAAAATGAGCATGGTCCTTGACATACATATGTTTAGGGAGGGGGCTGGGGTTTGGATAAGGTGTATGGTACTTTTAAGGTACCCTTGAAAATTTAAGTTAAATGGGTTGTCAAGGCTTGGTGCTCAAGTCTGCAGTCAATCTATGTGACTCCTCATAGCACACACTGCTTACTGTCAGGATTGTCTAGTGCCGGTAGCAGGCAGGTGCATGACCACAAGTATGTGATTTGCATACATGCGATCACGTGCCAACTAGACGTGCAAGGCCTCCCTCAATACAGGTGAATTCAGTAAGGCCACACAAATCTAGTCGGAATATGGCCAAAAGTATTCAAATCATATACTTTAGATCACATGACTTCTCCTTCCTGACAGTGGGCAGTGTGCGTGCTGTGAGGATTCGTAAGTCTACATCCCAAGTCCTAAACTCTGACAACCATCTAATGTGTGATAGGAGCCTTCCGATTCTTCCCAACAGATAATGTCATGGGAGAGAAGGGTTTGACTTTCTCTCCTCTCCCCAGTAGAACCACAAGTTAGCAAAAGGCGCATTCAGATGACGGCTATCTTCCTAGTATGGGCGCCTTTTAAATTATAGACACAGGTGAAGCTTTGCGTTAGAGATGTGCAGAAAATTTAGCAGTAGCCATTTCCGAGTGCCCGTATACTCCTTTGTTGCAGCCGGACTCCTCTTCTGTGGTTTGCATCCTTACCTAATCATCTGAGCATTTGTCGCTTCCTAGACCCCACAATGTCCTCACGTTACTTTGGAAGCAACATAACCACCCAGGAGATGCCGGGCTATGGACCCCAACTGCAACAAAGGATCAAATCCGAGCTCTTAACTAGCTACCGCTACTCTTTTTGCTCATTTCTACCCTGTTTACATTTCCCTTGTCACTTCTCTGATATTTAAAGGTGTTTCTTGGATTTTGATGACCTGAGATGGGTTATAACTTTTCAGATTGGTGGCTGTCTAACTCCCAGCCACCCCACGAGTTCCATGCCCACCAGATATTCATAGGGCACAGCTCTCATTTACTTCGTATGGAGCAGAGCACAGTGGACTGAGCAATTGGCTGGAGTGGCGAATGTTGGATTCCCACAGATCTGATATTGATGACTGCTTTAAATGGGTCATCCACTACTATTTTATTAGTTTTTAGGCCTATAGTAAAAAAAACTAATCAGGCAGGAAGTTGCTAACAGAGGCAACAAGATGCCTATTTTTTCCGGCGATGGGTCAGAGCAGTCACTAACCGCTTTATCTTCTTAACGTGAACAGAGCAGCTCGTCCGCTCTGCTTTGCTGATGAGATATGACTGCTGACGTCTTGCTGATTGTCAGACGGCTTCCCGCAGTTGGGTAGCAGGGAGCCACTCAGCAGTCAGGCCCCCGTCAATAGAGCAGAGGGGAAGAGAAGCCACTGCCCTGTTGACGGATCACCAGCAGGAACGGTGTGCAATCACTTTGTGCTGGCAGAGAATGGCGCCGGGCACAATAGGCAGGGAGTTGGCAACCACCTGCCTGTTAGTTCTTAGGCCCATGGAATGTTTTTTTGTAAATGTAAGTAATAAAACTAGAATGAATCCCTTTCCTCTTAGGGTTTCCCTATTTGTACACATGTGATATTGCAGAGTAAGGATGTGGTGGTGTTACCTTCTCCCCGTCCGCTCCTGGTATACCACTTACCTGTGTTTTTCCCTTGCTGACCTCTTTTTTTAGCAGCTGCATTGTATCCCCAGCAGCCTGATACCGCATGAGATTAGGTCTGGCTTATTTACATGGAGATGAAAAGAAAAGCTCGGCATTCATAATTTTGTTTACATGCGCTGTGACGAATTGTACAGAACACACATAATCTGCTCTTTCTCGCAGTCGGCTCAGATTTTGCTTTTTATTTATCCCCCAAATTTCAACTCCAGAATTTTGTGAAAGAGCATCTGGAAGAATGCAGAAAATCGGATGCCGAGCAGTATCTGAAGAATCTCTATGATCTGTACACAAGGTGAAATTGATTTATTTGGCAAATTTATTTTGAGCAATGCACAGATTGCTTTTTTTTTTTTGGAGGGGGAGCTGTTTATCCAAGTAAAAGCTGCAGGCAGAAAACACTGAAGATATAATTACTTTGAACTTCTTATTGGGAGCGCTGTGTTTCGGGGGGGGGGGTTGGAGTTGTCATTTTCGTTTTCATTGAGGGTATTGGTGGGGGATCTTGCATTTGCATGGAAAATCATCCTTCAGATCACATATTAAGCCCTTCACATCAGCAATCATAAACTCTAGGAGGCAGAAACTTACAGGGTTGCCCCATATGCAACATGTATCACCTATCCACAGAATAGGTAATGAATGATTGCAGGGGGTCCTGACCACTGAGCTTCCAACAATCACGTAAACAGGTGTCTTAAATATTCCTGTGAATGGTAGTGAGCATGTGTGACCACTGCTCCATTCACTGCCTCTAGGAGACGTAAATTTAGGCCCGCAGTCTCAAAATCGGCGGACCTTCAGCAACCATCCGTTTACCATATAACCTGTGCGTATGTGATAAATGTTGTGCATGGTATAGCCTTGCTACATGGTTGTATCATAAAGTAAAGCCCCTTACTTATCCAACCTCAAAGCAGTGTCTGCTCGTACGTTTCCCATGCAGTGGCCATGCAAAAATGATGACCATTCATGTGCTCGGTCCAGGTGGGAAAAGTGCAGAAGCCTCTCTGATTTAGCTCGTAGCGAAGTTCCTAAACAAGGATGACCCTCTATGCCCATGTGCTCTAAGTAGGTCGTCCATCATTGCAACCTAATGTTTTATTTTACAACTGCATCTAATCCGAAACCTGAATCCGCTTTGCAAAAAGTTTTATTCGTAAACTTCGTACCGTTTTGTTGCAGCAGCTCTTTTTCAGACCTATGCGTCTCCATGGGTACAAACAGAAGCTGTGTAGTCTGATAGTGCAGTAATGTTGTAATTCTCTATATATTGCCTACGGCAGGATTGGGGATGGGAGAGCAGTTGTAACACCTTCTGCCGCACCATATTGTAGCCAGGGATTGCTTGCCGTCTACAACCATGGAGATATATAGGTCTTGGTAGGAGCTGGAAACCCAAAACTGTGGGGATTTTTATTTACTGAGGATCATTTGCAGCCATAGCAAGAATGTGTAGTGTTACATGGGCAACCATAGCTGTGACGGGTCTATAAGGGTGGGGGGCTCAGTGCTCAGGTTAACGGTGAGGATAGGGTATATGGACGGGGGATTATTTTCATGAATTGATTTATTTTTTTTATTGACGTCTCCAAACTTTTTATTTCTTGTTTTTTTTTCTACCCAGAACCACTAGCCTTTCCAGTAAACTTATGGAATTTAATCTGGGGACGGACAAGCAGACGTTCTTGTCCAAACTGATCAAATCTGTCTTCATCTCCTACCTGGAGAACTATATTGATGTAGAAATTGGTTACCTAAAAAGTCGGAGTTCAGCGATCTTGCAGAGATACTACGATTCCAAGAACCATCAGAAGAGACCGATCGGAAGCGGAGGGTGAGTGTCCAGATCGCACGTCACATTTGTAATACGTCGTCTGAGGAGTGGAAGCCCCAATGTATAAGACCATCTCCTGGATGACCCTGTTGTGTTCAATGACAGAATTCAGGACCTCAAGGAAAGGATTAGACAGCGTACGAATCTGCCGCTGGGCCCAAGTATAGAAACTCACGGGGAGACTTTTTTGGCACAAGAAGTGGTGGTGAACCTCTTACAAGAAACCAAGCATGCCTTTGAAAGATGCCATAAGGTAAATCCCTTTTTAAAGGGGTCATCCAATGACCATAGGATAGGTGATAACTTGCTTATGGTGAGAGCCCAACCACTGGGGACCTGCCCCGATCGACTGAACAGGAAAACTTTACAACTGACCTGAATCTTTTATTCCCGTTGCCGGACACCCTACTCCCTCTCTATTCATTCTGTATTGGGTTGCCGGAAAAAAACGAACATCCCCACGGAGAATGAATGGCGTTGTGGTCGAGCTTGCTCACTACTAATGGGGGTAAAAGTGCTTCGACCTTCTGATCAGTGGTGGTCTCCATCGTCCAATCAGTTATTGCCTATCCCGTGGATAAGTGATAACTTGTTTTTAGCGTAGAGCAACTTTTTTCATTTTTACACCGTTACACAAAATTGGAGGTTTAGTTGTAAATCCGGATTGTATGGGATTTCATTGGCAAGTTTATTTTGTGTCACTTGTGATCTGAGGGAGAGATGGTGGGGTGTGACTACGTCTTTGAATACAACCGGATTGGGATAGAACTCGAGGGGATGAATGATCTGGGCAACCCCTCTCAATATGTCTGCTCTGTCTGATAGGTGGGACGATGTATTACTAATCTACACGTCTCCTGCCGCTCCTCATTGCTGGTATGTGATGCCAAGAGAATGTTTACCCATCTGACTGCATTGTGCCTGCTGTAAAGTTTGGTGGAGAAACGATGGGTGTTTTAGGGGTCTTCCTCTGCCCTTATTTCCAGTGAAGGGAGATCTTCATGCTTCAGCACAAGACATTTTGGACAAATGTAGCTTCTTGTTTTGCCGGAACAGTTTGGAGAAGATCCTTTTCTGTTCCCCATGACTGTGTCCAGTGCACAAGGTCCATAAAGATATGGTGGGGGAGTTTCGTGTAGAAGAACATTATTGGCCGCACAGATCCCGACCCTGACCTCGACCCCATCCAACACTTAGGATGAAGAGTTTGGCCTCTTCCTAACATCATTGTCTGACCTCACAAAAGCTCTTCTGGATGAAGGTGGCAAAAATTCCCACAAACGCCTCCAAAATCGTGTAGAAAACCACAGGAGTGCAACTGTTATATCTGCAAAGAGGGAGTGACTCCATATTCATGTCTATGGATGTAAAATGGGAGGTGATGAAAGCGCCTGCAGTGTAATGGGGGTGGGGCACATACTTTAATCCATGCAGCTTATAATATAGTATGGAATTACTTTTTTCTTTTTTTACGTTTTCAGCTTTCTGACCCATCCGACCTCCCAAAGAATGCGTTTAGAATATTTTCCAGACTTGTTGATTACTTATGCATTGAACACATTGATTATGCCTTGGAAATAGGATTAGCAGGTAAGGGTTTGTTTTGTTTCATACTTGTACATATATGATGGCCTAGCTAGTTTAACTTATTGCTTTTTTCTGTTAAGAGTTTTGTCATGGATCAGAACAACATGGCTGCTTTCTCCAAAAAATATCACCACACTTGTTCTTGAGTTGTCTGGCATTGCAGCTCAGCCCTATTGATGTGAATGAGACTGTACGTCAATACATCACATAACCTGCGGACAAGAGTGGTTTTTGAAAAAAGGCAGCCAGGTTTTTATGATCCTAACAATGATTGTTTTCCACCTTTCCAGCAATCCCTTCTCCCGACTCTCGGAACGCCAACCTCTATTATCTGGATGTCGTACATCAAGCCAACACTATATTCCATTTATTCGATAAGCAATTTAACGATCATCTCATGCCTTTAGTAAGGTGAGTTACCAGAAATATTGACAGTGTCTATACTTAGTAGAACGGACGCCATCTTTATTCTCTTTCATGAGCAGTTCTTCTCCAAAACTGACGGAATGTCTGCAGAAAAAGAAAGAGATCATTGAACAAATGGAGGTGAAGCTAGACACTGGTATCGACAGGTGAGCAGATTACACTCAGGGCACTCATCTCATGCATTGTAAGCGCCGGTGAGCAGATCACAAGCAGGGCAGTCATCTCATACATTGTGAGCTCCGGTGAGCAGATCACAAGCAGGGCAGTCATCTCATACATTGTAAGCGCCGGCGAGCAGATCGCCAGCAGTGCAGTCATCTCATGCATTGTGAGCACCAGTGAGCAGATCACCAGCAGGGCAGTCATCTCATACATTGTGAGCTCCGGTGAGCAGATCACAAGCAGGGCAGTCATCTCATACATTGTAAGCGCTGGCGAGCAGATCACCAGCAGGGCAGTCATCTCATGCATTGTGAGCACCAGTGAGCAGATCACCAGCAGGGCAGTCATCTCATACATTGTGAGCTCCAGTGAGCAGATCACAAGCAGGACAGTCATCTCATATATTTTGAGCTCCTGTGAGCAGATCACAAGCAGGGCAGTCATCTCATACATTGTAAGCGCTGGCGAGCAGATCACCAGCAGGGCAGTCATCTCATACATTGTGAGCTCCGGTGAGCATATCACAAGCAGGGCAGTCATCTCATACATTGTGAGCTCCGGTGAGCAGATCACAAGCAGGACAGTCATCTCATACATTGTAAGCTCCGGTGAGCAGATCACAAGCAGAGCAGTCATCTCATACATTGTAAGCTTCGGTGAGCAGATCACAAGCAGGGCAGTCATCTCATACATTGTAAGCACCGGCGAGCAGATCACCAGCAGGGCAGTCATCTCATAGATTGTGAACTTCGGTGAGCAGATCACAAGCAGGGCAGTCATCTCATACATTGTAAGCACCGGCGAGCAGATCACCAGTAGGGCAGTCATCTCATACATTGCAAGCTCCGGTGAGCAGATCACCAGCAGGGCAGTCATCTCATACATTGTGAACTCCGGTGAGCAGATCACAAGCAGGGCAGTCATCTCATACATTGTAAGCACCGACGAGCAGATCACCAGTAGGGCAGTCATCTCATACATTGCAAGCTCCGGCGAGCAGATCACCAGCAGGGCAGTCATCTCATACATTGTGAGCTCCGGTGAGCAGATCACAAGCAAGGCAGTCATCTCGTACATTGTAAGCTCTGGTGAGCAGATCACAAGCAGGGCAGTCATCTCATACATTGCAAGCTCCGGCGAGCAGATCACCAGCAGGGCAGTCATCTCATACATTGTGAGCTCCGGTGAGCAGATCACAAGCAGGGCTGTCATCTCATACATTGTGAGTTCCGGTGAGCAGATCGCACTCAGGGCAGTCATCTCCTGCATTGTGAGTTCTGGTGAGCAGATCGCACTCAGGGCAGTCATCTCCTGCATTGTAAGCACCGGCAAGCAGATCACAAGCAGGGCAGTCATCTCATATATTGTGAGTTCCGGTGAGCAGATCGCACTCAGGGCAGTCATCTCCTGCATTGTAAGCTCCGGCAAGCAGATCACCAGCAGGGCAGTCATCTCATGCATTGTAAGCTCCGGCGAGCAGATCACCAGCAGGGCAGTCATCTTATGCATTGTAAGCTCCGGCAAGCAGATCACAAGCAGGGCAGTCATCTCATACATTGTAAGCTCTGGTGAGAAGATCACAAGCAGGGCAGTCATCTCCTGCTTTGTAAGCTCCGGTGAGGAGTGCATGCTCGCATTGATCAGGAGCTCCAGAATACTGCCACAGGGTGTCAAATGCCTAGTTATGAGATGCAATATCTTGACTGCTGAGTACATTTCTGAATATTTTGTCTGAACCATCTACAGGACACTAAATTGTATGATCGGGCAGATGAAACAGATATTAGCGGCTGAGCAAAAGAAAACAGATTTCAAACCAGAGGATGAGAATAATGTGTTAATTCAGTACACAAGTGTAAGTATAAGGATACTCTATTTTTCTGGATACTGACTGACTCTGCATTAGAAAGGTCCAATTCTAAAAGGGTTGTCTTGGATTAGGTGATGGCATTTTGCTAAAATATGCCGTCACTTAAAGGAGTTGTCCACTACTCGCACAACTCCTTGTCAAAGACTGTTTCCCCCAAGTAAAATAAGAATACCTTTACTCACCTCTGGTGTCGGCACTGACTCTCCTTACATTATGTCACGCAAGCCCTGCAGCCAATCAGAGGGGGCTTCACTGTCCCCTACTTCAGACATAAGTGACATCCAGAGGAAGTGAGAGCTGCAGCTCCTCTCTCATGGCCACAAAATGTTTTCTCCTTCGTCTCAGTGGGGGACACAGGACTGTGGGTGTATGCTACTGCCGCTTGGAGGCTGACACTAAGTAGATATTAAAAAAGGTTAGCTCCTCCTCCGCCGTATACACCTCGACACTAGCCGCAGGCGAACCCAGTTCATGCTTAGTGTCTGATGGAGGCACACGTCTGGTTTCATCCAGACCATTTTTTTTTTTCCCACAAAGACGAGATAGGGGCGACGGACCCTTTTGAAGGGATCCAATCTCCACAAACCATCAACGGGCGAGCACGTGGAGTGTCGCCTCCACGTACCCTCACCCGCAACATGGGACACGAATGCCGGGCTCAGCCCTGACCACCCTAGGGTATTGAAACCCTAGGCTGTACAGAGGCAAGAGGTAGTCCATGCGGCCCCCACTGCACCACCAATGCTGGACTGCGGTGCTGCAAGGAGGCGGACGGTCCCTCTCCTCATCCCCTGAAGGGATGATGGAGTTAGGGTGCCTACACCGTCTTTTTCTACAAAGCCCCCCCTCTAACCTGAGGAAGAAGGTGTGACTCCACGGTGCGGATCATGGATGGGGCAAAGAAGAGCTCCTGGAAGGGAGCCGGAGTATGGACTGTGGCGTCTAGTCTCCTGGCGGCAGCGAAAGTCCCGCCCCCTGAGGCCCGTCGACTTCCGGCGGCCCACCCCCGACCCTCAGGCGGCCACAGCCGAAAATTTAGTCCCCGGCTTCGGCCGGAAACTAGGCTGCGGTCTCAGTCTCCGCCCCCAGCAGCGTGATCTTCCGGCGGGCCCGACCCCCCACTCTCGGGCAGCCACCGCCGAAAATTTAGTCCCCGGCTTCGGCCGGAAGCTAGGTCGCGGCCAGAATCGCCACTCCCGGCAGCAAATTTAGTCCCCGGCTTCGGCCGGCGCTAGGCCGCGACCCGGGATTCCTCCCCCCAAAGGCCCTCAGCTATTTCAGGCACTCCCATTGAACTGGGCGCGCTTCCTTTGAAGTCAGGAGATTGCACCAGACAGCGGCAGCCTCCGTGGCCTCTTCTGCGCTCACTGCACGCCATTCAAGGACGTCCGGAGACACAGGACTGGGGTAAGTGCTACTACCTCCAGCCTGGTAGCTCCACTCCGCTCCGCTGCGCGCCTCTGCAATCGCTGCGCTGCACCCTATTTTTGTTCCTGTCTCAAATCATTGCGGCACATGTAGAGTATGTCCAAAAGGGCTAAGATTCACACGGTGCTGTATACCGCATGCATTGCCTGTACATTGCCGCATGCATCCCCTTTTCCGCACACCCAGGCTAATCGGGTCTGCGAAGCCTGTGACTCCGAACGTGCCCAGGAGCCCTCCCCTATAACGGAGAC
>JARQOD010000001.1:404142353-404167144 GCA_033576555.1 Oophaga sylvatica
GGCTACTAACATCTGTCCCCAGACACCCAGGAAAGACAAATCTATAATTAGATTCGCCCTTTCTGGCACTTTGCCCGTCTATTTCCATTGCCCTGTAGCGGTGGCGAATGGGTTAATATGGGGTTAAAGCCACCTTGCTATTGAAAGGTGACCTTAAGCCAGGTTAATAATTGAGAGCTGTCAATTAGACAACTATCAATTATTAATCCTATTGCATGAAATAAAAATAAAACACACACACTTTAATTAAATAATCATTTTAATGAAATAAAGACACATGTTTTTGACCATCTTTTATTTTACTGCAAAAACCATTTCCTGTAATAAAAATAAAATAAAAAAGCAAAATTATTCTTACCTATCCCATGCACAGTCAGGTCCCACGTGTGTAATCCTTCAGAAAGGGTTAATGTTTACTGCAGGGACCGCAGCTAATGCTGCAGCCTCACAGTAAACCCCAAATGAATGAGTTCCTCTCCTGCCTGACAGGAGAGTAAAGGCTGGGTGTCACATAACGATACACCAGCGATCCCGACAACGATATGCACTTGTCAGGATCGCTGGTGTATCGCTACATGATCGCTGCTGAGCTGCCAAACAGGCAGCTCAGGCAGCGATCTGGGACAGCGACACTGCGGGTAACATCGCTTAAGGGCCCGTCTCACATAGCGATATCGCTACCGAGATCGCTGCTGAGTCACTAGTTTTGTGACGCAGCAGCGAGCTCACCAGCGATATCGCTGTGTGTGACATTCAGCGACGATCAGCCCCCCTGCCGGGTATCGCTGATCGTCGCAGAAATGTCAGGACCTTTTTTTGATCGCTGGTTTCCCGCTGACAGGCACGCATCGCTGCGTGTGACAGGCGGGAGACCAGCGATCCGCTGGTAACCAAGGTACACAGCGGGTTTCCAGGCACCGCGCAGCGCTTGGAAACCCGCTGTGTACCTTGGATACCAGCTCCCTGCATCAGGGCGCTGGTATCCAAGGTACACAGCGGGTTTCTAGGCACAGCCCCGCGCCTGGAAACCCGCTGTGTACCTTGGTTACCAGCGGATCGCTGGTCTCCCGCCTGTCACACGCAGCGATGTGTGCCTGTCAGCGGGAAACCAGCGATCAAAAAAAGGTCCTGACATTTCAGCGACGATCAGCGATACCCGGCAGGGGGGCTGATCGTCGCTGAATGTCACACACAGCGATATCGCTGGTGAGCTCGCTGCTGCGTCACAAAACTAGTGACTCAGCAGCGATCTCGGTAGCGATATCGCTATGTGAGACGGGCCCTTAAGTGGAAAGCTTAATTGATTGCTTTCCACTTTCACTTCAGGTCAGCCAGGGACACAATCAGTGACGTCAGAGGGAACTGATTAACAAAAATAGGGGTTCCCTTCGAAAAAAAAATGGCGTGGGGTCCCCCCTATTTTTGTTAACCAGCCAGATGAAGCAGACCGCTGAGGCCTGGATTTTCAGGCTGTTAAGGAGCCAAGATCCATGGACCTTGCCAGCCTGATAATACTAGGCCACAGCAGTCTGCATATCTTGGCTGATTAACAAAAATAGGGGATCCCCTCGAAAAAAATTGGCGTGGGGTCCCCCCTATTTTTGTTAACCAGCCAGATGAAGCAGACCGCTGAGGCCTGGATTTTCAGGCTGTTAAGGAGCCAAGATCCATGGACCTTGCCAGCCTGATAATACAGGCCACAGCAGTCTGCATATCTTGGCTGATTAACAAAAATAGGGGATCCCCTCGAAAAAAATTGGCGTGGTGGGTAGCCCGCCCTGATTTTGTGTTAAGACCAGACCAGGACTGACAGCAGAGCACGGGTGAGGTCCGTGGTTTTTTCAAGGCTGGTTAAGGATCCAATATCCATGGACCTTGCAAGCCTGATAATACCAGGCCACAGCAGTCTGCTTAGCTTGGCTGGTTAACAAAAATAGGGGATCCCCTCGAAAAAAAAAACGGCGTGGGGATCCCCCCTATTTTTGTTAACTAGCCAAGTAAAATGCAGACTGCTGCGGCCTGGTATTAAAAGACTGTCAAGGCCCATGGATTTTGGCCCTCAACAGCCTGATAATACCAGGCTACAGCAGCCCCACATTTGGCGCATCAAAAGATGTGCCAATTGTGGCACTTTACCCGGCTCTTCCCACTTGCCCTGTAGCGGTGGCAAGCGGGGTAATAAGGGGTTATTGTCACCGTTGATTGCACGGTGACAATAAGCCCGGTTAATAATGGAGAGGCGTCAATAAGACACCGATCCATTATTAATCCCAAAGTTATTAAATGTATAAAAAAAAGACACAGCAAGAAAAAAGTCTTTTAATGAAATAAAAGAGACAACACAGTTTTCATTAATTTTATTACTCTCTCATTCCTGCGACGCCATCGATCTCCTGTAAAAAAGAAAAAAAAACAAACCAACAGTATACCACCTGTCCGACGCAGTCCATAGTAACGACAGTCCCACGACGATCCAGCTCTGCTACATCGCAATGACAGGCAGAGCCTGACATCCCGGCGCAGCACAGCTGATTACCTGCTTCCCCGGCGGTGACGTCATCGGACTGACTGCTTTACAGCCGAGATTACCCAGCAGTCACTGCAGTTATCGCGAGAAACTGCATGTGACCGCCGGGGAAAGAAGATTGCGGCCATGAAGCAGTGCAGGACGTGACCGCCGGAGATCTTCTGCCGGGTAAGTGCCGCTGACTCCTGACAGACCCGACCGACGGACAGTGACAGTGACATCCCGATTCCGGTATCCGATAAGACGAAAATATCGGAACTCGGAATCGGAATTCCGATACAGCTAATATCGGCCGATACCCGATATTTGCAGTATCGGAATGCTCAACACTAGTCTTTACAGAAGAATATGGATCTTCTAAAGGAAAATCTGGAATCGGCTCAAGAAAGGTACAAGAAAGCAGCAGATAAATTTCGTAAACCTGCACCAGCTTTCAAGGTAGGAGACTTGGTCTGGCTGTCAACCAGAAATCTTAAGTTAAGGATTCCATCGTCTAAGTTGGGACATAAGTACATTGGACCCTATAAAATCAGTAAAATTATAAGTGCCGTTGCTTGTCGTCTTCAACTGCCCAGAACTATGAGAATCCACCCTGTCTTTCATGTATCCCTACTAAAGGCTGCGACACCCAATACGTTTCCTGGACGTTCCTCTCCTTGCCCTGACCCAGTGCTAGTCGATGGTCAGGAAGAATTTGTGGTGGAAAGGATTTTAGATTCCAGGTTGTATAGAAATCAGTTACAATATCTGATTAAATGGCAGGGCTACCCAGTGGAGGACAACTCATGGGAACCGGTCAATAACGTTAATGCTCCTCGCTTGCTCCGTCAGTTTCATCAGAGGTACCCACACAAGCCTGGTCTGAGGTCATCCGGAGGTTGTCCTTAAGGGGGGAGTAATGTAAGGTTCTATGTATATATTCCTGAAACTCAGTTTGTTCGTCAGCCATTTTACTTTCTGTCTTGCTGCAGCTATCTTGCCCTCAGTCAAAATGGAGTTTCCAGCTTGCATGTTCCCGCCCTGATTCTCTCCTTTGCTTCTTAAGCAGCCACAGCTGAGCAATCAGTGCTTCAGAATCTAGCCTGCAGTGAACCTGTGACTTGACTCCTGTAAGCCTTGGACCTTGTACTCCAGCTATTCCTACTGAGGAACTCTGAAGCACTTGTGGACTCTGAACCCTGCTCTTTGAAAGACCCACGTTTGCATGGACTTACGGTAACAGAGAAGAAGATCCTGAATTTGTATTGGAGAGTGATTGCTGAGCTTGGATTACTCTGGCCTGCTGTGTCTCCTGTTTCTGTGTCTGCAAACTGTGTGACTATTTCTGCCAACTTGTATGAAGTAATACAGGACTTTTCTATATCAAACCTGTGACTCCTGTGTTTTCATCGCACCCAAGCACAAGACGCTATATGAACTGTACTACATACATTACACAATCATTCCAGGAATTGGATGAGGCAAATCATACCAGAATAAGGATGAGACCAATCATTCCAGGAATGGGATGGGGCCAATCATACCAGAATAAGGATGGGACCAATCATACTAGGAATGGGATGGGGCTAATCATACCAGGAACGAGATTGGGCCAATCAAACCAGAATAAGGATGGGACTAATCATACCAGGACTGGAATGGGGCCAATCATACCAGAATAAGGATGGGACCAATCATTCCAGGAACGGGATGGGGCCAATCATACCAGAATAAGGATGGGACCAATCATTCCAGGAATTGGATGAGGCCAATCATACCAGAATAAGGATGAGACCAATCATTCCAGGAATGGGATGGGGCCAATCATAACAGAATAAGGATGGAACCAATCATACCAGGACTGGGTTGGGGCCAATCATACCAGAATAAGGACAGGACCAATCATTCCAGGAGCGGGATGGGGCCAATCATTCCAGAATAAGGATGGGACTAATCATACCAGGAACGGGATGGGGCCAATCATACCAGAATAAGGATGGGACCAATCATTCCAGGAACGGGATGGGGCCAATCATACCAGAATAAGGATGGGACCAATCATTCCTGGAATGGGATGGGACTAATCATAACAGAATAAGGATGGGACCAATCATACCAGGAACGGGATGGGGCCAATCATACCAGAATAAGGATGGGACTAATCATTCAAGGAAGAGATGAGGCCAATCATACCAGAATAAGGATGAGACCAATCATTCCAAGAATGGGATGGGGCCAATCATAACAGAATAAGGATGGAACCAATCATACCAGGACTGGGTTGGGGGCCAATCATACCAGAATAAGGACAGGACCAATCATTCCAGGAACGGGATGGGGCCAATCATTCCAGAATAAGGATGGGACTAATCATACCAGGAACGGGATGGGGCCAATCATACCAGAATAAGGATGGGACCAATCATTCCAGGAATGGGATGAGGCCAATCATACCAGAATAAGGATGAGACCAATCATTCCAGGAATGGGATGGGGCCAATCATAACAGAATAAGGATGGAACCAATCATACCAGGACTGAGTTGGGGGCCAATCATACCAGAATAAGGACCGGACCAATCATTCCAGGAACAGGATGGGGCCAATCATTCCAGAATAAGGATGGGACTAATCATACCAGGAACGGGATGGGGCCAATCATACCAGAATAAGGATGGGACCAATCATTCCAGGAACAGGATGGGGCCAATCATACCAGAATAAGGATGGGACAAATCATACCAGGACTGGGATGGGGCAATCATACCAGGATAAGGATGGAGCCATGCATACCAGGACTAGGATAGGAGCCAATCATACCAGGATAAGAATGGGGCTGTGCATACCAGAACTGGGATGGGGCCAATCATACCAGGATAAGGATGAGGCCATGCATACCAGTACTGGGATGGGGCCAATCATACAGGATAAGGATGGGGCCATGCATACTAGGACTGGCATGGAGACAATCATACCAGGATAAGGATGGGGGCATGCATAACATGACTGGGATGGGGGCCAATCATACCAGGTTAAGAATGGGGCCCTGCATACCAGGATAAGGATGAGGCCATGCATACCTGAACAAGATGGGGACCCTGCATACCAGTATAGGAATGAGGGCAATCATTCCTGCCAGGATAAGGATGAGGGGGACCATTCCTACCAGGATGGGGATGAGGGCCATGCATATCAGGATAGGGATGAGGGGACCATGCATACCAGAATAGGGATGAGGGGCCATGTGTATCAGGATGGGGATGAGGCGACCATATTTACCAGGATAGGTGATATTAAGTACAGAATTGACTACATTTTTTTGCTTCAGTTTTTTTTTTCCTAATTTCCTCCTCTAAAACCTAGGTGCGTCTTATGGTCTGAAAAATACGATAAACTTTTGACTTTGCAGTAAGTAATAAAAATGCCTTAAAACATTCTCTCTCTCATTATTCTGGCATTCGGCAAATATTAATAATTATGGTAATCCTAATTGACCAAAAAAGAGAAAGGTTTATTCTCATTTCATGTCACATATTTAGAAAAACATGCAGATGTGTCTTTTTATGTAGTGTATGGAAACTTCTGGTTTCAACTGTATATAGATAGATGAAAGATAGATAGATAGATAGATAGATAGATAGATAATTGAAAAGCTAGATAGATAGATGATAGATATTACACACAGCTCATTATGATTGTCATGTGTTTAATTATGTAAACCAATATACTGTAGCGGTGTTTGTCCTTTAACAGAGAGCTCATCCCAATATTATATTATAGCAGCGTAATTTTCCCCCTAGTACTCAGTGACAATCACTTCTTTTCATATTTCCAGTTTACTGGTATAATATCATCAATTTCCCACTGCTCATGTATCAATATAACCAGCACAAACACAAAGGTACAGAAAAATTGAATAATCCACCAACTCATCTCATATTCCAAGTTGGCCACATCTAACATGGCACCATCAATCATCAGCCAGAATAACGCACCATAGGAGCAGCGATCACACGTGTGACATGTCCGACTACGCGCAGGACAGAGCACAGAGCCGACACTGAGACATGAGTTGCAACTTGCTCTTCGTGCTGATCTCATTGGAGTCGCTGAGTAGCAGATGGCACTAATGCATTACTCTCTGATGGAAGAAGGGGGGCAGTCTTGTTTCAAGCAAATCTATTCCTGGGCACAAATCCAAAATGCCCAGTAGGCAGCAGCTAAAAGGAAGTGCTTGCTTTTAGGTTTTCAAACTATATCCCTTAATCCTGGGTGATGATTGACAATTGTGATTTAAAGTACAAGTTGCCCCACTCTAATCCAGCAAGTTTTGATGTTATTTGTGTATTTAGCACGGGCTTTATTCAACTAAAACTAAATGGGAGCTTCTGCAATTGATGCCACATTTCATGGAGAGTCAGTCTATTTACAGATTACCGAATGCAATGAATCCATTTTTCTTTTCCTTGCAATTTAAAGATCCACTTCCAGCAGCCAAATGTACAATTAAAATGCTTTTTTTTTGTCGGTGGCATCAGAAGTAGGATGCTCTGAATACAATTTAAAGCATAGCGCAGACCAGATCTATTCAATGTTATGTTAATCCTGAATTTATAAATGTAACATTCCTCTTCATTTCCATTTACTTGTGTCTAAAATGTATTAAAGCTCCAACAGTATGATGGTTTATGTGCCAAGAACCCTTGCATTATACCTTGTGGTGTAATGACCCTGATGCAGCTAGGGGGCACTGTGTATGGCCCTCGGGATATGCATGGAGGCATGTGATGGATGGACATTATGTATCACAGAGGTGGGGTGGCCCTGTGATGGAAGCCTGAGCATTTTTGTTCAGCAGATATACTGCTGAGAGTTTGGCTATATATTGGGAGGCTTCTAGGTGACTAGGAGAGCTGGGCGGGTCCAGTCACCTACAAACCCACCCAAAGGGCTTGTGTCTAAATACTCGGGATGAAACCTGTATGTAATATGTGTATCTGAAGGACCTGTGATGAAGTCATGGTCAGGTGACCTGACCATGTGATCCTGACCTCACAGGTGGGCAGGGTTACACCTATGTAAGAAGTGTGCTTGGCACCTGTTAGAGAGTGTTGTGGGAGTCTGTGAGTGTGAACAGACTTCCATGTATGTGTCCTGGCGGGACATTACAGAGAGGACTCTGTGTCTATGAGGAGTGAGGCTCCAGACGGGAGCTGAAGTACTGAAGACTTGTACTATATGTGCTTTGAGGTTTATGAAGCAATAAACCATGAACTTTTGATATAAAAGTGCGTCCTGATTACCTCTGTCGCAGCTGAGTGAGTTGGAAACCTTACAATTGGTGGATGGAATGCTGGCAGCGACCCAAGGAGCACATGTTCCAGGACTGGGAATGAGGAATCGGATGCAGGAACGGACGGTCTGTGAAAACCGTGAGTGTGACCAGTGGTCACGAATAAACTGTGCATTTATGTTTATGTGGTGCCTCTGAAGATATGAGGTATCTGAAGACGCTGTTAAGCAGTGGTGACAGACAGGAGTCTGTGTTATGTTGACCGGGGTCATTGAAAAGTGAAGTAAGAAAAAAAAAAAAAAAGCATGCTGAGAAGATACCTCAGAGGAGGTGTCCGGAAACCTGCGTGGCCAGCAGGTAACAGACAGGTGTCTGTGTTGTACTGACGGGTCAGTGAGACTGTTTTTTCCTTTGTGGGATGCCTCTATGAGAAAGGAGGTGTCCGGAAAATCTCTGTGGCCAAGAGTAACAGACAGGAGTCTGTGTTGTGCTGACGGGTCAGTGAGAAAGACTGTATTTTTTGTGTTTGCTGGGTACCTCTGAGGCTGAGGTCTCCAGGAACCTGTGTGGCTGAAGCCAACAGGGGACGGTTTTGACAACCGTGTTGGGCTGATCGGGATCAGTGAGAAGAGTTGGTGAGAAACGATTTTTTTTTTTTTTTCTTTTTGGTGTTTTTTTTCCTTCTGGAACACGTGTGAGGTGTGTGCTGTGGCTCATGGAGTCATGAAGGTGACAAGCGGCTGGCTGTGACTCGTGGGGTCACGAAGGTGACAAGCGGCAAGACAGCGCAGCGTGCAGAGACTTATGGTAGCAAGAGCTACAGTGACTTGCAGCAAGAGGTTCTGCAGCAGCAAGAGCTGCAGTGGCAGCAGCGGCTTGTGCGCGGTAGCCGGAGGTGCTGGCGGGTGGTGGCAGTACCAGCAGGAGCTGGTGAGGTACCATAAGGACTTCAGGTCCAGAGTGGATGACCTCTTAAAGTGACGGTACCAGCCCCGAGAGACATAAGGGTCTGTACGAACTGGGGTCTGGTAGAGCCGTAGCAGAGTCCACGGTGTATAACCCAAGGAGGGGTGATGGCCCAAAAGGGGGCGGAGTCCCAAAAGGGGGTGGCAACCCAAAAGGGGATGATGTCCCAAAAGGGGGCGGAGTCCCAAAAGGGGGCGGCAACCCAAAAAGGGGCGGATGGAAAAAAGGAGGTGGAGGATCCCAACGTTAAAGGGGAGGTCCAGACAAACTGTTGCCCAGGGCAAATATGTTATATGTGTCCAGTCTGCCTTAGGAACTATCCACCCGGCACACTACTACGGGGGTGTGCCCTGCAGATAAACCATGAAGACGTGGTGGGTCTGGTCGACTCGGGGAGTCTGGTGACTCTAGTGAGGGTTGCACCTGACGGGTTTCAAATACCTGGAAGAAAGGTCGGCGTCACCTGTATCCATGGGGACACTAAGAATTATCCAGTGGCCAGGGTGGTCTTTGAGACAGGCTGGGACATTGCAGGACAGGATGTCGCTATAGTACCTAATTTGTCGTGTCCACTGGTCATAGGGCGGGACTCTAAACTGTACTCAGGCTTGTGGGACAGGGGAGTTCCTCTACAGCAGGAGGGAGGCCTCTCTACTGTTGGGGTGGCAGACATTGGGACAGTGACACCTCCCAAAACTGACAAGTCAGACGGTGACACAGGAGGAAAGGATGCTTCTGCCCGACTTACTGACATGATGTCATCTGAAATGTATGATAGTAGAACCAATGACGATCTGGTAGATAAGACCTCTAGAACGGACACCCGGTTAGAGGGTAACGGGAGGGGCCCCGAGAGTGACTCCTGTGCAGACTGTGACTCGACTGCAAGGGAAAGCGAGTGCAGTAACGTGGAGCCGAGTAAAAGTGGCCGATCTTCCTCTCGCCGCAGGGGCCGCGGAAAGGCAGGACAGGCTACATCCGCTAAGAAGAGAAATGATGAGGAAGAGTCAGGGTCAGGTACTGGTCAGGTTACTGTCCTTGATAAAGAGGCCATGTTATCTCTGACAAATCCAGCACAGAGGTAGGACCGGAGGTAGAACAGACCTGTAGTAGATCCACATCTGCAATGCCCGGAAAGGGTGAAATGGTTCAGTATGATGAAGGCTCCAGAGTACCGGAGGCAGAGCTGGAGCTCTCTGAAGTTACTAAGAGTCGTGAGACAGTTGAAGCTGCGGATGCCGGAACAGGCGAAACTCTGAAGAAGCAGAGTGTGAGTGGACAAGAGTGCCCATCTGAAATTGTGGTTAAAGAAGTGATGGTGCGACATGTGCTGGCTAAAAGAGAGCAGGACCGGGAGATAGAGCTGTGTAAAGAAACAGTGAAAGAGGCAGTCAAGCAGGAAAGGGTCCTGAGACGAATGATTGAGCACAAAGTGGAGGAGCTGGAGAAGGAAGTCTCTAAGCTCAGAGATAATCTGTCAGCGTGTAAGAGTATGAACAAGGCTCTATGGAAAGAGACGGAGGTGCTCAGAGAGGCCCAAGAGAAACATCAGCAGGAGTGTCGCTGCTTGGCAGAAGAGCGAGATGAAGTTCTCCGAGAGCTCAAGATGGAGGAGGAGACTGGTGCCCAGCTCCAGAAATCCACGGGAGACGAAGTACAGCAAGCGAAGTGCCACGGAGATGGCCACATAAGAAATGCTGAGGTCTTGGAGAACTGTACTAATGTTCAGGAAAAGGAGACATCGCTTTTCAAATGTGTAATAGAGATACCAGAAGACCTGCGAGAAGTGTGTGCCAGTGAGGAGGTGCATGAGGCCTTTAGAAAAGCGGTAGAAGCATCTAGTGTGAACTGGGTGCCAGAGATGAAACAGTTAGTCATACTGTCGACTAGGGAAGTCACAATGAAGCGGGTGGCTATCCTGAGGGACATGCACCTACATTGTCTCCGCACAAAGCAACTGGTCCTGTTGAGAAATCACGAAGCCACTCGACGTTTGGAGCAAGCCAGAAAGACTCAAAATCAGCTTGGCTTGATGGAAGACATCGTTCAAGTGCCCAGAGGTCTGGTGAAGAAGGTCATCGGAAGACTCGGGAAAGTGATGCAGGAGATGGTAAATAAGTCTGGTGTGACGAGAGTCAGGATTCCGGTTGATGACGAAGTCCAGGTCAGGGGTGAAGACGGGATAGTTCCGTTCCTCGTTGTCGGATCCAGAGAGAGCCTTGGGTATATCCGGATGCTCCTGGAGTATCGTGTGTCGTACCTGAGAGAAGTAGAGCAGCTACGACTTGAGAGGGAGCAGGTCAACAGAAACATACGGGAAATGGAAAGAAGATGGTCTCCACCTTCAACCCGTGGTATTGAGAGGCGAAGAGGTTCGCTTAAGACGAGAAATCCTCAAGCTGGAGATAATACAGGAAATAGTGATGCCTCAGTTAGCTCAGTGATGAGTGACCTAAGCAGGAGAACCTGTAGTGGACGAAATGGAAAGGACTCAGACCAGACAGGACGTATGGGTGCAAGTGAATTGCGACGCCGTACTGACCGCTGGGGATGCGGGTGGTCTGACAGGGGGGCCTCGTCAGCAACAGATGTGACAGAGTCGGAGGACAGACGCCTACCAAAGAGATTAGTAGCAGGGTCCGACTTAGAGAGACGGTTTGACTGGCAGAGACGACCGAGATGGATCTCTGGTCGGGGGGAAAAGTGTTCAACCCCACAAGTTTGAACAGAGGGGGGAGGTATGTGGTGTAATGACCCCTGATGCAGCTAGGGGGCACTGTGTATGGCCCTCGGGATATGCATGGAGGCATGTGATGGATGGACGTTATGTATCACAGAGGTGGGGTGGCCCTGTGATGGAAGCCTGAGCATATTTTGTTCAGCAGATATACTGCTGAGAGTTTGGCTATATATTGGGAGGCTTCTAGGTGACTAGGAGAGCTGGGCGGGTCCAGTCACCTACAAACCCACCCAAAGGGCTTGTGTCTAAATACTCGGGATGAAACCTGTATGTAATATGTGTATCTGAAGGACCTGTGATGAAGTCATGGTCAGGTGACCTGACCATGTGATCCTGACCTCACAGGTGGGCAGGGTTACACCTATGTAAGAAGTGTGCTTGGCACCTGTTAGAGAGTGTTGTGGGAGTCTGTGAGTGTGAACAGACTTCCATGTATGTGTCCTGGCGGGACAATACAGAGAGGACTCTGTGTCTATGAGGAGTGAGGCTCCAGACGGGAGCTGAAGTACTGAAGACTTGTACTATATGTGCTTTGAGGTTTATGAAGCAATAAACCATGAACTTTTGATATAAAAGTGCGTCCTGATTACCTCTGTCGCAGCTGAGTGAGTTGGAAACCTTACAACCTTCACTCACAGAACGTCAGATACATGCCGCAATGTATAACACAATCAAAATCAGAATTTACCAAGAACCGTCATACATGGCAGACCTTGGAGATGGAAGGAATATTGTTAGATACATTAATATTTACTCATATGATGATGGGGGTTTATTATACTAGCCCAACACTAATATACATCATAAAACATACCCATATGAAGACCTGGCGGATATGCTGCATATCATGGATCCGGCCTTGTTTAAAGAGATTAGAATTTTTTTTTCAAAAATGTTTCATCATTATTCTGCAAATGTAGAAATAAACTTAAAAGTAGCATATAATCAGAAAATGTCATTGTTAAAATTGTGATTTTGTGTTAAATGGAATTTTTTTTACTTGTTGCTAATGTTTTTTTTTCAGTTCTCCATATCACTATCTTTATAGAAAAATAAATTGCAAATCTTGTAATTTTCACACTAGGCCTTATACAGTGAGTCCGGAAAGTATTCAGACCCCTTTAAATTTTTCACTCTTTGTCTCATTGCAACCAGTTGGTAAATGCAAAAAAGTTCTTTTATTTCTCATTAATGTACAGTACACTCTGCATCCCATCTTGACTGATAAAAACCAGAAATGTAGAAATTTTTGCAAATGTATTAAAAAAGAAAAATTGAAATATCACATGGTCATAAGTATTCAGACCCTTTGCTCAAACACTCATATTTACGTCACATGATGTCCATTGGGCACTGTAGGTGTGTTTACTGTCCTCCACTCCCTGCCGACTTTGCTTCCCCATTGACTTGCATTGGGTTTCATGTTTCAGTAGGACCTATGACTTTTGCCGATAGTCGGCTGATTTCGTCCGACTTTTGTGAAAGTCGGGTGGTCCGAAACCCGACTCGACCCTCCCGGAGGCAAAGTCGCTCATCTCTAGTCATAAGTATTCAGACCTTTGCTCAGACACTCATATTTAAGTCACATGCTGTCCATTTCCTTCTGATCCTCCTTGAGATGGTTCTACTCCTTCATTGGAGTCCAGCTGTGTTTAATTAAACTGATAGGACTTGATTTGTAAAGGCACACACCTGTCTATATAAGACCTCACAGCTCATAGTGAATGTCAGACCAAATGAGAATCATGAGGTCAAATGAACTGGCCAAGGAGCTCAGAGACAGAATTGTGGCAAGGCACAGATCTGGCCAAGGTTACAAAAGAATTTCTGCAGTAATCAAGGTTCCTAAGAGCACAGTGGCCTCCATAATCCTTGAATGGAAGAAGTTTGGGACCACCAGAAGTCTTCCTAGACCTGTCCATCAAGCCAGTCTGTGCAATTGTGGGAGACTGGGGCAATCGTGGGGCAAGCAGGGGGGGCCCACTCATGGGCGACGGCACTGGCACAGGGACCCTCATAGTACGCCGGTGTCTCTGACGGCAAGTGGGCCCCCCTACCGTCAGAGACACCGGCGTACTATGAGGGGCCCTGTGCCAGTGCCGTCGCCCACGAATGGGCCCCCCACCTGCTCAGGGCACCGGCACTTGCCCGGGTGCGCCAGTTGCTGACGCCGGCCCTGGGGGTGGCGGAAAACCAATTAGGGAGGTGGAAAAACTGGCATATGTTGAGGTGTAGGCTGGACGTTCAGCAGCTGCAAATGGAGGAATTGGAGAAGTCGGAGGAAGAGGAGGACAAAGCGAGCCATTTTGCTGGCAAACTATGTGTCATCAGGGGAAGGTGGTACAAAATGCTTTGAAACCCAGGCATGGTTCATTTTAATGAAGATGAGTACACCAACATTTTGGGCCGACAGCCGGGTCCTTCTTTCTGTCAGGATTGATCCAGCAGCACTGAAGACTCTTTCTGATAGCACACTACCAGCAGGGCAAGCAAGCTCCTGTAAGGAATATTGTGCCAATTCAGGCCAGGTGTCCAGTTTACAGGCCCAGTAGTCAAAGGGGAATGACCTGTGAGGGAGAACATCGATAGGGGAGGAGAGGTAATTTTGAACCATAGTTGACAACTGCTGTCTCCTGTCTGTTGCAATTGGTTCAGTATTACCAGTTGTGTGAGCGTTACTCGAGAAATCAGTCCACAACATGGTCATGAAACCCGTCTCCAACGCCACTTTGGCTGTGTGCACCACGAACACCTCTTCCATTTGGCCCAGTACGGCTCGTGGTAGAACCTGCACCGCTGCTGTGTGCTGGGAATGCCTCTAACAAACGGTTTACCAGAGTTGCTTGTTTGTCCGCCAATATTATCTCTAGGTTCTCCTGTGGCATGATGTTCTGTAATTTGCCTTTACAGCATGGATCAAGGATGCTGGCCAATCAGTAGTCCTCATCCTTCATAATTTTGGCAATGCGGGGGTCCCTGTTTCGGATCCGCAAGACATAATCACACATTTGGGCCAATGTTCCAGGTGTCAATGATGCACTGACAGTGGTGGGTGGAGGAGCACTTTCTGCCAAATCCACATCCCTCCAGTCACGCACAAACCCTGTACCTGACCTTGGCAAGCCAACATTTTCTCTTGCCCCCTGAGAAGCATCCTCTTCCCCAAAATAATCATCCTCCTCCTCCTCCTCCTCTTACTCTTCTTCCTCCACCTCGTCCAGGACAGTTCCCTGAGCAGACAATGGCTGACTGTCATCAAGGCTTCACTCCTCCTCTTCCTCCTCCGCTGCAGACGCCTGATCCTTAATGTGCGTCAAAGTTTGCATGAGCAGACACATAAGTGGGATGCTCATGCTTATGATGGCGTCGTCTGCGCTTACCAGCCGTGTGCATTCCTCAAAACACTGAAGGATTGTAAAGAGGTCTTTCAGCTTTGACCACTGCACACCCGACAACTCCATGTCTGCCCTCAAACTGCCTGCCTGTGTATCCTCCCACAAATGCATTACAGTCTGCCTCTGTTCGCACAGCCTCTCAACCATGTGCATGGTGGAGTTCCACCTTGTTGCAACGTCTATGATTAGGCGGTGCTTGGGAGGTGGAGTGATCACTGCAGCCTCTGCATATGACTGGAGTCTACGGGCAAGCGACAGATGTGCGCGCACAGTCTTCGCACCTTATGGAGCAGGGCTGTTAACTCCGGATAATTATTTAGGAAGCACTGCACCACCAGGTTCAAGGTGTGAGCCATGCAAGGTATGTGTCTGAGTTTTGCCAGGGCTATGGCAGCCACAAAATTACGGCCGTTATCACTGACTACCTTGCCTGGCTCAAGATGTAGACTGCACAGCCATGACTCAGTTTCTCGCTGCAAGTAGTTGGCCAGTACCTCCGCAGCGTGTCTGTTGTCACCCAAAGACATCATCTTTAAAACAGCCTGCTGACGCTTTCCACTAGCTGTTCGATAGTGGGACACCTCGTGTACAACACTGGCAGCTGCGGATGGAGTGCTCGTGCGGCTGCGCTCTGTCGACGAACTTTCGCTTCTGGAGGAGGAGGAGGAGGGTCGAACGCCTACAGCCAACTGTTGCCTATATCATGGGCTAGGCAGCACTGTCCCACCGCCGCTGTCCCCTGTGGACCCTGCATCCACCACATTAACCCAGTGCGCAGTGATGGACATGTAATGGCCCTGGCCCATGCATCTGTTGTGTGGTGCACCTTTCCACTCACTGATTGTTTGAGTGCATGGATAATGCGGTCTTTCACATGGAGGTGGAGGGCAGGGATGGCTTTTCTAGCAAAGAAGTGCCAACTGGGTAGGTCATAGCACTGGACAGCGTAGGCCATGAGCTCTCGGAACGCTGCGCTTTCAACCAAACGGAATGGCATCACTCCAATGAGATCAGTTTGGCAATGTAGGCGTTCAAAGCCAGTGTACGTGGATGAGAGGATGAGTACTTTCTTGTCCTACTCAGAGTGTCTGCTAGGGTGAGCTGGACTTGAGAGCTGCATATGGGGGATCTAGCGGTGGACATGGCGGACTGAGAGGGAGTTGGTGATGGTGATGGTGGTGGTGGTGATGGCCTAGATTCAGTCTTTCGTTGGAAATACATTGTGATTCCCTGACTGCTTTGGCTTTGCGACGACACCTCAACATTTTTTGCTGGTGGTGTGCTTACCGGTGGGCTTACAGTGGGGGAAGCGATGTAGCATTGCTGGCTACCTTCAGTTGGAGCAGGTGCACGTGTGCAACCTGAGGTTTTGTAGTCCGTCCACGCTTACAAGTGCATGGTGTTTAAATATCTAAGCATGTAACTGGTATTCAACTTTAGGAGATTTTTCCCTCGGCTAAAGGTCTTTCCGCACTTCTTACAGATAACCTTTGCATCATCAATGGGATTTTGGTCAAAAAAGTGCCACATTGCACTCTTCCTACTATGGGATAAATTTTCAGGGCTTGCACGCTGTGCTAATTTGACCTTCTGGCCAAGCTGTCCTGCAACTCTTTTTGTTTAATTAACACGTTTTTGGACTGCTACGGGCCTGCCAGATAACTGCAGCTGCGATGTCGATGCATGCTGCGGATCCTCCTCCTCTTCTGAGCTATTGCCAGTGGCACCCTCTTCCCCCACTGGTTGACAATCCGGGTCAACAACTGGGTCATCCATCACCTCCTCTTCAGTTTCATCTGCACCTTCCTCTGTGTCACCGTGTAAGGTGGTATAGTTTGTGGGAAGGTGCACCTGAGTTTCATCAGGGTCAGAATCTGGCTCAGTAGACTGCGAGGGCAATACAGTGCTCTGGGTGAATGTACCAGCAGAATCATATAGCAGTGGCTGTGCATCAGTGCACTTCATGTCAAATTCATCTTGGACTGGGGAATTCAGGATTTCACTTGATAACCCAGGCATGGTATGTGAAAAGAGCTCCAGGGAGTAATCTGAAGTGTGGCCTGCCGCATCCTTCACTTTTGGTGGGGGTGAAGGACACAAGGAAAGGTGTTGTTCCTGACCTGGAACCTGCATTGACGACTCAGTGCTTGCAGTTTTTGAAACTTCAGAAGAGGAGGCGATAGAGCTGGAGGCTGTATCGGCAATGTAAGCCAAAACCTGTTCCTGATGCTACGGCTTTGAAAGCAGTTTACCTACTCCCAGAAAAGGGAACCATCCAGGCCTTCTGGAGCCAGACGATGACGCAGGCTCAACACCTCCTGCCTTAGGTGCTATTGTGCTTTTGGCACTACCAACAGATGCACCACCACCACCATCAGTACCAGCTGGCGCCCCCTGCCCACGTCCATGTCCTCTTCCACCATACTTCCTCATGTTTGGGAAAATGTACCAAAAATACCAGCTGATATATGGTACTATATCAGAAGCGTACGGCTGTATACAGTGTAGGGGAAAATTTAAATCTCCGTATATATTTCAGAGTCACACACAGACGCTCACTGAGTATGGATTTGACCGTAATACAAAAGGCAGAAAAACGGTACTGTATCAGAAGTGGACAGCTGTATACGGTGTAGGAAAAAATTTAAATCTCCGTATATATTTCCGGAGTCACACACAGACGCTCACTCAGTATGGATTAGACCAGAATACAAAAAGCAGAAAAACGGTACTGTATCAGAAGATACCAGCTGTATACTGTGAATGGGAAAATTTAAATCTCCGTATATATTTCCGGAGTCACACACAGACGCTCTCTCAGTATGGATTTGACCGTAATGCGAAAGGCAGAAAAAAGGTACTGTATCAGAAGGGTACAGCTGTATACAGTGTAGGGGAAAATTTAAATCTCTGTATATATTTCGGAGTCACACACAGACGCTCACTCAGTATGGATTTGACCGTAATACAAAAGGCAGAAAAACGGTACTGTATCAGAAGATACCAGCTGTATATGGTGAAGGGGAAAATGAAAATCTCCGTATATATTTACGGAGTCACACACAGACGCTCTCTCAGTATGGATTTGATTGTAATACAGTACAGTTTCTCTGCCTTTTGTATCAGAAGATACCAGCTGTATACGGTGAAGGGGAAAATTAAAATCTCCGTATATATTTCCGGAGTCACACACAGACGCTCTCTCAGTATGGATTTGATTGTAATACAAAAGGCAGAAAAAAGGTACTGTATCAGAAGGGTATAGCTGTATACAGTGTAGGGGAAAATTCAAATCTCCGTATATATTTCCGGAGTCACACACAGACGCTCACTCAGTATGGATTTGACCGTAATACAAAAGGCAGAAAAACGGTACTGTATCTTAAGATACCAGCTGTATACGGTGAAGGGGAAAATTTAAATCTCCGTATTTATTTCCAGAGTCACACACAGATAGTCAGCATTTATTTATCCGTGATACCAGCCGGTACACGGTAGTGTGTGAGGAGCGTACAGCTCTAAACGGTGTGGGAAAAAATGAACGCTCGGTAACTGTGCAGAAAAAAAGTGTAAAAGTATTAGTGCTGTGTAAAAAGCAGTCTGCACAGCAGTGTACACACAGCAATACAGCTATCAGGCAGACTAATAACCAGCGCTGCTGCACACAAGAAAATCCTCCCCTGTCACTGCACACTAACTGTACAGCACAAGCACATAAGAACTTTTATTTCCAGCCCTAACTCTCTCCCTACTGATAAACAGCGTCAGCAACCTCTCCCTACTGTTAAGATCGGCAGAAGTAAAATGGCGGTCGGCGGTCAGGGCTTTTATAGACACTATGACGCCCCCCAAAGCAAGCCAATCACTGAAATGCCCTTCTCTAAGATGTAGTGGACGCTGCCTATGTCATCTCGTTGCCCACAGTGTATGTCCTTGCTCATTGGCTGAAAAAAGGCACCTGCAAGCATTGTGGGAAAACCGACTTTGGCGCTCGTTTTGCCGAATGCATGGCCGACTTCACGCTATGGCGAGAGTCGGTGACTTATGAATCTGACCGACCTGTTTCGTTCAACTCTACTGACCAGCAGATGCATGTAATGCAAGCTTGCCAGTTAGCTCTAGCGCAGGTTAGCTTCCAAGCCCCTCTACCAGGCCCGATAGTTCCTCCCGCACCTGCCACCCCTCCAGTCATTGTCCCTCCTCCCCCTCCTGTACAATACCAGCTTCCTGCCCCGTACCAGCTTCCTGCCCCATACCGGTTCCCAACCACAGCATCTGTGCCTCCACTCCCTGCCCAACCGGTACTCTCTGCCCAACCTGTACTCCCTGCCCACTACCACCAGTCTCCTTCCACACCAATCATGCCCCAAATACAACCCTATTCTCCACCCACCACCTCTTCTGTCTCCCAATCCCTCCATCCACCCCTCAAACCTTACCAAATCCCATCCCTACTCCCAGTTTTTTGTACACCCTTCCTCTTGGTTTCTCCACTCCTTCACCTTCTGTTTTACCTTCCGATCCGTCACCACCACAATCCGCTCTCCATAGTCCCACTGTCGAAGTGGTCCGATCTGTCAGCCCCTCCAGTAATATCTCCACCCAAAACTATCTTAATTTATAATTATTTAATAAATAAGAATATATTTTTTAATAAAAATCTTTATTGTCTTTCATTTATTTAAGGATAAGGTACAATACTTTGGGTAACAAGGTACAAAACTTGGAGTAACAAGGTACAAAACTTTGGTTAATAGAAAAAATTCATGGTGTAATCACTAATATGAAATCTGCAATAAGTTTGGTACTCCAACATACATTATATCAAAAGACAAAGATATCAAACCATCTCATCCTGCCATTCTACCCTTCCTTGAGGTGAAATAAAGTACTCTGCAAATTTGTCCCTCATTCTTGAAACTACCACAGGACTTCGAAAAGTAATATTCTGATAATCATACAAGGAGGTTTCTACCAAATTTTCATTCATGGCAATCTGTTCCTTGCATATTAGGAAATTGTGCAGGACCACACAAGCTTTCACCACCTCATCCACAGTGTGAGTCTTCAGGTTAATAGCGGTCAGCGGAACTCGCCATTTGGATGTGAGAATGCCAAAAGCACACTCAACCATTCTTCGCGCTCGTGTTAAGCGATAATTAAACTCTTTTCGTTGGCTTCAAGCCACTACTTGCATATGGCTTCAGCAGGTGTTGCGAGAGTTGGAAAGCTTCATCTCCAATACATACAAACGGGATTGGTGTACCAGAGGTTTCAGGCAGTGGTCTTGGTGGTGGAAATTGGAAGCTGTTTCCATATAAATGATGCCCCATTGCAGATGTGGTGCCCCTGAGGGTTCAGTCGCCACAGAGGTGTTGCATCTCATCCAGAGGTGTGACACCCCACTCCCAGGTAAGGAGGGAGCACCTCCTTAGACTCCAACACCTGCATCCAACACACACCATATCAGCTGGTCATATGGACGTACCCTAATGGAGGATGGTCTCATACCAGGCTGGTTAGCAAGGGGTGTATGGGTGGGTGGAGTTTAGTCAGCAGTAAGAGGAGAAGAGAAGTTAAGAAAGAGAACACTTCGTGTGAGGAGAGGTGGAGAGGAGAGCTAGCCTTTAGGAGCTCGTCCTCTGATAGAAAGAAGCAGATTGAGGAGCTTCTGGAGCGCATGAGAAAGGGTCCAAGGGCACGGAGCTTGTACTTTATTGCCGTGGCCCTAAAGGGACCAGGCCAACAGGGACCGGCCCCTAGACTAGTGGGAAACCAACGGGCCCCGCTAGTAAGCCGGCGGTGGTGATCACTTTACGGGTCACTCCTACCAACCACCAGCACTACCTCCGGGTAGGAAACTATATAGGGCCAAGGACGCACAGAATTAATCTGTTACCCAACAGGGTCCGCAGCTTCTGGACTGAGAGACTGCGTGGTGAGGTGCTAGGAAGAGAGGAGTGGAATAGCACAGAGAGAAGGCAAGGAAAGGACATACACAGAACGGGAGTCTTGGGCAAGTGTGACCGATCTACCTGGGGGTGGCTGAGCCCCTCGCCCGGAGGACACAGTACCAGGTGGGCATCTGTATTACTGGTGACAGAACTGTGAGTAAACCTTGAAACTGCATTTGGACTGTCTTCTGGAATTATTTCAGCCACACATGTCTCTCTCTGCTACATTCATCAGCACCATTCCTCAAATATATAACATCTACCTGCCCTGGAAGGACATAGCCTCACCTGTAGGAGGTTTACCAACTAGCTGCACAACACCATCCCTTCTAGAGGACCTGCACAGCAGCGCTGGTCATCCTGACCAGACACTACAGGTGGCGTCACGAATCACTACATAAACTTTATCCCCTGTATTTATCCCCTTTTTGGTGAGCGCCCAGGGCCACGGGCCGGGTCGTTGCTGCCGTGACATTCCCCATAGAAGTCAACAGGCTCGGTACCGAGTACCCCACGGCCCTGGCGGGCGACTCACAGACAATTTAAATACTTGAGTGTTATTGGAGCGGACATAGGCCCCAATATCCACCGCTATGAACTTGTATTGTGCATCTGCAATGGCCATAAGCACGATGGAGAAATACTTCTTATAATTAAAATATTCAGAGCCAGATGCAGCTGGATTGACGATCCGAATATGTTTACCGTCCACTGCACCCAAGCAATTGGGAAACTGACAAATTTTTTGAAAGTTTTCAGCAAAGTCCAGCCAATTCTCCATTGTGGGATGTGGGATATATTCCTCATGTAAACAGTCCCACAATGCGCGGCAGGTGTGTTTTACAATCCCCGATATGGTGGAAATCCCGAGTCGGAATTGGAAATGAAGTGAGGAAAGGGATTCGCCAGTTGCAAGGAATCTGTTAAAAAAGGCAAGGCAATAATTACTACAAACTACCAGCAACAACATTACAGTTATAAGTCTGCTTTAACAGGAGGAGATACAATAAAAATGGCTTACCGAAGAGTACCCATCAAACGCTCCGCCGGTGAAATTGAGAAGCGGCAATACGTATCATTCCTACGGATGAGGTCTCCAACACGTGCAACCAAAAAATCAAAGTTTTCCACTTTCATCCGAACATAGTTAAAAAACTTCTCTGGGTTTCCTCTCAACTCTATATATAACGTAGAATACATGCCACGTGTCATTCTCAGTGCAGTGATTGGGTGGATCCAAAAACAACACTGGCGCAGACACATGATGCGCTGTCTTTCTCGCTCCTTTTCAAGAACGATCGCTTCCAAATGATTCGCCTCAATAGTAAAATCCACATAGATCTTCACAATGTTCGCAATCACACCTTCCATTTTTGTCACTTGCTCTACAACCTATCAAAGATGGGGTGTAGAAACACTGTATATATAGGTTTTCAGTAGCCAATAACGTTTGGGAGCCTCCCATTGGGCGTTTTTAAAAAACAGATCTGTCAAAAAACGGAAGAAACCGATGAAAAAACTGATGTGACGGATCCGTTTTTTCGCCGGATCCGCTAGTCAGATCCGTTGAAAAAACTAATCCGTCGCATCAGTTTTTCACAATCTGTGACAGATACGCCGATCCATTGAGCCAACAGGTTGTGACTGACTGCAAAAAACTGATGTGTGAAAGGGGCCTAGGTGTGTCCTGGATGCCGAGCTGAGCGGTCGCATTACTAATGTCATGGCTCAGCAGTGCAACCAGATGTAGCAGAGTTTGGTTTCATTGTTGGACATATAGATTATCAGCGGACGGGTGAGGAATACCTTGAATTTTTGTTTTTATTTTGATCTTAATAAATGGGTAAAAGAGGGAATGTGTTGGGGAGTGTTTTGTTCAATTAAAGGACTTTTTTCTGAGTGTGTCTTTATTAATTTTGTCTATGGGGTTAGTAATGGGGTTGTCTGATATACACCTCTCCCTTACTAACCAATGGGCTTGAGGTCAGCAGACATAACACAACTGACATCAACCCCAAAACCATTACCCCACTTTGCACCGCACCAGGGCAAGCGGGAAGAACCAAGGTTAAGTGCTAGAATTGGCGCATCAAGTGGATGTGCTATTTCTGGGGTGGCTGAGGGCTAGTGTTATTAGTCTTGGAAGGGGCCCCTTCCCAGCCTTTTAATAGCATCTTGTTTAGCCTTTGCTGGTTTTTACAAATAGGAGGGACCCCTCATCCTTTTATTTGAGTCCCCCTTTTTAATAACCAGTAAAAGCTATGTAGACAGCTGTGAGCTGATATTAATAGGCTACAAAGCTTCATGGATATTGGTCTCTTCCTAAAATAATAATGCCAGCCCCCAGCTATCTGCTTTCCCTCGGCTGCTTATTAAAATAGGGGGGACCTCAGGTCATTTATTTTTTTTTATTAAAAAGTACAGTAAAATACACACCCAAGGTAACCTTAGTTAACAGCCTCCAGGTGTTCCAGTAGCTGGAAACTGCAGTAACCTTAAAGTCTCCCTTAAGGTTTCCAGGCCTTGTTGCTTAAGGTTACCTAAGTTTACAGCCACCGGGTCTCACATGCTGGACTGATAAGTGTCGGAATGCCGAGATCCGGACTTGCGGTCGTTCATCAGCATGGCACTGGTGCTGTACAGCATGAGAAACAGCTGCTATGAACTCAGGTGACCTTACAGTAAGTTTATCTCAGTTCACAGAGGCACTGCCCTCATGAGAACCAGGCACTGTGAACGGAAATAAGCTTACTGATGTCACCTCAGTTCCCAGAAGCCAGGTCTCCAGGAGTGCAGCATGACACCCAGCAGTTGCTGCTTCTGTGAACGCAGATCCATATACTGGATGTATGGACTTCGCCATGGGACCTCACTATTATGGAATAACTGCTGACAGGTGATGATTACTTTGATTTTTTTATATTGATAAATGCGAAAAAAGGAGATTTGTCAGCTCTGACAAAGAACGCCATGTGTGTTTGAAACACTTTGCTACTATGCTGTCTTTTTATTGATTTTTGTACATTTTTTGCACCTTCTCCTATCAAATAAAAATTTTAAAAAAAAATCATTACTAATCCGTTACAAATCCGTGTGCTTGATGCCACCGGATAATACAAAGGTGACATCAATCCCACAAATATGAACCCCACTTGCCACTACTACAGGTCAAGTGGGAAGAGCTGGGCAAAGTGCCAGAATTGGTGCATCTACTAGATGTGCGTTTTCTGGGCAACTGTGGCCTGCTATTTTTTGGCTGGGGGGACCAATATCCATGGCCCCTTCTAGCCTGAGAATACCAGCACCCAGCTGCCTGCTTTATCAAGGCTGGTTGTCAAAAATGGGGGGGACCCCACGCCGTTTTTAAAATTATTTGTTTAAATAATTTAAGAAAACAGTGTGACGACCCCTCTATTCTTGATAACCAGCCTTGCTAACGCTGACAGTTTAGGGTTGCAGCACCAGCTGTGTTTTGCCTGGCTGGTTATCAAAAATTCAAGAGAACCCACATCGTTTTTTTTTTTTTAATTATTTACAGCACAGAAGGACAGCATTTGAGCCAGCAGCTGTTACCACCAGTCAGGCATCGGCTGATGATTACTAACCTGGTCTCAATGATAGCAGCGAGAGCAGATGGTTGCTAAGGCTATGTTTCCAAGGTTAGGAAACATTCAGGATTTGCTGCAGATTGGACGCTGCGTACCTCCACAGTGTCCAATCCGCAGCGTCCAGATGTTACAGCATAGTGGAGGGGATTTTATGAAATCCCGTCTCCACTATGCGTGCAGGGCTGCATTTGGCGGCCCTATGTACCTGGACATGCGGCACGTCTTTCCAGACTGCAGCATGTCTATTTATCTTGCGGAGATGCTCCGTCTCCGCAAGATAAATAACCCAGTCTTTGGATAGGATGCGGTGATTCTGTATGTGTTCAATGA
>JARQOD010000001.1:404167244-404188612 GCA_033576555.1 Oophaga sylvatica
ACAGATACCTCATATGTGGTCATAAACCACTGTTGGGCGCACGGCAGGGGCCCGAGGGGAAAGGAGCGCCCTTTACTTTTTTAATAGAAAATATCCCGGAAAATTTTTGGGGGGCCATTCGAAAATTTGGGGAGTCCCGTGTGGCCCCAAACATTGGGGCTCCCCCACAAGTACCCCATTTGGAAAAATAACCCCCTAAGGGAATTAACTAATGCATATGACACAAAAATCCCCATTGCTTCACAAATTGATCCTAAAAAAAAGAAAGTACTTTTTTTTTTCAAAAATTTTTTTAGCCTCAGTTTTTTTTTATTTCACATGGGCAAAATATAAAATTTGGTCCAAAATTTGTTGGCATTTTTTTCCGATACACAGATAGCTCATATGTGGTCTAAACCACTGTTTTTGGGGCACGGCGGGCCAAAGAAAGCGCCATTTGACTTTTTAATGGAAAATACTGGGGAAAATTTTAAACGGTTGCCATGTCGCATTGGAGAGTCCCTTTTGGCCTAAACATTGGAGCCCCCCACAATTACCCCATTTTTTGGAAAATAGACCCCCAAGGGAAATTTTTCTAATCAAGTGAGCAATTTGAACCCCCCGGTGCTTCACAAATTTATCCGTAAAAAAAAAAAAAAATTTTTTTTTTCCAAAAAATTTCTTTTAGCCTCATTTTTTTTTTTTTTTCCCCATGGGGAAAAAGTATAAAATTGGCCTAAAAATTTTTTGGGCAATTTCTCCTGAGTACACAATCCCCCCAATTGGGCAAAACCCCTGTTTGGGCCACCGGGAGGGCCAAAGGGGAAGAGCGCCATTTGACTTTTTTTTAAAAAATATGCGGAAAATTTTTGCGGTTGCCATCGCATTTGGGGAGTCCCCCGTGTGCCTAAACATTGAGCTCCCCCCCCCGGACCCCATTTTGGAAACTAACCCCCAAAACTTTTCTAGATGCATATGAGCCTTTGAACCCCCCGGTGCTTCACAAATTGATCCGTAAAAAAAAGAAAAATTTTTTTTCACAAAAATTTTTTTTACCCCAGTTTTTTTCATTTTCACATGGGGAACAGTAAAAATTTGGGTCCTAAAATTTTTTGGGCAATTTCTCCTGATACACAGATAAACCCCAATTGGGGCATAAACCACTGTTGGGGGCCCCGCAGGCTAGAAGGGAAGGACCCATTTACTTTTTTTAAGGAAAAAAAATGCCATGTCGCTTTGGAATCCCTGTGTGGCCTAAACATTGGAGCTCCCCCCCCAAGTGACCCCATTTTGGAAACTAACGCCCAAGGAACTTTTTAGATGCATAGTGAAACTTTTAACCCCCAGGGCTTCACAAAATTTTTAAAACCAGACCCGGAAAATAAAAAAAAATTTTTTTTCCAAAAATAAAATTTTTAAACCCATTTTTTTTTATTTTCACAAGGGTTAAGGAAAATGGACCCCAAAAAGTTGTTGCCATTTGCCCTGGTACGCTAAAACCCCAAAGGGGGGGGGAACCCCACTTTTTGGGCACACGCGGGCCAAAAGGGATGGTGACGCTTTAAAAAGCCGACTTGAGGGAAGGGTCCTGCGGGCATCTTTTTACTTTTGCAGAGCCCCCTGATTGCCAAAACAAGAAACTCCCCAAAAGTGACCCTTTTGGGAAACTAGACCCCGCAAAGAACTTATCTAATTGTGGTGACACTTTGAACCCCCAAGGGCTACACAAAATTTTTAAACCCCGGCATAAAAAAAAAAATCATATTTTTTTCCACAATCAGGGTCTTTAGTCCCCAAATTTTTTTTTTTTCCAGGTAAAAAAGAGAAAAAAAACCCCAAAAGTTGTTGTCCAATTTGCCTGAGTATCGAACCCATATGGGGAGAAAAACTGTATGGCACACGACGGGGGTCGGATGGGGAAATAGTGGGGCGTTTTTTAAATGCCCCCTTGATGGAAGGCTTCGGGCCATGTTACGTTGCAGAGTCCCCTGATGTCCTAAACTAAAACCCCCACAAGACCCCATTTTGGAAAATAGATCCCCCAAGGAAATCCATGATGTTGATAACCTTTGAATCTCCAAAACCTTTACAGAAGTTTAAAACCAGACCGGAAAAAATAAAATCATTTTTTTTTCACAAAAATAATTTTTTAGTCCCCAAATTTTTTTTCCCAAATAACAGGGGAAAATTTAAAACCCCCCAAAATTTTTTGTGAATTTTTCCCGAGTACCTGATACCTCAATGTGGGGGTAAACCCCTTTTGGGGGTAAAATCGGGCTTGGAAAAAGGGAGCCGGGTTTTTACTTTTGAACGCAAATTTGCAGGAATCAATGGTGGGGGCCCTGTCGCTATGGGGGAACCCCTGGTGCCAAAAGTGAAACCCCTCATTCTAACCCAAACTAACCCCAACACACCCCTAAAACCCCAAAACCCAACCCCCACACACACCTAACCCCAATAAAAACCCAAAAACATAACCCAAAACCCCAAAAACCCCTAACCTAAAACCCAAATCAAAAACCCTAAAAAACCAACTACAAGCCTAACCCTAAATTTCCCAAACCCAACCTAAAATTTCCAACCCTAAACCAAAAACCCAAAACCCCAACCGTAATTCTAACCTTTCCCCAAGCAACCCTAACCCATTTAACCCAAGGGGGTTCTATTGCTTTTTTCCAGCCCGTTTTAACACTAGCGTTTACCGGCTGGTAACGGTATAGCAAAAGCGATCGCGTTAAGCTATACCCGCAGCGCAGATGAATCAGCAGATAATACCCGATCCGCACAAAACAGTCGCGGATCAGCGCAAAAACCGCCGCGATCAGCGCAAAATCCGCCGGATCAGCAGCAAATCTGCCGCGGGTCAGCAGCGAAATCACCGGGAAAACGCGGCGAAATCCCCGCGGGTCAGCGGCAAACCGCCGCGAAACACGCGAATCCGCAGTGGATCCCCTCGAAATCCGCCGCGCCCGCAGCGAAATCAGCCGCGGATCACAGAAAAATCGTGCGATCAGCAGCAAAATCCCCCGGGGACAGCACGAAACCCGCCGCGGATCACAGCAAAATCACCCGAATCAGCGCGAAATCCCGGGGACCCCGCAGCGAATCAGCAGCAAAATCATTGCGGATCACAGCAAAATCCCCCGCGGATCAGCACGAAATCCCCCGGGACCGCAGCGAAATCCGGGATCCGAGCAAAATCGCCGCGATCCGCGCGAAATCCTCGCGGACCCCGCAGCAAAATCAGGCGATCCGAAAACAAATCCCCGGGGATCAGAGTGAAACCCCGCCGGGGATCAGCAGCGAAATCCCGGGGATCAGCCAGGAAATCGCCGTGGCCCCGCAGAAAACCCCGCGGCCCCGAGCGGAAAATCCCCGGGGACCGCAGCGAAATCCCGGATCCCAGCGAAATCGCGGTTTCCGCGCAAAATCCCCCAGCAAAATCAGGCGGATCCCAGCGAAATCCGCCCGGTCAACGAAATCACCGTGGATCCGCGGGGAAAATCAGCCGCGGACCCAGCAAAAAACCCGCCGCATGCAGCGAAACCCCGGCGGACGCACGAAATCCGCCCGGATCAGCGGAAATCCCCCCGGGGATAGCAGCAAACCCCCTTCCCCGCGGATCCGCCCGAAATCCCCGGGATCACCCGCGAATCCGCCCGGATCCGCAGCAAAATCCCCGCGGACAGCAGTAAAAATCCGCTGGGAAAAAAAAAAAAAATTTTTTTTTTTTTATTTTTGTCCCACCTATGAGGGGGGGTTCTTTTTTACGGCGGCCGATCCCGCCGTGAGATGGTGTGGGGGGGTCTGATCGCGGTCCTCCAGCCATGGCAGATGCTATTGCAGCATCGGCCATGGCTGGATTGTAATATTTCACCAGTTTCATTGGTGAAATATTACAAATCGCTCTGATTGGCAGTTTCACTTTTAACAGCCAATCAGAGCGATCGTGGCCACGTGGGGGTTAAGCCAACCCCCCTGTGGTGATGCAGTAAGGATCCTGTTACTGCGGGTCGGGTGACCTTTCAGTGACCCCGGACCCCCGACCCGCAGTAACATGATTTATAGCATGACGCCTACGTCGGCGTCATGGGTCGGGATGGCACAGGTTTTCATGACGCCGACGTCGGCGTCATGGGTCGGGAAGGGGTTAACCTGATGGATTTTGATTTTGCTAAACGTTGTGGGTTTCCCTTGATACCCCTACGGAAGTCTATTCCCCTACTGGGGATTGATTCTACCCCTTTGGCTGAGAATAAACCCCAGTTCTCTACTCAGGTGATAATGAGGGTTGAACCTGATCATCAGGAGAGTTGCAAATTTTTGGTGCTGTATAATCTGCATGACATTATTGTACTAGGTTTCCCTTGGTTACAGTCTCATAATCCTGTTTTGGATTGGAAATCTGTGTCTGTAACCAGTTGGGGATGCCAATGTGTTAATGCCAACACTCCTGTTTTTTCTGCCTCTCCCCAGGCTCAGGATGTTCCTGACTTTTTGACTGATTTTTCTGATGTGTTTAGCGAAAGTAAATCTGCATCCTTGCCCCCCCATAGGAGTTATGACTGCGCTATTGAATTAGTGACTGGTAGTAAATTCCCTAAAGGTCGCCTTTTTAACTTGTCTGTACCTGAACATGAAGCTATGCGGTCTTATATCAAGGAGTCATTGGAGAAGGGTCATATCAGACCATCCTCTTCACCCTTGGGTGCCGGTTTTTTCTTTGTGGCCAAAAAGGATGGTTCATTAAGGCCGTGTATTGATTATCGTCTCTTGAACAATATCACTGTGAAATATCAATATCCGTTACCCTTGATTTCTGACCTGTTTTCCAGGGTGAAAAGTGCTACTTGGTTTACCAAGCTTGACCTCAGGGGGGCGTATAACCTTATTCGCATTAAGCACGGGGATGAATGGAAGACGGCATTTAATACCCCAGAGGGGCATTTTGAGTACCTAGTGATGCCCTTTGGGCTCCCTAATGCTCCTTCCGTCTTCCAGTCCGTCATGAATGACATTTTCAGGGATTTTGTGGATAAATTTCTGATTGTTTATTTGGATGATATCTTGATTTTTTCCAATGACTGGGACTCTCATGTGAAACATGTTCGGACTGTGTTCCAGATGTTGAGAGAGAATGCTCTGTATGTGAAGGGATCAAAGGGTCTTTTTGGCGTACAGAGGATCTCATTTCTGGGATTCATTTTGTCCCCATCTGTTATTGAAATGGACCCGGTCAAGGTTCAGGCCATCTGTGATTGGGTCCAACCTACTTCATTAAAGGCTCTTCAGAGATTCTTGGGTTTTGCCAATTTTTCTCGTAAATTTATTGGTAATTTCTCTGTTATTGTTAAACCATTGACTGATTTGACCAAGAAGGGTTCTGATGTGGTGAATTGGCCTCCTGAGGCAGTCCTCTGCGTTTCAGGAACTTAAGCAGAGATTCACTTCTGCTCCTGTTCTAACGGCAGCCTGATGTTTCTCTGCCATTTCAGGTGGAGGTTGATGCCTCTGAAATTGGGGCAGGTGCCGTTTTGTCCCAAAGAGATCCAGAGACCTCTAAAAGTAACCCTTTTTGCCTTTTTCTCTCGAAAATTTTCTCCAATTGAATGTAATTATGACGTGGGTAATCGGGAGTTATTGGCCATGAAGTGGGCTTTTGAAGAGTGGAGACATTGGCTGGAGGGAGCCAAACATCAGGTGGTGGTCCTCACGGACCATAAGAATCTGGTTTATCTGGAATCAGCCAAGTGACTTAATCCTAGACAGGCCAGGTGGGCCTTGTTTTTCACACGTTTTAATTTTGTGGTTTCCTTTCTTCCTGGCACTAAGAATGTTAAAGCGGATGCCCTCTCGAGGAGTTTCCTTGCGGACTCTCCTGAGTTATCTGATCCTGCTGTTATTTTGAAAGAGGGTGTAGTTCTTTCCGCCATCTCGCCCAATTTGAGACTGGCTCTGGAAGGGTGTCAGGAGGATAAACCCGAGCGCTGCCCTATTGGGAAATTGTTTGTCACAGACCGGTGGAAAAAGAGTGTGATGTCTGAGATTCATTGTTCCGCGTTGGCCGGTCATCCCGGAATTTTTGGTACCAGAGACTTGGTTAGTCGGTCCTTTTGGTGGCCTACTTTGTCTCGTGACGTCAGGGAATTTGTGCAGTCCTGCGGGACTTGCTTTCGCTCCAAGCCTTGCTCTCGCTCTAGTGGTTTGTTGATGCCATTGCCTGTGCCCAAGAGACCATGGACCCATATCTCTATGGATTTCATTTCCGACCTCCCTGTTTCTCAGAGAATGACCGTTATCTGGGTGATTTGTGATAGGTTTTCCAAAATGATACATCTTGTGCCATTACCTAAGTTGCCTTCCTCCTCCGAATTGGTGCCTTTGTTCCTTCAGCACGTGGTTCTGTTACACGGCATTCCTGAGAACATTGTGTCTGACAGAGGAGTCCAGTTTGTTTCCAGATTTTGGAGGACTTTTTGTTCTAAACTGGGTGTTCAATTGTCTTTCTCCTCGGCTTTTCATCCTCAGACCAATGGACAAACTGAGAGAACAAACCAGACATTGGAGACTTATCTGAGATGCTTTGTGTCTGCTGATCAGGATGACTGGGTCTCTTTTTTGCCTTTGGCTGAGTTTGCTCTTAATAATAGGGCTAGCTCTGCCACTTTGATGTCTCCATTTTTCTGCAATTTTGGGTTTCACCCTCGATTTTCTTCGGGACAGACGGAGGCTTCTGTCTGTCCAGGTGTTGACTCTGTTGTGGAGCGTATGCAGCAGATTTGGGTCCAGGTAGTGGAGAGGTTGTCCCTCTCTCAGGAGAGGGCCCAGCGGTTTGCCAACCGGCATAGGACTGATGGTCCTCAGTTTGAAGTGGGGGACTTGGTCTGGTTGTCCTCAAGAAATATCCCTATGAGAGTTGCATCTCCTAAGTTTAAGCCTAGGTTCATTGGACCTTATAAGATCATGGAGATTCTTAATCCTGTTTCCTTTCGTTTACTTCTTCCAGGGACATTTAAGATCCATAACGTGTTCCACAAGTCCTTATTGAAGAGGTTTGTCGAGCCAGTGGTTCCTATGGCTGCGCCTCCTGACCCTGTTTTGGTTGAGGGCAATCTGGAGTATGTGGTTGAGAAAATATTGGATTCTCGTTTTTCTAGACCGAAACTCCAGTATTTGGTTAAGTGGAGAGGTTATGGTCAGGAGGACAATTCTTGGGTGTTTGCTTCGGACATCCATGCTAGGAGACTGATCCGTGCGTATCACAGAGCTCATCCTGACCAACCTGGTTGCCCAAATGAGGGTTCGGTGACCCCTCCTCAAGGGGTGGGGTACTGTTGTAAATATGTTAGAAATGAATTCTGAGCAGAAGCTCCCTCTGGTGGTTACAAACAGTACTGAACTATTCAATGAAGATTGTGAAGATTGGCAATCAGGTGTTACAGACTGGTCTTATATAAGGGAGGTTCCCTCCCATCAGGGTTGCCGGTGATCAATTGTTCTTGTCTCAACTTTGGTTCCTGGTTCTCTTGGATGCTAGTTGTGTCTTGCCTGCATCTTCTGCTAACAGATAAGATATTTTCTGCTTTTATTTTTGTGCTTGCTTTTTGCATTTTGTCCTGCACTTCTGTGGAGGTCAGCCAGGTCCCCTCCGGGGGCTTGTACTCCTCTCAGTTTATCTGAGCCACTGTTATTTGTTCATTTGCCTTTTCCAGTTTTTTCAGTGGCTGCTGCTTAGTTTTGTTACACCAGAGAACTAATTTAGGTGGTAGAGGTCGTGTGATCTCAGGTGTTTTTGCAATTAGTAGAGTTGGTATTTTTTTTAGGGTTTTTTGGATTGCCATAAGTGTCCTTCCTATCCTTTTCTGTCTAGGAAGATTGGGCCCCAACGTTTGCTCATACTATTTTCTGTCTGTGTCTGTATTTCTTCTTGTCTAACCACCATTACATGTTTGGGGGCTTCCTATGTTCTTTGGGGATCTGCTCCGGGGCAGATAGTTTTCCTCTTTCTATCTTTAGGTGTAGTTAGCTTCTCAGGCTGTGACGAGGCATCTAGGACCAACGTAGGTACGCTCCACGGCTGCCTTTAGTTGTGGTTAGTCAGGGTACTGCAATCCAGTAGATTCCAACCTCTCGGGTGTATTGCCTTTTTTGCCTGCTCTCCTCAGCCTACCAAATCATAACAGATCTCATAGGTAAGAGATCTCCATTAAACACATGTAATTTCTTACAGGTCTCAAGGGAAAAAAAAGAAACGCTAATTAAAATATCACTTTGTTCCCGCTTCTGAACACATGCCCGAAAACTTTAGTATTAGTACAGATATTTGTATTTTGATCCTGGAGAGAATGGGGATTAGGTAACACATATTACAAATGTAATCACATTTTCCAAAGCAGACTATGAAATTCAGAAATGTTGGCCATGATTTAAAAAAAAATGGAAAAAAAAAGAGTCTTGCCTCATGTTATAAGAAGGTTTTGTTCAGTGCAAAAGTACTTAAACAGACGTTTCTCGTGCATTTGTTGGCTGGCAGACAACAGACACCAAGCTTATTGAAACAGATCCAGACAGCTCCACATATCTCTCCATAACAAGGATATGGCATCCCATAGTCGTTGGCAAGCTCGAAGCTGTCTTTTGTCGTCTTACTTTTTTCCCTCAGCAACCAGCTCAACAGGTGTTGCCACAGATACACTGCACTTGGCAGTTCTATGACCTAAATAATGATTCCTGGGGTAGATTTTTCGGCAAGAAGGAACCATTTGAATGCGGTCTCTTAGCAACAGCATAAAAAATGGAGCAACGGACATCGTAAAGGAAAGGACATTTTTCTTGTCAAAGCCTCAATTTTTATGGCAGCTGGCAATCATCATCATTTATTGTGAGATGTCTACAATAATATTCAAGTAACATTGATGATGTGCTTCATCCCTTATTCTCAAGGCCCCTATAATCTTTAAGTGATTGTCAGTATAGTGATGGTTCGGGTGATCTTTCAGGCAGCACCTATCTCCGCCGAATCACCCATACAAAATGGTATTTCTTCTGCTGAGTGCTTTTGTGTTTGTTTTTTTAGAAAGCCGCTCCCAGACATCTATGATGGTGGCTTATCTCTTAGATAACAAAAGGTAGGCTGAAATCAGACCAGACATGCTGGATCCTTATCTCACCAACATTGTTTGTCGGGGGAAACCATACACAATAGCCCATCGGTTAATCCACCGATATCGGTGAGTTCCCACAAATATATATGGGGGGCTGTATCGTTCCACTGTTCAGTTGTGGTCAGCATCATGTCCTTGATCCATCAGTTTAGCCTATGTGAATGAGACAATTGATTAATTAGTTGGTGACTACAAACAGGTCACATTGCCCAAAAAAGTAACTCCCATGTAATACACATTACTTTTTTTATGTTGTGCCATCAGATATACAACTCCAGACGATAACATTAAAACCACCTTGGTAGTATTGCACAGGTCTTTTTCGTCCTGCAAAAACATTTCTGTGCTGATGAGGAATGTGGCTGCAGATTTTTAGTTGTCCTGTGGTATCTGACACCAAGATATTAAAATTCCTGTAAGTTGCGAGGTGCGGCCCCCAACGATTGGACTTGTTTCATCAACACAACTGACAGATGCTCATTAGGATTTAGATCCAATTTGAAAGCCATGTTAATCTACTATTGATAGTGATTCATGAAGTTCCCAGTGGTGGCCAGCATTTTGCGACTTGTGAAGAGTGTCAGACTCACAAATTTTCAAACTGAAAATCCTTTTGGTGCCTTTAAGTACACATAGCCCTCCCTTGTTAAATGGAGTTTTTCAAGCACAGAAAGTAAAAGCATATTAGTAGGATATACCAACAATTTCTCAACAGTTAAGGTCAAAACTGCCAACTATCCTACAACTAAAACCTAAACCAGAATCTTAAACTTTCACAGTTTTTTGCAGCACAGTGGTGCTCCTAGTTATTCACTATGCGAGGAACTGTGATACAATGGTCAGTGGAGGACCCAGCAACCAAAATTCCACTAATCAGAAACAAAGTTTTGATGATGGATTATTCTCAACACCACTGTGTCTTCACATTAAAGATAAGCTTTCCAAAATGGCTGATTATTGTCTGAAAAATTTTATGATGGCCCCCAACTGACCGATATCTGCCACAAAGGTTATCAGCCTTTTTTTGGGCTCTCTATCGGGTAAAACTCTGAGTGCATTGTCAGTCATTTGCAACTTCGCTACTTTGTTCACTTTTTTTTTACTTCACTGTAGTTTAAAACATATCCTTGAATGAGACAATTAATTGTTGACATGGTGACCATCAACATTTCACATTGCCCCAAAATGTAACTCGTGTGTCCTGCACATTAATGTTTTTTATACTGTGCAGTCAGATATACAATAGGCCGTAACCTTAAAACCCCCTTACTAGTAGTATGTAGGACTCCCTCTCCCCAGCAGAGACACCGACTCCCTCACTGCCACGGCCTCCATCCTGCACTTCCTGCTCCGGCTGCTGATGCCCGAAGTGCGTGCACAGCAGTCCTGTCCTCTTAAAGGGACAGCGCACACCGTCCTAAAGTGTCTCTAGCCAATGGTTGGGAGACACTCATTATATAAGGCACCTATGCCTGATGGGAGGTGCCTGTGCAACATTGTAAGTTTGTTCATAACCTTCTTGCTAGTTCTCAGGTTTCAGTGCTCGTATTTATGTATACCTGCCTGTCTATCAGCCGTGCCGTCTGCCTGTCCATCAGCCGTGCCAGCCTGCCTGTCTATGAGCTGTACCCCCCTGCTTGTCTATGAGCTGTGTCCCTCTACCTACCCATCAGCCGTGCCAGCCTGCCTGTCCATCACCTGTGCCCCCCTGCCTGTCTATGAGTTGTGTCCCCCTGCCTGTCTATCAGCCGTGTCCACCTGTGTTTGCCAAGGCTACCATCCCTGGCCATTCCTGCCTCCTGTTCCTTTGGGGTCAGCTGCCATCTACTCACGGTCCTGGTGTAGTACCTGCTTTCGCCTCCCTCGTTTCTCCTCGGATCAGGGTATTGTCAATTGCCGTTTATCCGAGATCAGACTTGGAGAGGCACCTAGTCATGCCCCCCAGGCTTTACTTGGATCACGGCATAGTGGTTCCATCACCCAGCTCGTTACAATAGGTAGGGTAATTATTATATTTATTAATAGTATTATGTTTTAGAATAAATAGCATTTATTACAGTTTTAAAGATTAAAGGAGTGATAGAAAATCAGGACAATAGCCACATAGTTAACTTTATTCAGTGAGTTACATACTTCTTCTCACATCATCCATCACTTTTTGTCTCCTTCTGTGCTCCTTTTATGCCTTACTACAACCTTAGCATTTAGGACACTACAGATTAAAATCTTCAAGAGTTTTTGTAATTTTTTTGCAAATGACTATAGAGATTTTATGAACATTTGGGTACAGAAGAAAATTATAATAAAGTATATATTTTATAAGGTTAACAATAAACCCCAAATTCACTACCTGAAACATTGGTGTTGTTGGAAACGGGTCATATCGTATGCATTAAAAAGTTGAAGTGATCTTCTACTGCAATTGAGTGGACCATCCAATAATAGTGTCCATTTTTTATAATTTATTGTGGTTTATTTCAAGGCAATGGTTGGCTTTGGGTCATATGGAATGCTAGGCAAATCAGTCTAGTAAGACAGTGATCATACTTGCCAACATTACAATTCCTTATACCGGACATATATGCTTTTACCCTAGGAGCCATGGACACAACTCCAAAGACCTTGGAACAGCCACTTTTTGTTGGGCTTTGTGTAATTATCATTCCTTTGAGGTTGGGTTGCTCGAATTGTTCTGGTGAGTGATACATCACCTGTTAATACTGTATGTTTTACAATTATGCAAATTTGGCATTCATTACTCAAAGTTAAGTGAGAGATGTAATGGCGTCCATATTCCTTGTCCTCACCTTTTCAAAAACACCTTTGCAATCCTTAAATTCCTTCATTGCATTTAAAATAAATGAAACATCCTTGCAACTAGACATCAAACATCCTTGCATCATTTTGACTTAGTTAAAAATATCCTACATTTTGTGTTTACAACTTCTACGCAGACCGACATGTCTCCATAATAACAGACTAGATGCAAACGCACTTTTAAAGGAACCTGTTATCAGGTTTTCAATTATTAAACTCCCCAGTGGGGTACATCATGTACCTCCTAAAAATGTGCTGTTTCCTACTGTTTCCCAGCAAACCTCTAAAAATGATCTTTATGTCCCTCCTAACGGTCTATTCTGTTCACTCCCATTTCCCAGCAAACCTCTAAAAATGATCTTTAGTTACTGCTCGCTTGCCTGGTACTAGATGCCGAGTGGTCCGATGGGCGTGTATGGCTAGTCCAACATGGCCCCTGCTATGAGCCTGCTAGCGTGGCCCCATCAATCAAAATTCAGAGGGTCTGGGTTAGTGGACTCACTGCTGTGGCCCAGTGCCATGCAGGGGAGCAATGAATAAAGATAATTTTTAGCAGTATGCTGTGGGGATGCATGGGTGTATGAATTGGATCGTTAAGATTCTAATTTGGAAAAACTTAATGTGCTGGCAGAAGTTTAAAGGGGTTATCCAGGGCCTTTTTTACTATGGGCCTAAAAACTTACAGGCAGGTAGTTGCTAACAGAGGCAATTACCTGTCTGCTTTACCAAGCTGTCAGGAACACCGCATTGCACTTGCTCACTGAGCCAGTGCGCGTGTCCTGAGTAAAACACACTGTGCCTAAAGATACCTGTGGAGCGGAGTAGCAGCAGTGAATGTGTGCTTCAGACAAATAGAACCTGAAACACGTGACTGCTGGGGGTGTGGCCTAAGCTCCAGAGAGCTAGGAGTTGAGGGAAAACTCCTACGGGACAAAGTTACCAAAGGGCATAGAGAGAATGGATAGTCAGGACGTAGCCAAGAGGCCATACACGGAGAGGGAAGCGCAGTACAAGAGAAGCAGGCAGAGAGTAGTCAGGACATAGCCAAGGGGTCATACACAGAGAGGACAGCACAGTACAAAAGAAGCAGGCAGAGGGTAGTCAGGACGTAGCCAAGGGTCGTACATGGAGAGGACAGCACAGTACAAAGGGGCAGGCAAAACTTGTAACAGGGACAAAACCAAATCAGAACCAGACAGACGTAATGTAGCACTGGCACAGGCACAACAGGGTCAAACACACTCGGCCAAGGATCAGAGTATAAGCGACAGGGAATGGCCCCACAATGAGGCTATGAGAAGCCTCCCAGAATCCCAGAGTCAGGCCGTCCAGATTAACCTCTGAACTACCCAATCCCACAAACTCCATAGACCATGACACAAGCCCCGACTAAGAGTGGTCACCAACCGCTCCTGCTGGCTATTCAGCTGCTCCACGTCAACAGAGCAGTTCTTCTTCTGGGCTGCTCTGCTGATTGGGCTTGACGTCTAACGTTGTGCTGATTGACAGCTGGCTCACAACAGTTAAGCAGTAGGAAGCCATCTGTCAATCAGCATGACATCGATAGTCATACCCCATCAGCAGAGCAAAGCGCAAGAGAAGCTGCTGCGTAGTTGTGATGTCAGCGGAAGCTGCAGAATCGCTGACAGGACTGGTAAGTAACTGCTCAGTGCAAACAGAAATTGGCACCAGGTACAACAGGCAGGTAAGAAGCAACTACCTGCCTAGTTCTTAGGCAAATTGTAAAAAAAAAATATTCCTGGATAGTCCCTTTAATAACGGGAAACCTGATGACAAGTTGCCATTAAATCTGGTCCGAAAGTCATACTACCTCCCATCTGTTTTCTTCTTTTAGGTATTATTGTATGTTCAGTAAATCAGACTGTGTCGTGTTTTTTTTGTAGTTTGTTTTCACCAAGATGTATAAGTCAGAAAGAAAGAATCAGTAGAGACAAAATGATAGGAACATTTTCAAGACTATTTAGAAAAACACATCATTTTCATTTGAGAGACATTATTAGGGCAATTATAAAAGAGTGAACAAAGGGAATCTGACAGCAGGTTTGAGAGCAGCATGATGAGGAGGCAGAAAGCCTGATTGCAGCAAAGTGTCACTTATTAGACTGTGTGTTGTAGATTCAGTACAATCAGTGTTTTAGAAGCAGGAGATTATCAGTGCAGGACTAGGCGTCAGGTGCCAGGCAGTCTGGCTAATATGATAGGCAGCTTCTGTACTGTGTATAACTCCACCCAACACACTAATTGGCAGCTTGCTGACAGTGCACACTGGAATCTGCCAATCAGCAGTGTGGGCGGAGTTATACACAGTACAGACGTCTTAGCTCTGCTGCATCTACATCAGACAAAACAAGTATTCTATCAAAACTAGACTAAGCAGCCCAGTAAGTGACACATTTCTGGAATCAGGCTTTCCTGCCCTATATTATGCTGCTCTCAGATTATATAGCAAAAGCCTGCTGTGCTGACATATTCCCTTTCATTTGGTAACATGGAAAATCCAAGTCTGGCAGCAAGAAAGAAATAAATCTAATGGAATTTAACCATAAAATTAGACTCTCTTTGACCTTTCTTATATCTCACCCTCTAATTTATTTCACAGTGTTTTTTTTTTTACATTTTTGCTATATTTCACATTGAAGACTAAGGATATATGATGAGAGTAATACAGGCACGATGCTGATGGCAGTCAGGAAACAAAATCCTAAAATATAGACGTGTATATCCAGAGCTTTTGTTTAAAGAAAAAATCTCCGTGCAGCAGCATTTCAATTAACAAAATAGGATGGTTTACCTGATAAAATGCTCCCTGTGTGAGTGTAATTACATATTTGTGCCCCACAGAGATTTTTTAATTTCTGTTCGGTTTGTTTGCCTTGAAATATGTGTCACTGGAAATCTTATTGATGTGTAATTTTAAGGCAGTGCGGACACACTGCGTATTTTGTTTTCATTCTCGATCTCTCCGAGGATAGAACATCTTTGAAGACGATGTTACTGCAGTATTAATAACAGTTGCTGTTCTGGGATCTTTCAGGATGAAAAATGGAAGGAGTGGGGGAATTTGGGGTGAAATCTAAAGTTCCAAATATAAAGGAGTGTTCCAGAGAGAAACTTTAACACCTGTCCACTGGATGATCTAATAGATTGGACCTCCATCCGAACAGCGCTAGATGACCGTATAAATCGGAAGCAGATCTGATCGCAATGCTGTTACTGGCCGTGGCTCTCCCAACCCAAGCGCTACAACTTCATGTATGTCTATGCCTTCTCGGGCCGGGAGTGCAATGGCCATTCCGAACACTGCGCTCCGATTTATATGGCCGTCTGACTGTGCCCTTACTGATGGTAGAATGGTGGATCTTCACCCCCATTGATAACTACCACAGGAAACCAGTAACTCCCACTGATGGCTTGAATAAGAAAACACCAATGATTATGAAAGACCACTCGAGTGTACACCTCCAGTAGACATATACGCCCAAAAATGATGAATGACAGAGCACACGTTGACTCTGTCGGCATCATTATAGTCAATGGCTCCATCAGTGCATATGACCGAATCCCATTTTCAGTTGTCCCAACCCCTCATCGGACCATTGAATGTGGTGAAGAACGAAGTGTGAAATTGTCTTTACTGTACATGTGCAACATTGGCAAAGAAGGATGCAAGCGCAGGATTTCAGTGTCAGAAATGAGGATGACCCCAGTGAAGCACATTCTCACAAGACAGGCATCACAAAACCTTTGCCAGTAGCTCCTTCAGTCTTGTTTCATGATGTTTGTTGATGGGTCAGTGCATGTAGAGAAAGCTCCTGGTGATGCAGATCAACCTACTGCATGCGCAAGAATTTAAGAAGGCCAATACCCAAAGCCAGGAGCTTAGTGTGCATGCACCATCCCCAGCAGACAGATTTCAGCTGCCAGGTATTAGTTGGTCTTTAGCTAGACCTGGTCTCTGACACCTTGGTTCTGTGTGACTCTCTGTATCCTGTTGTCTGACCTCAGCCTGTACTTTGACTACCTGCTGGCCTCCTGATTTTGTCTCTGACATGACTTCTCAATATTGACCCAGTGTGATGACCCTTTTTGCACTGGTTCGCTCCTCCAAACAGCAACCCTTCCATACAAACAATTTAGTACACCCCTTTGTAAGTCCAGATCCCTTTACATGGGTTAAAGGGTAAAGGACGCAGTTCCTCTGGATTTTGCCAGATGGAGTGGCTTGTGCCAAGTCTGTCCGAGATGGCCCTTTCTGAGCCTCTGACAGATGGAACACTGATATGGTCAATGATCCGGTTCCTTCAAACCGATTCACACCAACTCTTTAGGACCCCTTTTCCATAATCTCCATACATGTGTCATGGTCTGCCTTTAAGGCCTCCTTCACATGTTGGTATTTCCAGCATGTGTGGTGTCCATTTTATTCCCAGAGACCTCACGTACCCATTATAATCTATGATGCTATGCACTTGTCTGGGTTCTTACATGGCCCATGTGTAGGTGCAAAACGCAGAGAGACATGTCCGTTTTTTTCGGGCAGCACGGATGACTAAAGCCAGTACAAGTCTATGCGTCTGTGAAAATCATGTATAGCACATGGATGGCATCTGTGTATTCTCCGTGTGCTCTCTGTGTTTAACATTGGAAAGTATAGGGGAAGCTTTATTATTTCCATCTTTTTTTATCCATATCCGAAAAACACTGATGTTAAAATCATTGATGACACTAATGGTAAAAATGGACACAAGGATGAAACACTGATGGTAAAAAGACACTCAGATGACACACATGGTAAAAATGGACACATGGCCGCCACACCGATGGCAAAAATGGACACATGGATGACACACTGATGGTAAAAACAGACATACAGATGACACACTGATGGTAAAAATGGACACACGGATGACACACTGATGGTAAAAACGGACACAAGGATGACACATTGATGGTAAAAACGGACACAAGAATGACACACGGATGGTAAACACGGACACACGGATGACACACTGATGGTAAAAACGGTTACATGGATGACACACTGATGGAAAAACAGGCACACGGATGACACACTTAATAATAATAATAATAATAATCTTTATATAGCGCCATCATATTCCGCAGCGCTTTACAGTTTAACAGTTTCAAAACACAAGTCATAAGTAACAACGTTAACAATACAGTAATTAAAGCAAAATAAGACGGCCCTGCTCGTGAGAGCTTACAATCTACAATGAGGTGGGGGAGATACAAAATACAGGTGTGTATATACAATGGTGCATTTACAATGATGGTCCTGCCATCTTGAGGGAGTGAGGCATGGATGGAGATAGTGAATGGGCTACACACACACACACACTTACACATAGAATGACTTTGATTAGTGAATGTGATAGGCCGCTCTGAACAGATGTGTTTTGAGGGAGTGCCTGAAACCATGCACATTGTGGATAGTCCTAATTTCTTGGGTAGAGCATTCCAGAGGATTGGCGCAGCGCGGGAGAAGTCTTGGAGTCGGGAGTGGGAGGTACGGATTAGTGCAGAGGTTAGTCGAAAGTCGTTTGCAGAGCGCAGCAGTCGGTTAGGCCGATAGATAGAAATGAGGGAGGAGATGTAGGGGGGTGCTGCAGTGTGGAGAGCTTTGTGGGTGAGAACAAGTACTTTGAATTGGATCCTATAATGAATGGGCAGCCAGTGTAAGGACTGGCGAAGAGCGGACGCGTCCGAGTACCGATTAGCCAGATGGATGACCCTGGCTGCTGCATTAAGGATGGACTGGAGAGGGGATAGTCGAGTAATGGGGAGGCCAAGTAATAGAGCGTTGCAGTAGTCCAGGCGGGAGTGGATCAATGCTACAGTGAGGGTTTTTGTTGTTTCCATGGTGAGAAAAGGGCGGATTCTAGAGATGTTCTTTAGGTGTAGGCGGCAAGAGCGGGCAAGAGATTGTATATGGGAGGTGAAGGAGAGATTGGTATCAAACATAACACCCAGACAGCGAGCCTGCTGCCGGGGTGTTATTTTGGTGCCACCCACTGAGAGGGAAATGTCAGATTTAGGGAGGTTAGTAGACGGCGGGAGCAGAAGAAGTTCAGTTTTGGAGAGGTTGAGTTTCAGATAGAGAGCAGACATGATGTTGGAGACTGCGGACAGACAGTCGGTGGCGTTCTGTAGTACAGCGGGGGTAAGGTCGGGGGATGACGTGTATAATTGTGTGTCATCAGCATAAAGATGGTACTGAAAGCCAAATCTGCTGATGGTCTGTCCAGCTAAAAACGGACACACGGATGACATACTGATGGTAAAAATGGACACATGGATGACACACTGATGGAAAAACAGACACACTGTTAAAAACACTGATGACACACTAATGGAAAACACTGATGACACCGGTACGAGTATTTCATGGAATTGTGAAACAGGACTAATACTGTTTTCTTTCTCAGATGAGCTAATTTCTAGTATGATTATTTAGAAATATCATTCCCTTTTTTTATATAAGTTAATTATGTATATGGCGGCCAATATCTGATACATCCAGCACAAAACGTGTGTTTATCTTCATGTCTAGAAGCGGTGATTACATTTATTTACATACAACTTTGCAAGTGTAATGCCTGATGTACAGAAACTGAGTCTTTAGCTGCATTGTCTTGGCAACCTGGAAGATGAGGAGCAGCAGAAGACTGATTGGCTGAGCAAGCTGGAGAAGAAGGCCTGGAGCTGCACCTCAACTAGATACCAGCCAGGTCGCCCGCAGTTGCGCATTTCCACCTGGCTTCCAATATAGAAGAATTCTGCCTTCCATTTCCTGTGTGACCAAGCTCCTGGATCTTGCAGCCTTAAGCTGGAACCCTGTGTGACTACAGACCTGCTACATCAAAAAGTGAGCAGCTACTGCCGAGACTTGTGGTTCGATTTGTAAGGGAGCATTGCTGGGACCTGTGATTCTATCTGCCAGAGAGTATTGCTGTGATTTGTGGTTCAATGCTCAAGGAATTTATCATAGGACCAGCAGTGGAGGGGATTTTGTTCTCATTATATTATTAAGTGCACCAACGGTTGCTGAAAGTGCGCCAACATCCGCGGAAACCGGGCCTCAACATTGGACGGTATTGTTTCCATCGCTGCAGCTGTTTGTAGTTTAAGTAATAAAATCTATTTTACTGTTACTTGCTATTATGCTTAAAGTGTTAATACATTTATTTATAGAAGGGAATAAATGGTAAAGTGTTCTAACCTCATCTTTGTGAGTGTGTACGGAGCATGGACAGCTGTTTCCCTACTCAATCCCTGGAAGAGGAAGACCCTCCTGCATCTCAGTACAGCTCCAAGCAAGATTCGGGTGGAGGCACTGCACCATATTGAGGTGAGAACTACCAGACACCGTGCCCACAAAGGCAGTTTAAAGGGGTGAGATAAAACAAAAAAAAAGAAAATACACACGAAATAAATGATTTATTTAGGCATCATCCAGCATGATGTAAGATGGAACTTGTCAAGTCAATCATTCACTTGAGCCTACTTCAAGCCCTCCGTTATGGCCGTTTTGTGAATGAGGCCCTAGGATTCCATTCTTCTCGGCCTCCCTGGTACTAATGAAAAGCATCTTGCATTGCTTGCAACGTCTGGGACTGATGATAATCCTTTGCAAGCGGCCGGGGCAGAGCTGTGATAAAGATAAATTAAGAAAGAAATCTTTGGTCTCAATAGAAGCCGGTTATTATTGCAATCTGTATTTCTGACTGAGGCATTTATGATGAGATTTTGTTTTTGCAAAATGACTTCTCCGCTCCATTGATAGATTCTGCTATCCTATTTAAAAAAAAAAATAATAATATTAAAAAAAAATAAAAAAAATTACACTTTGAAAATAAATACCTTTTAAATGTTATTTTATAGCGAGGTCAAACCTTTTTCTTGATGCGGTTAACTAACCGTGCAAAACATTACATCAGCGACCCTACGAGGCACTCAGATAGCTCCTCATTTGCATAATATCTTCTGTCACTCGGGCCCACGCTCCTTAAGGGTGTTTAGAAGAACTGTGAGCGAGAATATACTTAATCCAATCTCTTTCTAGCTTTTTTTTTCTGTCTTTTAAGATTTGGAAAATTAATAAAACCTCCTGATACTGTAAATTACCATGAGCCTTTATAAGCATAACTTTGTAACTTTAACCCATTTTGGAATGTGCCCTACAGGCACCCATACTAATGAATAAGAAAATAACATTACAAGTTTAAAGATGGTTTTTATATGGAGTAATGTAAGAAAATCCCTTTAGCTGGATCAAGTACAAAAGTGTGCTTTCTTAAAAATTGAAAATCCTTTATAAAATTACTTGTAATTGCAGTAACCAAAGGATATAGAAAAGAGAAATATCTCGGCATTATGGATTACTCTCTCGCCTGGTGTTCCTTGTGTAAACGTCATGTAATTCTCCATTGAATAAATTGCACCTAAGCAAAATATTCCGTCTTGTTTGCATTGTATTATGGATGGTATTATAATGGGTCAGTGCTACCAGTTTTGGTTGGAATTGCTATGGCTAAAATGTACACATAGTAGACAGACAATAAAAACATAATACATATATATATAAACAAACAAAACAAACAATTAGTAAAGTGGTTGTATGAAATTAGAAAAAAATACGGCTTTCTTGGGCGAAATTGTGTTCATTTGTTGCATGGAATTTCTGGGAAAATAAAGCTTAGCTGCAATACCATACAGAGCCCATGGATAAGAGTGGCGCTGTTTTTCAAAAGAAATTCTGGAAATCCTTTTAAAAAAATTAGACTGACGTGCCATGCTGTAAGAAGCTCACTGAGAAGAGTAAAGCTCATTCTATGTAGAAAAGTAACAGATCCTTATTTTTAATTTTGACCAAATGGCTGCTCAAGTGAATATTTTATATTTGGGATATGAGATTCCCAAGGATATCAGAAATGGAAAAACTAATCTTGCTCAGCTTCAGACATTGTGATTTTGGTCGTATTCAAAATAGTTCACTGTGAAAAACCCTTTAAAAATGAACTATTATTGAAAAATGTCTTAAATAGACCCATCGAGGGTGAAAAAAGTGCAAGTGTGCAAAAAAGGTACAAAGCAATAATGAAAAAAAATGCCCAGTATTCTTTGTGGTGATGTTCTGATCTTCTGTTTCAGTGATAGACCAATGAATTTTAGTGGAGGAAATGTCACATGTGCATGGTAAGTCTGGTGAGTCTGGTAATGTCACATACAGTGTAGGACATGCTAAGTGGAACATAAAGGGATAAGGGAAGGGGAACCAAACACTAGGGAAGGGGGGAGTGGAGATCTAACTTCACCCTGTCTGTCCTACAGTCACTACATAGGTTCCGCACCTATCGCCGAGCAGGA
>JARQOD010000001.1:404188712-404232169 GCA_033576555.1 Oophaga sylvatica
GTCTATCTTTCTTAAGCTTCTCTTCTGTCTTTTCTGTCCTTCTCTCTCTTCTGTTGTCTGGTCTAGGGACGAGCTCCTCTCTGCTCAAGTCACGAGCACCAACTCCCTTTAGCTCCTCTCAGCTCTCCTCCGAGCTCCAACTCTCACTAGCTGTCTGTGGTCTCTCAGACCACTCACTAAGCTCCTCCCCCTTCTCTACTTTTTCTCCACCCACACCCTCTACCTAGCACCTCTCGGGCCCTGAGAGGTCTGGTGTTCAATGTATGTGTGTGGGTTCTGGGTGATGTCCCCTTCTTACCCGAGAGCGAAGCACCACACTACGACAGAGGTGCAGTACCTCTGTGGTGACTGGACCTCAGGGGCGCCACACTCCCCCCCCCCCCGTTAAACACAGCATATCGTCAGGCTGGAACAGAGCAAAAAATTGTTATAACATGGAAAGTTTTTGTGAAATGCATTTCAACAAGGTGAACAATTAACAGGTAGCTCTTCCCTTTATGGGAGGCACTCTTCACTTAAACGATGCATATAACTAATATTGGCATAAATATAACTTTAATATCACTATCAACTTTTGATGAATACAAAATATAGCTTTATCATCAATAAAAACTATAAAATATGAAATATAGCTCTTCTCTATAAATAGAAACTATCTGAACATGGAATATAACTTTACTATCAATAAAACTTTTCTTTTCAAGTGCAACAGAGATCAGTAAAATCCCAAACCGGGGTATTTTTCTTTTCCTTAGTGCAATATGTGGGACCCATCTCAAACCCCCAACGTAGGCCCTGGGCATGGCTACAGGGCATAGCTGGTCAACTTGTTAGACCACTTCGGCCATGCCAGATGGTTTTTGTTCTTTGGTCAAGTGCAAAAGCTAGAGTGCCATTTCCACACTCTAAAGGTTTGTGTAAAACCAATAAAGAGCACATTAAGAAGTGCTAACTATTTACAATTGAAAGTTCTGGCCACTCACCGTCCATGACCCTATTGTCCTTTAAATTTTTAATGAACATTAACAGACATACCTAACCAGGTAACTAACTATTTACAGTCATATTACATGCAGCTTACTTCTTCCAATTGAAACTAATTTATTCCGAAAACCTACTGCTACTAATTCACTGCTGCACGCAAAGTCATCTCATCCCCCAGCAACTGTTAAAGGCATACCAACTGGTCAATTTTTAAGACTAAAAAGAATCTGCTCAGATCCCTCTATTTTTGAGGAACAGGCAGCTGACTTATGCCGAAGATTTACCAATCGTGGATATAGTAAACGAAGTATAAAAAACGGATACAAGAGAGCTCGGAAAACTCCCAGGGAACATTTGCTTTATCCTCCGAAGAAGCAATCCAAAGGCGACACTAATCAAGTAAGATATATTTCCACATATAACAATCAATGGGAAGATGTCAGGGACTTGTTTAAAAAACACTGGAATATCCTACAGACCGATCCCCTATTGAGGAAAATTCTTCCCCCAGTCCCTCTTTTAGTGGCTAGAAGAAGTCCCAATCTTCGTGACTTATTAGTACGCAGCCATTATGATTCAGACATTGGTAGCACCACGCATTGTGCTCCTCTTGGTTTTTTCCCCTGTGGTTCTTGCAAGGCATGTGCAAATACGATTAAATCTGATTCTTTCACAAACCATGATTCTTTCAAGACCTTCAAAATCAGGAAACATTTAACGTGTACTTCTGAAGGCATAATATATCATGCAACATGTCCCTGCGGCTTAATCTACATTGGCCTCACCACACGGGAATTTCGGATCAGAGTCCGTGAACATGTACGAGACATCGAGAAATCCAAATCGGTTGAGGATTCATCTACATTAAAAACCTTGCCCAGTCACTTTAAAATCCATCATGACTCTAACCCTCGAGGCCTAACATTTAAGGCTATTGATCAAATAGAATTAGGAATAAGAGGTGGTGATCTGGGGAAGTCTCTTTCTCGTTTAGAGAGCAAATGGATATATCGTTTACATACAATCTCCCCGTATGGTCTAAACGAAAATTTTGGCTTCCAATCGTTCCTTTAAATATATCCCTGTGGTGCATTTGAAGTACTGTTTTTTTTTTTTGTTTTTTTTTTCTCATTCTTTGACTACTCCTGGTTTTTTAATAAGATGTTCTAGGTGTTTTTATTTTTAATATTTTGTTCTATGTCTTATTAATTGTTTTATCCTTTCTTTACATTATCCCAGGCACTTACTTTATTGTGGCTGATCGGCTGTCTTCATGTTTGTGGCTGGGTGTTCTGGATGGTCTCCCTTGGTCCTCGTGATGTTCTATGGTATATTCTGGGAGTTGTGGACTCGGACATGTTTCAGACGGAATGTTCTCCGTTTGTCTCTTCACCCCATGAAGGAATTCTGCAAGATCAGTGGGAATGAAGACTCTATGTACAAGAAAAAGAGTGGGATAGGTCTTGTTAATATATTTTGTATTATTTTTATTATTCCATTTTTTCTATTTTTCATCCATATATATATATATATATATATATATATATATATACGGGTATTTTGTGACTAATAATTCAGTATGTATTGTCCAGTATGTATCTTCAACACGCATAAGCACTTTATTGGAACCTATAGTGTTCCTCATTTATTTTATTCTATATTCAGCATATATCTTATACTTATTATCCTTATGGTATTATATTACCCCTTTTGCATCCACTTTCACACTCACACCTGTTATATTTTAACATTTTTGTATATTTGCAACAATTTATTCCCTGTTCTCAATTGTACCCTTTTTAAATAGTAGTATATTCAATTGTTGTCCAATTACCCCTCTCTCACTTTTTCCCTCCCCCCCTTTCACTCACATCCCGATTTATTTTGGAGTAGTTCCGCAGTATTTATTTCACCCCTTTTTTACCTTTTTATGTTCATCATTCCTATTATGATTTCCTTTTATTGATCCCCCATATATATATATATATGTATACCCTATCTCACTGTTTTGCATGTCCTTTCCAATGTCCTTTTCACCTACATCATATCTTGGCCACTCCTCTGTTTTATTCACATCCCTCCCGTGTGACGTGATTTCTCTGCGCTCGCCAGTGGCACACTAACCCCGCCTGACTTCCTGTGACGCTTGAACAGATGACCGGAGGTGCGTTCCACCTGCGGCTCACCTTAGCGTCCACCGGAAGTCCCTTTTGACAGGGGCGTGTTCAACCTCTGACGTGCGCTATTATGGAGTCACCTGATCATGATAGCCCTATCCAAACGGAGCGCCTGGGATAAAAATCTCCCCTAATACATCTCTTACATATCCGCCCCGGAAGAAGCCACACGGCGAAACGGTGCCCGTCGGGCGTCCTGGAGATCCCTTTGCTGCATTCCTCTCTGCCATACTGCGTGCTCGATTCCTTCGATGTAAGTAAGATTACATTTTATATGACTCCCGTTTAGATGTGACTATTGCAGTTCAATCTTATTACATCCCTTTTTTCTTTGCACGTTTATTAGGCATTTACTTATCATTTTTGTAGTCATTTCAGCCACTCACTCACATTCCTCACGGAGTAGGTTAATAATTAAGGAGACATTGTGCACTTTCTCATGTCTATGGAGATTTCCATCTTCCCTCTTCGGCTTAATTTACACCTCCTGATTTTGGTGATTTAGTGGTTGTATTCCTGTATTCATTGCAGCTCTGCGGGTCTTCATTTTATTTTTGTTAAATCCTATTTGTCTTTAATCCCCTATTGTCGGTTTTAATTGTATTCAATAAATATTTATTTTAAACCCATCACGTCCTTTTTCATCACTTCGTCTATGTGGCACCCACCACTATAGAATATGTATAATTTTACTTCTTCCAAGGCAGGTTCTTAGGCCTGCAACCTCCTGGATGGGGAAGTTCTTGCTAAAATGTCACAATGGGTGACTCAAATAGAGCTAGTCCTGCAGCCGGGGTCTGCATAGCCTGGGTGCACATAGTTGATACTGCTGGAGCTGCAGGGACTGATGCAGCAGTTGGCATTGAGGCCTCTGGTTGTCGTTCTGGATGGACATCCATTGGGCATTTGCGGACGTTGATCGCGTACCAACCCTTTTCAGCCAATTTTGGGTGTAAGTCACTTTATCTAACAGATAGAGATCGCGATCTTGGTGACCTTCCAGAAGGTGCGACTCTACGTCACGCCGGGTGTACGAACACCTCTGCCAGAATTCCAGGCTCCTTAATAAATCCCCAGCCTTTCTTTCTCCGGAAGGCCACTACTGTGCCCTGCCTCAGTGGACCCCGATCTTTATGCCTGGCCTTGCGGGCCTGAGCCTTGGCCTGTCTGTTCCTCTCCTCTATAGCCTCTCGTTGAGCTGCGCGCTCTTCCTCCTCCTTCTCCCACTTGCGCGCCAGCTGCAGGCAGAACTCCTCCTTAGAGATGGTCTCCACATAGCCCTTCCCTTGGTCCTCTCCGAGGAACCCCATTAGATCAGCGCCTCTGTGCTCCCATCTGAACAACACCCGTTCTCCGCTCATCTCCCCGGGTGTACGGTCGGATTTCAGAGGCACCGCCAATTGTTCCCCAAAGTTGGATGTCTGGTCCCAGGCTAGGCGATCACAGGCCACCTGGCTGGGTCTAAGGGCTGACAGGGGGTGGCAATGGGCCTATCAGGGTCTCCTTGGTCACCGGGGCAGGGTCCGTCACTATACCTGCATCTGGTGTCTTTCTGGTTCCAGGTTCCTCCTCCGCTGGAGTCGTGGATGTTGGTACTGAGGCTGCCTGCCACCCGCTCACTTTCTCCAACAAGGCCTCCTTCCATGCCGACACTATGGTGAGTTGTGTTTGCAGAAGCTGGCGGCTCAGCTCCACCACTCCGGGTCCATGGCAGGCAGCTGATCCTGGTTCCCTTCTAGCTGGCTGGGGGAGTCTTCCACTTCCACCCCACGCTCTGGGCAACCACTGCCCGCTATCTTCCTTACCAGGTTCTCTGACGCACCCCCAAGCTGTTCCCGCTCTCTCCTTCATGGGCGGTTCTTCTTTTTCTTTCCTTTCCCGCCATCCCAGATCAGGAGGCTGATCTCTGTGGCTGATGGACATGTTCTCATTACATAGAAGTATCTATGATGGGCGGCCATAGTTTGCGCGCCTTTCTCCGATGTTCCGCCCATGACGACACGCCCTTCGCTTCCCGCACGTCGTGTAACACAACAATGGTGGTGATTTCACAGTTCTCTAAAGTCTCTGGCACACAGTACCCGATGATGCTGGGCCACAAAATCCTGTTTGTGATGCCAAAATGGAGCACCCCCAAGGGCCGTGGGGTACTCAGTACCTGGCCAGGCGGTTCTTAAAGGGGATGTCACAGCAGCAGTGACCCAGTCCATGGCCCTGGGCATCCAATAAAAATGATGGAAATGTAAAATTAAAAGTTATGGGGGAATGTTGTGAACACCTTTGATCTGGCTTCTGAGTTTGGGCTCCCTCTGGTGGTTGCTGCTGGTAATGGAGCTGGTCTGGCAGACAGAAGTCAATCACCTGAAGGGGATGATTGGAGATCAGGTGTTACAGACTGGGGAGATTTAAGTGAGCAGCCTTCCCTTGGTTGTTGCCGGTGATTTGGTCTTCTTCCTGAGCCTTTTGGAAGTCAGCTTGTTCCCTGCTTTGTCCTGCATCTTTCAGATTAGTTATTTTTCTGTTTTAGTCTGTGGCATTTTTTCCCTGCCTTGCTGGTGTGAGTTCATCCAGGCTCCCTGCGGGAACCTGTGCTGGACTCTGTTTTCCTTTGCCACAGCTTATGTCAGTCGTTTCTGTATTTCTAGTCTCCTGGTATTTCAGTATCTGTTGTTTTGCATCCTGTTCACACCAGAGTTCTGATTTAGTGGGGGAGAGGTCGTGTGGCCTCAGTATTTTTGCATATCAGACGTGTTGGAATTTTTCTTAGGGTTTTTGCGGGTTTGCAGACAGTATCCTTTTCTGTCCTGTTCTATCCAGACAGTTTGGGCCCCAGCATTTGCTTATTCTATTTTCTGCCTGTGTTTTGTACTTCATCTGTCTCACTGTCAATATATGTTTGGGGGGGCTACCTATTCCTTTGGGGCTCTACTCCGGGGCAGTTAGCTTTCCCCTTTCTCTCTTTAGGCTTAGTTAACTCTTTGGCTGTGTCGAGGCGTCTAGGTCATCGTAGGTACGTCCCACGACTAATTCTTGTTGTGTTTTCAGTTTATGGGTCTGCAATCTGCTAAGTTACCAACCTCTCTGGGTGTTTGGTTGCCTACCCTATTTTTCTATTATCCTCCTCGGTTACCGAATCATAACAGGGGAATAGTTCATGATGCCACCCATGGTGTTCGGCAATAAAGGTGTTAGCTGTCACTGCAGTTCAGTTCCACTGGGGCAGTTGATGATGCAGCAAAGTTGTTACAGCTCTCCATGGGTAGAGCTATGCCCCAGGGCAGTTATGGTGTTGAAGATGATGGTGGTGGTTGTGGTGCAGGGAAGATGAGGCAGTAAATAATTCTGAGGACACAGCAGGGTGCAGCCTTTTCAATTTACTCACAGTTCTTTGGTACAATCCCCAGCCGGGGTGCTGTGTCATCTGGGTAGGTGGTCCAGACAGCTCTCAGGTAGTTTGGGATACACCGTGTCAGAACCCCCTTCTGATGTTCCTTTCCTGGCCATCTCCCTACGTTGGCTCCCTCCTGCCCTGTGCCTTCACACACAGTGTCCCAAGCCGCCAGCCTCGGATCTTGTCGTGCAACGTTCTCTAGGTCCCCTTGGTACTATCTGGCTGCCTTTTCAGCGAATGTTGTGGAATGTGGCTGCAGCACATGCAGATACTGCAGCCTCCGGTTAGCTAGCTGAGTCCTTAGTTTCTCCACTAGACTGGGGCCGGTCCCTTTACTGCGACATGGTCCGTCCACCCGATTTCAGTCAGCGTGGATACAGGCCCCACGGGTGGATTCCTCACTTCCCGTGCCCCTAGTACCCCTTCTTAATATCTCTCTCTCACTGAAGCTTCTTTCTCTCTCTATCTTTCTTAAGCTTCTCTTTCTGTCTTTTCTGTCCTTCTCTCTCTTCTGTCGTCTGGTTTTGGGACGAACTCCTCTCTGCTCAAGTCACGAGCACCAACTCGATTAGCTCCTCTCAGCTCTCCTCCCGAGCTCCAACTCTCACTAACTGTCTGTGGTCTCTCAGACCACTCACTAAGCTCCACCCCTTCTCTACTTTTTCTCCACCCACACCCTCTACCTAGTACCTCCGGGGCCCTGAGAGGTCTGGTGTTGGATGTAAGTGTGTGGGTTCTGAGTGATGTCCCCTCCTTACCTGAGAGCGAAGCACCACACCTCTGACTGAGGTGCAGTACCTCTGTGGCGACTGGACCTCAGGGGCACCACACTAGGATAGGGGCATTGTACTAGGCTGGGGAAATTATACCAGCATGGTACCCAGGTTGGGGGACATCATCCAAGGAAGGGGCCCAGAATGGTGGACATTGTTATAGGATGGGGTCCAAGATGGGTGACAGTGAATAAAGGGCCCAGTGTCATGATTTGGTAGCTGAGGAGAGCAGGCAAAAACGGCAATACACCAGAGAGGTTGGAATCTACTGGATTGCAGTACCCTGACTAACCACCACAACTAAAGGCAGCCGTGGAGTGTTCCTACGTTGGTCCTAGACGCCTCGTCACAGCCTGAGAGGTTAACTACACCTAAAGATAGAAAGAGGAAAGCTATCTGCCCCGGAGCATATCCCCAAAGAACATAGGAAGCCCCCAAACATGTAATGGCGGTTAGACAAGAGGAAATACAGACACAGACAGAAAATAGTATGAGCAAACGTTGGGGCCCAATCTACCTGGACAGAAAAGGATAGGAAGGACACTTACTGCAATCCAAAAAACCCTAAAAAATACCAACTCTACTAATTGCAAAACCACCTGAGATCACACGACCTCTACCACCTAAATTAGTTCTCTGGTGTCACAAAACTAAGCCGCAGCCACTGAAAAAACTGGAAAAGGCAAATGAACAAATAACAGTGGCTCAGATAAACTGAGAGGAGCACAAGCTCCCGGAGGGGACCTGGCTGACCTCCACAGAAGTGCAGGGAACAATGCAAAAAGCAAGCACAAAAAATAAAAGCAGAAAATATCTTATCTGATAGCAGAAGATGCAGGCAAGACTCAGCAAGCTTCCAAGTGAACCAGGAACCACAGTTGAGACAAGAACAATTGATCACCGGCAACCATGATGGGAGGGAACCTCCCTTATATAAGACCAGTCTGTAACTCCTGATTGCCAATCCTCATTCAATGGTTCAGTACTGTTTGTAACCACCAGAGGGAGCTTCTGCTCAGAATTCATTTCTAACACATTCACAACAGCCCAGGACTTGTGACATTATTACATGATGGAGAACATTATACCAGAAAGAGGCCCAGGATGGGAGACATTGTTTGATGGGAGAACCAAGATGGTGACATTATTACTGAAAGGGGCCCAAGAAAGGGGATATTTTTCTTGGAAGGGGCCAGGATGGGGACATTATTACTGGAAGAGGACTATAATGAATGGGATTATAACAGGAAGGAGTCAGATCGGGGACATTATTAAATGGGGGATGAACATCTATGTCTTTATGGGATCTAGAACGCTACAAGGTCTCATATATCTGACCAATAAGCAGGTCCAAATTTTGCATCGGGGCCCATCAGACTCTAGTTACATCATTGACTCTAAGGATATCCAATGTACACTAGGGGAACAAAAGTTGTATCCATGCTATCATTTGTATGAGGATGGGTATAATTGACAGCTGACCTCCTGTGGCAATAACTTTTAAACACTTAGATTCCACAGTCAATGATCTCAAGGTTTGTCGTTCAACCATCAACCTCATAAGAAAACGAAAATAATTTTTTTCTTTCTTTACCATGAAAACTGGTGCAACCATTACGTGGCCAATATATTGCGAATACGTTGTTTGTTTGTGCCAGAAAATATTTACATTTATTGAAAACGCTGATAATTTGGTTTGATGAAATTCTAATACTATTCTTCCTCCCTCAAAACTCTAAATTATGTCTATTTCCTCAGCCACACATATCATCTTGTACTACAGCAATACCACATACCATTTTCAGTGTTGATCCAAAATCTCAGTTGACCATCTTGCCTTTGGCTCTGTAAAAACTTCCATACCTTTTTTAAAGCTCGCAATTCCTGGGAATTTAGACAACTTTGCCAAGCTGAAAACAGGATTTGCATCATGAAGCGCAAAGTCATTGCTGCAAGCAACATTTTCAGCGGTTATTTCGTAAGCAGTGCTAATAGATGTGTAACCCATTAACTGTCTGGGGCAACTCGCCCCCAGGAATAAGAAAAAGTCACCTGTCACGAGCTTTCTAATTTCTATAATCATTTTATGTCTGGTCAGGCAATAAAAATGTCAGTCATGTTCAAAACACTATCACCTTCAAGAAAATGAACTTCATACATAGGATGTTATGTCTTCAAGCCGTCCATTGGATATTTAACTCCTCATTGACCTGGGACTTTGTAAGGTAATGCTATGTTTAGTTTGATTGTTGAAATGAAAACAATGATAAATACTGCAGTAATAATAATATAATAAATACATAATATAATATTAAAAAATATTTAACAATAAATAGAATAAACTGCAAAAATAATATAATAATTTTATTAAGAGAATATTGTATATATTTGCTTTTTGTGCTTCTTTTTTCATCTTGAACCTCCGAAAGACATTACTGAGATGTACAGTACAGACCAAAAGTTTGGACACACCTTCTCATTCAAAGATTTTTCTGTATTTTCATGACTATGAAAATTGTAGAATCACACTGAAGGCATCAAAACTATGAATTAACACATGTGGAATTATACATTACACTTTATAAAAAAGTGTGAAACAACTGAAAATATGTCTAATATTCTAGGTTCTTCAAAGTAGCCACCTTTTGCTTTGATTACTGCTTTGCACGCAGAAAAGGTGAACGGATGGACTCTACATGCCTGGTTCCCACCGTGAAGCATGGAGGAGGTGTGATGGTGTGGGGGTGCTTTGCTGGTGACACTGTTAGGGATTTATTCAAAATTGAAGCGGTGAGCGGTCCAGCTCACCTCAAACCATCTCGATTGGGTTCAGGTCTGGTGAATGTGGAGGCCAGGTCATCTGGCGTAGCACCCCAACACTCTCCTTCTTGGTCAAATAGCCCTTACACAGCCTGGAGGTGTGTTTGGGGTCATTGTCCTGTTGAAAAATAAATGATGGTCCTACTAAACGCAAACCGGATGGAAAAGTATGCTGCTACAAGATGCTGTGGTAGCCATGCTGGTTCAGTATGCCTTCAATATTGAATAAATCCCCAACAGTGTCACCAGCAAAGCACCCCCACACCATCACACCACCTCCTCCATGCTTCACGGTGGGAACCAGGCATGTAGAGTCCATCCGTTCACTTTTCTGCGTGCAAAGCAGTAATCAAAGCAAAAGGTGGCTACTTTGAAGAATCTAGAATATAAGACATATTTTCAGTTGTTTCACACTTTTTGCAAAGTGTAATGTATAATTCCACATAGTTTTGATGCCTTCAGTGTGATTCTACAATTTTCATAGTCATGAAAATACAGAAAAATCTTTGAATGAGAAGGTGTGTCCAAACTTTTGGTCTGTACTGTATAAAACTCGGGCAAATGCCTGTGGTAACCAATAAGGTTGCTGTGATAATTTTTCAAAGTGCTATTTTTTTCCTGCCAAAACATTACCTTAGTTGAAACTTTTGGACATAATTTTATGACAATAGATTTGTTTGTATCTGTCGTACATGGTGTACAATAATAAATTATATTGTGGTACCGTGTTAGCCAGAAAAATCGATGTGAATACTTTTCCATCCAATTATGACAAGAGCATTCTTAAGGTGATACCTTTATTGGCTAACCAGAAAATTATATGTTCGCTAGCTTTCAGAGCTCAAGGCTCCTTCTTCAGGCAAGATTACATTTGGAATAATAAGAAAGACACATTAGATGCTTACTATAGTAGGAAATTTGTTCAAGACCTGGGAGGTGTGATGCCTTCAAAAGATAAGCAAAGGAAATCAAATTAGCATTTTCTTACAAATGGAGAGCTAGTGGGGATGTGTTATTAGCTATCTGGAGTCCTTCTGGTGAAGGTGTGAACTGTGTCTATGTAATGAGTCATAAAACCGGGTGTTAAGTTGAGTCCTAGTGTCAAAGTATTGAACATCCTAATAAGTTTGAATTCCCATATTTTTCTCTCCCTGTCATCCTTAAAATGACCTTTTAGTATTAAGACTTTTAAGTCTGTCATACAATGTCCAGTTCCAGAGAAATGTTTTCCCACAGGCGTGTCCATTTCATTCCTGATCGTATGTCTGTGTAGATTCATCCTTGTTTGTAGTTTTTGCATGGTTTCCCCAATATAGATAGCTCCAGGGCACCTTGTACATTGTATCATGTACACCACATTGGAGGATGTACATGAAAAGGAACCCATGACCTTATAGTCCTGATTTGTGTTTGGTACACGGACTGTATTTGTTGGTAATATGTGGGTACAAGTTTTGCATTTTTTGTTGTTACATGGGAATGTGCCAGTCACTGATGGTGACGAAAGGACACTTCTGACAAGGAGATTCCTTAAGTTAGGGGGCTGTTTGTAGGAGAGGAGTGGTAGTTCTGGGAATATGTCTTTCAATTTGTGGTCCCTGTGGAATATGGGTTGGAGATCAGCACCAATTTTCCTTAGGATGCTCATGTGGGGGTTGTATGTGACCACAAGAGGTACCCTGTTGTTGTCCTCTCTCAGTTTGTAATCCAGGAGGTTGCTTCTTGGGATTGTTGTACAATGTTTGGAAGAGTATTTATAGGAAGCCACAATATAAAGCCTCATTAAAACGTCCTTGTGTTGCAGTGTGATTTGCGATATAAAGCCTCATTCAAACATCCTTCTCTTTTTTAAAACAGTGATTCACAATATAAAGCCTCATTCAAACATCCTCGTTTTACAGTGTGATTCACAATATAAAGCCTCATTCAAACAACCTTCTCTCTTTAATTAAACTGTGATTCACAATATAAAGCCTCATTCAAATGTCTTTTTTCAACGCCAAAGAAAATTGACTGTTTTTCATCAGTATGCTAGATCTGATTTTCATCCATTTTTAATCCTCCATTGAGTATCCTGAACAAAGTTCCCCTTAACTCAGAATGTCCTAGTATTGCACATGAACATGGACTTTCTCAGCTAGAAAACTCCTTTATATATTATGGAAAATCTTCCAGACAAGGACAAAAAATTAGTCTTGTAAACTTTTGACACCTTACTAGTATGTAACTCTGGTCTATGTCTGTGTACAGGTGTTGGAACTGAGCATCTTCCTAAGTACTCTCTAATTCCATTATGTTAATTGAAGTGCCTTCATTAAGTCATCTCATAGGAATTAAGGAAAACTTTCCCCTTAGGCAACATTCAGACATCTGTATTTTGTTCTATCCATTGTTTTCAACATGTCAATTGTAGTAATGGTCATAGTTCACACAACCATTTTTTTTGCTTTTTCTTTTGTTGACCAGCTGTCACCATTTTTATCTAATTTGCACATTAAAATCAGACATTCAAGTGAAAAGGTCCATAAAAACAACAGCACTCTGACGCTATCTATGTTTCACCCAAGTGATGTCCATTTTTAGTGCTTAATGGTTAGGAGAATTCTGGATAGGTATTTCTTTGTATGCAAGAAGAACAAATTCCACACTGATGGTGGAAAGTGACAAGGAGGCCAAAGATGACTGAAAATCAGATCCAGCACACTGGTGAAAAATGGTCCAATTTTTTTCTATGCATAAAAAGAAAAAAGGATGTCTGAGACAGCAAAAATTTGAGAGTTTTTGTTGAGTTCTCAAAATGCGATCTTGTCCAATCAACAAATATCTAGCTTTTGTAGAATGTCATATTATGGAGATGTTGAGCAAATTCTAAAAACAAATACCCCTCAATGCATGGATCTGTCTTTATAGGAAGAAACAGAATATTCCCCTATAAAGGTGTTCTTTGCTGAACTTAAATAAACTCATGAATAGAAATCATGAAACTCCTCCGGGGTTTAATTCCTTCAGACTTAATGCAAAAGTGTTTATATGGATCAATGCCAAAAGCTATCAGTAAATATCTGGCTGTTACACTTCTTCGCACAAAGGAAAAAAAACAAATTTTAATATAATTATTATGGTTTCTAAGGTGAATGAAATATGGTGCCTGGTTCTTGATGGATTTAAACAGCATATTTTTTATGTTATCTATTTAATAATAAAGTGGCTGCATAAATCCTATTAAAGAACTTTATTTTCCACTGTTTAACAATGGAGGCTACAAAACAGACTGAAATTTTAGTTTCCAATTACTCGTATGGGGGAAATACAATGAAGTGATAGAAAAGCGAAAGAATTTCAATCATGAATCAATGGATTGGAATAATTCTGCAAACTTGTCAAATGTTGGCAATTTTGCCAAACTTGCCAATATTTCAATTATCATATTGTTGGTCATAGAAAAGTATTTTAAAACTCATAGTAATTAGATTTTTTTTTCAAGCTGGGTAGATTGGCCTTAACCTTGCTACCTACAGTTAAAAGGACTTGTCCATTTTGAACAATACTTTATTATTAGTGTCATGTTGGTAACTCGCAGTCCTACTCTCTGCAGTCACCACTCTGTTTCTCCTCCTGTCAGACCGTCTTGCTGAGTCCTGCAGAGAGTAAGGTTCCCGTCACACATAGCGACTCACCAGCGATCCCGACAACTATATGAACTTGTCAGGATCGCTGGTGTGTCGCTACATGATCGCTGGTGAGCTGCCAAACAGACAGATCTCAGCAGCGATCAGGACAGCGACTACGCGATGCACGTCGCTTAGTTACCCGCAGTGTACATTAGATGCCAGCGCACTGGTGCAGGGAGCTGGTAACCAAGGTAAACATTGGGTTTCTAAGCGCCGCGCGGCGCTTAGAAACCCGCTGTTTACCTTGGTTACCAGCTCCATGCACCAGCGCGCTGGTAACTAACGTACACATCGGGTTTCTAAGCGCCGCACGGCGCTTAGAAACCCGATGTTTGCCTTGGTTACCAGCTCCAGCTTGCTGATCGCTGGTCTCCCGCCTGCCACATGCAGCGATGCGTGCTGGCCAGCGGGAGACCAACGATCAAAAAAAGGTCCAGGCCATTCAAGTACGATCAGCGATACCCGGCAGGGGGGCCGGTCGCTGATAAGTGTCTCACACAGCGATATCGCTGGGGAGATCGCTGTTGCGTCACAAAACCTGTGACTCAGCAGCAATCTCGCTAGTGATCTCGCTTAGTGTGATAGGGGCTTAACTTCCCAGGCCTATCTGCTGCCAGCAGGGGATATATTAGGCAGCTCCTCCCTCCACTCTTTTCCTGAGCTTTTGTTCTAGTTAGTAATTTGTTACTAGCTTCCAGTCAAGGTATGTTCCTGTTTTGTCTTCTGTTACCAGTACGGCTTATCCATCCATCCCATCTGATCTTTCCGCTCCTGACTCTGGCTTTGTATCCTGAATCTGTGATACCTGCCCTGACCTCGGACTACCTGACTACATCTTTGCCTGTGCCCTTTTTACAATGTATCCCTGCTTTGTCCCTTTGGTCAGCTGCTGCAAGTCCGTTCTCTGTCCTGGAGTGGCACCTAGTGGCTATCTTGCGACCCAAGCCTTTCCTCACCATCAGAGGCCCTAGTGAGGACCAGGTAGCCACTTACTGATGTCCGTCCATGCAAACCCCGGCCAGTGGCACTGTGGGTTCACACTGATCCCCAGTAATAAGCTGATCACATCATGGTTACTTCCAAGATACCAGATCAGTTATAATATGTGCTGGAGCCTAGCACTAAGTGTAAATGTTCCCTGTTGCTCTATCACAGGGACAAAATAGAATTATACATTGCCTTTTGACTGTTCTGATAGTACACTGACCTATTGGGAGGAATTTACTAAAACTGATGGATACATAATGGACCCCTCCTCTATTTAGTGCTGTATATAAGTAAGGTATTCCAAAAAGATAAGTATACAAAAATGACTCTCTTTTGACATATGTTGATGAACACAGGCCTTATGGTTTGTTTCTCATATACAACACCATTTACCAAATATAATCTACAAATGCCATGTGAACTCAGAACGACAAACCACTCCAATGACTTGCACATTTTTAGGCAACATTGGAAACAGTATTTGAGGACTCCATTAGTGCAAACATGAGTCCAATAATGAATTTTATATTTTTTGCTGTACAATATGGGTGTCGAAGGTGGAAAGTAAAATCAAGGGTTGCATTCTAAACTAAAACTCATCCTGCAAAATACAAGCCTATGGCTATCTGGATGCAAAAATAAATAAAGGTTATGGCTCATAGAACAATGCCAATAATGTCTGTAAAGCACTGAGGAATTAATGGCGCGATATAAATGAGTAAAATAAATAAGGAGAAGAAAAAAACAAAAGCTTGAAAAACAAAAAATGTCAAGGTCCTATAGGGATTCACTCTTTCAGGTAGGCATTAGGTAGCATTCACACATGCAAAGCAGTTGAGTCCAAACGTGCAGTTTTAATGCTTTCATTAAACTCCAAGGGATTCAAAACCAAAAACAGACTTGTCTGGGCACAAAGGTATCATGGCAAATAAACAGTTAATCTAGCAGGACACATGTGTCAGTGTGGGCTCATCTGAACATATTACAGTCCTTTCTCTCAGAGCAAAATTCATGCACAGAAGAGGCACGATCCTACCATATTTCGATATCCCTTTCAGCCTGAGCTCCAGCAGCTTCCAGGGCCAGACAGAAGTATTCAACTCAAGGCAGAGTTCACATTGAACAGACTGTAGCTTCCACACATTATTCTGCAGCTCCAACACACTTTCCTAGCTGACCAATGTCGTCCCCATTCAGATAGAGATTTTGGCATGTCTCTCTCTCAGCTACATCTCACATTTTGGCCGGACACTCACCAACATCAGCACACTTGACCCTGCTTCATTCAGGAGACTGACACACCTCTAGTGAACCCATGCCCTGGTTCTTAGTTAAAGCTAGTCAGGTGCATCTAATCAAGACCTGCTGGATTTAACCCAGTCCTGGTTTTGCTATAGTTCTGGTTACCCCAGCATTCATTACTTAGTAATGAGTGAAGTCATAATTGTCATAATGAAGTGGTCCCAACTTTTGGCACTCCCACAATGGGAACAACAATGACTCTTCAGTTTCTGTATCTTATGGGTCATTTTTTACTTCTTTCAGGACACCACTGGGTGCATTATCTTATTTTTTAAGACTTATTTATACTTGTGATGGGTAAATCACCATTTTTCAAAAAAGATAATTGACTTGTTTCCCTAGATTACAATGATTTTAATTTTATTTTTGAGCATAACTAAACCAGAAAATATCTTAATTCTTTGTCATATCAAAATATTAAGGCAATTAACATAAAAGAGAACACTTGCAGATAAGCTTTAAAGTGGCACAAAAGCCTTTTTTTCAGAGATTAGGATCTGAGTGATTTTATTTTATTGTCAACAAGTAAGATTTGATAAATTAGTGGATTCAGACTGTAATCATTGCCGAGTTCATCCCCATTAGATGCAGTACATGTAGTCAGGTGTCTCTGTATTCATCTATGAAATCGACGTTTTGGAAGTGATGCTTAATGTGACAGTATACAGAATTTTTCAGGTTAAGTTAGGCAAAAAGAATGAATGAGATTAAAAAAAAAGATCTGCTGCTTTAGAGCTCATTCATATCTCCAATTTTTCCCATTGTACTTTGATCTGAGTTTTATCAGAATGTAGATAAGTGTCATCAGTTTTTCTCCACCTTCTCCTTTCTGACAGTCCATGAAAATCGGACCACATTTGGATGTCATCTGAGTGTGGTCCATTTCTTTCACGGACCCATAAACTTGCATTGTTGATTTTGATCTGACCCTCGCATCAAAAATCGTACATGGAAAATTTCCGCTGACCACTTGGTCTGAGGAAAAAAATGGACATGTGCACAACCCCAGAGTATATCATAGGTGTGAGTGCTATCCATTAGAACCACGGATAGTACTCGTCTGAGAAAATCGGATGTATGAACGTTCCCTTATAAAACTGAAATGATCGGGGATGATCTGCAATACCAGACGCTGCCTGTAAGCAAGTGTGGCGCCCTTTCTTAAAGATTTATCGTCGTTTAAATTTTTTTTTACATAAATGACTATTACATGTGAAAATAAGAAACTTTGTAATACATTTTATTAGAGAAATCTGTTCTTGGACTGATCGTCTGTTTTTAAAATTCTCAATTCATGGGTAAAATCTGTCTTCAGTGAATACAGATTTCCCCATTGCACGGATTTTCATGGCAAATTCAATTCATAGCAAAATTATTATTTGTGAATTGAATGTTCCTTATTATGCTGAGGGTCTTTTCAGACCCCAGTGTATAATATATGTAAGATTGAAAACAAATTCTAATACTCACCTTTCCTGCCACCCCGCTACTCACTGCCCACTTTTCAGTTCTCTGCTTCTCATCTTGCCACAGTCGCGCACCGCATCTTCGGAGTCTTCACTTTAGAGAAGGGCCTCTTCCCTTCTGCTGGGCCTTGGTCAACCCTGCCACGACCTTACGACACCCAGTATCCTCCAAGGAATAGTCACGTTCTAGAGTGAATACACCGCAAATGCGATGTGTGACAGAGTAAAGAAGAAGCGAGGAGGACTAGAAAGCAATGCGCGATGATGGAAAGAAGAGGCCCTGAGGACCGTGCAGCAGGGCGGCCGGAGAGGTATTAGTTTTTACCTGTTTTTTTACATAATTTTATAGCATTTTACTCTCCATGCAAAGCATGAAAACTGTATTCTGGAAAATATGGATTTTTCAAGTAGCATTCAATTCTGCTTGAGTAAATTTGCCCTTCTTTATATAATATTTCAATCTCTAATGACGTCCATGAACTTCTTAATTCATATGAGTGACTGATAATTGTCGTTCCTTGCATGTCCTTTAATTTTTAGAACTAACTATTTTAGGTTTGGTGCTCCTTTTAAGAATTGTTCACATTCAAGAGATGTTTCTCACGTGCTTACGGAGATCCATTTAAGAAAATATTCGACAGCCACATAATTCTCTGACTGAAGCACAGCTGGTGAAGACTGTACAACATGAGCATGGAAGAAAGAATTTGTGTAAAACAACTCTATTGTCTACGAGGACAGATTAAAACAAGACTCTTCAAACCTTCTTTGAAGGATGACTGCTGGGCCTTTGACCCGCACCTGCAGGTAACCTTGAAATAAGTGTAGCATTCGGATACTAATCCCAGCCTAAAGAATCTAAAAGTGGAACAGATTGACTTGTCCACTGGAACATAAAAGACTTATTAGCAGACAGAGAGCCGGCCGGAAGATATTAGCCTAAAACAACAAAGTTATAGAGTCATTCCGAGGCCAAAAAGATTCCAGAAGAGGCTAAACGGGAGTGTTAAAAAACATCCAAAAATATTGGCGTCTGACATGAATGTACATGGTCTTACAGGGTGAGACAATGGACAGACATTGTAATAGTAGGACTTGGACTCTTACTATAGTCAGTGATAGTTTACAATGTTCTTAATTGGATCTTCCTCTTTAAGATCTGGATTTTGCTAAAACCCTAGTCATCTTATTTCTTTTAATGGAAATCCTCTCTTCACGCTTTCCCTGAACCCAATCTATTTCCCACTGCTGTTGTTTCTAAGATTAAGTAAGCTACCTGCTTCATTCCCACCCTCCTCACAGTCACTCGAGATAATTAGCAATCATCTCAATGCTTAAAAGTCATGGGAAAAATAAAATTTAAACTTGTAATTGTTGGTTTAGGAAAAAAAATGAATCTGGAAGTTTTTACAAATTTTTGTTATAAGACATAAAGAGACACCAGAATTGTAAGTGGCATATGGTAGGTGGGACCATGTTACCGATTTTGGATTGGGGCCCTGGAGCTTTAAGTTAAAGGGAAACTATCATCAGGATTTTGTACCCCACATTAACTGCATTTATATAAAAGTATTTTAATGCTGAGTAAATCTTTCCCTTTGTTGTAGAAATCCGTTTTCCTGTTTTAGAAAAATCTATACCAATGAGCTGCAAGTGCAGTGGGTGGACGCTGCACTTACAGCACTCCTGCCTCACTGACTTCTCCCCGCCCACTGCCTGCCTACTGTTTCTGACTGACAGGTCACTAAAACATGTGACTTTATGAAAAAAACACTCAGATGGTATACGCACACAATGTCTTCTAAACTCAATTTGATGAATTCTCAAGCAGAAGACGTTCCAAGAGGTATTTTTCATCTGAAGCATCTTTTCTATTGTTTTTTTTTCCTGAGTGTTTCTATGACCGTTTTGGCTGCCGATATTTTATTTTTAAAGGGTTTTCTTATGGTTTTTGTGACATTTATATAAAAGCGCTTTACGGCTGAGTATACCCTTTACTTGCTTGCAGAAATCCATTTTGCTGTTTTAAAGAAATCCATAGTTGAAATTCTATGTCAATGTGCTGCAAGTGCACTTGCAGCTCTCTTGCCTCTGCACTTGCAGCTCTCTTGCCTCTCTGCCATCTCTGCACTTTGAGCTCGCTTGCCTCTCTGCCATCTCTGCACTTTGAGCTCGCTTGCCTCTCTGCCGTCTTTGCACTTGCAGCTCTCTTGCCTCTCTGCTGTCTCTACACTTGCAGCTCTGTTGCCTCTCTGCCATCTCTGCACTTGCAGCTCTCTTGCATCTCTGCCATCTCTACACTTGCAGATCTCTTGCCTCTCTGCCGTCTCTGCACTTGCAGCTCTCTTGCCTCTCTGCTGTCTCTGCACTTGCAGCTCTCTTGCCTCTCTGCCGTCTCTGCACTTGCAGCTCTCTTGCTTCTCTGCCAACCCTGCACTTGCATCTCTCTTGCCTCTCTGCCATCTCTGCACTTGCAGCTCTCTTGCCTCTCTACGGTCTCTGCACTTGAGCTCTCTTACCTCTCTGCGTCTCTGCACTTGCAGCTCTCTTGCCTCTCTGCCATCTCTGCACTTGAGCTCGCTTGCCTATCTGCTCTCTGCACTTGAGCTCATTTGCCTCTCTGCATTATTTGACTCGCAGCTATCTGCCTCTCTGCGTCTTGACTCAGCTTTGCCTCTCTGCATTTGCACTTGAGCTCTCTTGCCTCTCTGCATCTCTGCACTTGCAGCTCTTTCCTCTCTGCTGTCTCTGCACTTGCAGCTCTGCTTGCCTCTCTGCATTCTCCCACCCAGCTACCTGCTTCTGTCTCAACTGCACAAGTCACTAAAACATCTGACTTGATAAACAATTACATTACTCATAGCGTGTGTGTACACAACGTCACTAAACTCAGGCAAAATGGTGAGTTTTTCAAGTAGTTAGGAAATTCTGGATTTTTTTTATTAGAATCATTCTTTTTTTTGTTTTTTTTCTGACTATTTCCTGTGTTTTTATGATGGTTTTGGCTGGCAGCACTGCTTGTTTGGAGGGTTTTCCCATGGTTTTTGTGATGTCTTTTTTACTGTTGTTTTCTGGTCATTTATTTTTCACATCGTTGAGTAATGATGAAACCGACAGCATTTTTTTAAGCAAAATCTATGGCAAAATGCTCAAATAAAGTGTCCGGGCATTTATGGACGTCTTTTTAGCTTTCCATTGATTTGTATTCTAAGGCCGGGGTCACACTGGCGACAAAATCGGACGAATGCAATGCGATGAAATATAGCATTGCAGCCGGATCAATGTTAATTTATGGAGCAGCTCCCACCATCAGATTTTTTGAGGTCCGTTTTATACGTGCGAGTGCAATCGCAGCATGCTGCGATTGTCACCGATTGTGGGTCGACAATCGCCAATGCAAGTCTATGCGTGCAATGAAAAATCTGATTACAAACGGACCGCACGTGTGACTTGCGATTAAATCGCACAGGTGTCCTTTAGAAAAGCCGGCAATTCATCCCCGGCTATACTGTAAAATCACACTGACAGCTTTAATAAAGAATGGAAAGAATACATATACACACATAGAATACATATATATATATATATATATATATATTATATACATGTCATTGTGACATATATATATATATATTTATAGTTCATGCACTTTTACATAGTATAATAGCCGCTAATTCAATTGCCGGCTTTTGTGAAATTACAGACCCGACATGAAATGACACATGGTTTACATACAGTTATCCATGTCATTTCATGTAGTTTGATATATGGTTTTCACTAACAATTACATGAGTATATGTGTGCAAAATTTCACACATGTAGGGGTTAATTAAAGGTGTAAATTTGTTGAAAAAAATTTTGTGGGCTCCCGCGCTATTTTCTCAACCAGACAGACAAAGCCAGTGAGTGGGGGCAGATAATAATAGCCTAGGGAGGGTGCATTTATTTTGTGCCACCCCTGGCTACTAACATCTGCCCCCAGCCACCCCAGAAAAGGCAAATCTATAATTAGATGCACCCTTTCTGGCACTTTGCCCGTCAAATGGGTTAATAATGGGTTAAAGCCACCTTGCTATTGAAAGGTGACTTTAAGCCAGGTTAATAATTGAGAGTTGTCAATTAGACAACTATCAATTATTAATCCTATTGAAGGAAATAAAAAAAACACACACACATTAATAATAAATAATTGTAATGAAATAAACACACAGTTTTTGACCATCTTTTATTTTACAGGTAATCCCTGCGAAGCCCTTGTTCTCCTGTAATAAAGAATAAATAATAAAACAACATTATTCTTACCTATCCGCCGTTCTGTCAGGTCCCACGCTGTAATCCTTCGCAAAGGGTTAACAGGCTTACAGCAAGCAACGCAGCTAATGCTGGCTGCTCAGCTGAAAGCCCCCGAATGAATGAGTTTATCTCCAGCCCGACAGGAGAGGAAGTGATTAGTGTGGGAAGCTTAATTGATTGCTTCCCACGGTAATCAGTTCACTTCAGGTCAGCTGGGACTCCCTCTGACGTCACTGATGCTGTGCAGTGTCCCCGACTGACCTGAAGTGAACTGATTACCATGGGAAGTAATCAATTAAGCTTCACACACTAATCACTTCCTCTCCTGTCGGGCCAGAGATAAGCTGATTCATTTGGGGGCTTACAGCTGAGCAGTCAGCATTAGCTGTACTGCTTTCTGTAAGCCAGTTAACCTTTTGCGAAGGATTACAGCGTGGAACCTGACAGAGCGGCGGATAGGTAAGAATAATGTTGTTTTATTATTTTTTCTTTATTACAGGAGAGCAAGGGCTTCACACGGATTACCTGTAAAATAAAAGATGGTCAAAAACTGTGTGTTTATTTCATTAAAATTATTTATTATTATTGTGTGTGTGTTTTTTTTATTTCCTTCAATAGGATTAATAATTGATAGTTGTCTAATTGACAACTCTCAATTATTAACCTGGCTTAAAGTCACCTTTCAATAGCAAGATGGCTTTAACCCATTATTAACCCATTTGCCACCTCTACAGGGCAATGGGAATAGACGGGCAAAATGCCAGAAAGGGCGCATCTAATTATAGATTTGCCTTTTCTGGGGTGGCTGGGGGCAGTGTTATGATTTGGTAGCTGAGGAGTGCAGGTAAAAAAGGCAATACACCAGAGCAGTTGGAATCTATGAGATTGCAGTACCCTGACTAACCACCACAACTAGAGGCAGCCGTGGAGCGTTCCTACGTTGGTCCTAGACGCCTCGTCACAGCCTGAGAAACTAACTATACCTAAAGATAGAAAGATGAAAGCTATCTGCCCCGGAGCAGATCCCCAAAGAACATAGAAAGCCCCCAAACATGTAATGGCGGTTAGACAAGAAGAAATACTGACACAGACAGAAAATAGTATGAGCAAACGATGGGGCCCCAACTATCTAAATAGAAAAGGATAGGAAGGGCACTTACTGCAATCCCAAAAAACCCTGAAAAGCACCAACTCTACTAATTTCAAAAACACCTGAGATCACACGACCTCTACCACCTAAATTAGTTCTCTGGTGTAACAAAATCAAAACAGCAGCCACTGAAAAAACTGGAAAAAGCAAATGTACAAACATCAGTGGCTGAACAAAAATGAGAGGGCAAAAGCCCCTGAGGGGACCCTGAAGGCCCCCACAGAAGTGCAGGACAAAATGCAAAAATCAAGCACAAAAGCAAAAGAAGAAAATGTCTTATCTGTTAGCAGGAGATGCAGACACGACACAGCAGGCTACAAAGGAAACAGGAATCAAGGATTGAGACCAGAACAATTGATCACCGGCAACCCTGATGGGAAGGTGACTCCCTTATATAAGACCAGTCAGTAACACCTGATTCCCAATCCTTACAATCTTCACTGGACAGTCCAGTACCGCTTGTAACCACCAGAGGGAGCCTCTGCTCAGAACTCATCTCAAGTCCATTCACAACAGGGCAGATGTTAGTAGCCAGGGGGGCACAAAATAAATGCACCCTCCCTAGGCTATTATTATCTGCCCCCACTCACTGGCTTTGTCTGTCTGGTTGAGAAAATAGCGCGGGAGCCCACGCATTTTTTTTCAACGAATTTACACCTTTAATTAACCCCTACATGTTTGAAATTTTGCACACATACACTCATGTAATTGTTAGTGAAAACCATATATCAAACTACATGAAATGACATGGTTAACTGTATGTAAACCATGTGTCATTTCATGTCGGGTCTGTAATTTCACAAAGGCCGGCAATTGAATTAGCGGCTATTACACTATGTAGAAGTGCATGAACTATAAATATATGTATATATATGTCTCAATGACATTATATATATATATAATATATATATATATATATATATATATATATATATATGTATTTAATGTGTATATATCTATTCTTTCTTTTGTGATTTTAAAACTATTCATTTGGATCCATTATATGTCGGTTTTGCTAGCCACCGACAAAATCTTGCAAGTCGGATGTCAATCGGATGTGTAACGAACGCTCAGATGCGACTAAATCGCATCATCCCCGGATAATCGGATGACAGACGGATCAATGTTCAGGAAACTTTTTTGCGATAATCGTCCCACTAAAACGGTCCGATTTTTTAGATGTTGTATGTGACCCCAGCCTAAAGCGCAGAGTGTCTCCCAAGTGGAAAACATCAGAAGATTGGTGTAGTCACTTCTCTTATCAGCTCAGCGTTTTTAGAAACCTAAAGTGGTTAAAAGACTTTCAAAAGACTGAACATATGAATGGAAAATCGTTTTATCATAGGAGTGCGGATTTGTATACTTTTAAATGATTTTTGAAAGATTTTTTAGGCAGTTTCTGCCTGAAAAAGACATTGCGTGCACGTAGTCACATAAAGGTTTTATTGAGCCCTTTCTGATCATGAAGGAGTTAGTAAGAGATCTCTGGTGTGAATGTGTTAGAAATGAATTCTGAGCAGAAGCTCCCTCTGGTGGTTTCAAACAGTACTGAACTATTCAATGAAGATTGTGAAGATTGGCAATCAGGTGTTACAGACTGGTCTTATATAAGGGAGGTTCCCTCCCATCAGGGTTGCCGGTGATCAATTGTTCTTGTCTCAACTTTGGTTCCTGGTTCTCTTGGAAGCTAGCTGTGTCTTGCCTGCATCTTCTGCTAACAGATAGGATATTTTCAGCTTTTATTTTTGTGCTTGCTTTTTGCATTTTGTCCTGCACTTCTGTGGAGGTCAGCCAGGTCCCCTCTGGGGGCTTGTGCTCCTCTCAGTTTATCTGAGCCACTGTTATTTGTTCATTTGCCTTTTCCAGTTTTTTCAGTGGCTGCTGCTTAGTTTTGTTACACCAGAGAACTAATTTAGGTGGTAGAGGTCGTGTGATCTCAGGTGTTTTTGCAATTAGTGAGTTGGTATTTTTTTTAGGGTTTTTTGGATTGCAGTAAGTGTCCTTCCTATCCTTTTCTTTCTAAGAAGATTGGGCCCCAACGTTTGCTCATACTATTTTCTGTCTGTGTCTGTATTTCCTCTTGTCTAACCGCCATTACATGTTTGGGGGCTTCCTATGTTCTTTGGGGATCTGCTCCGGGGCAGATAGTTTTCCTCTTTCTATCTTTAGGTGTAGTTAGCTTCTCAGGCTGTGACGAGGCGTCTAGGACCAACGTAGGTACGCTCCACGGCTGCCTTTAGTTGTGGTGGTTAGTCAGGGTACTGCAATCCAGTAGATTCCAACCTCTCTGGTGTATTGCCTTTTTTGCCTGCTCTCCTCAGCCTACCAAATCATAACAGTATCACCGGCCAAACTGAAAATTATATGGTACTCACAGAAGGGAAAGATAGTGTAAAAAAAAAAAAAAAAAGAGTTGTCAGATTTTTTTTTTTTCTTTCCCTCTTTTTCTCTGGGTGCTGAGGATTTTTTTTTTCTCTCTCAATGGAGTTTGCACAGTTGTCTGGCCGTGTGGATCAGCTTGCCACTGAAGTTCGGAGTATTGCTACCTACAGTTAGGTCCATAAATATTTGGACAGAGACAACATTTATCTAATTTTGGTTCTAGACATTACCACAATGAATTTGAAACAAAACAAATCAGATGCAGTTGAAGTTCAGACTTTCAGCTTTCATTTGAGGGTATCCACATTAAAATTGGATGAAGGGTTTAGGAGTTTCAGCTCCTTAACATGTGCCACCCTGTTTTTAAAGGGACCAAAAGTAATTGGACAATTGACTCCAAGGCTATTTCATGGACAGGTGTGGGCAATCCCTTCATTATATCATTCTCAATTAAGCAGATAAAAGGGCTGGTGTTGATTTGAGGTGTGGTGTTTGCATTTGGAAGGTTTAGCTGTGAAGGAAACATGCGGTCAAAGGAGCTCTCCATGCAGGTGAAACAAGCTATCCTTAAGCTGCAAAAAACAGAAAAAAACCCATCCGAGAAATTGCTACAACTTTAGGAGTGGCAAAATCTACAGTTTGGTACATTCTGAGAAAGAAAGAAAGCACTGGTGAACTCATCAATGCAAAAAGACCTGGGCGCCCACGGAAGACAACAGTGGTGGATGATCGCAGAATACTCTCCATGGTGAAGAGAAACCCCTTCACAACAGCCAACCAAGTGAACAACACTCTCCAGGAGGTAGGCGTATCAATATCCAAATCTACCATAAAGAGAAGACTGCATGAAATTAAATACAGAGGGTTCACTGCACGGTGCAAGCCACTCATAAGAATCAAGAATAAAAAGGCTAGGCTGGACTTTGCTAAAAAACATCTAAAAAAGCCAGCACAGTTCTGGAAGAACATTCTTTGGACAGATGAAACCAAGATCAACCTCTACTAGAATGATGGAAAGAGAAAAGTATGGCGAAGGCGTGGTACAGCTCATGATCCAAAGCATACCACATCATCTGTAAAACATGGCGGAAGCAGTGTGATGGCTTGGGCATGCATGGCTGCCAGTGGCACTGGGTCACTAGTGTTTATTGATGATGTGACACAGGACAGAAACAGCCGAATGAATTCTGAGGTATTCAGAGCCATACTGTGTGCTCAGATCCAGCCAAATGCAGCCAAACTGATTGGTCGTCGTTTCATACTACAGATGGACAATGACCCAAAACATAAAGCCAAAGCAACCCAGGAGTTTATTAAAGCAAAGAAGTGGAATTTCTTGAATGGCCAAGTCAGTCACCTGATCTCAACCCAATTGAACATGCATTTCACTTGCTAAAGACTAAACTTCAGACAGAAAGGCCCACAAACAAACAACAACTGAAAACCACCGCGGTGAAGGCCTGGCAGAGCATCAAAAAGAAGGAAACACAGTGTCTGGTGATGTCCATGAGTTCAAGACTTCAGACAGTCATTGCTAACAAAGGGTTTTCAACCAAGTACTAGAAATGAACATTTTATTTACAATTATTTAATCTGTCCAATTACTTTTGGTCCCTTTAAAAACAGGGTGGCACATGTTAAGGAGCAGAAACTCCTAAACCCTTCATCCAATTTTAATGTGGATACCCTCAAATGAAAGCTGAAAGTCTGAACTTCAACTGCATCTGATTTGTTTTGATTCAAATTCATTGTGGTAATGTCTAGAACCAAAATTAGATAAATGTTGTCTCTGTCCAAATATTTATGGACCTAACTGTATCTTGCAGGGTTGCCGGTTGTGGAACCTAGGATCCCCATGCCACATTTGTTTTTAGGGGATCGAGCTAAATTTCTGAATTTCAAAAATAACTGTAAGTTGTTTTTTGCCTTAAAACCTAAGTCCTCAGGGAACGCAGCACAGCAGGTTCAAATTGTCATCTCTCTCCTGCGCGGCGATCCTCAGGATTGGGCTTTTTCCCTGACACCTGGGGATCCTGTTTTGAGTAATGTTGATGCATTTTTTCTGGCTCTGGGGTTATTGTACGATGAACCTAATGTCACTGATCAAGCTGAAAAAGCCTTGTTGGCATTAAATCAGGGGCTTGAGGACGCTGAGTTATACTGTCAGAGATTCCAAAGGTGGGCAGTCCTGACCAAATGGAATGATGATGCTTTGGCAGCCCTTTTTCGGAAGGGTCTGTCAGAGAATGTAAAAGATGTTATGGTGGGTTTCCCTGCTCCCTCTGGTCTCAATGATTCTATGTCATTAGCAATTCAAATTGACAGACGTTTGCGTGAGCGTAGAGGTATGCGTGGAATAGTGTTGCCTTGTGAACCAGGTTCTGAACCCATGCAGTGTGATAGAGTGGCTTCTGGGGCACAGCGTCATGAGTTTCAAAAACGCAATGGGTTATGTTTCTACTGTGGTGACGCCTCTCATGCTATTTCAGTCTGCCCTAAGCGGGGAAGACGTTTTGCACGCTCAGTTGTCTTGGGTAGTGTTCAGACTAAATTTCTGTTGACTGTTACCCTGATTTGCTCCCTGTCCACATTTTCTGCTCAGGCTTTTGTTGATTCGGGAGCAGCTATTAACCCCTTCATGACCCAGCCTATTTTGACCTTAAAGACCTTGCCATTTTTTGCAATTCTGACCAGTGTCCCTTTATGAGGTAATAACTCAGGAACGCTTCAACGGATCCTAGCGATTCTGAGACTGTTTTTTCGTGACATATTGGGCTTCATGTTAGTGGTAAATTAAGGTCGATAATTTTTGCGTTTATTTGTGAAAAAAATGGAAATTTGGCGAAAATTCTGAAAATTTTGTAATTTTCAAATTTTTAATTTTTATTCTGTTAAACCAGAGAGTTATGTGGCACAAAATAGTTAATAAATAACATTTTCCACATGTCTACTTTACATCAGCACAATTTTGGGAACAACATTTTTTTTTGTTAGGAAGTTATAAGGGTTAAAAGTTGACCAGCGATTTCTCCTTTTTACATCAAAATTTACAAAACCATTTTTTTTAGGGACCACCTCACATTTGAAGTCACTTTGAGGGTCTATATGGCAGAAAATACCCAAAAGTGACACCTTTATAAAAACTGCACCCCTCAAGCTACTCAAAACTACATTCAAGAAGATTATTAACCCTTCAGGTGCTTCACAGGAACTAAAGCAACGTGGAAGGAAAAAATGGACATTTTAATTTTTCCAACAAAAATTTTCTTTTAGCATCAATTTTTTCATTTTTACATGGGCATCAGGATAAAATGGATTGTAAAATTTGTTGGGCAATTTCTCCTGAGTACACAGATACCTCATATGTGGTCATAAACCACTGTATGGGCGCACAGCAGGGCTCAGAAGGGAAGGAGCGCCATTTGACTTTTTGAATAGAAAATATGCTGGAATATTTAGCGGTTGCCATGTCACATTTGGAGAGTCCCTGTGTGCCTAAACATTGGAGCTCCCCCACAAGTGACCCCATTTTGGAAACTAGACCTCCTAAGGAACTTATCTAGATGCATAGTGATCACTTTGAACCCCAAGGTGCTTCACAAATTGATCTGTAAAAAAAGAAAGTACTTTTTTTTACAAAAATTTTATTTTAGCCTCAGTTTTTTTCATTTTCACATGGGCAACAGTATAAATTGGATCCTAAAATTTGTTGGGCAATTTCTCCTGAGTACACAGATAGCTCATATGTGGTCATAAACCACTGTTTGGGCGCACGGCAGGGCTCAGAAGGGAAGGAGCGCCATTTGACTTTTTGAATGGAAAATATGCTGGAATATTTAGCGGTTGCCATGTCGCATTTGGAGAGTCCCTGTGTGCCTAAACATTGGAGCTCCCCCACAAGTGACCCCATTTTGGAAACTAGACCCCCTAAGGAACTTATCTAGATGCATAGTGAGCACTTTGAACCCCAGGTGCTTCACAAATTGATCCGTAAAAAAAAGAAAGTATTTTTTTTCACAAAAATTTTCTTTTAGCCTCAGTTTTTTTATTTTCACATGGGCAACAGTATAAATTGGATCCTAAAATTTGTTGGGCAATGTCTCCTGAGTACACAGATACCTCATATGTGGTCATAAACCACTGTTTGGGCGCACGGCAGGGCTCAGAAGGGAAGGAGCGCCATTTGACTTTTTGAATGGAAAATATGCTGGAATATTTAGCGGTTGCCATGTCGCATTTGGAGAGTCCCTGTGTGCCTAAACATTGGAGCTCCCCCACAAGTGACCCCATTTTGGAAACTAGACCCCTAAGGAACTTATCTAGATGCATAGTGAGCACTTTGAATCCCCAGTTGCTTCACAAATTGATCCGTAAAAAAAAGAAAGTACTTTTTTTCACAAAAATTTTATTTTAGCCTCAGTTTTTTTCATTTTCACATGGGCAACAGTATAAATTGGATCCTAAAATTTGTTGGGCAATTTCTCCTGAGTACACAGATACCTCATATGTGGTCATAAACCACTGTTTGGGCGCACGGCAGGGCTCAGAAGGGAAGGAGCGCCATTTGACTTTTTGAATGGAAAATATGCCATGTCGCATTTGGAGAGTCCCTGTGTGCCTAAACATTGGAGCTCCCCCACAAGTGACCCCATTTTGGAAACTAGACGCCCTAAGGAACTTATCTAGATGCATAGTGAGAACTTTGAACCCCCAGGTGCTTCACAGAAGTTTATAACGCAGAGCCGTGAAAATAAAAAATAATTTTTTTTCTCAAAAAATGATTTTTTAGCCCACTATTTTTTATTTTCACAATGGTTACAGGAGAAATTGGACCCCAAAAGTTGTTGTCCAGTTTGTCCTGAGTACGCTAGTACCCCATATGTGGGGGGGAACCACTGTTTGGGCACACGTCAGGGCTCGGAAGGGATGTGGTGACGCTTTGAAATGCCGACTTTGATGGAATGGTCTGCGGGCATCTTGTTACGTTTGCAGAGCCCCTGATGTGCCTAAACAGTAGAAACTCCCCACAAGTGACCCCATTTAGGAAACTAGACCCCGCAAAGAACTTATCTAGATGTGTGGTGAGCACTTTGAACCCCCAAGGGCTACACAGAAGTTTAGAACGCCCGTGCATGAAAATAAAAAAATCATATTTTTTCCACAATCAGGATCTTTTAGTCCCCAATTTTTTTATTTTCCAAGGGTAACATGAGAAATTAGACCCCAAAAGTTGTTGTCCAATTTGTCCTGAGTATGCGGATATCCCATATGTGGGAGAAAACTACTGTATGGGCACACGTCGGGGCTCGGATGGGAAGTAGTGACGTTTTGAAATGCCCACTTGATGGAATGGTCTTCGGGCGTCATGTTACGTTTGCAGAGTCCCTGATGTGCCTAAACAGTAGAAACTCCCCACAAGTGACCCCATTTTGGAAACTAGATCCCCCAAGGAACTCCTATAGATGTGTGATAAGCACTTTGAATCTCCAAGTCCTTCACAGAAGTTTATAACGCAGAGCCGTGAAATATAAAATCATTTTTTTTCCACAAAAATAATTTTTAGTCCCCAATTTTTTTCCCAATGTTAACAGGAGAAATTAGAACCCCCAAAGTTGTTGTGCAATTTTTCCCGAGTACGCTGATACCTCATATGTGGGGATAAACCACTGTTTGGGCATACGTCGGGGCTTGGAATAAAGGGAGCACTGTTTGACTTTTTGAACGCAAAATTTGCAGGAATCAATGGTGGTGCCATGTCGCGTATGGAGACCCCTGATGTGCCTAAATAGTGGAAACCCCTCAATTCTAACTCCAACACTAACCCCAACACACCCCTAACCCCAACCCTAACCCCTACACACACCTAACCCTAATACAAACCCTAATCATAACCCTAACCCCAACACACCCCTAACCCTAATCCCAACTCTAACCATAAACCTAACTACAAGCCTAACCCTAATTCCAACCCTAACCCTAATTCCAACCCTAACTCAAATTCCAACCCTAACCGTAATTCTAACCTTAACCCTAATGCTAACCCTAACCCTAGTTCTAACCCTAAGGCTGGGTTCATATTGCGTTTTACCAGCCCGTTCAACACGTAGCGTTGACCGGCTGGTAACGGTATAGCATAACGCGATCGCGTTATGCTATACCCGCTAGCGCAGATGAATCAGCAGATAATGAGCCGCGGATCCGCAGCAAAATCAGTCGCGGATCAGCAGCAAAATCCGCCGCGGATCAGCAGCAAAATCCGCCGCGGATCAGCAGCAAAATCTGCCGCGGATCAGCAGCGAAATCAGCGTGGATCTGCGGCGAATCCGCCGCGATCAGGGCGAAATCGCCGCGATAGCGGCGAATCCGCCGGGATCAGCGGCGAATCCGCAGTGGATCAGCGGCGAAATCCGCCGCGGATCAGCAGCGAAATCAGCCGCGGATCAGAGCGAAATCAGCCGCGGATCAGGAGCGAAATCAGCGCGGATCAGCAGCGAAATCAGCCGCGGATCAGCAGCGAAATCAGCGCGGATCAGCAGCGAAATCAGCCGCGATCAGCAGCGAAATCAGCGCGAATCAGCAGCGAAATCCGCGCGGATCCGCGCGAATCAGCAGCGAAAATCAGCCGTGGATCAGCGGAAATCCGCCGCGGATCAGCAGGAAATCACCGCGGATCAGCAGCGAAATCCGCCGCGGATCAGCAGCGAAATCGCCGCGGATCCGCCGCGATCAGCAGCAAAATCAGTGCGGATCAGCAGGAAATCCGCCGCGGATCAGCAGCGAAATCAGCCGCGAATCAGCAGCGAAATCGCCGCGAATCAGCAGCGAAATCGCGCGGATCGCAGCGAATCAGCAGCAAAATCAGTTGCGGATCAGCAGCGAAATCGCCGCGGATCGCAGCGAATCAGCGCGAATCAGCAGCGAAATCCGCCGCGGATCAGCAGCGAAATCCGCCGCGGTCCGCGCGCGAATCAGCAGCAAAATCAGTGCGGATCAGCAGCGAAATCACCCGCGGATCAGCAGCGAAATCGCCGCGAATCAGCAGCGAAATCAGCCGCGAATCAGCAGCGGAAATCCGCCGCGGATCCGCAGCGAATCAGCAGCAAAATCAGCCGTGGATCAGCAGCAAAATCCGCCGCGGATCAGCAGGAAATCCGCCGCGGATCAGCTAGCGAAATCCGCCGCGGATCAGCAGCGAAATCCGCACAGCGGATCCGCCGCGAATCAGCAGCAAAATCAGTTGCGGATCAGCAGCGAAATCCGCGTCCCGGATCAGCACGCGAAATCAGCCGTGGATCCGCAGCGAAATCGTCGCGGATCCGCAGCGAAATCAGTCCGCGGATCGCAGCGAAATCAGTAGCGGATCCGCAGCGAAATCCGCCACGGATCAGCAGCAAAATCCCGGCGGATCAGCAGCGAAATCGCCGCGGAATCCGACCGCGAAAATCCGTCCGCGCGAATCAGTCGCGAATCCGCACACGGGATCCGCAGCAAATCGCCGCGGATCAGCAGTAAAATCCGCTGGGAAAACAAAATCAATTCTTTTCGCTCGTAAATTGTGGATCCACCGTATCGACGGGGTGGGGATATCATTTACTTTGATCTGATCATGTGACAGTATATCCAGTGAAATCAAAAAAAAAAATTCTTTTTTTTATTATTTGTCCCTACCTATGACGGGGGGGGTTTCATTTACTTTTTTTTTATTTTGATCACTGTGACAGTTTATCACAGTGATCAAAATATTTTTTTTTACAATGGAGGGCGCACTGCGCATGCGCCGGCCGGCGGGCGCACTGCGCATGCGCCCGCCATTTTCCAAGATGGCGGCGCCCATGAAGAATCCCGGGCAGCCGCCGGGACGGATCCAGGGACATCGGTGGACCGGGAGAGGTGAGTAGGGGACGTCGGAAGGTGAGGGGGGGGGATCGGAAGGTGAGGGGGGGTGATCGCAGGAGCAGGGGAGCAGACAGCGACGGCGGTGACCGATTGCTGCCATCTTTCGATGGCGGCGGCCGATCATCGCCGTGACATGGTGTGGGGGGGTCTGATCGCGGTCTCCAGCCATGGCAGATTCTATTGCAGCATCGGCCATGGCTGGATTGTAATTTTTCACCAGTTTCATTGGTGAAATATTACAAATCGCTCTGATTGGCAGTTTCACTTTTAACAGCCAATCAGAGCGATCGTGGCCACGTGGGGGTTAAGCCAACCCCCCTGTGGTGATGCAGTAAGGGTCCTGTTACTGGGGTCGGGTGACCTTTCAGTGACCCCGGACCCCCGACCCGCAGTAACATGATTTATAGAATGACGCCTACGTCGGCGTCATGGGTCGGGATGGCACAGGTTTTCATGACGCCGACGTCGGCGTCATGGGTCGGGAAGGGGTTAACCTGATGGATTTTGATTTTGCTAAACGTTGTGGGTTTCCCTTGATACCCCTACGGAAGTCTATTCCCTACTGGGGATTGATTCTACCCCTTTGGCTGAGAATAAACCCCAGTTCTCTACTCAGGTGATAATGAGGGTTGAACCTGATCATCAGGAGAGTTGCAAATTTTTGGTGCTGTATAATCTGCATGACATTATTGTACTAGGTTTCCCTTGGTTACAGTCTCATAATCCTGTTTTGGATTGGAAATCTGTGTCTGTAACCAGTTGGGGCTGCCAATGTGTTAATGCCAACACTCCTGTTTTTTCTGCCTCTCCCCAGGCTCAGGATGTTCCTGACTTTTTGACTGATTTTTCTGATGTGTTTAGCGAAAGTAAATCTGCATCCTTGCCCCCCCATAGGAGTTATGACTGCGCTATTGAATTAGTGCCTGGTAGTAAATTCCCTAAAGGTCGCCTTTTTAACTTGTCTGTACCTGAACATGAAGCTATGCGGTCTTATATCAAGGAGTCATTGGAGAAGGGTCATATCAGACCATCCTCTTCACCCTTGGGTGCCGGTTTTTTCTTTGTGGCCAAAAAGGATGGTTCATTAAGGCCGTGTATTGATTATCGTCTCTTGAACAATATCACTGTGAAATATCAATATCCATTACCCTTGATTTCTGACCTGTTTTCCAGGGTGAAAAGTGCTACTTGGTTTACCAAGCTTGACCTCAGGGGGGCGTATAACCTTATTCGCATTAAGCACGGGGATGAATGGAAGACGGCATTCAATACCCCTGAAGGGCATTTTGAGTACCTAGTGATGCCCTTTGGGCTCCCTAATGCTCCTTCCGTCTTCCAGTCCTTCATGAATGACATTTTCAGGGATTTTGTGGATAAATTTCTGATTGTTTATTTGGATGATATCTTGATTTTTTCCAATGACTGGGACTCTCATGTGAAACATGTTCGGACTGTGTTCCAGATGTTGAGAGAGAATGCTCTGTATGTGAAGGGATCAAAGTGTCTTTTTGGCGTACAGAGGATCTCATTTCTGGGATTCATTTTGTCCCCATCTGTTATTGAAATGGACCCGGTCAAGGTTCAGGCCATCTGTGATTGGGTCCAACCTACTTCATTAAAGGCTCTTCAGAGATTCTTGGGTTTTGCCAATTTTTCTCATAAATTTATTGGTAATTTCTCTGTTATTGTTAAACCATTGACTGATTTGACCAAGAAGGGTTCTGATGTGGTGAATTGGCCTCCTGAGGCAGTCTCTGCGTTTCAGTAACTTAAGCAGAGATTCACTTCTGCTCCTGTTCTACGGCAGCCTGATGTTTCTCTGCCATTTCAGGTGGAGGTTGATGCCTCTGAAATTGGGGCAGGTGCCGTTTTGTCCCAAAGAGATCCAGAGACCTCTAAAAGTAACCCTTTTTGCCTTTTTCTCTCGAAAATTTTCTCCAATTGAATGTAATTATGACGTGGGTAATCGGGAGTTATTGGCCATGAAGTGGGCTTTTGAAGAGTGGAGACATTGGCTGGAGGGAGCCAAACATCAGGTGGTGGTCCTCACGGACCATAAGAATCTGGTTTATCTGGAATCAGCCAAGTGACTTAATCCTAGACAGGCCAGGTGGGCCTTGTTTTTCACACGTTTTAATTTTGTGGTTTCCTTTCTTCCTGGCACTAAGAATGTTAAAGCGGATGCCCTCTCGAGGAGTTTCCTTGCGGACTCTCCTGAGTTATCTGATCCTGCTGTTATTTTGAAAGAGGGTGTAGTTCTTTCCGCCATCTCGCCCAATTTGAGACTGGCTCTGGAAGGGTGTCAGGAGGATAAACCCGAGCGCTGCCCTATTGGGAAATTGTTTGTCACAGACTGGTGGAAAAAGAGTGTGATGTCTGAGATTCATTGTTCCGCGTTGGCCGGTCATCCCGGAATTTTTGGTACCAGAGACTTGGTTAGTCGGTCCTTTTGGTGGCCTACTTTGTCTCGTGACGTCAGGGAATTTGTGCAGTCCTGCGGGACTTGCTTTCGCTCCAAGCCTTGCTCTCGCTCTAGTGGTTTGTTGATGCCATTGCCTGTGCCCAAGAGACCATGGACCCATATCTCTATGGATTTCATTTCCAACCTCCCTGTTTCTCAGAGAATGGCCGTTATCTGGGTGATTTGTGATAGGTTTTCCAAAATGATACATCTTGTGCCATTACCTAAGTTGCCTTCCTCCTCCGAATTGGTGCCTTTGTTCCTTCAGCACGTGGTTCGGTTACACGGCATTCCTGAGAACATTGTGTCTGACAGAGGAGTCCAGTTTGTTTCCAGATTTTGGAGGACTTTTTGTTCTAAACTGGGTGTTCAATTGTCTTTCTCCTCGGCTTTTCATCCTCAGACCAATGGACAAACTGAGAGAACAAACCAGACATTGGAGACTTATCTGAGATGCTTTGTGTCTGCTGATCAGGATGACTGGGTCTCTTTTTTGCCTTTGGCTGAGTTTGCTCTTAATAATAGGGCTAGCTCTGCCACTTTGATGTCTCCATTTTTCTGCAATTTTGGGTTTCACCCTCGATTTTCTTCGGGACAGACGGAGGCTTCTGTCTGTCCAGGTGTTAACTCTGTTGTGGAGCGTATGCAGCAGATTTGGGTCCAGGTAGTGGAGAGGTTGTCCCTCTCTCAGGAGAGGGCCCAGCGGTTTGCCAACCGGCATAGGACTGATGGTCCTCAGTAGGGTTGAGCATTCCGATACTGCAAATATCGGGTATCGGCCGATATTGGCTGTATCGGAATTCCGATTCCGAGTTCCGATATTTTCGTCATATCGGATACCGGAATCGGGATTGTCACTGTCACTGTCAGTGTTCGTCGGTCGGGTCTGTCAGGAGTCAGCGGCACTTACCTGGCAGAAGATCTCCGGCGGTCACGTCCTGGACTGCTTGATGGCCGCAATCTTCTTTCCCCGGCGGTCACATGCAGTATCTCGCGATAACTGCAGTGACTGCTGGGTAATCCCGGCCGTAAAGCAGTCAGTCCGATGACGTCACCGCCGGGGAAGCAGGTAATCAGCTGTGCTGCGTTGCGATGACAGGCTCTGCCTGTCATTGCGATGTAGCAGAGTTGGATCGTCGTGGGACTGTCGTTATGGACTGCGTCGGACAGGTGGTATACTGTTGGTTTGTTTTTTTTTCTTTTTTTACAGGAGATCGATGGCGTCGCAGGAATGAGAGTACAATAAAATTAATGAAAACTGTGTTGTCTCTTTTATTTCATTAAAAGACTTTTTTCTTGCTGTGTTTTTTTTTTTACACATTTAATAACTTTGGGATTAATAATGGATCGGTGTCTTATTGACACCTCTCCATTATTAACCGGGCTTATTGTCACCGTGCAATCAACGGTGACATTAACCCTTATTACCCCGCTTGCCACCGCTACAGGGCAGTGGGAATAGCCGGGTAAAGTGCCACAATTGGCACATCTTTTGATGCGCCAAATGTGGGGCTGCTGTAGCCTGGTATTATCAGGCTGTTGAGGGCCAAAATCCATGGGCCTTGACAGTCTTTTAATACCAGGCCGCAGCAGTCTGCATTTTACTTGGCTGGTTAACAAAAATAGGGGGACCCCTACGCCGTTTTTTTTTCGAGGGGATCCCCTATTTTTGTTAACCAGCCAAGCTAAGCAGACTGCTGTGGCCTGGTATTATCAGGCTGGCAAGGTCCATGGATATTGGATCCTTACCAGCCTGAAAAACCAGGCCTCAGCGGTCTGCTTCATCTGGCTGGTTAACAAAAATAGGGGGGACCCCACGCCAATTTTTTTCGAGGGGATCCCCTATTTTTGTTAATCAGCCAAGATATGCAGACTGCTGTGGCCTGGTATTATCAGGCTGGCAAGGTCCATGGATCTTGGCTCCTTAACAGCCTGAAAATCCAGGCCTCAGCGGTCTGCTTCATCTGGCTGGTTAACAAAAATAGGGGGGACCCACGCCAATTTTTTTCGAGGGGATCCCTATTTTTGTTAATCAGCCAAGATATGCAGACTGCTGTGGCCTGGTATTATCAGGCTGGCAAGGTCCATGGATCTTGGCTCCTTAACAGCCTGAAAATCCAGGCCTCAGCGGTCTGCTTCATCTGGCTGGTTAACAAAAATAGGGGGACCCCACGCCAATTTTTTTCGAGGGGATCCCCTATTTTTGTTAATCAGCCAAGATATGCAGACTGCTGTGGCCTAGTATTATCAGGCTGGCAAGGTCCATGGATCTTGGCTCCTTAACAGCCTGAAAATCCAGGCCTCAGCGGTCTGCTTCATCTGGCTGGTTAACAAAAATAGGGGGGACCCCACGCCATTTTTTTTTCGAAGGGAACCCCTATTTTTGTTAATCAGTTCCCTCTGACGTCACTGATTGTGTCCCTGGCTGACCTGAAGTGAAAGTGGAAAGCAATCAATTAAGCTTTCCACTTAAGGGCCCGTCTCACATAGCGATATCGCTACCGAGATCGCTGCTGAGTCACTAGTTTTGTGACGCAGCAGCGAGCTCACCAGCGATATCGCTGTGTGTGACATTCAGCGACGATCAGCCCCCTGCCGGGTATCGCTGATCGTCGCTGAAATGTCAGGACCTTTTTTTGATCGCTGGTTTCCCGCTGACAGGCACACATCGCTGCGTGTGACAGGCGGGAGACCAGCGATCCGCTGGTAACCAAGGTACACAGCGGGTTTCCAGGCGCGGGGCTGTGCCTAGAAACCCGCTGTGTACCTTGGATACCAGCGCCCTGATGCAGGGAGCTGGTATCCAAGGTACACAGCGGGTTTCCAAGCGCTGCGCGGTGCCTGGAAACCCGCTGTGTACCTTGGTTACCAGCGGATCGCTGGTCTCCCGCCTGTCACACGCAGCGATGCGTGCCTGTCAGCGGGGAGACCAGCGATCAAAAAAAGGTCCTGACATTTCAGCGACGATCAGCGATACCCGGCAGGGGGGCTGATCGTCGCTGAATGTCACACACAGCGATATCGCTGGTGAGCTCGCTGCTGCGTCACAAAACTAGTGACTCAGCAGCGATCTCGGTAGCGATATCGCTATGTGAGACGGGCCCTTAAGCGATGTTACCCGCAGTGTCGCTGTCCCAGATCGCTGCCTGAGCTGCCTGTTTGGCAGCTCAGCAGCGATCATGTAGCGATACACCAGCGATCCTGACAAGTGCATATCGTTGTCGGGATCGCTGGTGTATCGTTATGTGACACCCAGCCTTTACTCTCCTGTCAGGCAGGAGAGGAACTCATTCATTTGGGGTTTACTGTGAGGCTGCAGCATTAGCTGCGGTCCCTGCAGTAAACATTAACCCTTTCTGAAGGATTACACCGTGGGACCTGACTGTGCATGGGATAGGTAAGATATAATTTTGCTTTTTTATTTTATTTTTATTACAGGAAATGGTTTTTGCAGTAAAATAAAAGATGGTCAAAAACATGTGTCTTTATTTCATTAAAATGATTTTTAATTAAAGTGTGTGTGTTTTATTTTTATTTCATGCAATAGGATTAATAATTGATAGTTGTCTAATTGACAGCTCTCAATTATTAACCTGGCTTAAGGTCACCTTTCAATAGCAAGGTGGCTATAACCCCATATTAACCCATTCGCCACCGCTACAGGGCAATGGGAATAGACGGGCAAAGTGCCAGAAAGGGCGAATCTAATTATAGATTTGTCTTTCCTGGGGTGTCTGGGGGCAGATGTTAGTAGCCGGGGGGGGCAAAAATAATGGTCCCTCTCTGGGCTATTATTATCTGCTCCCACTCACTGGCTTTGTCTGTCTGGTTGCGAAAATAGGGCGGGAGCCCACACATTTTTTTTCAGCAATTTTACACCTCATATATATATATATATACATGTCATTGAATTTGTGACACATATATATATATATTTATATTTGTAGTTCATACACTTCTACATAGTATAATAGCCGCTAATTCAATTGCCGGCTTTTGTGAAAATGCAGAACCCGACATGAAATGACACTTGGTGTACATAGGGTTAACCATGTCTTTTCATGTCCTTTGCTATCTAATTTGCACAAACAATTAAATCAGTCTATGTGTGCAAAATTTCACACCTGTAGGGGTTAATTAAAGGTGTAAATTCGTAGCAAAAAAGTCCGTTTTTTTTACAACGAATTTACACCTTTAATTAACCCCTACAGGTGTGAAATTTTGCACACATAGACTGATTTAATTGTTTGTGCAAATCAGATAGCAAACGACATGAAAAGACATGGTTAACCCTATGTACACCAAGTGTCATTTCATGTCGGGTGCTTCTGTCTTTTCACTGAAGCCGGCTTTACCCGGCAATTGAATCAGAGGATATTTTACTATGTAGAAGTGTATAAACTATACATATATGTATATATATATATATGTCACAATGACATGTATATATATATATATATATATGTATTCTATGTGTGTATATTTAGTGTTTACAAGGAAAGAATGGGGTTTTTTTTAGTTGCGATATTTTGTTCCCATAGACTTACATGGGACTTCCGGTATCGGTATCGGGTATCGCCGATATTTTAGTGATATCGGCGATACCATTCCGATTCCGATACTTTAGGATATCGGAAAGTATCGCTCAACTCTAGTCCTCAGTTTGAAGTGGGGGACTTGGTCTGGTTGTCCTCAAGAAATATCCCTATGAGAGTTGCATCTCCTAAGTTTAAGCCTAGGTTCATTGGACCTTATAAGATCATGGAGATTATTAATCCTGTTTCCTTTCGTTTACTTCTTCCAGGGACATTTAAGATCCATAACGTGTTCCACAAGTCCTTATTGAAGAGGTTTGTCGAGCCAGTGGTTCCTATGGCTGCGCCTCCTGACCCTGTTTTGGTTGAGGGCAATCTGGAGTATGTGGTTGAGAAAATATTGGATTCTCGTTTTTCTAGACGGAAACTCCAGTATTTGGTTAAGTGGAGAGGTTATGGTCAGGAGGACAATTCTTGGGTGTTTGCTTCGGACATCCATGCTAGGAGACTGATCCGTGCGTATCACAGAGCTCATCCTGACCAACCTGGTTTCCCAAATGAGGGTTCGGTGACCCCTCCTCAAGGGGGGGGTACTGTTGTGAATGTGTTAGAAATGAATTCTGAGCAGAAGCTCCCTCTGGTGGTTACAAACAGTACTGAACTATTCAATGAAGATTGTGAAGATTGGCAATCAGGTGTTACAGACTGGTCTTATATAAGGGAGGTTCCCTCCCATCAGGGTTGCCGGTGATCAATTGTTCTTGTCTCAACTTTGGTTCCTGGTTCTCTTGGATGCTAGTTGTGTCTTGCCTGCATCTTCTTCTAACAGATAAGATATTTTCTGCTTTTATTTTTGTGCTTGCTTTTTGCATTTTGTCCTGCACTTCTGTGGAAGTCAGCCAGGTCCCCTCCGGGGGCTTGTACTCCTCTCAGTTTATCTGAGCCACTGTTATTTGTTCATTTGCCTTTTCCAGTTTTTTCAGTGGCTGCTGCTTAGTTTTGTTACACCAGAGAACTAATTTAGGTGGTAGAGGTCGTGTGATCTCAGGTTTTTTGCAATTAGTAGAGTTGGTATTTTTTTAGGGTTTTTTGGATTGCAGTAAGTGTCCTTCCTATCCTTTTCTGTCTAGGAAGATTGGGCCCCAACGTTTGTTCATACTATTTTCTGTCTGTGTCTGTATTTCCTCTTGTCTAACCGCCATTACATGTTTGGGGGCTTCCTATGTTCTTTGGGGATCTGCTCCGGGGCAGATAGTTTTCCTCTTTCTATCTTTAGGTGTAGTTAGCTTCTCAGGCTGTGACGAGGCATCTAGGACCAACGTAGGTACGCTCCACGGCTGCCTTTAGTTGTGGTTAGTCAGGGTACTGCAATCCAGTAGATTCCAACCTCTCGGGTGTATTGCCTTTTTTGCCTGCTCTCCTCAGCCTACCAAATCATAACAGATGTCATAGGTAAGAGATCTCCATTAAACACATGTAATTTCTTACAGGTCTCAAGGGAAAAAAAAGAAACGCTAATTAAATATCACTTTGTTCCCGCTTCTGAACACATGCCCGAAAACTTTAGTATTAGTACAGATATTTGTATTTTGATCCTGGAGAGAATGGGGATTAGGTAACACATATTACAAATGTAATCACATTTTCCAAAGCAGACTATGAAATTCAGAAATGTTGGCCATGATTTAAAAAAAAAAATGGAAAAAAAAAGAGTCTTGCCTCATGTTATAAGAAGGTTTTGTTCAGTGCAAAAGTACTTAAACAGACGTTTCTCGTGCATTTGTTGGCTGGCAGACAACAGACACCAAGCTTATTGAAACAGATCCAGACAGCTCCACATATCTCTCCATAACAAGGATATGGCATCCCATAGTCGTTGGCAAGCTCGAAGCTGTCTTTTGTCGTCTTACTTTTTTCCTTCAGCAACCAGCTCAACAGGTGTTGCCACAGATACACTGCACTTGGCAGTTCTATGACCTAAATAATGATTCCTGGGGTAGATTTTTCGGCAAGAAGGAACCATTTGAATGCGGTCTCTTAGCAACAGCATAAAAATGGAGCAACGGACATCGTAAAGGAAAGGACATTTTTCTTGTCAAGCCTCAATTTTTATGGCAGCTGGCAATCATCATCATTTATTGTGAGATGTCTACAATAATATCCAAGTAACATTGATGATGTGCTTCATCCCTTATTCTCAAGGCCCTATAATCTTTAAGTGATTGTCGGTCTAGTGATGGTTCGGGTGATCTTTCAGGCAGCACCTATCTCCGCCGAATCACCCATACAAAATGGTATTTCTTCTGCTGAGTGCTTTTGTGTTTGTTTTTTTAGAAAGCCGCTCCCAGACATCTATGATGGTGGCTTATCTCTTAGATAACAAAAGGTAGGCTGAAATCAGACCAGACATGCTGAATCCTTATCTCACCAACATTGTTTGTCGGGGGAAACCATACACAATAGCCCATCGGTTAATCCACCGATATCGGTGAGTTCCCACAAATATATATGGGGGGCTGTATCGTTCCACTGTTCAGTTGTGGTCAGCATCATGTCCTTGATCCATCAGTTTAGCCTATGTGAATGAGACAATTGATTAATTAGTTGGTGACTACAAACAGGTCACATTGGGCAAAAAAGTAACTCCCATGTAATACACATTACTTTTTTTATGTTGTGCCATCAGATATACAACTCCAGACGATAACATTAAAACCACCTTGGTAGTATTGCACAGGTCTTTTTCGTCCTGCAAAAACATTTCTGTGCTGATGAGGAATGTGGCTGCAGATTTTTAGTTGTCCTGTGGTATCTGACACCAAGATATTAAAATTCCTGTAAGTTGCGAGGTGCGGCCCCAACGATTGGACTTGTTTCATCAACACAACTGACAGATGCTCATTAGGATTTAGATCCAATTTGAAGCCATGTTAATCTACTATTGATAGTGATTCATGAAGTTCCCAGTGGTGGCCAGCATTTTGCGACTTGTGAAGAGTGTCAGACTCACAAATTTCAAACTGAAAATCCTTTTGGTGCCTTTAAGTACACATAGCCCTCCCTTGTTAAATGGAGTTTTTCAAGCACAGAAAGTAAAAGCATATCAGTAGGATATACCAACAATTTCTCAACAGTTAAGGTCAAAAATGCCAACTATCTTACATCTAAA
>JARQOD010000001.1:404232269-404289323 GCA_033576555.1 Oophaga sylvatica
AAAAAAATTAAACTAAAAAAAAAAACACTCATAATAATAACACATACCCATAAACAAACTCACCCAACCATGATTTACCGATCCTTATAAAAAATAATCTGCAGTTTCACAATTTTTTTTTTTTGGGGGGGCCAAATAGACCTGAACAGTTCAGCAGGGTTAATAGAACTGGTCTTCCCATATGATCCGAAGGCAACCCTGCAAACTCTATAGTTACACATCTGATCAGACACCTCTGGCAGCAACTTATCTTTCTTAGCAATAAAGAATCGGCATGTTGAAATCCAATATGCCTAATCTTCCTTTCCCTTAACATCTACTATCAAAAGAAAGTCGGTACTACCCAATACTCGGTTGGTGCTGCCAAAATAGGCAGGTTAGACCGACCATAGTACAGATGAGTAGTATTATAATTATAAGCTAACCCTGAGCCACACCTTTCCATACCATGGACATTAGGGTTATCGATTCTTTATAAGCGTTGACACTTGATAACATATTCAGCCATATACAAACTATTTTCTACCGAGGTGTCAAACACTGCGAGGGAAGTAAGAAAATCTCCGCTATACCCTTGTGTTCAATTTCTGTAGCACTTATGAGCTTGTAGACATAATGTTAAGGTCTACAGAGATCTGAATAGCTAGCTGCATTAGTAGTAGGCCCACAGAGATGCTTCATTAACCCAATTAAGCAGGTGGATGGAGAGGGCCTCGCTTATAATTTACACCTTACTAATGAAGTGTATGGCTCTTAATCTCTTCCAAACAAGATGCACTCATAGAACATTGGAGCAGGCAAGGGGGAAATTAATTAGGTGAAAAAACTGCAAGATTAAAGCAAAGGGAATCCTTCACAGCAACTGTAACCTGGCAGGTTATCCATTTTAAGTTACAATACAATCCCATCATGCAAACAAGGCATTAAGAGATTTTTTTTTACAGCTACATTTGAATAGTTGTTAATGATGTGAAGTCGCCAAAATGCATCTATGAATTATATGGGTGCACTTTTTTTCTCCGCTAGTAAAGGATACATGGATTGACGAGAAGTTATTATTACCTAAATATGGTTGATATAATTAAACATAATTTACACTGTATGACATTACTGTACATTGCGATGGTTCCGCCATTACGTCTGACAATCTTTTATATTAGAATGTTTCCCTAATAAGGTATCCTGAAGATGGAATACTCAGTGATCAGCTGTAACCTGCAAGGTTCACGTTCCCCTGCAGTGCCTCCACAGGACAAATGAAGCGTTACACAGTTTACTTTGAACTGTGTAGAGAATGTGCTCGGAGCTTCAGAGTGAGAAACTGCAGCAATGCCCCTATTCAAATAATTATTAGACACTACAAATGAGGGACCCCCATAAATAGGTTTTCTAAATCAGACAATGGCTTTATGCTTTTAAATGAGTATAATGCATCTTCCTCAATATATTATTATTATTATTATTATTATTACACATTTATTTAGCGCCATTTAATCCATGGCGCTTTACATATGAAAAGGGGAAAAATATAGACAGGTACAATAAACATGTGCTGGACAAGGGACACACAAGTACAGAAGGAGAGAGGACCCTGCCCGCGAGGGCTCACAGTCTACAGGGATGGGTGAGAATACACTAGGAAAGGGTAGAGCTGGTCGTGCGATGGATCAGTAGACTGAGGATCATTGCAGGTTGTAGGCTTGTCGGAACAGGTGGGTCTTCAGGTTTTTCTTGAAGGTCTCCATTGTTGGTGAAAGTCTGATGTATATTATATTGTATATATATATTATATATTGATGATATTGTAATAGCAATACATGCCCTTATCTCCCATCTCGACTATTGCAATATTCTCCTCTGTGGCCTCCCGAATAACAATCTTGTAGCTCTCGAGTCTGTCCTTAACTCGATTGATCCATCTCTTCCCTCGTTACTCCTCCACTTGTCCCCTCTACAGATCCCTTCATTGGCTCCCAATTCTCCAGTGTATCCAGCTTAAACTACTAACATTCACCTACAAGACCGTCCATAATCTGTCTCCTCCTTATATTTCCAAACTAATCTCTCAATATCTTCCCACACATGATCTTGGGTCTTCCCAAGATCTCATTCTCTCCTCTGTGCTCATATGTTCCTCACCCAATCACTACCAAAACTTCTCCTGAGCATCCTCTATCTTCTGGTATTCTTTGCAACAAAAAGTCCGATTATCACTTACATTCGGAACCTTCAGACAGAACCTGAAAACTCATCTTTTCCGGAAAGCATACAGCCTGCAATGACCCCGCTGTCACCTAACACCGGAGCTGCTCCAACCCGCTGACCTATTGTCTCCTCCCCATTACCCTGTAGACCGTAATTTTATAGGAATTATATAGGAGCATATGCCGTAGGAATTTACTAAGCCTGGAGTTTCATACGTTAGTCTTGAACCATACACCAAACTGGAGGAAGGTATGCCAAGCTTATGAATAGCAGAAAGAATATTAATAAATTTAGGGCAACTTTGGGCTTTCCTATGCCAGAATATAAAACCTATGCCTGGTAAGAGTCGCTGTAAACTTCCTCTACAAGTTACTCCAGTTTTCCATTGTGCATTTTAGTAGATTGCTCTCCCTTTTTGCTATGCCTACGCTACTTTTAAGAAAAGTGACTGAATAATGCTAAATGTCAGAAAGTTGCTAAATATTTTCTCATATTCCAGTTGCGACAAATTAATTTATTTTCGAAAGCCAGAAAACTGGTGCAGATGGAAGCGATAACTCCTCGAGTACCCCATATATAGCAATGACTCTATGACTGTACCTCCTTTTACACATGAATCTTCTTCGAATTGCCATAATATACAGAAAATTCCTTGTCACTTCCGGCCTTTTGATAATAGACTTTTTCAGGTTTTTTTGTTAAAATTACTAAAAATGCAAAATATACAATCTTACCATTTATTACTCTGCAGGACCTAGGACACTAGTCCAGATCAAGAAAACAAATCACAAAGGTCCTTGAAGCAACCTGCTCTACAGCACCCTAGTCAAAAGATTGGGTTGAAAATGTATCTTCCATTAAGTCACCGGCCAAGATAATTCACATACAGCCCCCTTGATTGGCTGATCCAGAGCATGGAATTAAACCAGTCTCTGGGTTCAGAAACTTGAGAGAATCTGCAAAGTAGATAGGCAAAAAATACCCAAATACTTTTGTGCCAAGCTTGTTTCTTCGAGTGTCTGACTTAGGAGTGGACACAGACAGAAGAGGCCCCTGAGCATGAATAATATATGGACCCTTTTCAGTCCAATAACTCAACAAAATGCACAATTTCATCTACTTAGGAGATGGTAGTGGCCCCGTTTGCTCTTGGGCCCCTGGAGCTGCACAAGTTGCACCAATAATATGTCATTCCTTGGTCTGAGTCTTTAATACGCCTTGTCATAGGATGACACATGTAACAGTTTTGGAGCTCGTTCTTTGTCAATGAAGAGTGTCATACAGAGATGGCTAAACAAAAAGGAGGAATCTAAGTATTTTTGGAAAATTCATATTTCAATTTTGCACAAACTTAGACAAATATGATTTGGCATTGTCATTATGGAGTATGGTGTGTAGACGGCGCATGATAGGTGTGGGGCTGAGCCCCTGTTATAGAGTTTGCATTGGCTCCTTCAAGTTATGTCTCTGGTTTCCTGGATCAAGTGCAAATGACAAAAGCATTTACTGAGCTCATTCCAATTGTAACCAGTAACAACCAATAACATTTCTGCTTTGATCAGTCAAACTAATTTCAGGCAAACATCTCATTGGTTACTATGGGCATCAAAGCAAGAAGTTGTTTGCCGTGTGTGCTTGAAGTACATAATGACATCACCTACTAAATCTGGGTTAGAAGAATACGTCTACCCAAAGTCATGAAATACTACGGCCGCTCATTCTTGGTGTGTCATTAGATTTTATGATTAATAAAGATGAAATTGACAGAATTAGATGAGTAAAATGAGGAGATGGGAAATGTCCATTTTCTACTTCTCAGATTAAAGTCATTGTTGCCTTTCTGGTCTTTGTTCCATTACATTGAATAAGAAGTTGTAATTACACATCTGGGCAATTTATAAGAAATTGAGTCGCTCACTTAGTACCAGGGCAATGGGGTACTCGGCACCGAGCCCATGGAAATCTATGGGAGTTGTCACTGGTAGCGGTGGCTCGGTCCGTGGCCCTGGGCGCTCATCCAATGGGGGAATATTTACAGGGGATTATTAGGTATAGGTAGTTCGTGACGCCACCTGCGGTTTCTGGTAAATTGTACCAGCGCTGCTCTAAGGACTTTCACAGGGGATGTTATGGGGCAGCTTGGTAGTAAGTCTCCCACAGGTGAGACGGGTCCCTGGAAGTCTATGGTGATGATGATGATGCAGGGTGTAGTAAGAATTCAGCCAAACACAATGCAGCTTCTTTTCATACCTTTTACTGATGGTAGTTCAAGCAGATCCCGGGGAGCTGGTCGGGGTGGAGAGTGTGTCTCGACCACGCACCACAATTGTGGGTTTCCAGGGCAATGGGGTACTCAGAGCCGAGCCCGTAGAAGTCTATGGGATTGTCACAGGTAGCGGTGGCTCGGTCTGTGGCCCTGGCGGTCAGGCGTATGTTGGGGGGTATATTTACAGGGGATATATATATACAGTTCGTGACGCCACCTGTAGTCTCTGGTAATTTGTACCAGCGCTGCTGTAGATCTCTGAGGGGATGGTGAGGCAGCTAGATGTCGGGTCCCCTACAGGTGGGACTCTTCCCTCAGGTCGATAGTTAAGGCAGGGTTGTGCAGGCATGCAAGTAAATAACTCAGTCTCACACGGTCAGCGTCTTTCCATACCTTTACTTGTAAGATGGTAAGGCAGGTCCCAGGGAGGCTGATCCAAGGAGAATGTATTTCGAGATAGCAGCTGGACAAGTTAGGGGCCTCCTTTACTTTCACAACGATGAGTACAACCAGCATGAAGCGTAGTTCCCTCTATAACTCCAGCTATTCCAAAGCTGTACTGCCCAGTCAGTTTTGTGGTCGGAGCCTTCCTGTGAGAGAGCTGAATTCCTATCTTGTCCTGCAGAGACTCAAGGTCCTCACTCCCCCTGACCCCAGTTACGTACCGACTATTTAGGGGCTGCTTGCCGCGACCTAAGGTCCGATAAGCCTCTGGTTTTCTTACCACTAAGCTTGAAACTATAGTGATCCTTCGGTCCCCAGTGACCGGTAACACGGTGCAGGACTTCTCCAATCCAAAAGCACTTTTAAATAGTCCTTCCACTGTGCCTTTCGCCTTGTCCGCGCTTGTAGCATAAACACTCACACTTGCAAAAAGTCATATAATCACTCCCTTCTTTTTTTTCCTTCAGAGTTAGTTACCAGACTCTCAGTAATCTTCTAGGCAGGAGCACGTCTCTGAACCTTCACTGTCCTTGAGACAGGAGACTGAAGTATTTCTGTACTAAACTCTTCCTTCTTTATCAATGTCTTCAGTGAGGTACAGCTCTGACCAGGCTGAGGTGATCTATATCTCGCCCTTACTGGCCTCCACTTGCTGAACTGCTGATAGAACCAAGCTGGACTGCTTCCTCCCTCCAAGTCCCAGCTAGACTCCACACGTCTGCTCTGTCCGAAGACAGGAAACTGACTCTAAATTCACTCAACGAATCTACACTGACCACCCCCTACGAGTCACTACACTACCCTAAGGGTGTGTCTAGTGTATATTGAGTGAATGGGTATAGAGCATTAAACTGCTATCTCTCCACACATTCTCCAGGGTACTGCGTGTGCCTTCACACCAGGGCTACACATTCCCCCATGGTAAAAGACAGCACTCCCGGCTGTAAAATACAAAGAGACGATTTTGTTTATGCATTAAACATCAACATTAAACATTAATTCGTCCCATCCGGGAGGTAAGAATGTCTTGAACGTTGCAAAACAAAACATTAAATGTAGAAAAGTGCAAAATATTAAATATACATTTTCATTTAATACACAGCAAAATTCTTGTGAAGGACCCGCACCAAACCTTCAACGTGGGTCCTGGGTGGGCTGCAGGACTTAGGAATGCAGACCTCACTCAGTGCCACACCACACGGGTTTTATGTTCAGAGGTAGTTGTGATGGTTTTATGTAAAACCAAGATAATGCACTAGGTGCAACTATTTACAAAATCAGTTCTTGGGCTGGCTCAGTCCTCAGCCTCGAAGTCCATTGTAAGAAAAAGACACATTATATCAAATCACATCACAATAAAGTGCAAAAACTTTTTATCTGATTACCCAGCCGGGCATTCTACTTTTGGCAATATATATAAACACTATATACTCATAGAAACTGTACAAACTATCTTCACTTTTATAAAAACTTATGTACATCTTCTTAGTTGCGGTAAACCCTGTCTGGGTCCTACCGTTCTTCACATTCTCTTGACTTCAATGACATCTTCCACCCCGGGGGCTGGAACAATGCGATGGTCCCTAGATCCCATGACTAACAAGTCGTGTGCTGCTATTAGGGTCTGGGTCGCCACAGTTCTCGTGCGAACCTCTAGGGGCGCAACGGGTACTTTCTCCTTGCGAGACTCCGATTGCGTTTCAATTTGTGTTACAGTTAGCGATATCGATCGTGTCATAGATTGCGATGGAGACTGGGTCGCAAGTTGCGATGCAGAAGGATGACTAGATGACGAAGAGTATGTAGACATTGCTTCCATTTGCGAGGAGCCTGCAGGGGGCGATGCTGGGGCACGGCCGGATGCTGTTTGAGCTGGAGACGGGGACGCTGCGGTAGTGGTGACGTTACCTGCGTCGGGGACGGGGTCACGGACGATGGTGACGTTAAGGGCATACCACCCCTTCATTCCCCAGTGCCGTGTATATGTGACAATGTCTCCATTAACTAGGTCCCTCCCGGGATGGCCTTGCGGTAGGTGGATTCTACATCACGTCTGCTGACAAAGACCCCTGGGTAGAGGCCCGGTTCTCTGATGAAGCCCCAGCCCTTTCGGAGCTGGAACTCAGTCACACACCCCTGCCGCCGCGGTTCCCTCAGAGTACCTTTTTCCCGACGGACACTCTCCTTGTCCGCGATCAGCTCTGCATGCTGCCGCTGTCGGTTGCGCTGAGCTTCCCGCTCTTCCTCCTGCTGGCGTTGCTGCTTCTCCTCACGACGCTGCCACTCACATTCCCTCTGGGCGGTATAGGCGACGTCATCCAGGCGCGCCATCTCGTCCCAGTCCACGTCTGGTAATGACGGACAGGATCCCTCCGGTGTCCCTGCCGGGGATCGATCATCTGCTGCGGCCTCCTGGCCGGGCGGGCGTTCCGGAACTGGCGGTACCTCCTCAACCTCCTTCGCCTCCACCGCTTCACCGGTGGGATCAGGATTGGAACTTTCGGGGGCAGCCTCCGGTTGCTCCTTTGCCTTGGGCAGCAGAAGTTTTGGTAACTCCAGACGTAGGGGGTCATCGAAGGGAGAGATCACCGCGTCCCACAGCCGCCGCTGCTCCAGGGTACGCCGGCGTCTCTCGATCTCTTCAAATCCAGGTTGTGGCAAAATCATCTTTCTTAGTCGTGCATTTTCTTCTTTTATTTCCAGCAATGCTTGCTGCAGGTGCAGGACCACGGATGACTCCGGTGCTGGTGGCAGCTTGGCTGGGGAACGGGGCCTGCCTTCCTCCGCTTCCCTGCTCGGCTGCACACGTCCTGCTTCCATGATGTTCCAGAGCGTTCTTTCATCTTCTCCCTCCAGAGACGTCCGGTCTCTTCCGTGAAGGCGGGGTTTGCGTCTCCTCCTCTTTGCAGGAAAGGTGAAGAGGAGGCGAACCTCCTTTGCTGTAGGGCAGGATCGCATATTGTAATAGCACTTTGAGAGGGCAGGCATTTTCTTCGCGCCACAGGGGGGTACACGCCCACGAAGGTACGCCCACCTTCTTCTCCAGCGCCTGAGGGCGCGAATATGGCGACAAAGATGGCGATTTTTGGCGCCAAAAGTGCAAACAGTCCTTTTTCACAAAAACAACTCCATAGGCACACAGGGCTCGCAATTTTGCGAGTTTCGCATCCTGTTCGTGACGCCAAGTTGTCTCGACCACGCACCACAATTGTGGGTTTCCAGGGCAATGGGGTACTCAGAGCCGAGCCCGTAGAAGTCTATGGGATTGTCACAGGTAGCGGTGGCTCGGTCTGTGGCCCTGGCGGTCAGGCGTATGTTGGGGGGTATATTTACAGGGGATATATATATACAGTTCGTGACGCCACCTGTAGTCTCTGGTAATTTGTACCAGCGCTGCTGTAGATCTCTGAGGGGATGGTGAGGCAGCTAGATGTCGGGTCCCCTACAGGTGGGACTCTTCCCTCAGGTCGATAGTTAAGGCAGGGTTGTGCAGGCATGCAAGTAAATAACTCAGTCTCACACGGTCAGCGTCTTTCCATACCTTTACTTGTAAGATGGTAAGGCAGGTCCCAGGGAGGCTGATCCAAGGAGAATGTATTTCGAGATAGCAGCTGGACAAGTTAGGGGCCTCCTTTACTTTCACAACGATGAGTACAACCAGCATGAAGCGTAGTTCCCTCTATAACTCCAGCTATTCCAAAGCTGTACTGCCCAGTCAGTTTTGTGGTCGGAGCCTTCCTGTGAGAGAGCTGAATTCCTATCTTGTCCTGCAGAGACTCAAGGTCCTCACTCCCCCTGACCCCAGTTACGTACCGACTATTTAGGGGCTGCTTGCCGCGACCTAAGGTCCGATAAGCCTCTGGTTTTCTTACCACTAAGCTTGAAACTATAGTGATCCTTCGGTCCCCAGTGACCGGTAACACGGTGCAGGACTTCTCCAATCCAAAAGCACTTTTAAATATTCCTTCCACTGTGCCTTTCGCCTTGTCCGCGCTTGTAGCATAAACACTCACACTTGCAAAAAGTCATATAATCACTCCATTCTTTTTTTTCCTTCAGAGTTAGTTACCAGACTCTCAGTAATCTTCTAGGCAGGAGCACGTCTCTGAACCTTCACTGTCCTTGAGACAGGAGACTGAAGTATTTCTGTACTAAACTCTTCCTTCTTTATCAATGTCTTCAGTGAGGTACAGCTCTGACCAGGCTGAGGTGATCTATATCTCGCCCTTACTGGCCTCCACTTGCTGAACTGCTGATAGAACCAAGCTGGACTGCTTCCTCCCTCCAAGTCCCAGCTAGACTCCACACGTCTGCTCTGTCCGAAGACAGGAAACTGACTCTAAATTCACTCAACGAATCTACACTGACCACCCCCTACGAGTCACTACACTACCCTAAGGGTGTGTCTAGTGTATATTGAGTGAATGGGTATAGAGCATTAAACTGCTATCTCTCCACACATTCTCCAGGGTACTGCGTGTGCCTTCACACCAGGGCTACACAAGTGCACATTCGGGTAACAGCTGAGCAGGTTAGAGGCCTCCTTTACTTCCAGAGTCCAACTTGCGTGAAGCGAAGTTAACTCTGAAACTCCAGCTTTCTCAATAGCTGTACTGCCCGGCCAACGTTGTGGTGGAGCCTTCTAAGTGATGAAACTAAGTCCTTACTTTTGTCTGCGCTTGACTCAAAATCCCTGTTCCACCTGACTCCGGTTACGTATTGACACTTAGGGCTGCTCTCTGCGACCTATAGTCCAGATGCCTCCGGTTTTCTTGTTACTATGCTTGAAACAATAGCAACGCTTCGGACCCCGGTGTCCGGCAATTTAGTGCAGGCAATCCAATACCTGTAGCACTTCTCTATCTTCTCCACTGTGCCCTTCGCCCTGCTTCCCGCTTTTAACATAAGCACTTGTAACTTTCAATGGCGAGGTCAACTTTCTCTAGGGCTCGCTGAGTAGCCCTCAGTATCCTCTAAGTCCCACTTGGACTGACACTGAGCTGATCCGTCCGAAGACAGGAGCCAGATTCCACTACTCTCCCTCCTAGGTTGGCTGACTGACTAACCACACCAGCTACGTGTCACTCCCTCCTATATATCAGATGGGTGTGTCTGAAAGAGTGAGTGACAGTGAATGAATATCAAGCGTTGCTGTTATCTTCCTGTGCACTCTCCTGGATTTTTATGTGTGCCTGCGTAGCTGGGCTACACATCCCCCCTTGGTAAAACACAGCACTCCCGGGCTGTAAAAGACAAAAAGAACATTTTGTTTTGCATTAACATAAACATTATAACTCTTCCCATCTGGGAGGTAAGACTTCTTGAACGTTACAATTTGTACAATGGAAAAATACAAAAGTATCAAAACATTTTTCTCATAAATATTCACAAGATCAGACAATATTCTTGTGGAGGACCCCACCAAAAACCTCCCACGTGGGTCCTGGGTGGGCTGCAGGACTTCTGACTGCAGACCTCACTCTAGGCCCACCATACGGGTTTTTCTTCAGAGGTAGATATTGTAGTAGTGGTTTTATGTAAAACCAAGATAATGCACCGAAGCGCAACTATTTACAAGACAAGTTCTTGGGCTGGCACAGTCCACAGCCTCTCAGTCCATGAAGGGTTAAATCACATTTATACATTTTAGAAATCCACATTATAATTTAACTTTCACTTTAACTTTTACTTTACCCAACCAGGGTATACTATGCATACCATGCACATTATGTAAACATTACTTTTTAACTTATCAAATTCTCTTCCTTGTACCCAGCCGGGTATTCTACTCAATATGTAAACACTATACATACACAGTAATAAAGTGCAAAAATGGCAATTATTTCTTTAAAACTTTTTACAATTTCTAGAATGCGGTAAACCCCTGTCTGGGTCCTACCGGTCTTCACTTTTACAAACTTCCAATGACGTCTTCCACTCCTGGGGCTGGAACGACGCGATGCTCTTTGGATACCATAACGAATAAGTCATGGCCCGATATCTGCGTTTGAGTGGCCACAGTCCTTGTGCGAACCTTCTGGGACGCATCGGGTGTCTCAGGCAAATATTGACTTTTCATCAAAGATGCAAGCTCAGGCTGCGATTTAACTGCGGTCGCATCATCCGGTTGCGATCCAGAATGAGTCGCAGGTTTCGTTGCGGGACACTTTGCTGATTGCAATGCAGGGGGCGATGCCGGGTAGGTCGCCTGTTGCGATGTCAAGCAGGTCGCTGTTTGCGATGTAGAGCAGGTCGCTGATTGCGATGTAGAGGGCGATGCTGGGGCACGGCCTGGTTCGGTGGGAGCTGCGAACTGGGACGCTTCAGTACCGGTGTCGGGGACGGGGTCACTAACGATGGAGACGTTCAGGGCATACCACCCCTTCATACCCCAGTGACGGGTGTAGCTCACAATGTCCCCATTAATCAGGTCCCTCCCAGGATGACCGATGGGCAGGTGGGATTCTACGTCCCTGCGGCTTACAAAGACCCCTGAATAGAGGCCCGGCTCGCGGATGAAGCCCCAGCCCTTGCGGAGCTGGAACTCGGTGACGCACCCCTGCCGCCGCTGTTCCCGTAGGGTACCTTTATCCCTGCGGACGGTCTCCTTGTCAGCTATGAATTCTTTGTGTTGTTTCTGTCGGGACCGCTGGATGTCTCTTTCTCTCTCCTGCTTTTGGCGTTGCTGCTCCTCCTCACGACGGCGCCACTCACTTTCCCACTGTACAGCATAGGTGACATCATCTAATCGCTCCATCTCGTCCCAGTCGACTTCCGGCAACGATGGCTGGGACCCCTCCGGTGACCTTACCGGGGAGCGGTACTCTGCGATGGCCTCCTGGCCTGACTGGCACTCCGGTCCGGGCAATACCTCCTCAGCCTCCTTCTCCTCCACCTCCGCATGGGTGGGATCAGGTACAGCACTTTCGGCGGTAACCTCCGGTCGTCCCTCAGCCTTCTTCAGCAGCGATTTCAGGAATTCAGGAGACGGCCCTTGGCTTGTAGGAGAGAACATTGCGTCCCACAGCAGCCGCTGTGTTTGGGTGCGCCAGCGTCTCTCCGTCTCCTGTAGATCAGCACGACACTGGAGCTTCCTCCTTAGCTCCTCATTCTCCTTCCGCAGCTCCATCATGGCGGGGTCGGTGTCCCTATCTGGGGACAGCTCCGGCACAGGTAGAAAATCTTCCGGTCCTCGGCACAGATTCTCCTGTCCTTCCGCCATCTCGTCCCAGGCCAGAGTGTAGTCTCCACCTGGAACAATCTGGTCTCTTCCGTGGAGGCGGGATTTGCGTCTCCTCCTCTTCGCATAGAGGATGAAGAGGGGGCGGATTTCTTTAGCAGTAGGGCAGGACCGCACATTGTAGTAACATTTGGGGAGGGCGGCCATAACTTTCGCGCCTCAGGGGGGGTACACGCCCACGAATGCACGCCCACCTTCTTCACCAGCGCCTCAGGGCGCCAATATGGCGGCAAAATGGCGGTATTTGGCGCCAAAAGCAGTAAACAGTCTTTTTCACCAAACAGTTCATATAGGCACACAGGACTCACAATTGCAAGTTTCGCATCCTGTTCGTGACGCCAAAGATTGAGTCGCTCACTTAGTACCAGGGCAATGGGGTACTCGGCACCGAGCCCATGGAAATCTATGGGAGTTGTCACTGGTAGCGGTGGCTCGGTCCGTGGCCCTGGGCGCTCATCCAATGGGGGAATATTTACAGGGGATTATTAGGTATAGGTAGTTCGTGACGCCACCTGCGGTTTCTGGTAAATTGTACCAGCGCTGCTCTAAGGACTTTCACAGGGATGTTATGGGGCAGCTTGGTAGTAAGTCTCCCACAGGTGAGATGGGTCCCTGGAAGTCTATGGTGATGATGATGATGCAGGGTGTAGTAAGAATTCAGCCAAACACAATGCAGCTTCTTTTCATACCTTTTACTGATGGTAGTTCAAGCAGATCCCAGGGAGCTGGTCGGGGTGGAGAGTGCACATTCGGGTAACAGCTGAGCAGGTTAGAGGCCTCCTTTACTTCCATATACATGTGAGTCCAACTTGCGTGAAGCGAAGTTAACTCTGAAACTCCAGCTTTCTCAATAGCTGTACTGCCCGGCCAACGTTGTGGTGGAGCCTTCTAAGTGATGAAACTAAGTCCTTACTTTTGTCTGCGCTTGACTCAAAATCCCTGTTCCACCTGACTCCGGTTATGTATTGACACTTAGGGCTGCTCTCTGCGACCTATAGTCCAGATGCCTCCGGTTTTCTTGTTACTATGCTTGAAACAATAGCAACGCTTCGGACCCCGGTGTCCGGCAATTTAGTGCAGGCAATCCAATACTGTAGCACTTCTCTATCTTCTCCACTGTGCCCTTCGCCCTGCTTCCCGCTTTTAACATAAGCACTTGTAACTTTCAATGGCGAGTCAACTTTCTCTAGGGCTCGCTGAGTAGCCCTCAGTATCCTCTAAGTCCCACTTGGACTGACACTGAGCTGATCCGTCCGAAGACAGGAGCCAGATTCCACTACTCTCCCTCCTAGGTTGGCTGACTGACTAACCACACCAGCTACGTGTCACTCCCTCCTATATATCAGATGGGTGTGTCTGAAAGAGTGAGTGACAGTGAATGAATATCAAGCGTTGCTGTTACCTTCCTGTGCACTCTCCTGGATTTTTATGTGTGCCTGCGTAGCTGGGCTACACAAAATCATATCTATATTTGTTAGGCACACTGGGTGAGGTAGATCCTGTAACCCCAAGGTCTTGATCGGCACATGGGCCACATGTGTTCGTGCAGAAAATAGGTGAGGCACAGTGTCTGGCAAACGGACAGCGGAGGGAATGGAAACTGTAGGTAGACAGGTGGAATGCCTGAAACCTCAGGCAACTAGGCAAGATGCTGGAAATCGCTGGTAGGTGGGAAACTTCCAGGAGACCAGGCTGGTGGGATGCTGGAAGCTGCAAGCAAGTTGGCAGGATGCTGGACACTGCTGGCAGGCAGGAAACATGCATCAAGCCACAGGCAGGCAGGATGCTGAAAACCGTTGGCAGGTTTGAGACACCCAGGAGACCAGAGGCAAGCATATGGGATGCTTTAACCCGCTAGCAGGCTGAAGACGTCCAGGAGATCGCAGGCAGGCAGGAGGCTTCCAGAAGACCACAGGCAAGCAGGAGGGATGCTAGAAACTGCTGGCAGGTGAGAGACATCCAGGAGACCACATTCAAGCAGACAGTAGACATCCAGAAGACTGCAGGCAGCCAGAGCAAATTGAGGTGTATGAAGCAAGCCAGAGTTTAGCAACACTGAAGTTTTAATACCAAAACATAGGTACTGTATGTGTCTTGGTGAGAAATGTATAGGTCAAGGCAGATGATCGCATGGGGGCACACCATACCATCTGCAAAGCCTGACGTGGAGCACAACAGAGTTTAGTGGATCGGAGTAATGGAAACAAAGTATTGATCCGGGACAGGTGCGTAACAATATTATAGGCTACAATAATTACTTATTTCAATGCAAAGACTGTGGAGCCAAAATTGATGATAAAATGAATGAAAAGTTAAGCAAGTCATGAAGACTGAACCAGAGAGAAAGGATAGTATTGGCGGTGATCTGTCCCATCACTTATGTTTACAGGGTGCTGTTCACATTAAAGTTGTGATGGGTCAAAATATTTAGACAATTTTAGCGCAAATTGGAGAAGGTGTAGTGACACCCAAGCCTATAGATCTCTGTACATCTAAAATACCTATTGGACGAATGAGAGTTCTACAATATTTCTCCAGATTTCCCCAATATATGTAAGCTAGGTTGTGTATTCCACTCTGGTGGCAACTTACCTTACCACTATTTGGGCGTGAGCGTTGGAAGGCCTCCAAATACAGTAGCGGTCTCCACGTAGCAGAGGTCTCCGACCTTTCTTACCTTGAAAGCCATATTCAGCTCCAAGAGATGGTCATGAGCCACATTCTCTGCAACAAAATAATAATCTTTATTTTTAATAATCTTTATTTTTATACAGCGCTAACATATTCCGCAGCGCTTTACAGTTTTGCCACATTATCGTCGTTGTCCCCGATGGGGCTCACAATCTAGATTCCCTATCAGTATGTTTTTGGAGTGTGGGAGGAAACCGGAGTACCCGAGGAAACCCACGCAAACACAGGGAGAACATACAAACTCCTTGCAGATGTTGTTCCTAGGTGGGATTGAACCCAGGACTCCAGCACTGCAAGGCTGTAGTGCTATCCACTGAGCCACCGTGCTGCCGGTGCAAAATGCACTTGCACTTTGGAAGGTTATAACACCCCATGTGCCCCCTATTAAATAATAATGCTACAAGTCCCCTTCTAAAGTAGTAATTCCCAGAGTGCCCCTTATAAAGTAACAATACCCTCTAGTATCCCTTTTATAAAGTAATGCCCTGAGTGCTGCATTAAAAGTAGTAATGGCATAAGTGCCCCATTATAAATCAATGATGCTGCAAGTGAATCTTTATAAAGTAGCAATGCCCTAAGTGCCCCCTTATAAAGTAATAATCCTTTGAGTACTCCCTTACAAAGTAATAATGCCCTGAGTACCCCCTTATAAAGTAGCAATGCCCTGACTGCCCTTATAAAGTAATAATGCCTGGAGTACTCCCTTATAAAGTATTAATGCCCTGAGTGCCCCCTTATAAAGTAATAATGCTTTGAGTACTCCCTTACAAAGTAATAATGCCCTGAGTACCCCCTTATAAAGTAGCAATGCCCTGACAGCCCCTTATAAAGTAATATTGCCTTGAGTACTCCGTTATAAAATAATAATACTCTGATTGCCCTTATAAAGTAATAATTCCCTGAGTACACCCCCTTATAAAGTAATAATACCCTGAGTGCCCCATTATAAAGTAATAATGCCCTGAGTGCCTCCTTATAAAGTATTAATGCCTGGAGTACCCCCTTATAAAGTAATAATTACCTGAGTGCCCCCTTATAAAGTAATAATGCTCTAAATACACCTAATAACGTAATAATGCTCTCAGTGCCCCCCTCATAAATAATAATACCACAATTGCTCCCTTAAAAAGTAATAATTCCTCCAGTGGCCCCTTATTTAGTAATAATCTCAAAAGTGTCCCCTTATAAAATAGTAATGGCCTGAGTGCCACCTACAATGTATTAATGAACAGTCCATGCCCCGTAAAAGGTTATAATGCCAGGAGCATCTTTATCAAATAATATTGCCCTGAGTTCCCCGTATAAAGTAACAATGCACCTGAATGATCCCATAACGAGTAATTATGCCCCCGTGTAAGAACAATATTGTATTAGGGTAAGAGCTGGAGGAACTCCGCGTGTATCTGTGTCGCCTCCATTGACGTAGATAAGGAACGTTCTGAACTAATCATGATGTTTATCAAGTATATCACACATGAAGTCGCTGATATATTTCTGATTCTCTAGAACCTCAAGATCTCATCAAATGTTCTATACCGTCCCGATATTACCACCGGGGCTCCAGATAGAGAACAATTACAAGCCAAAGCTTTCTTCTCGACATTAACTGCAGTTCTGTAGTGAAAATCGGAAACTTACAAATCATCTCCATGTAGAACTAGTCAAGGATGGCTTTGCAATGGGTGTGCTCCATAGAAATGAGCGAATCTCCGAAATCTGTCCATATAGCCCCAGCCGAGAGCACATCGCTGGAGCCCTTAATTACCAGGCCTGTAAAAACAAAAAAAAGCATTCCCAAGGACCATGGGCAGCTTCTGCGCTCTTCCTTCCACCTAATTACTGACCTTGTTAAAATAAGTGGCTTGATTTTACCAGGATGATGTGCGGATCTGGATATGAGCTAGATGCCGTTTTCTTCTCAATACGAGACCAGTGTCTTTTTGATCCTATGCTATCAGCCTTATCCAAGAGTTTCATGAAGGAGAAAGGATCAGGATTTCTGTCTGGTGTCCATAATTAATCCTGGAGACTCTGCGGATTTGGGACCATTGTAACTCCTTTCAAATTAAACAGTCGCTATTAGCGTGTGAAACACACACCATATGTTTGTGTATTATTGCAATTGTCTTCGAGAGCTGAAACATCCCTGGGAAAAGGGGAAAAAATATCTATTTTTCTTTAAAAAGGGCATTTTTATCTGTGTAGTATTTTATTCATACGGGAATGTTACTAGAGTTCATATTATTATGCACTTGGTGGGGCACTCACTATTAGTTATTTACTATCCACTGTAATGAAATTGTTGCATAACATGTGGCCATTCGACCTTACAACACATGGGTGGGCCGCATTTATAATAGGGCTCCCTGGCTTGTAGATGGGGGTCACAATGGGATGGGATGACTGAAAGTGTAGGAGACGGCTCACGTTCATCTTCTGCACTTTCAGTCATGTGCAATGCGCCTCTGAAGTTGGGAAGCGTACACCCGGCTTCAGAGGCACAATGGCGGGCCTGTAGAAATCCATGAGGTTTGTAGATATCCTGCCCATAGGGGTGATAACATGCAAAGAGGGACCACTAGTCTGGGGAAACTAACGCCCCATTGACTAGTCAAAGGTCTAATTTGCATAAGAAAAAAGGAGATTATAAATACTTTTTTTTCAACATGTGTTTCGGTGACTAATAGGATAAAGGGCGGGTTAGGCCTCTTTCACACATCCGTTTTGCGCCTGACGGCGTGATCCGGCCTTTTTTTTGTAAAACTGGATCCGGCGAAATGTAATGCCAGATCCGTTTTTTTCCATTGACTTGTATTAGCGCCGGATCGCGCCACATGGCCTTGCGGTTCGTCCGGTTTTTGCCGGATCCGGTGTCTGGTTGCATTCCGGCGTCTGGAAAAAACGGCAACTGTAACGTTTTTTGTCTCCGGCGAAAAAGCCGGAAGCGCCGGATCCGGCGCTTCCGGCTTTTGTCACAATGAAAGTCTATGAGCGCCAGAATGCACAGAATGCAGCGGATCCGGCAAAAGCTGGATCCGGTGGCCGGATCCTGTTTTTTGTTTTTGTAGCCCAGCTCACAGCAAACATATATAAAGCAGGTCAGTGGGACCCTCAGCCATAACATGCAGCCATCCAGGAGCAGAGGAGCCAGGAGAATAGTGTGGAGCCCAGCTTCGCTCAGTTCCACAAATCCAGAAGGGTGCATGAAGGATTGTACCACTAGAGGTCTCACTATGCATAGACACACCTTCACCCCTCTCCTCAGTCCACCAGAGGGAGCCTGATAGGAATATAAAAGAGGGTGAAGGCAGATAGTCTGAAGTCTAGAGTCTGTCTGCAGAGCTGAGTTCAGTTGAGTTCAGAGCAGACAAGTGAGTTCTGAGTCTGTCTGCAGAGCAGAGTGGAGTTTGCAGTGTGAGACTCAATAGCTCAAGTTAGAGAGCTAGGAGCGTGCCGACGCTCTGAGAGCGGCAGAAGAGGCAGCCCACCAACTGCCAGTGTGTATCATGGGCGTACCCAGGATCAAAACTAGGGGGGGCAAGCCATGGTCGTTCAGGTTGTAAAATATAAGAACAAAAAATGTGAATAAAACGAAAATGAACGCCATACACAACATAATTCCTTATACCAAGACCAATAATATCACATACAAGGAGAAATACCACCATGATCAATGCTATTATGTAAACAATTTATTGATTTTAGGCTTACCTTTGCAGTCTTCTCTTCTGTTCAGCAGGGGACTTCAAGCTCATGCGTGTTTATCACACACTGACACTGAGCCATTCACACTGCCCTTTCTAAACACAGCAATTGGATTGATCTTTGGGGAAAAAAAATGAATGATAGATAGATAGATAGATAGATAGATAGATAGATAGATAGATAGAATAGATAGAAAACCAGACAAATTGGAGGCAGCACATAGTTTGTAGTGAAAAAAAAAGCTATTTAATAAGGTCAAAAGGCGACATTTCGGTCCAAACAACACAAACCTTTCTCAAGCCTTGAGAAAGGTTCTGTTGTTTGGACCAAAACGTCGCCTTTTGGTCTTATAAAACAGCTTTTTATTCACTACAAACGGTGTGCTGCCTCCAATTTATCTGAATTTCTATAATTGATGTTTGGTATTTGCCTGGGGGCTCTGCACCAGGACTCTTTCTTTGTGCTGCTCTAATTTTCTTATAGATAGATAGATAGATAGATAGATAGATAGATAGATAGATAGATAGATAGATAGATAGATTTAAGCATGGAATGCAAGTAGATTCCACCCTGAAATATGCCCCATCATTGTCCCCTTCTTGTAGTAATATGCCCCATCATTGTCTCCTTCTTTTAATAATGTGCCCCAGACCAGCACCTGTATATACATCAGCCCCAGCCCAGCCTCTGTATGTCAATATACAGTATATTACTGAAGATATAGACTGTACGGGCTCCTGTCAGGTATATATTACAGTAGATATAGACTGTACGGGCTCCTGTCAGGTATATATTACTGTAGATATAGACTGTATGGGCTCCTGTCAGGTATATATTACTGTAGATATAGACTGTACAGGCTCCTGTCAGGTATATATTACTGTAGATATAGACTGTACAGGTTCCTGTCAGGTATATATTACTGTAGATATAGACTGTACAGGCTCCTGTCAGGTATATATTACTGTAGATATAGACTGTATGGGCTCCTGTCAGGTATATATTATTGTAGATATAGACTGTATGGGCTCCTGTCAGGTATATATTACTGTAGATATAGACTGTACGGGCTCCTGTCAGGTATATATTACTGTAGATATAGACTGTACGGGCTCCTGTCAGGTATATATTACTGTAGATATAGACTGTACGAGCTCCTGTCAGGTATATATTACTGTAGATATAGACTGTACAGGCTCCTGTCAGGTATATATTACTGTAGATATAGACTGTACGGGCTCCTGTCAGGTATATATTACTGTAGATATAGATTGTATGGGCTCCTGTCAGGTATATATTACTGTAGATATAGACTGTACAGGTTCCTGTCAGGTATATATTACTGTAGATATAGACTGTATGGGCTCCTGTCAGGTATATATTATTGTAGATGTAATATATACCTGACAGGAGCCTGTACAGTCTATATCTACTGTAATATAAACCTGACTGGAGCCTGTACAGTCTATATCTACAGTAATATGACAGGAGCCCGTACAGTCTATATCTACAGTAATATATACCTGACAGGAGCCTGTACAGTCTATATCTACAGTAATATATACCTGACAGGAGCCCGTACAGTCTATATCTACAGTAATATATACCTGACAGGAGCCTGTACAGTCTATATCTACAGTAATATATACCTGACAGGAGCCCGTACAGTCTATATCTACAGTAATATATACCTGACAGGAGCCCATACAGTCTATATCTACAGTAATATATTACCTGACAGGAGCCCGTACAGTCTATATCTACAGTAATATATACCTGACAGGAGCCCATACAGTCTTTATCTACAGTAATATATTCCTGACAGGAGCCCGTACAGTCTATATCTACAGTAATATATACCTGACAGGAGCCCGTACAGTCTATATCTACAGTAATATATACCTGACAGGAGCCCATACAGTCTATATCTATAATAATATATACCTGACAGGAGCCCTACAGTCTATATCTACAGTAATATATACTGACAGGAGCCCTACAGTCTTATCTACAGTAATATATACCTGACAGAGCCTACAGTCTTATCTACATAATATTACTGACAGGAGCCCATACAGTCTATATACAGTAATATTACCTGACAGGAGCCCGTACAGTCTATATCTACAGTAATATATACCTGACAGGAGCCCTACAGTCTTTATCTACAGTAATATATACCTGACAGGAGCCCATACAGTCTATATCTATAATATATTACCTGACAGGAGCCCGTACAGTCTATATCTACAGTAATATATACCTGACAGGAGCCCATACAGTATATCTACAGTAATATATACCTGACAGGAGCCCGTACAGTCTATATCTACAGTAATATATACCTGACAGGAGCCCTACAGTCTTATCTACAGTAATATATACCTGACAGGAGCCGTACAGTCTATATCTAAGTAATATATACCTGACAGGAGCCCTACAGTCTATATCTACAGTAATATATACCTGACAGGAGCCCGTACGTCTATATCTACAGTAATATTACCTGACAGGAGCCCATACAGTCTATATCTAATAATATATCCTGACAGGAGCCCGTACAGTCTATATCTACAGTAATATATACCTGACAGGAGCCCTACAGTCTATATCTACAGTAATATATCCTGACAGGAGCCCGTACAGTCTATATCTACATAATATATACCTGACAGGAGCCGTACAGTCTTATCTACAGTATATATACCTGACAGGAGCCCATACAGTCTATATCTAATAATATATACCTGACAGGAGCCTACAGTCTATATCTACAGTAATATATACCTGACAGGAGCCCTACAGTCTATATCTACAGTAATATATACCTGACAGGAGCCCGTACAGTCTATATCTACAGTATATTATACCTGACAGGAGCCCTACAGTCTATATCTACATAATATATACCTGACAGGAGCCCTACAGTCTATATCTACATAATATATACTGACAGGAGCCTACAGTCTATATCTACAGTAATATATCCTGACAGGAGCCCGTACAGTCTATTCTACAGTAATATATACCTGACAGGAGCCCTACAGTCTATATCTACATAATATATACCTGACAGGAGCCCTACAGTCTATATCTACAGTAATATATACCTGACAGGAGCCCGTACAGTCTATATCTACAGTAATATATCCTGACAGGAGCCCTACAGTCTATATCTAATAATATATACTGACAGGAGCCCGTACAGTCTATATCTACGTAATATATACCTGACAGGAGCCCTACAGTCTATATCTACAGTAATATATACTGACAGGAGCCCTACAGTCTATATCTACATAATATATACCTGACAGGAGCCCGTACATCTATATCTACAGTAATATATACCTGACAGGAGCCCTACAGTCTATATTACAGTAATATATTCTGACAGGAGCCCGTACAGTCTATATCTACAGTAATTATACCTGACAGGAGCCGTACAGTCTATATCTACAGTAATATATACTGACAGGAGCCCATACAGTCTATATCTATAATAATATATACCTGACAGGAGCCCGTACAGTCTATACTACAGTAAATATACTGACAGGAGCCCATACAGTCTATATCTACGTAATATATTCCTGACAGGAGCCGTACAGTCTATATCTACAGTAATATATACCTGACAGGAGCCGTACAGTCTATATCTACAGTAATATAACCTGACAGGAGCCCATACAGTCTATATCTATAATAATATATACCTGACAGGAGCCCGTACAGTCTATATCTACAGTAATATATACTGACAGGAGCCCTACAGTCTATATCTACATAATATATCTGACAGGCCCTACAGTCTAATAAAATATATACCTGACAGGAGCCCGTACAGTCTATATCTACAGTAATATATACCTGACAGGAGCCCTACAGTCTATATCTACAGTAATATATACCTGACGGAGCCTACAGTCTATATCTACAGTAATATATACCTGACAGGAGCCCATACAGTCTATATCTACAGTAATATATACCTGACAGGAGCCCGTACAGTCTATATCTACAGTAAATATACCTGACAGGAGCCCATACAGTCTATATCTACATATATATACCTGACAGGAGCCCATACAGTCTATTCTCATAATATAACCTGACAGGAGCCCGTACAGTCTATATCTACAGTATATATACTGACAGGAGCCTACAGTCTATATCTACATAATTATACCTGACAGGAGCCCTACAGTCTATATCTACAGTAATATATACCTGACAGGAGCCCTACAGTCTATATCTACAGTATATATACCTGACAGGAGCCCGTACAGTCTATATCTACAGTAATATATACCTGACAGGAGCCATAAGTCTATATCTACAGTAATATATACCTGACAGAGCCTACAGTCTATATCTCATAATATACCTGACAGGAGCCTACAGTCTATATCTACATAATATATACTGACAGGAGCCCGTACAGTCTATATCTACAGTAATATATACTGACAGGAGCCCATACAGTCTATATCTAATAATAATCCTGACAGGAGCCGTACAGTCTTATCTACAGTAATATATACCTGACAGAGCCCTAAGTCTATATCTACAGTAATATATTCTGACAGGAGCCCTACAGTCTATATCTACAGAATATATACCTGACAGGAGCCCGTACAGTCTATATTACAGTATATATACTGACGGAGCCTACAGTCTATATCTAAATAATAATATGACAGGAGCCCGTACAGTCTATATCTACAGTAATATATCCTGACAGGAGCCGTACAGTCTATATCTACAATAATATATACCTGACAGGAGCCCGTACAGTCTTATCTACAGTAATATATACCTGACAGGAGCCTACAGTCTATATCTCAGTAATATATACTGACAGGAGCCCGTACAGTCTATATCTACAGTAATATATCCTGACAGGAGCCCGTACAGTCTATATCTACAGTAATATATACCTGACAGGAGCCCTACAGTCTATACTACAGTAATATATACCTGCAGGAGCCCATACAGTCTATATCTAATAATATATACCTAAGGAGCCCGTACAGTCTATATCTACAGTAATATTACCTGACAGAGCCCATCGTCTTATCACAGTAATATATCCTGACAGGGCCCATACAGTCTATATCTAGTAAATAACCTGACAGGAGCCCATACAGTCTATATCTACAGTAATATACACCTGACAGGAGCCCATACAGTCTATATCAAGTATATATACTGCAGGAGCCCATACAGTCTATATCTACAGTATATATACTGACAGGAGCCCGTACAGTCTATATCTACAGTAATATATACCTGACAGGAGCCCGTACAGTCTATATCTACAAATATATACCTGACAGGAGCCCATACAGTCTATATCTACAATAATATATACCTGACAGGAGCCCGTACAGTCTATATCTACAGTAATATATACCTGACAGGAGTCCATACAGTCTATATCTACAGTAATATATACCTGACAGGAGCCCATACAGTCTATATCTACAGTAATATATACCTGACAGGAGCCCGTACAGTCTATATCTACAGTAATATATACCTGACAGGAGCCCGTACAGTCTATATCTACAGTAATATATACCTGACAGGAGCCCTACAGTCTATATCTACAGTAATATATCTGACAGGAGCCCGTACAGTCTATATCTACAGTAATATATACCTGACAGGAGCCCTACAGTCTATATCTACAGTAATATATCCTGACAGGAGCCCATACAGTCTATATCTACATATATATACCTGACAGGAGCCGTACAGTCTATATCTACAGTAATATATACCTGACAGGAGCCCGTACAGTCTATATCTACAGTAATATATACCTGACAGGAGCCCATACAGTCTATATCTACAGTAATATATACCTGACAGGAGCCCGTACAGTCTATATCTACAGTAATATATACCTGACAGGAGCCCATACAGTCTATATCTACAGTAATATAACTGACAGGAGCCCGTACAGTCTATATCTACAGTAATATATACCTGACAGGAGCCCATACAGTCTATATCTACAGTAATATATCTGACAGGAGCCCGTACAGTCTATATCTACAGTAATATATACTGACAGGAGCCCATACAGTTATATCTACAGTAATATACCTGACAGGAGCCCGTACAGTCTATATCTCAGTAATATATACCTGACAGGAGCCCGTACAGTCTATATCTACAGTAATATATACCTGACAGGAGCCCATACAGTCTATATCTACAGTAATATATTCCTGACAGGAGCCCGTACAGTCTATATCTACAGTAATATATACCTGACAGGAGCCCGTACAGTCTATATCTACGTAATATATACCTGACAGGAGCCCTACAGTCTATATCTATAATATAACCTGACAGGAGCCCGTACAGTCTATATCTACAGTAATATATACCTGACAGGAGCCCATACAGTCTATATCTACAGTAATAATTCCTGACAGGAGCCCGTACAGTCTATATCTACAGTAATATATACCTGACAGGAGCCCATACAGTCTATATCTACAGTAATATAACCTGACAGGAGCCCATACAGTCTATATCTAACAGTAATATATACCTGACAGGAGCCCGTACAGTCTATATCTACAGTAATATATACCTGACAGGAGCCCGTACAGTCTATATCTACAGTAATATATACCTGACAGGAGCCCATACAGTCTATATCTACATAATATATACCTGACAGGAGCCCATACAGTCTATATCTACATATATATACCTGACAGGAGCCCTTACAGTCTATATCTACAGTAATATATACCTGACAGGAGCCCATACAGTCTTATCTACAGTAATATATACCTGACAGAGCCCTACAGTCTATATCTACAGTAATATATACCTGACAGGAGCCCATACAGTCTATATCTACAGTAATATATACCTGACAGGAGCCCGTACAGTCTATATCTACAGTAATATATACCTGACAGGAGCCCATACAGTCTATATCTACAGTAATATATACCTGACAGGAGCCCGTACAGTCTATATCTACAGTAATATATACCTGACAGGAGCCCGTACAGTCTATATCTACAGTAATATATACCTGACAGGAGCCCGTACAGTCTATACAGTAATATATACCTGACAGGAGCCTGTACAGTCTATATCTACAGTAATATATACCTGACAGGAGCCCGTACAGTCTATATCTACAGTAATATATACCTGACAGGAGCCCATACAGTCTATATCTACAGACTGTAGATATAGACTGTGCAGGCTCCTGTCAGGTATATATTACTGTAGATAAGGAGACATCAACCCATTAATTAATAAATCCTCCTATGTCACTGAGGACTCTGACTGACCTCAGATTTCCCTCCTGCAGCAAGCACACGGCTTCTCTTCCTGGCTTCCTGGCTTTGCAGAACACGCCCCCGGGAACGATGTCACACCGCTGGAAAGAGCCCATACAGTCTAGTATGTGAGTCGCAGCCAGCCCAGAAGCACCTTTTAAAGGGCCGGCTGATGCGATGGCCTCATCTTGGCACGGCGCGCCCCTGCTCCTAGGGGGGGGCAACGGCCCCCCCCTGCCCCACGGTGGGTACGCCCATGGTGTGTATAATCATGTGTGGGCCCGAGTAGGCCGAAGGCAAGAGGGGAGCAGCAAAGGGGTAGACGAGCCCAACCAACTCACCCCAGCAAGTACATACCGGACGTCAGGTCTGAGCCTACAGGGATCTCCACGACCCAGTAGGAGACCACCGGAGTTCCTGGAGGACTACAAGTCCCAGGAGCACCACAGAGCTGATACGTTACAGGGCCAGGAGGACGGAGTTCAGGCAAGCAGGGCCCTGCAAGCAGGGACTGTGTACTTCAAGAGGAGGTCCAACCACAAGGTCAGCCAGGTGCATGACAGAGATTAAGTTAGGCCCAGCTACATGCCGGCCAGAACTTCATTACAGAAAGGCAAGGAACAGGAGGCCATACACCTACTCAGTGGGAGAATCTGGATGTGCACCCTTCACCCTATCATGCTCCGGGATGATGCAACATCTTCAGTAAAGGTACCGAAATGACTTGTGTGTGTGTGTCCACCTTCTTGTCCCTACCCTGCCGGGTTTCCCTTCGTCCTGCATTCCTACACATCTATCTGCCCTGGAAGGACACAGCCTCACCTGTAGGAAGCCTAACATCTAGCTGCGCAACCCCATCCCTTCCAGAGGATCTGCACAGCAGCGCTGGTCCCCATGACCAGATATTACAGGTGGCGTCACGACCAATTACACGAACATTCATTCCCCTGTAAATATTTCCCCTTTTTGGGTGAGCACCCAGGGCCACAGACCGAGCTGTGTTGCCGTGACATTCCCCCATAGAAGTTAATAGGCTTGGATCTGAGTACCCCAACAGAGTCCGGGCGGCTCAACAGCACCACAACCAAGCCAAGAAATGGAACAAGAAGGAAGGGAGGAGAGGTCATCTGCCAGCAGACGGTAAATATCACATCCCCCATTCCCAAAAAAATTTAATAAATTTTTTCTTTTTCTGCCAGGGCCATGGAATATACATATATTCACTGGCCCTTTTTGTGTCTTTATTCCACAGCAGACGATGCCAAACGGACCAAGTAGAACAAAGGGAGCAGCAGCAGGACCCTGGGGAGGAGAGGGCATCTGATAGCAGACGGTAAATATGACATCCACCATTCCCAAAAAGTTAAATAAATTTTTTCTTTTTCAGCCAGGGCCATGGAATATACGTATATTCACTGGCCCCTTTTGTGTCTTTATTCCACAGCAGATGATGCCAAACGGTGCAAGCAGCAGCAGCGACAACAGCAGCGGAAAGTATGGAGTCCGGGGACCTGCAGCGTCCGCAGGACGACTCGTCTTCTTCTGAGAGCCCTCCCTCTCATCGTCAGCATTTAGCGGTAAAAAATTATTATATATATTTTGTTTTCACAATCTATCTGTGGGATATATGTATTCATTGCCTTTTTTTAATTACAGGAATCACAAGCTGAAGAGGAGCTCCCAGAAGAAGAAGGACGGGGTAGACTGATACCTGGAGTGGGCTCACAATTCGTAAGTATCCTGCATCAATCGCAGAAACACAACATCACACTACACACAACACATAGAAAACCATTTAGTACAGACATCACACAGCACACAACATATATGCCTACATCCCATTTTTTTTGTTTTTTTTCTTTTAGTCTCCCAAATCTGGTGCTCGTTCAAGAGGTCCTCGCAGTGCCTCCCAGAGTCGTCGGCGTGAGAGACGCGGCGGTCACCATCGTGTAAGTATATTTAATTTTTTTTTTTTTTTAACTTGGTAGTGTGGAGGCTAATGTACTTGTTTTTTTCTCTTTTTCTTTAACAGGCTTCACAGGGTGCTCCCGACTCGGACGGTGAGGAGGAGGAGGGGGTTAGATGTGGACTTCCTCATCGATCTGGTCCGAGAAAGGGAGCCGCTGTGGAACATGGGGGACCGTCGCCATGCTGATCTTATCGTGACCCGACGGCTCTGGGAGGAAGTCTGTTCGCTGCTGGTGGACTGCTGGGAGGACCTCAAAGTTCGGGCCCAGACTGAACACCGTAAGTATATACAGTTCAGGTTGCTGGATGTAAAGCAGTGTTTCCCAAACTCCAGTTCTTGTGGCCCACACGGGTCATGTTTTCAGGATTTCCTTTTGTGCAACACTATGGAAATCCTGAAAACATGACCCGTGGGGGCCATGAGGACTGTAGTTTGGGAAACACTGATGTTGTATACTAACCAATTTGTGCTTTCTTGTTTCAGGGGAGAGAATTGTGAAGCGGTGGCGGTCTGTGAGGGATCGCTTCAAGAAGGAGTTCAACAAAGAGATGCGGGCCCCGAGTGGATCTGCAGGACGCCGGAGCAAATACAAGTATGCAAGAGCCCTGGCGTTCCTGCGGGCAGCAATGGTCACCAGAAGGTAAATATTCAAAAGGAAATGTTAACATGTCTAACTACATTTTTTTTTCAGCCAGGGCCATTCCATATCTCTATGTTAATTGTATTTTTTTTCTCTTTATTTCACAGCACGGTGACCAGCACTCGGGTGCCCGCAGAGTTGGACCCTTCTGGGGCGATCCCTCAGGAGACCGGCACCGAGGGACACTTCGACCTCCCGGCCCATCCGCACCTCTCCAGCCTTCCCTGACACGTGAGCCCTCTGTCCCCTCCACCAGCACTGGAGCAATGTGGCCGCCTGCATTACATGAATCTGCTGGTGAGGAGATAGCATTCCCTTTACCCCACCCTTCTGCCACTGCCACCTCTAGTACACCTGCGGCTACTGGGCGGCAGCGGCAGAGGGGTCAGGAAAGGAGCTATGCGCCCGAGTTCTTGCATTTGAATGCATCTTTCCAGAACTGTCTCAAAGTATTATCTGAACAAATTGCCGCAGGCATTAATCAGATAAACACCAACATTTTGGAGGTGAAGACACTTCCGCAAACCATGCATTCGGAAGCAAGAACATCTCCAAATCACAGCTTTTTCAGGTCTGTAGCCGAGCGCATGGATACGCTATCTACTGACCAGCAGATGTATGTAATGCATACGTGCCACGCTGCTCTAGTGCAGGCTACCACCCAACCTCCTCCATCAACCCCAGTCGTTCCTCCACCTCAGCCCCCTCCAGCCTTCGTCCCTCCTCCCCCTCCTATTCAATACCAGCCACCTCCCCAGTTCCAGCAACCTCCCCAGTACCAGCACACCTCCCCAGTTCCAGCAACCTCCCCAGTACCAGCAACCTTCCCAACTCCAGCCACCTCCCCAACTCCAGTCACCTCCCCAGTACCAGCAACCTCCCCAGTATCAGTAACCTGCCCCATACCACACTCCTGCCTCTTACCAACCTCCTTCCCCGTTCCAATTCCCTACCATATCACCTGCTCTTCCAGTCCCTGCCCCACCCTCCTCTCCACCACCCATCACCTGTTCTGCCTCCAACTTGTCCACCCATTCTCTTACTTTTCCACCCCTTCACCTCTTACTGTTCCTTCCCCACCACCATCCCAGTCCGCTCTCCACACTCCCAATGTCGAAGTGTCCCGCAGCCCCTCCAGCAGTATTTCCACCCCACACTATACAAATTTATGATTTTGTTGAGAAATAAAGAAATTATTTTTTCAAACCAGAAAAAGTTTATTACACAATTACAAATTTACAAGCATTATATTAAAATTATTTTTTTAATAAAAGTTACATTGGTTGATTAAAATTGTTGTGTGTAATTTATTTCTAGGATGTAAAGTAAAAAATAAGGTTGTGAACAAAGTTAGAAATTTTTGGGTACACTAAAACACCTACATAACTTTGGTTATAAGGTCAAAAACACCTACATAACTTTGGGTAAAAGGTAAAAAACACCTACATAACTTTGGGTAAAAGGTACATAACTTTAACCTTTTTGCCAAAGTTGTGTCCCGGGTTGTGTAGTATCCAAAGTATTTCACCTTTTTCCCAAAATTGTGTACCTTGTTAGGTAATCCCCAACAAGGTACCAAATTTTGGAAAAGAGGTAAAATACTTTTGGTAAAAAAAAAAAAAAACAGGGACACAACTGTGGCCAAAAGGTTAAATACAGTCAGTAGAAAACCCACAAGAAGGTAGACAAGTTTTGTTTTAAAAGGTTTACTGTGGGTACACAAGGTACATGACTTTCAAGGTAACAAAGAAATTTCTCAAACTCTGTCATCCTGCCAGTCTATTCTTCCTTGAGGTGACAAAGTATTGGGCAAAATTGTCCCTCATTCGTGAAACCGCCAGTGAACTTCGATTGGTAATGTTGCTGTAGTCCTGAAAGGTTGTTTCTTCATACTGTTCCTCCATAGAAATTGGTTCATTGCTGATCACAAAATTGTGTAGGACCACGCAAGCTTCTATAACCTCGTCCATAGTCTCAGTCTTTAGGTTTATTGCAGTCAATAGGACACGCCATTTGGCTGTCAGAATACCAAAAGCGCATTCCACCATCCACCTCTTGTGAAGCGGTAATTGAAAATCCATTTGGTTTGTGTCAATCCTCTGCTGGAGTACGGTTTCAAAAGGTGTTCTGACAGCTGGAAGGCTTCATCACCTACACATACAAAAGGCATAGGTGGCCCAAAGGTTTTAGACAGCGGCCTAGGGGGTGGGAACTGGAAAGTGTTTCCGTACAGTCGCCGACCCATAGCAGACAGTTTGAAAACTTGGGAGTCATTGGACAGTCCATAAGCTCCAATGTCCACAGCAATTAATTTATATTCCGTGTCAACAATTGCCATGAGGACGACTGAAAAATATTTTTTATAATTGAAGAATTCCGATCCCGATCCTGCTGGCTTTACAATGCCGACATGTTTCCCATCAACAGCGCCCAGGCAATTGGGAAACTGGCATATCTGGAGAAACTTGTCCGCAATTTCAATCCACATCTCTGTTGTTGGCTCTGGAACAAATTCTACGACCAAAGAGTCCCACAGTGCACGGCAGGTGTGCTTGATAATTCCAGATATCGTTGAAATACCTATTCGATACTGGAAATGTAGCGAGGAGAGCGATTCTCCACTTGCAAGGAATCTGTAAAAAAAAAAAAAAATTTACTTCACAATCACAGCATTACATACCAGAACGCAGCTATAACAATTGGAGATACTATAAAAAAAATGGTTAAAAACTACCAGCAACAGCATTCCAGTTACAAGTGAGCTCAAGCGAGCAGATACAATACATATAGCTTACCTTATAGTCACCATGAGATGCTCCGCCGGAGAAATTGTGAAGCGACAATAGGTGTCGGATCTTCGGATTTTTTCTCCAATACGCTCCACCAAGATATCAAAATTTTCTTTCTTCATCTGAAGGTATGCAAAAAATTTCTCCGGGTTTTCTCTCAGCTCCATGCAGAGTGTAGACTACACCCCACGGGTTAGTTTCTGTGCCGTGATGGGGTGGATCCACATACGGCGTCGTCGTTGGCGCTGACGCATAATGCGCTGCTGTCTCGCTCTCTCCTTCTCCAAACGATTCGCCTCCACTGTAAAATCCACCAGATTCTTGAATATATTTCCAATAATAACATCCGTCTTCGCCAGTCACTTGCTACTTGATCTTCTCTCCAACCTGCACTTGCTCCTCTACAACCTGTCAAAGATGGGCTGTAGGAACAGTGTATATATAGGATTACAGTAGCCAATCACGTTTGGAAGGCCACAAAAGGGGCGTTTTTAAGAAACCCGATCCATCGTAATCAGGTGAAAAACGGATAAAAAAACGGATGAAACTGATAAAACGGATCCGGTTTTTGGTCGGATGTGCGAAACGCATCCGGCGAAAAACCGGATCCGTCTCATCTGGTTTTCATAAGATTTGCCAGATCCGGCGTTCCGGCTCGACGCCGGAACGTGCCGTCAGGCGCAATACGGATGTGTGAAAGTAGCCTTAGTCGGGGAATTTAGCAATAAATGCACAAATGCTGGTGGGTTAGAGGGCATGGGGGACTTGACGGGTTCCCTTTAAAGCCACTTTTCTTCATGGCTATTTTTTCTTTAGTTGTGTGCTTAATGTCTCCTCAATGTTTGATAAATGTGGCACATCTTAAGATACTACACTTCTTTTTACAAAACTTCCTTACCTGAGGAAGTTTGTGTTTGTTTTTTTGCGACATTTTAAAAAGTTGCAAGAGATATATCTGGCTAAAACCTCACTTGCATAGCGTACCATGTCTACTTTTGAAAAATGGCAAGAGGAGAGAATTTTTTTTCTCTCAAAAATATGCCATTTTTTAAAGCTAAAGTAGTTGAGCAAATGTCTAGATGCACGATCTCCTACCCCCTGTCTCCTACCACTATCCCATACCCCCGGCAGAAGCTAATGCGAAACGCATGTTGGGGTACTGCTCCTCACCTTTTCCCGGTTGTCCAGGTTTCCTTTCAGGTTTATGTTATTAGGCTATGAAACTTTTTTTGTGTACTTCTCATTGGCATAAATCGTGTATTACCCACTATGCACTATTATTGATGATTTTTTGGGCCCCTATTTGTGCTCTTTTATACAAGTGCTTCTCACAAAATTAGAATATCATCAAAAAGTTAATTTATTTCAGTTCTTCAATACAAAAAGTCAAACTCATAAATTATATAGCGTCATTACAAACAGAGTAATCTATTTCAAGTGTTTATTTCTGTTAATGTTGATGATAAAAATGGATAAAATTTGGTGCTAAATTTGAATTTTATTAAAAATATTGCACCGTTTGGCTTTTATGGAATTTTTTGCTTCCTGTACATTCAACTTTGATGTTGTCATAAATCAGCTGAGAGGAGATCAGAAAAAGACACATAGAAGAGTTACAAACTCTCCTGTCAGACCTTCATAAGGAGCTCACTGATGGATTCTCAGTTAACTTATTCTACAACCGGCAATAGACAGTATCTAAAGAAGGCAAACAGTGCAAAATGTAAAAAAAAAATGAATAGCAAAAATGATTTTTTGCCCCAAATATAGTCATTTAAGAAAAAATAAATAAACTGTTGACAAAAGAGAACAACCCGAGTATCACACCTCAGTTATAAACTTAGTCCTTTACGATCCTTCACTGGGGAATAGGGATTTTTGATTAAGATTGTATGTAACAGTGCCGAGAACTACTTATCTTATGCCACATTTCTCAACAGGTCTGTCAGAAAGCCATTATTTCCAATGGTTTGTGTTATTTTACTAACGCAAATTGTATTTAAATGCCCTTTGGATCATCAGCTGAAGTCTGTTGTTTCTCCAGAATGAAACAATAGACCTCGGATCAGGACTGCATATTATGGACCTGGGAGCACAGCAGGTTCTTGGTTTACGCACAAATCCTATCAAATGTTGGCATCGTTCCTCCTTTGCTCCTGGTAATTAATCTTTTCATGAATGCTGTCACATTTGGAACCATTTCATTAAACAGAACTAAAAATCTCAGTAACTCATTGGAAAACACAATGGTTCTAGAATATTAGATATTTTAGCAATTGTAGAGATTCCACTCTTTACCAGCGGTTGAGGTAGACACAGGCAGCAAAGTTCTTAGTCAAATAGGAAGATTTAATCAACTTCATAAATCTTCAAATGAAAACAAATGGCCTTTCACAGGCAAAACGCTATCATGGAATAAAACGGTCTCTCAGATGTTCCTCCCGTTTACAATGTTCTCCACGCTAATCAATCTTAGCTGAAACTGACTAACACAACCGAGATGTTTCCACCTCTACTCCCCAACAAAAACTGAGTCAGCTGAACTGTGCCGTAAATAGCCCTTTCAAAATCCTGAAGGTGGAGATATGGGAACGGCCAGTCCAACCCCGCTCTTGTGGTTGTTCCTAAAACCCGGACCATTTAAAAAAAAACCTCTAAGCACTGACTGCAGCTTTCTCTTCTGGACTTAACCACCTCTGTGACACAAATCTCCCATCCAGGACCTGTCCAGCTGTCACCTGATACAACATACCATTAAGACTTTGTTCACACTTGTATGTTTTTCAGCAGGGGTTCCAGTATTTTTTCTATAATATAACAATAACTATTGTTACGTGAAGCAACAACAGAAACTGGGGACCCCATTACAAATACACCTACATAATTTATCCCATAAGTTAGGCCAAAAACCAAAGTCAGCTATTTGCACAGACTTTCTCAAGAAATTTGATTTGCGGAGAAGTTATTCTCCGCAATTATAATGTCCCTCATTATGCTCTGGGGGTCCCTCAGACCCAAGAGGATAATAAACATAATATGTAAAAAGTAATGATTACACTAGTCGAATAGATCAGTTCTTCTGCCACTCCAATCCTCATCATCACACATCTTCAGATCACCGCCTCTCTCGTTGAATTTTCCAGGCCTCTCATGCTCTCAGACTTCCAAGTCTGATGATTTCAGGGCGGTTTTCAGGTAACCGCTTGCTTAAGATCATGACATTATGGCCGTAGGCACATAGAACCCTCCCATGCCTAATCAAATCCAGAAACCTCAACCCAACGTGAGAGGCCTAGGAAATTCAAAGCGAGCGGTGGTGATCCGAAAGTGCAATGAGGACCGGACAGGTGAGTGTAAGGCTTCTTTTATACTTACCGGGTTTTTTGCGTCCCGTTATTGCGGGCCTTTTTTGCGGGCCGTATCGCCTCAATTTTCACGGTCTGCCACAATATCGGACCGCAAAAAACTTGCAGATCGACGTTTTTCAGCTTTCCAATACTAAGGAAAAAGTATTTGAAAAAAAATGGTGTTCTGCAAAACTGGAAGTCACGGTGCACCGCAAAAACAAACTTCCGTTGTAAGTAATGAAAAAGATCGAGCAGGCTCGATCTTTTTTCACGGCCGTAAATACGGCCCTTCCTCAATTGTCGATTTCATCATTATTTTTAAAGAATATTCCTTTAACCTCGTGTTTTTTGTTCTTTTTTTTAAACATCATCGATCCCTAAAAAGGATCACAATCGAGCCATGAAACCTGAATAAGATCACAGATCAGTGTGAAATTAATTTCTACAACAAATGTTATTTGGAAACATATTTAACTTAGCTTTACGTATTTTTGGGTTTACTTATTTGGTGTCACTTTTAAAGTATTTTTATTATCAGGTGAAAAAATGTGTAGATCCTGAAGATATATGAAGGATATGTAACAATGTATATGAAGGTATACTCATAGCAGAACATTTTGAATAAAGAAAAAAAGAGAAAGAACAAAGAGAAAAAAAAGAGAGAAAAAAAAGAAAACAAGCAGTTTTAATTGTGTGCAAAAAGATATTGGCACAAATATTCTCTCCCCTAGAGTGATTTTATGTGCATCTGAAATTTTTGTGCAGATTTTACACATTTTTTTTTGCACACCATGCAACTTCTTCTGATTAAAATTTGCAATAAAAAATTAAACAGCATTTCTTATTTTGCACAAAATTTATGAACCATGTGCGCCACTTTGAAGACTTTGGAGAAAAAAAAATCAATGAAAACCACAAGACAAAAAAAAAGAAAAATGGCTTGAAAAAAAACAAAACAAAACAGTACCCTATTCATCATTTGTGATTTTTCTTTTCACGTTTTCTTTTATTGTCTGGAGGTTTTCACTGACTTTTTTTTAAAGCGAAGTCTTCAAAGTGTCGCAGGTGGTTCCTAAATTTTGCACAAAATAAAAAATGCTGTTTATTTTTTGTCTTGCAAATATAAATATATATATATATACATACATATATATATATATATATATATATATATATATATATATATACTGCTCAAAACAATAAAGGGAACACTCAAATAACACATCCTAGATCTAAATGAATGAAATATTCTCATTGAATACTTTGTTCTGTACAAAGTTGAATGTGCTGTCAACATAATCACACAAAAATCATCAATGGAAATCAGATTTTTTGAACCAATGGAGGCCTGGATTTGGAGAGACCCCCAAAATGAAATTGGGAACAAGTCAAAATGAAAATCAAAACAAGACCAAATTAAAGTGGAAACAAGTCTAAATGGTGTGCAGTGTTGTGTGTGGCCTCCACGTGCCTGTATGACCTCCCCGGAAGTAATCATGTGCCGAGCTGCTCCTTCTACTTGTAGTGGGCGGAGCTTGGTAATGAACATCTGCCTCCTATTCAAATCAATAGGAGGCGGATGTGTAGTACCTGTGCAGCGGCCAGTAACAGTAGATGGTGCAGCTTGACAAGTGAGTACTTCAGGCCAGCTGCCCACCTCCAGCTGATCGGTGGAGGTGCCGGGTATCAGACCCCGGCAATCAGACATTGATGACCTATCCTAAGCATAGGTATCAGAACTCTGTTGTCGGGTGCTCCTTCCCTGTCCCTAGCACTAGGGGCGCGCTAGTTCGTCCTGTTCCCTAGATTACTTCTGATGGTGATGATGCCGGGGCCACGTACTTTGCCTTAGCTCCTGAATCCGCCCTCAGTGTGTACCCTTCCCCCACCCAGGGAAGAGAGGAGTAGTAGTGTACCATAATACACCAACCAGACTAACAAGGCAATACAAACAGGGGTAAAATACCAAACATAGAAATTTACTCACACATATAACAGAGCAATGCACCGGGAGTGAAGGATGCAGTTAAACCAAAATAGAAGGGAATTAACACACTTAAAACCTAGCAACAGTCACAGATAAATCCACCAACCACCGTCTCCTATAAACCAATAACAACTTTCAGTCATGCAGCATAAGCTAGCTCTTACAATGAGTGCTAGCCAGGACCCAGATTATATAGGAGATGGGAGTGGCTAACAGTGCACGGCTGAGAGCCTTAATGCAGGAAAGCTTCTAGGAGCTCTCAACTGAGCAGATTAACCCCTGCACTGCCAAAAGAAACTTAACACTGGTTAATGTGAAGGTGAAGTACTTCTAATCAGTGTAGGAGTAGGAGAAATCAGACACTATGGTCTTCTGGCTCCTCTCTGCCATGGTAAACCATGATAATACATCGTCAATGTAAAGGAAGGGGACAACCTATTTAAGTCCCTTTAATGTTTTTTTCAGCACTGAACAATGGATATGTAATAGTAATGTGCCCCAATACTAAAAACAAGAAAGAATAAAAACATAGATCCCAATTCATTATTTGCGATTTCGTGAAGTCTCTTTTCTTTTTTTACCTTGTTGTATTCACTGACACTTTTAACACCAAGTTCTTCAAAATGGTGCATGCGGATCATGAATTTGAGGCAACATTAAAACTGCTCTTTTTTAAGTCATTGACCAATTTTTGCAACTTTCCAGCAGCAAAAGTCGCAAATCCTTTAAAAAGTCACAAGATTGTCTAAAAATGCACCAAACTGTGCCTGAAACCTTATTCTGGGGGTGTGGGCGGGCAGGGGAGAGGGGAATTGGAGCGAGATGAACCAGAAAAAAATGTCACTTTGGTAAAAGTTGCAATTCATGAATCTGAAAACATCTGGATAAGCGAAGATGAGAAAAAAACTCTTAAGGTCACAGTCAATCGGATGAAGATGCACGGACAGGACGACGGCTTTCACAACCCAATCATGACAGTTTCATATATTTGTCACCAAGTGCACTCGCTCCGATTTATACGACGGTCTGACTACACAGTAATGATGAATCAGGGCCAAAGTCTTCCTAATGTGGGAGGGTTTTTTCCAGGATTAGTACATACTATTTCTGAATGTTGAAAAATAAAGCAAAAAATATTTAAATAAATTGCCCCCCAAAAATAAAAATAAATAATTTTAAATAATTAATTCTGTCACAAACTTGTACTAAAAAAAAAAAATATCGGATTTTACTGGGACGCTTGTACTGAACAGATTGTCTGACTGCAGCACAACAACAAACTTCTGGAAGTGTGTCACTAATTTCATTTTATCGTATGGGGTTGTGTAAGATGCTCCAGCTGTCATGCGCCCATCATCTGTCAGAGAGCGCTCACTAAGCCATGCTGGGCTAAGACAGGATTATAAAATGAACTGCCATGTGCTTTAAATCTTCTTATTTGACCGGTCTGCAAGAAACACACCCTATAAAAAAAATTCAATTGGCATAGTGCGCCATCCTGCCGTAGACTCGACGGGCCGCATCCTCCCATTGGTCGTTTTGGACCAGATCAGTCGTTTCTGTATTGACTGACACCTGCTGAACCTAGCACGTGCCTGACCCTAAAGCCTCTGCTTTCCCTCTCGCTCAGTCCGCGCCTTGCAGACAGTGTCACATTAATGGCACGTGCAACACTCAGGGGCATATGGACGACTTGTGCTTTTGCAGAATAGGCACGACCCAAGCCAAGCAGTCACAACACTGTCATTATAGCAGATGGGAGAAGCGTGGCATTTAATATTTAGACAGATGCCACCTCCTACTTCCACCTGCCTTGAACTTGGATATTGTACAGCATGAATCGTCTGCTTAATAATTAAGCACAAAGAGGCCATTTATTAGGAGCTTCGCAGCGGTCCAAGTCTTGTTATCCACAACAATGCACAAGGACTGCTGATTAAACCGCACAGGACACTTAATGAGCGCTCGGCTCGGATTGTTCTTTTTACATGTGTACCTAATTGCTGTTACATTGTGCTCCGAGAGGTCGATTTTGAAGGAAACAATGGAACCTTCATTATCAGCTCCGATAATAAATGACACAATCACCATTGTACGTTACGTACGGCGAGCATTACAAAAACGTAAAAATACATTTGTGCCCAGAAATGCCTGGATTAAGAATGTTATCTCTCACTACGATCAAGTATAATCTGTAAAATCAAGAAATTTTACAAGTCCAAAAGTTCTCAAACTTTGAACGTTGCTTTAAGGTTTCGTTGCCCATTTTTTTTGGACAAATAAGCATTTTCACGTTTGTTTTTTTTATAATAGGAATTGACGGTCTGCACAAAAAAAAAAATTAAAAATTAAGTATAGAAATGTTCTACTTTTGGTCCAATTTGCAGACCAAACTCTCGCACGCAAGCGAACATTTCTGCGGAGAAATAAAACAGACAGTACGCTGATGCCATTTATTTTGTTTCCGAGTGCCATCTGTTTTCTACTGATTACTATTCGCTAAGAGAAGATTGGGAAACCGTCACTAGCTTGTTTTTTTTTTTCCATATAGAAAATTAAATGACACATGGATGGAAAGAATGGACACAAGTACCAGATCCCTCACACTGATGAAAAATGGTGCAATTTTGTCAAACCTGATAAGTAGAGACTTACTGCGTCTCTGACCGCTGGCACACTGGGCGCTCTCAACAGTATGCATAGTCGTTCTCAGCCTTGAATATTCAGGTAGTAGGTCTTGATGTGGTCCAAGAGGTTTGGCTTGAAGTTACAGTAGTGGTTTTTGTGTTGGGGCTTCTTCATATACAATGAGTCCGTCTCTGCTCATCCAGTGGTTCCAGTCTCTGAATTACGCTGTCCTGACCACTTCTCTGGCACCAACTTCATCACTGCTCCAACTGTCAGAGCTCACCAGTCACCCCCAGGAGGAGCTCGCTGCACACTCTCACCAGAACTCTCCCAGTCCATCTTTACAACTGCCTCTCAGAGACAAGTGCACGGACTATCGTTCTGTTCGGCAGTGACCCAATACCCTTTATCTTACAATATAATGACTCATCTATACTGCTATATATATACCTACATGAATCCCATACAGTCAACAAAGCAAAGAACAAACTAAATACCAAAAAGGAACTTTGTATACAACCGAATATTAAAAAATATAAATGTTTATTGAACAAATATGTAAAAAATAATATATATAAAAAAAACGGCAAGAAAGCCACAAAACACAAGACAGGTGGGAAAACACCACACGGGAATAATATATTTACTCAGCATTTTCTGCTGTGTTATTTTGAGCCTCGTCATGTTTTCTGTCATTAACACATTACATACCTATGCATTATGTGTGTAGATTTATTTACTATTGTTAATTCAGCATTAGGTTTGCCTTGTTTTCCCACCTGTCTTGTGTTTTGTGGCTTTCTTTCCGTTTTTTATTAATATATATATATATATATATATATATATAATATTTATTTTTTTTTACATATTTGTTCAATAAACATTATATTTTTTAATATTCGGTTGTATACAAAGTTCCTTTTTGGTATTTATACTGCTATATAGTGCTAGTTCCAAAACCACTAAAAGTTTATGTTCCAATTAGGGAATATTTATTTACATTTTACTCGCCTGTATAGCACCATTAATTCTGCAGCGCTTTACAGACATTAGCATCACTGTCCCCTATTGGGGCTCACAATCTACATTCCCTATCAGTCTTTGGAGTGTGGGAGGAAACCGGAGTACCCGGAGGAAACTCATGCAAACACGGGGAGAACATACAAACTCCTTGCAGATGTTGTCCTTGGTGGATTTCAGCCCAGGACCCCAGTGCTACAATATAGAAGGGCTAACCACTGAGCCACCGTGCTCCCCTATGACTTATATTCAACATTTTTTACTAATTTTGCAGGACCGTTTTTTGTAATATGTTTGCCTTGTTTTGGCATCTTGTTTAGCAATGGGAAATATTAGTAAATAGAAAGTTATATGCAAATTGTCTCTTCAGAGAGGACAAGGACTTGAACTCTATAGCGCTATCTGTTGGAAGCAGCAATCCTACAAGTCACAAAGGATCGCTGCTTCCAACAGGTGGCGCTATAGAGTTCAAGTCTCTGAAGAGGCAATTTGCATATTAAATTTCCCAGAGTAGCATTGCACGGCAAATAAGCCTCCTTACCTCGACACACCAGAGCTGGTATGTCACTCTCCACAAGGAGAAACCTTACCCCCCAGACCCCAGTCCAGAGCCTCTCATCTAGCCAAATCAGATCTCTCCTACTTTGCACTGACGAGGACCAACAGTCCGAAACACCGTGTCTGCAAATAGAGATTCTGATTTGGCTTTTATCCTAAGTCATATTACAAGACTCGTTAAAGGGTTGATTGTGACTTGTAGGATCGCTACTTCCAATAGGTGGCGCTATAGAGTACAAGTCCTCTTTGTTTGAAGAGGCAATTTGCATATTAAATTTCCCAGAGTAGCATTGCACGGCGAATAAGCCTCCTAACCTCGACACGCCAGAGCTGGTATGTCTCTCTCCACAAGGAGAAACCTTACCCCCTAGGAAAGTTATAAAAATTCAAGCCTTTATTCAGGTGAAGCTTAGACTGGACAGTCTTAAACTTTGCCAGATATGTCAATGTGGTGTATCTTTAGACTGTCTAGTCTAAGTCTACACCATCTATGAGTTTGGCTTATTTTGGTCAACTAAATTACGCTAAATTGTGACCCAGGATCTTGATTTAAGCGAATATATCACCATCCAATGCTGTGTATCCTGTTTTGACGTCTAACAGAGGCCAGTAGAGGTACGGTATTATTTTCAGCATTTTCCACCCTCACTTCAGCATAGAGGATATATACATTATTGTTAATTGTGAGCCCTCGCGGGCAGGTCCTCTCTCCTCCTGTACCAGTCATGACTTCTACTGTTTAAGATTACTCGTTTTTATTATGTACACTCCTTTTCACATGTAAAGCGCCATGGAATAAATGGCGCTATAATAATAAATAATAATAATAATTATACCCAGCACGTGTAGCATATGAGTGCAGAATTATGGTCCCATAGCTGTGTTGGATGTGATATTCCAATCAGTTTTTATTTCCCACTATATAAATATCTTTCAAGTAATTTTTTTTACACCATTGACTAATTAAATATACAGAGCATGATAACTTTGAATCCCTGGACCCTGGATCTTCACGAAGATCTATTGATTCTTAATTGGCGTCGTGTAGTTCTATCCTGCAAGTGCTAATATTCTTTGTATGGTGCTTGTACAATAAAATATATTTATGTTGTTTGATGTCTGTTTATATCTGCATAGATTGCAATTGACTTGTTAATGGGAGAGGTCTAAAACGCTAGGGCCCCTAATTAAAACACCAATTATCGCTAATTAATAACTTTAAAAGGGAAATGTATTTTCAACAAACCAAACCTTAAATCAATAGTACAGTCTAATATCTAAAAGTCTAAAGAAACTTAGTAATATATCTTATCAGAGAAATATGCTTCTTTCTACACTTATGAGACACTTTTCCTTCTCTCACTGCCTCTTGAACTTACCATTCACTCAGAAAAAAAAATCAAGACCTCAAATCTTGTCCAAGGAACCATGCACTGCCAGCTCACTGTTGTGTCCGGTTTAGAATTTCTATTATACTTTTGGAGAGGGAAAGGGGTGAAGGAATGAGGAGCAAAGTGAGAAATTAGTAAGAGGGAGACAAAGAAAGATCATGCTGAACTCTCTAACAAGTCTTTTATCCCTTTCAGTGACAGATCCACATCTGCACTGCTAAGTCCAATCATTCTGAAAAAACCCCAGCTCAAATCTTTTCAAAGGCAAAATGTGTAAGGCGGCCAGGGTGGTAGTCATGTCAACGGGCTGTACGGTTCCCACACCCTGGCGTCCCACAGATGAAATACAATGTCCCTTCTGCTGCATGTGCAGCGTGCTCAGCAGTGCACTCACGTATACTCCTTCAAGACTGTTGGAAGACCATTTCCGGTGACTACCTCTTGAAGCTCATCAAGAGAATGCCAAGAGTGTGCAAAGCAGTAGTTAAAACAAAAGGTGGCTACTTTGAAGAACCTAGAATATAAGACATATTTTCAGTTGTTTCACACTTTTTTGTTAAGTATATAATTCCACATGTGTTAATTTATAGTTTTGATGCCTTCAGTGTGAATGTACAATTTTCAGTCATGAAAATACAGAAAAATCTTTGAATGAGAAGGTGTGTCTAAACTTTTGGTCTGTACTGTATGCATTGCCAGCTCACTGTGATGTCCGTAGTGATAGGTCACTCGAGAACGATCCGGTACAAAGAGCCGGCTCCATGCTGTGAGCGATGGGAGCCAGCGCCCCAGTGAGAGACACTAAATTCTCTGAATGGCTCTCATTGGGTGTAAAATCCCAGTATTCGACAGACGTAACACCACCCACCCAAACAAAACTCCACCCACTCATCAATTTAATTGGTTACTAGCAAGTGGGCGGAGTTTCTGCTGTAGGTGGGCGGGGTTTCAGACAAGTGAACGCATATTTAATGGGGATCCATTTAGGATCCAAAAAGATCCGGCTCTTTTTGGTGAGCAGAGCCGAGAGAGCCGGATCACCAAAAAGAGCCGGACTGCCCATCACTAGTGACAAAGAAAAGACTAGGCACTCAACTTAATAATTTATTAGTAGTATCTTCAAAACATTTCGGTCTTGGTGACCTTCATCAGTACTAATAAAAATAAGCACATCTAAGGGAAGACATCTAGACTGCGCAGATAGCGTCCTGGTTCAGCCCCAGTCTTCATAGCGGTGGATACCGCAATATTAGACACTCGGCTTTACCACAGAGCTTTGTCATAAGCCATGCTTATTTTTATTAGTACTGATGAAGGTCACCAAGACCGAAACGTTTTGAAGATACTACTAATAAATTATTAAGTTGAGTGCTTAGTCTTTTCTTTGTCATTAGTACCCGGTGTGGAAACCTTTTTTAACACCATTTCCATTAAGGTTGTGCTCACGATCTATTTTCATGCCCATCACTAGTGTCCGGTTCCGGTTACACTTCCTAATATAATCATGGAAGGGAAGAGCCGAGTGAGAAATCAGTAAGAGGGAGACACAGAAAGATCATGCTGAACTAGCAAGTCTTTTATCCCATTCTGTGATGGATTCACATCTGCACTGCTTAGTCCAATCATTCTGAAAAAAAAACCAGCTCAAATCTTGTCCAAGGCAATATGTATTGCCAGCTCACTGTGGTGTCTGGTTACACTTCCTATTATACTCATGGAAAGGGAAGGGGAGGAGCCGTGTGAGGTATCAGTCAGAGGGAGACACAGAAAGATCATGTTGATCTCTCACATGAAAGTGAAACCTGAAAGGTTACTTGAAAGTACAGTTACACTATAAATCTTAAGGCCTCCATACACATTAAATTAAAGTAATCTAAACCTATCGGAGAGATCTGTTGACCATCTAATGATGTGTGGGGGTTAACTGACTGGTGTTGATGAACATAATCATTGGGCAGTGTGAAATGAATCCTTTTATTCTAGGGAAGGTAAGCGGACGCCAGAGATGTTTGGCAGCAAAATTTTCCTCTCTCCCAATTGAGTCGTGAGAGATAATTATCACTTTAAGGGTGAACATATGACTCACACCACACTGAAGTGGTTACCAGGGCTATGGGGTACTCGGAGCCGAGCCCAATGATTTCTATGGGAGTTGTCACTGGCAGCAGGAGTCGGTCCGTGGCCCTGGCAGTCAAGCGATGGGGGATATTTACAGGGGATTATTAGGATAGGTAGTTCGTGACGCCACCTGTGGTATCTGGTTAATTGGACCAGCGCTGCTATAATGATCTTCACAGGGGATGTTATGGGGGCAGCTGGGTGGTAGGTCTCCCACAGGTGAGACTGGTCCCTGGAAGTCTATGGTGATGATGCAGGGTGTAGGTAATAATTCAGTCACACACGAAATAGCTTCTTTTCATACCTTTTACTTGAAGGTGTTTCAGGAAGATCCCGGGGAGCTGGTCGGGGTGGAGAATGCACACTCGGGTAGCCGCTGAGCAGGTTAGAGGCCTCCTTAACTTCTATATGTATGTGAGCCCAACTTGCCTGAAGCGAAGTTAACTCTGAACTCTCCAGCTTTCTCTATAGCTGTAATGCCCGGCCAACATTGTGGTGGAGCCTTCTGAGTGGTGAGAACAGAGTCCTTCTATGCAGGGCCCTGCTAAAAGTCCTTGTTCCTCCTGACTCCGATTACGTATCGACACTTAGGGCTGCTCTCTGCGACCTGTAGTCCAGATGCCTCCGGTTATCTTGTTACTATGCTTGAAACACTAGCAACGCTTCGGACCCCGGTGTCCAGTGATTTAGTGCAGGCAATCCAATACCTGAAGCACTTCTCTCTCTGTCTTCTCCACTATGCCCTTCGCCCTGCTTCTCGCTCTTAGCATAAGCACTTGTGGCTTCGATGGTAATGTCAGCTTGTCCCAGAGCTCGCTGCACAGCTCTCAGTATCCTCCAAGTCCAGACTGGACTGAGACTGAACTGCACTGTCCTCAGACAGGAAACTATCTGTCTTGAGCTCTTCTCAGACAGGAAACTTGAATCAGCTCTGCCACGTGTCACTCCCTCTTATACCCCTAGTGGGTGTGTCTGAAAGTGTGAGTGAAGTGAATGATAACAAGCTTTTGCAGTTACCTTCCTGTGCATTCTCCTGGATTTTTGTGTGCCTTACATAGCTGGGCCACACATCCCCCCTTGGTTAAACACAGCACTCCCAGGCTGTAAAAGAGAAAAAGAAAACATTTTTGTTTTGCATTAAACATCAACACTTTAACTCATCCCATCCGGGAGGTAAGACTTCTTGAACGTTACAATTTGTACATTATAAAAAATACAAAAGTATCAAAAGTATCAAACATTCTCATAAATACAAGACAAATTCTTGTGGAGGACCCGCACCAAAAACCTCCCACGTAGGTCCTGGGTGGGCTGCAGGACTTCTGACTGCAGACCTCACTCTAGGCCACACCATACGGGTTTTTCTTCAGAGGTAGATAGCAATGGTTTTGTGTAAAACCAAGATAAGGCACCGTGGTGCAAACTATTTACATTAAAGTTTTTGGGCTGGCACAGTCCACAGCCACGCAGTCCATTGGCATAGTTAAAACACTTTTCAAGTATTCACATTCTTATATTCTAACTGGCTTTACCCAACCGGGGTATTCTATGCATACTTATGCAATCAACATTATGTAAACATTTTTCAGACTTATCAATAAAGTGCAATTTTCAAAATTCTCAAACTTTTTACATCTCTTGAGTTGCAGTAAACCCCTGTCTGGGTCCTACTGGCCTTCATTCCTCTTACAAACTTCGATAACGTCTTCCACTCCTGGGGCTGGAACGACGCGGTGTTCTCTTGAGCGCATGACAAACAAATCATGGCCTGCTATCAGCGTTTGAGTAGCGACATCTTTTGTTTGAGCTGGGGACCTAACAGGTATCTCCCTGGAGTAGAACGCAGATTGCGTTGTAGAAGGCGCCGCAGTGTACAATTCAAATTGCGCTTCAGAACTGGTCGCAGGTTGCGATGCTGAGCAAGACTTGGATGTAGAGGAGTACGCAGGGGGCGATGCTGGTGCACGGTCTGGTGCGAACGCCAAAGATGACGCTGCTGGGACTTGCGATTCCGAGTAGGACGCAGGTGCGCGCAGTGGCTCAGTTGGGAACGCACTAACCTGCTGCTGTCGCTGCTCCCAGTCGTTTTCTATCGCTGACAGTTGGGTCTCCTCCGGTGTCCCTACCGGGGAACTGCATTCTGCTGCGGCCTCCTGGCCTAGCTGGTACTCCAGAACAGGCAGGACCTCCTCAGCCTCCTTCGCTTCCACCTCTCCATCGGTGGGATCAGGTACAGCACTTTTGGGGGCGGCCTCCGGTTTTCCTTCAGCTTTCTTCAGCAGGACATAGGAAAGTCAGGTGATGGCGTTATGTCTGTGGGAGAGAGCACTGCGTCCCACAGCAGCCGCTGTGTCTGGGCACGCCAGCGTCTCTCGGTCTCCTCCATGTCTGCCTGGCGCTGGATCAACTTTTTAAGCGCCGCATTCTCCTCCTTGCACTCCAGCAAGGTTTGCTGAAGTTTCTGTATTAGGGATGGCTCCGGTTCAAACAACAGCTTCTCCGGGGAGCAGGGCCTGCGCTCCACCGCTCCACTGCATAGCTGCTCTTGTCCTTCTGCCACCTCGTCCCAGGCCAGACTGTAGTTCCCATCAGGAACTGTCCGGTCTCTTCCGTGGAGGCGGGATTTGCGTCTCCTCCTCTTTGCATAGAAGATGAAGAGGAGGCGGATTTCCTTAGCAGTGGGGCAGGATCGCACATTATAGTAGCATTTTGAGAGGGCGGCCATATTTTTCGCGCCACAGGGGGGTACACGCCCACGAATGCACGCCCACCTTCTTCACCAGCGCCTCAGGGCGCCAACATGGCGGTAAAATGGCGGTATTTGGCGCCAAATGCAGCAACAGTCTTTTCTGCACAAACAGTCAATATAGGCACACAGGACTCACAATTGCAAGTTTCGCATCCTGTTCGTGACGCCAAAAAGCTGACTCACACCACACTGAAGTGGTTACCAGGGCTATGGGGTACTCGGAGCCGAGCCCAATGATTTCTATGGGAGTTGTCACTGGCAGCGGGACTCGGTCCGTGGCCCTGGCAGTCAAGCGATGGGGGATATTTACAGGGGATTATTAGGATAGGTAGTTCGTGACGCCACCTGTGGTATCTGGTTAATTGGACCAGCGCTGCTATAATGATCTTCACAGGGGATGTTATGGGAGCAGCTGGGTGGTAGGTCTCCCACAGGTGAGACTGGTCCCTGGAAGTCTATGGTGATGATGCAGGGTGTAGGTAATAATTCAGTCACACACGAAATAGCTTCTTTTCATACCTTTTACTTGAAGGTGTTTCAGGAAGATCCCGGGGAGCTGGTCGGGGTGGAGAATGCACACTCGGGTAGCCGCTGAGCAGGTTAGAGGCCTCCTTAACTTCTATATGTATGTGAGCCCAACTTGCCTGAAGCGAAGTTAACTCTGAACTCTCCAGCTTTCTCTATAGCTGTAATGCCCGGCCAACATTGTGGTGGAGCCTTCTGAGTGGTGAGAACAGAGTCCTTCTATGCAGGGCCCTGCTAAAAGTCCTTGTTCCTCCTGACTCCGATTACGTATCGACACTTAGGGCTGCTCTCTGCGACCTGTAGTCCAGATGCCTCCGGTTATCTTGTTACTATGCTTGAAACACTAGCAACGCTTCGGACCCCGGTGTCCGGTGATTTAGTGCAGGCAATCCAATACCTGAAGCACTTCTCTCTCTGTCTTCTCCACTATGCCCTTCGCCCTGCTCTCGCTCTTAGCATAAGCACTTGTGGCTTCGATGGTAATGTCAGCTTGTCCCAGAGCTCGCTGCACAGCTCTCAGTATCCTCCAAGTCCAGACTGGACTGAGACTGAACTGCACTGTTCTCAGACAGGAAACTATCTGCCTTGAGCTCTTCTCAGACAGGAAACTTGAATCAGCTCTGCCACGTGTCACTCCCTTTATACCCCTAGTGGGTGTGTCTGAAAGTGTGAGTGAAGTGAATGATAACAAGCTTTTGCGGTTACCTTCCTGTGCATTCTCCTGGATTTTTGTGTGCCTTACATAGCTGGGCCACACACATATACCTTAGAAAGACTTATTTTCCAGAACATCAAGATCAGACATTTGTGTACTGGAGCCCACAAGCTTCAAGTTCCGCCATTGAACCCAACCATATACGTACATCAGAAACTTATCCTGGTTTTATTCCCACTCAGCCTGACACATCAATTTCTGGATACTCAAATATCTTGAGAAGTTTATTGCTAATCTAATCACCATTCTAAGAAGCAAAAAAAAAGTCCAACCAGCAAAAAGTGAGACAAAAGAATCGTGAAGAAAGAAATGTAAAGATTCTGTTCCATCAGCGGAATTCTATGGAGAGAATTGTCTGATTAGAGGTTAAATTGTATCGGGACCATGTAAAAAAAAGACATGGAGAAAAGTCTTCAGATGTTCAGTCTTAGGAGAGGAAAACATACCTAAAAGTTTTCATTTTCTTCAATAGGCAGATGAATTGTAGATTGAAGGAGAATGCAAACAACTGTGCGCACGGCTAATTGAACAGTCCAGGATTGTTGAGGTTAATTAGGCTATCACTGCCGCTGTTCTACAGCTCCTTGCCCTCCTGAAGCATCCAGATTCCAATTGACCTCGTTCCGACAATAAAACCTTCTTTAACCCATTAACTAATTGATAACTGTGAATGTTTTTAATGAGTCTAATTAAATCATTGAATTGCAGTAGATGCTCCATCAGGTTCTTCAAAAACAGTTTTTGTTACCAGACTTTAGAAGTTATATTGCATGAAAAGAGAATTCTTAGACACTGCAGTAGCTGGAGACCTTAAACCTCCCAAAAGTCGAAAGGGCTGGAAGAGTCTTCTCTACCATTCTCTTGGGATAAAATGTACAAGATATAAAATAATTTTTAAAAAACTTGAGCTAGGTATAAAACATAGCGCTCACAAGGGGAGTAGGACTGGCTGAAAGCTGCTGATAGATACAGCGGGTCCTGTGTGGCAGTCCGTAGAGTGATAATAACTGGATGAGCGATCAGGATCAGGATCCTACTACACCGCCTGGATACTAGTGCACAAAGGAGCGCTGAAGACATCAACTCAACTAGTATCCTCCACTAGTATCGGATGAGGAGTAATCGACTCCTGCACACAGTATGACATTTAGTATGACATTTTATATTGCTATCAAAGTGAGATAGTCACCTAGATCGCCCACTCTGCCATTTTTCAGCATCCACTGACTATTGACTATTTCTGGGGATCAATATGAGCACTTTTTATCATATATTTGAAATCAACTAGCGTACACTTTGATGGCCCTATTTCTTCAGGTTTACAATGCTATTAGCATATATTAATACAATTACTTTCCTCACTTTAAGTGGTATAATTGGATTTATGTCCATATTTTAAGGTCCGACTCCTAAGTAATCCTTTTATTCACTCATTCTCATTGGTGCTATTTCATTATATGCTCCTCTACTTATTATATTTTATGTAGGTGTTAAGTCTATAGTCTCTTTTTTATGCCTCTATTTCTAGCTGTATAGCGGAATAGTATCAGCTCAACCAAATATTTCAAAAACTCAGTAGAGAATGCAGTTATAGCACAACAGCCATTATTATTACTCCTATTATTATTATTACTACTGTTGTGAGACTGAGACTCTGGTTTATCTCTCTCCAGCTCCAATACAATCCACCCTGCTCTGCTTTCCCAGCTGACTGGGAGAGACCAAGATTAACACATGTCCTGCTTCTTAGTCAAAGCTAGCAAGGTTCATCTAATCAAAACCAGCAGGGCTAGGATTTAACCCAGTCCGATTTGGCTTTCCTACCCCAGGTAAAATGTTAGCACCAAGGTCTAAGAGCATATGCACACTTATTAATTATCATCTACATCTATCTTTTTGCCAAGGTAGAACATGATCATGAATCTAACATGAAAAGGCAGTGTCTGCTTATTTCATATATACATGTGGCTGATAGATCAAGTGTTTGTAAGATGACCTTCATAAGTGACATTCGTAAGCCCCTACATCACATGATATGGGATTGTGCCCATACCTACCAATATCTGCTTAGACGAAATTGTGTAACACATAATTCCTCATATTTCCAATTTAGGCATCATGTGCACCTAACATGTACTTATCAGTATTACTATTCCCATGTAATGTAAACCTCATTAATCATCAACGTAGAAATGCAGGTCTTCATCCGATGCAGCAGATCTTTTTGGAAACAATAGTTTTGTCATCACAATGACAAATGTTCGTTATAGTCCAGATTTTTCGTGCATCCATTACCATGCAACGTCTGGAATCCTGAGCTGGGTCCAGTAAAAGAGTTGGAGTCTGTGCCATGTAAAGGTTGTAATGAGGAAAGAGTATGGTGCCGCCTCCAGCAGGGTCGTTACAGATTGACAGTTAAGCACCAATCAGTCTTGCCGTTACAAAAAATAATTTCAAATTATTTTATTTTAACGTTTTACAATTTCTGCATTTTTTTTTTGAGAGCCGAGGTAGCAGAACACGATGAATGCTTCAGTTTCGACACATCAGCTGCTTCGCTTTCAGCAGACTAAAGGTTACACGACCATTAAGAACCACTTAACGGGGCCGATAACAAAAGAAAGTTGTGTTAGCTTTTATTGAGAGTCAGCAACCTCATTTGCCATGAGTGCCATTGTCTACTGTTCGAGTCACTTAAAATCCAATAGTTGAGTCTTGTTTCCACATCAGTGCATCAACTGAACGACAGGCTGTTTGTTCCATCTGCCACAATGAAGAGGGCGAGTCACGATGAGACAAGGAACATGGAGACACCTCATTTCACCAGTGTCGTTAAATAAACTGTCCTACGCCCCTAATGAGATACTGTCTATGTGACGAGTGACAGTTTACACAGAGCCAAAATTAACATATCAGGATTTTATCATCTGGGCCAAGCTACCATATTTCTGTTTCAATCGAAGGACAATTTACAAATACTGGTACAACAGAAGAGTTATGCTTTGTGTAATTGGGAGAAAAGCGTCAAAATTAAAGAAAGTCACCATGTTAGTTTATGTAATACGGCACATGGATGATTTGTAGCACATAAAGTACGATAATTTTCATCAATGCTGTTAAAAATTAAAAGTTTAATAATATTTTCAACCCCAAATCTTCCTCAAATTTACAGCAATACACAAGCAAGGGATGAATCCCCGAATAATCACTAGGCAAATTTTCCATTCGGATACTTGGGAGGATGAGTAAATATGTAGGCTCCAGAGACAGACATACTTATTAGGGCTGTTCACTACTTTGACATTGATGGCCAATCCTTAGGACCACAACTAAGCACATTTATCCGGCATCGACAACTGTTGTGAGTGGGCTTGGGATGAGTTCTGAGCAGAGGCTCCCTCTGGTGGTTACAAGCGGTGCTGGTCTGGCTAGTGAAGATTGTGAAGATTGTGAGGATTGGGAATCAGGTGTTACTGACTGGTCTTGTATAAGGGAGTCACCTTCCCATCAGGGTTGCCGGTGATCAATTGTTCTGGTCTCTATCCTTGATTCCTGTTTCCCTTGTAGCCTGCTGTGTCGTGTCTGCATCTCCTGCTAACAGATAAGACATTTTCTTCTTTTTGTTTTTGTGCTTGATTTTTGCATTTTGTCCTGCACTTCTGTGGGGCCTTCAGGGTCCCCTCCAGGGGCTTTTGCCCTCTCAGTTTAGTTCAGCCACTGATGTTTGTACTTTTGCTTTTTCCAGTTTTTTCAGTGGCTGCTGTTTTGATTTTGTTACACCAGAGAACTAATTTAGGTGGTAGAGGTCGTGTGATCTCAGGTGTTTTTGAAATTAGTAGAGTTGGTGCTTTTCAGGGTTTTCTGGGATTGCAGTAAGTACCCTTCCTATCCTTTTCTATTTAGTTAGTTTGGGCCCCAACGTTTGCTCATACTATTTTCTGTCTGTGTCAGTATTTCTTCTTGTCTAACCGCCATTACATGTTTGGGGGCTTTCTATTATCTTTGGGGTTCTGCTCCGGGGCAGATAGCTTTCCTATATCTATCTTTAGGTGTAGTTAGTTTCTCAGGCTGTGACGAGGCGTCTAGGACCAACGTAGGAACGCTCCACGGCTGCCTCTAGTTGTTGTGGTTAGTCAGGGTACTGCAATCTCATAGATTCCAACTGCTCTGGTGTATTGCCTTTTTTGCCTGCACTCCTCAGCTACCGAAACATAACAGTATCACCGGCCCAAAATTTAAAATTGTATGGTACTCACAGAAGGGAAAAAATTTGTGAAAGAAAAAACGGTTGTCAGAGTTGTCAGAGATATTTTTCTGTTTGTTCATTTTTTTTTTTCCCTCTGTATCTCTGGGTGCTGGGGAGGATTTTTTCTCTCAATGGAGTTTGCACAGTTGTCTGGCCGTGTGGATCAGCTTGCCACTGAGGTTCAGAGTATTGCTGCATATCTTGCTAGGTTGCCTGTTGTGGAACCTAGGATTCCCATGCCAGATTTGTTTTTAGGGGATCGAGCTAAGTTTCAGAATTTCAAAAATAATTGTAAATTGTTTTTTGCCTTAAAATCTAAGTCCTCAGGGAACGCAGCGCAGCAGGTTCAAATTGTCATCTCTCTCCTGCGCGGCGATCCTCAGGATTGGGCTTTTTCCCTGACACCTGGGGATCCTGTTTTGAGTGATGTTGATGCATTTTTTCAGGCTTTGGGGTTATTGTACGATGAGCCTAATGTCACTGATCAAGCTGAAAAAGCCTTGTTGGCATTAAATCAGGGGCTTGATGACGCTGAGTTATACTGTCAGAGATTCCGTAGGTGGGCAGTCCTGACCAAGTGGAATGACGACGCTTTGGCGGCCCTTTTTTGGAAGGGTCTGTCAGATAATGTAAAGGATGTTATGGTGGGATTCCCTGTCCCCTCTGGTCTCAATTATTCTATGTCATTAGCGATTCAAATTGACAGACGTTTGCGTGAGCGGAGAAGTATGCGTGGAATAGTGTTGCCTTGTGAACCTGCTTCTGAATCCATGCAGTGTGATAGAGTGGTGTCTGGGGCACAGCGTCATGAGTTTCGAAAGCGCAATGGGTTATGTTTCTACTGTGGTGATGCCTCTCATGCTATTTCAGTCTGCCCTAAGCGGGGAAGACGTTTTGCACGCTCAGTTGTCTTGGGTAGTGTTCAGACTAAGTTTTTATTAACTGTCACTCTGATATGCTCTCTGTCCTCATTTTCTGCTCAGGCTTTCGTTGATTCTGGAGCAGCTATTAACCTGATGGATTATGATTTTGCTAAACGTTGTGGGTTTCCCTTGATACCCCTACAGAAGTCTATTCCCCTACTGGGGATCGATTCTACCCCTTTGGCTGAGAATAAACCTCAGTTCTCTACTCAGGTGATAATGAGGGTTGAACCTGATCATCAAGAGTGCTGCAAATTTTTGGTTCTGTATAATCTGCATGATATTATCGTACTGGGTTTCCCTTGGTTACATCTCAAATCCTGTTTTGGATTGGAAATCTGTGTCTGTAACCAGTTGGGGCTGCCAATGTGTTAATACCAACACTCCTGTTTTTTTCTGCCTCCCCCCAGGCTCAGGATGTTCCTGACTTTTTGATTGATTTTTCTGATGTATTTAGCGAAAGTAAATCTGCATCCTTGCCTCCCCATAGGAGCTATGACTGCGCTATTGAATTAGTGCCTGGTAGTAATTCCCCCTAAAGGTCGCCTTTTTAACTTGTCTGTACCTGAACATGACGCTATGCGGTCTTATATCAAGGAGTCATTGGAGAAGGGTCATATCAGACCATCCTCTTCACCCTTAGGTGCCGGTTTTTTTCTTTGTGGCCAAAAAGGATGGTTCATTAAGGCCGTGTATTGATTATCTCTTTTGAACAATATTACTGTGAAATATCAATACCCTTACCCTTGATTTCTGACCTGTTTTCCAGGGTGAAAAACGCTACTGGTTTACCAAGCTTGACCTCAGGGGGGCATATAACCTTATTCGCATTAAGCACGGGGATGAATGGAAGACGGCATTCAATACCCCGGAGGGGCATTTTGAGTACCTTGTGATGCCCTTTGGGCTCACTAATGCTCCCTTCTGTCTTCCAGTCCTTCATGAATGACATTTTCAAGGGATTTTGTGGATAAATTTCTGATTGTTTATTTGGATGATATCTTGATTTTTTCTAATGACTGGGACTCTCATGTGAAACATGTTCGAACTGTATTCCAGATTTTGAGAGAGAATGCTCTGTATGTGAAGGGATCAAAGTGTCTTTTTGGCGTACAGAGGATCTCTTTTCTGGGATTCATTTTGTCCCCATCTGTTATTGAAATGGACCCGGTCAAGGTTCAGGCCATCTGTGATTGGGTCCAACCTACTTCATTAAAGGCTCTTCAAAGATTTTTGGGTTTTGCCAATTTTTATCGTAAATTTATTGGTAATTTCTCGGTTATTGTTAAACCATTAACTGATTTGACCAAAAAGGGTTCTGATGTGTGAATTGGCCTCCTGAGGCAGTCTCTGCATTTCAGGAATTTAAAGCAGAGATTCACTTCTGCTCCTGTTCAACGGCAGCCTGATGTTTCTCTGCCATTTCAGGGGAGGGTTGATGCCTCTGAAATTGGGGCAGGTGCCGTTTGTCCCAAAAAGATCCAGAGACCTCTAAAAAATAACCCTTGTGCCTTTTTCTCTCGAAAATTTTCTCCTACTGAACGTAATTATGACGTGGGTAATCGGGAGTTATTGGGTATGAAGTGGGCTTTTGAAGAGTGGAGACATTGGCTGGAGGGAGCCAAACATCAGGTGGTGGTCCTTACTGACCATAAGAATCTGGTTTATCTGAAATCTGCCAAGCGACTCAATCCTAGACGGCCCGGTGGGCCTTGTTTTTTCACAGTTTTAATTTTGTGGTTTCCTTTCTTCCTGCCCTAAGAATGTTAAGGGGGCCCTCTCGAGGAGCTTCCTTGCGGACTTTTCCTGGTTATCTGATCCCTTTGTTTTTTGAAAGGGGTGTAGTTCTTTCCCCCCATCTACCTAATTTGGACTTGCTCTGGGGGGTGTCGGGGGATGGCCCGGCGCTGCCTGTTGGAAAATTGTTTGCCCCGGGCCATTTGGAAAAAGGTTGATGTCTGAGATCATTGTTCCGCGTTGGCTGGGCATCCCGGAATTTTTGGTACAAGGGCTTGGGTTTGTCGGTCCTTTTGGTGGCCTACCTTGCTCGTGATGTCAGGGAATTTGTGCAGTCCTGGGGACTTGCTCTCGCTCCAAGCCTTGCTCTCGCTTAGTGTTTTTGATGCCATGCCTGTGCCCAAGGACCATGGACCCATATCTCTATGGATTTCATTTTTCCCACCTCCTGTTCTCAGGAATGACCGCCATCTGGGTGATTTGTGATAGGTTTTCAAGATGATACATCTTGTCCATTACCTAAGTTGCCTTCCTCCTGAATTGGGTGCCGTTGTTCCTTCAGCACGTGTTTTGTTTACACGGCATTCCTGAAAAACATAGTGTCTGACGAGGATCCAGTTTGTTTTTCCGATTTTGGAGGACTTTTTGTTCAAACTGGGTGTTCAATTTGTCTTTTCCTCGGCATTTCATCCTCAACCAATGGTCAAAATGAGGAGCAAACCAGACATTGGAGACTTATCTAAGATGCTTTTGTCTTGATCAGGATGACTGGTCTCTTTTTTTGCCTTTGGCTGAGTTTGCCTTAATAATAGGGCTAGCTTGCCCTTTGATGTCTCCCGTTTTTTGTAATTCTGGGTTTCACCCTTTGATTTTCCCTTTAGGCCAGCGGAGGCTTTGTCTGTCCAGGTGTTGACTCTGTTGTGGAGGTATGCAACAGATTTGGGGACCAGGTAGTGGAGGGTTGTCCCTCTCTCAGGGGAGGGCACAGCGTTTTTGTTATGTTTCGGTAGCTGAGGAGTGCAGGCAAAAAAGCAATACCCAGAGCAGTTGGAACTATGAGATTGCAGTACCCTGACTAACCCCAAAAACAGAGGCAGCCGTGGAGCGTTCCTCGTTGGTCCTAGAGCCTCGTCCAGCCCTGAGAACTAACTACACCTAAAGTAGATATTTAAAAGCTATCTGCCCCGGAGGGAGAACCCCAAAGATAATAGAAAGCCCCAAACATTTTAATGGCGGTTAGACAAGAAGAAATACTGCACAGACAGAAAAATAGTATGAGCAAAGTTGGGGCCCAAACTAACTAAATAGAAAAGGATAGGAAGGGTACTTACTGCAATCCCCAGAAAAACCCTGAAAAGCACCAACTCTATAATTTCAAAAACCCTGAGATCACACGACCTTACCACCTAAATTAGTTCTCTGGTGAAACAAATCAAAAAGCAGCCACTGAAAAAACTGGAAAAAGCAAAAGTCAAACATCAGTCTGAACTAAATGAGAGGCAAAAGCCCCGGGGGGGACCTTTAAAACCCCCCCAGAAGTGCAGGACAAAATGAAAAATCAAACACAAAAACAAAAAGAAAAAAATGTCTTATTTTGCGGGGATCAGACAAAGACACAGCAGGCTACAAAGGAAACAGGGAACAAGGGTTCGACCAGAACAATTTATCACCGGCAAAACCCCGATGGGAGGGGACTCCCTTAATTTAAAACCCCGTCCGAAAAACCTGATTCCCAATCCTCACAATCTTTACAATCTTTACTGGACAGACCAGCACCGCTTGTAAACCCCAGAGGGGGGCCTCTGCCAGAACCAACCCCCAAACCCACTCCAAAAAGACCCC
>JARQOD010000001.1:404298924-404407596 GCA_033576555.1 Oophaga sylvatica
CTCCTTTCGCTGGTAGAGGAAGTTATTCATTCAGGAGGTTATAGCTCAGAGACAGCATTATAGCTCTCTGCGAGCTGTAACCTGTTAACCCTTTCTGATGGATTACACCGTGGGACCTGACTGTACATCGGATTGGTAAGAATAATTTTGCTTTTTTATTTTATTTTTATTACAGGAAATGGTTTTAGCAGGAAAATAAAATATGGTCAAAAACTGTGTGATTATTTCTTTAAACTTCTTTTTTATTAAACTGTGTGTGTTTGATTTTTCTTTCATACAATAGGATTAATAATTGATAGTTGTCTAATTGACAGCTCTCAATTATTAACCTGGCTTACAGTCACCTTTCAATTGCAAGGTGGCTGTAACCCCTTATTAACCCATTCGCCACCGCTACAGGGCAATGGGAATAGACGGGCAAAGTGCCAGAAAGGGCAAATCTAATTGTAGATTTGCCCTTTCTGGGGTGTCTGGGGGCAGATGTTAGTAGCCAGGGGGGGCACAAAAAAAATGTACCCTCCCTAGGCTATTATTATCTGCCCCCACTCGCTTGCTTTGTCTGTCTGGTGGAGAAAATACAGCGGGAGCCCACGCATTTTTTTTCAACGAATTTACACCTTTAATTAACCCCTACATGTCTGAAATTTGGCACACATACACTTATGTAATTGTAAGTTCAAACCATATATCAAAATACAGGAAATGACATGGTTAACTGTGTGTAAACAATGTATCATTTCATGTCGGCTTCTGTGATTTCACAAAAGCCGGCAATTGAATTAGCGGCTATTACAGTATGTAGAAGTGTAAGAACTATAAATATATGTATATATATATATATATATATATGTCACAATGACATGTATATATATATATATATTTGTCTTCTATGTGTATATATCTATTCTTTCTTTTGTGATTTAAATACTATTCTTTTGGATCCATTATATGTCAGTTTTGCAAGCCTGCAAGAAATTCTCGCAAGTCGGATGAAAATCGGATGTTACAAGGTACACACACATGCGACTAAATCGCATCTTTGAAGGAAAATCAGATGCCAGGCGGATGTGTGATGTTTTCATTTTGGTACGATAATCGACCGACTAAAACGGTCCGATTTTTTTGTAGTTGTGTCTGACCCCGGCCTTAATATTAACTCCACAGATCTGCAACACAGGTTATTTGTACGAGCATCAGTTTTAGATACATAGCCTATGACCCCTAATTCAGTACCCCACTAATGGATGATGCAGTCACATGTACACAGCAAAGGTTAACTGGAACATATGTCTACGTAGCATGAGACAACCAGCATAGCCATTGCAGTCTAACAATTGAGGCCCAGAGCTTGGTGATTAAAGAGTAACTAAACATTTGCTATTATTTTTTATGTATATTGTTGTTCTCTTAAGTAGTCTTTTGGGGATCTGGGTCTTGAGATCCTCACCAATTGCTCAAGCACTGTTCCTGGCTGAGCATGCACACAGATTGTAGTAAAAAGCTCTTATCTTCTGGGCTGAGTCCTCTCAGGATGTTTTGGAGTGATCGTAGTGGTCTTAGGATCTGGACCCTACCATCCTTTTTGTAATCAAGGGGACAAAAACATATGAAAAATACCAGCAAACATTTAGTTTTTCTTTCACAACAGCAACAGTGTGTGGTAGCGGAGGATAGCAGGCTGGCTTGGTCATTTATTTCAGGTCACTCTCTTTACCTAGGACACTGATGGCGAACCTATGGCACGCTTCACGCGTGCCAGAGAGGGTACGCAGAGCCCTCTCAGCGGGCACGCGGTCTCGCCTCATCCTAGTTCCGGACTGCAGCTTCCTGCCTCACACATTGAGCGGCATGGCCGCGGAGCTAATGATGATGTCGCTCAATGTGTGAGAGGAAGGAAGCTGCCGGTGCGCGGAGAGATGAGTGTGGCCGATGTGGTGTGTGTGTGGTGAGTGCGGCTGCTGTGGTGAGTGTGGCCTCTGTGGTGTGTGTGTGGTGAGTGCGGCCGCTGTGGTGTGTGTGTGGTGAGTGTGGCCGCTGTGGTGTCTGGGTGTGTGTGTGTCAATGATGGAGAGAGGGTCAATGAAGGGAGTGATGGGGAGAGGGTCAGTGATGGGAGTGATGGGGAGAGGGCCAATGATGGCAGTGATGGGGAGAGGGCCAATGATGGGAGTGATGGGGAGCGGGCCAGTGATGGGGATGATGGGGAGAGGACCAATGAAGGAAGTGAAGGGGAGAGGGCCAGTGATGGGGAGAGGGCCAATGATGGGAGTGATGGGGAGAGGCAACAATGGTGGTGGGGGAGAGGGCAATGATGGGGTGAAGGGGAGGAGGAAATGATGGAGGTGGTGGAATGGGCAATTTCTACATTTCTGCATGAAGGGGATCATGATGGGGCATATTTCTACATGAAGGGGATCATGATGTGGCATATTTCTACATGAAGGGGATCATGATGGGGCATATTACTACAAGAAGGGGATCATGATGGGGCATTTGGCACGTGTCCGCACTTCGTCATAAATAATTGGGTTTTAGGTTGCAGTTTGGGCACTCGGTCTCCGAAAGGTTCCCCATCACTGACCTAGGACATCTCTGCTTGTACTTCGCTGTGATACAAACTATTGGCTGATTGTGGTCCACAAACACTTGCGATACCTAAATCTACTCTCTAACTGCAGTGCAGCTACCTCTTTCCAGCAGCCTGCAGTCCAGTACAGGCAGTGGTCTGTAACCACTATGGAGGACTTTTGAATCTGAGTAGGCCAAACTCCCAAGAGGGATCCTACTCACTGCACTAGCTCAAGACAGGCGAGCCTTAACCAGCTACATAACACAATACACTGACTACCTCAATACCGTTTCTGTGTGTCACGGTTCTCTTCTGGATCTTCCTTGGCATTTGTTGTACAACCTTCTGCTTGGCAATTGTTTCTGAAGGGTTCCCGTATCTTGTTGCATCCAGTTTTACTCACATACTGTAAGAGTCTTGACTCGCTTAGTTTCGAACAGTCTGACTTTTTTCTTTTTCCCTACAGATTCAGGCTACAGAGTATAGTCTGGACCCCAATAAGGGGATGCATGATCCAAACAGGCACGTGGCCAAACTCTCTCTGGCACAAAATCTCAATACATATACATTGCCAGACTGATCAAAAATTAAGGTAGCGCAACACCCCATCGTCTGTGCATATTACCTCTGACTCAGCCAAGCTTCATGTCCACCTCTATAAGGACCCTCTACATCTGTGAATACCAGTAAATAATACAAAAGTCTAAATTAAAACATAATATTAAAGGGGTTGCCCACCATCAGAAAATTTTGGTGCCTGGTTGCAGCTGGTTAAAAAAAAAAAAAAAAAAAAAAAGCTACGCTTTCATCACCGGTCATAGGACAAAAACTGAGTCTCTGATGCTGCTCATGGTATCCGGTATTGGCTGCGATACTGACATCATGTCTACGGTGTAGCAGCCAACCAGTGAGTTGAGCCAATACCAGACATATGAAGCAGCGGCAACCAACGCACCAGACCCTGCAACCACGATTTTCTGAATGAGAAAAACCTCTTTAAATTAACAAAATAATAATAAAATTAAAACATCAGTAACTATTTCCAATAAGGGCCACATGACAATACATGTGCCTGCCAGTTTCTTAAAGTGCCAGTATAGAATTTTGCAATAAAATGTAATTTTTGAGGAACAGTAGATACTGCTATCTAGGATTTCGTATTATCAAATATATTATCCTGATGTCCAGCAGCTTCATGAACTCATCCTTCAATACACTGAATTCTCAGAAGAATCTAGAAGAAATTCCAGGAGCCAGTGCTACCATGTGCTCATGTGCAGAATGATCTTTATTTCATCCAAAAAGTTCTGACCTGGGTAACGCACTTTGGGGATAAACCTCTTCTTGCAAGAACTGGGATTGGAGCTGTTGGGACTGGAGTAGATAGCTGAGGAGTGATGCACCTTTAGGAAATAAAAGTAGATGCATATTTATGATTATTCACTTACAAAGTAACAATACAGAAAACACAATCGATGAATCGTCCAATTCATTCTGGTTTGATTCCAAAATGGGAAAAAAAACCTCTGCAGTTTCACAGGACAACTCCTTAAATTTTGGCCACATTGCAGTTCAACCCTCGAGGGTATTTGGAACCTGAGCTCCTATTCTCCCCCATTACTCCACATTAGCAAACATGGAAGTGGAGTGTCACCCTAAGGGTTATGTTCCATTATGCAGGACGGGAACTTTTGTATTTTAGAGAATCGGTTGGAAATATAAAGCTAAAAGAATTTCTCATTTCCACAAGGGATCCAACAAGGAAGGGACAAATAATTTTATTTTTATAGGGTCCCCTCTTAGATAAATGGGAAGGGTCCCTTCTCATTCTTAGATAGGAATTAGAGGAGTGTCTTTTGGGAGAACCCTCTTTAGGGCATTTTTATACCTAATAGGACCTAAGTGAGGAGTTGTCTGTAATAAAATATGATCTATTCCAGGTTAATCGCTTAAATAATAAAACTGTAAATAACACGTCGAATTTATACCCTTGAATAAAATTAAAACAGATTTTTTTTTTTTTAATTTATGTTCTTTTGCAATGCCACCACATTGTCCCAGTAAATTAATCTGTCTCTACAAAATAAAGTTTGCGCTTATGCATGCTGGCATACTGCATTTCATTACTGCTGATAGCTAAGTCATGCAAATGTCTGAACCTGCCCAAGCTTGCACAGTGATTGCACCCTTGCATAACACAGACATGTAAGCACCTAACTACTAAGCCGGCTTAGGACACAGAAAATATTTCCTTAGGTGTTGGATACAATATATTGTTCTTACCCCCTTAATTAATACATTTTAGAAGAATACATGCGTGCCCTTCCATAATAGCTCAACGCTCAATTCGGATTTGTAATTTCATTGAAGTTTTAGTGAAACAAACATAAGGTACAATTGTTATTTCACCAGGTGGAAGACTTGGGTCACCCTTGTGCAAAGCTTAAGGGCTATCTAGAGCCGGCCATACTTATCGTTCGACTGATCGATCCTGTGCTCTTTATGAGAAAGCCGCCAACTGACACCTTGTCCAGCGGCTTATCTCCAGGAAATGTTGCGATCGGCAGTCTGAAATCAGACATGCCCAAACGACATCTCGCCTGACGTCAGTCGGCAGGCGCCACCATACGCAACAGACTGCCAGTTAAACCCCTCGATATCGGCAGGCCCAGCAGTTATTATTATTTTAAGGTGTATGGAGGCCTGAAGTCAGTTGGGTTAGCTTTAGGATTTAGATATAATATGGAGGGGCAAACATTTTTAATTGGGGGAAGAATTCCTGTTTTTCTCCTCCAGTCCTGATTATACTAATGAAATTGTGAGGAGGAAAGAATTTGGCACATCCAACCAACAATGAATAAAATATATCAAAAATTCATTGGAGAATCTTTAAAAACATGGATTCCATGGATGTAAAAAGCTGACTCGTTTCTGGCATCCAAGCGCCCTTAGTCATAGGACATCCATGTTTTTAAAGATTCTCCAATAAATTTTTTATATATTTCTATTATTGTTGGATGGATTTGCCGAATTCTTTCCTCCTCACAATTTCATTACTTGGCTGAACTTCACCAGCGGGACTGGCACCCTCCACACGGATTTCAACATCCAGCAAGGCGTGGTGAGCTCAATATCCCCCTCTACTCCCTGATTATACTAATTTTACCAAATTTTTGTTTCTACTAAGCAGTTATTGCCTGGTGTTTCTATTGGACAAGTTAACATTAATAACCCTATATACATATGAGGCTGTTGAGTTCAGATCAAGAAACCAGTGATTGGTACAGATATTAAGGTCCTTATCGAGGTCCTTTAGGCTAAGTGCACACGTCAGGAATGTTTGCAGAATATTCCTGAGCAAAACCGGACTTTTTTCGCGGTAAAAACGCGTGTTTTTGCGCGTTTTTTGCACGTTTTTGGTGCGTTTTTTTGCGTGGATTTTACTGCGATTTTTTTCCTGAACTTTCTAGGTCAATAATATAGCAGGAAAAACACTAGAATTCTGCGAAATTAATGAACATGTTGATTCTTTTTCCGAGATGTTTTTTTTTTGCGGAAAAAAACGCACCATGTGCACAAAAATTACGGAATTCATTCTAAATGATAGGATGCTTAATTCATGCATTTTTGACGCATTTTTTCCCGCGAAAAAACGCAAAAAAACCCGCAAATAATCCTGAACGTGAGAACATAGCCTCAATGTCAGGTGGATGAAACCAACTTAATATTCCTGGTGGTCTAGGGTGATAGAGGTTAGCTGATATTAATCAACATCAATAATTATATAGTTTTATTAATACATTATTTTATTTTTCTAAATGTTTGCTTCTGAATGGCTTAGGCAGGGTTTATCAGTTAATAGGACCCCTTCTATGTTTGGCTTTGTAATGCAACAATAAGACACAAGATGAATTATGTAAAACATATTATTGTCATTATACATTATATCACTTTTTTAACCTATTTTGGGAATCGTGTTATCAAATGTTTCAAAAAATGTTTTACACAATTAGACAAAATTGGGGTTCATTAGTTTTCCTGTGCCCCAAAAAGTAGGGCTCATCACATCTTGGAGATGAGGGGTCTTAGGCAAACTTTTGGTCCTTAAGCACCAGTTCTTGAATTCTAAAATTGGTTGTCAGTGGGATCAGTTTTTCTCCTCCACGTTTTCAGTCCTTATTGGGCCAAGAGATGTGCTTGTTGTAGTAGCTTGTTGCACTTAGAACTTTTCTGGGGTTGGTGGTACCAAGCCATATTTTGATCCTCTGCAGATTTCTTTTCTTGTTTTATTGAAAGGCATCTGTGACCAGGTTTTTGCTTCCTTATCTGAGAGCAGCATATTGTAGAGATAGAGATCCTGATTCCAACGATGTGTCCCTTACTGGGCTGCTTGCTGCAGTTTTGATAAAATTTCTGTTTTAATGTCCGATCTCTGAATGCTAAGCTCTATATAACCCAACCCAAGCCACTGATTGGCATCTTTATGTGTACACTGTGCATAGGCAGAAAATAGGAGTAGGTTTACTAGTCCTCTAATGATAATCTTTTGATCAAAGCTACAGACAACAGCCCAGTAAGTAAAAGTCTCTTTCTTAATGTAGTGATTTTTAATAATATGCCACTTTCATCACAGCGAGCAATGAGCTTATATACTGTAGCTGTGTTCCTTCAAGTTCATGAATTGATTGATTAATATATTAAATGTTTAATATACCTTAGCTATTTAACACATTTAATTTGGAATTTTCTTTGAGTGACAATTCAATTTAGAAACACATATTATTTATTTAGGGGACTGTAGTGACAATTAGGGGTTGCAGTGGCACCCCTCCCTGGAGCCCAGATTCCTTTGGCCCATTTGAGAAGACATGCAATTAAAGACCTTGGGGGCCTTGGTGGAGACTTTGCTCTGTGACCCACGATCTTCAAGTTAAGACACTCGTTGGATGACAAAAGTATGTCGATGAAGCTGGCCATTCACTATGGAATTATGCCAAGCAAGGAGAGACGTAAAGTACCACGCAATAGCATCATATTTTGGTTCAGTGCAACGCCAAAAATGTATGGAGCCGTATTATGACTTATGTGTCTGAGTCTTTAGACGTATTATAACATAAAAGGAAAAAAGTTGGGCCATTAATTTTATAATCTATTAATGAAGCACAAATTTGAATGTTTTTTACCCAAATTATTCTTCAATTAAATATTAACTATAATATAGAAATATTTTTTGAAATATTAATAATTTTATATTTTACCCTTGAACACTCAGCTCTTTTATTTCTATTATTTCTCTTTAGAATATTTTTTTTCTTACTTATAACCAGACATATAATTATAACCAGGACTTTGATTTTTTGCTTTAAACTACATTGCCCTTAGATTCGGAAGTTGTCCCCATTCTACCTCTATGGCCCAGATGTCACCACTCTGCTGTCCAGAATCCCGGAGTGTCTATCAGCCATATCCTCCTTCTTCACCTCTCGCTTCCTAAAACTCAATGTAGACAAGACCGGACTCATCATCTTTCCTCCATCTCACGTATCTTCTCTACCCAATCTATCTATTATGGTAAACGGCATCACGCTCCCTCAAGAACCTGAAATCCGCTGCCTCAGTAACTCTCGACTCTGCCCTGTCCTTCAAGCCACACATCCAAACTCTTGCCACCTCCTGTCGCCTCCAACTCAAAAATATTTCCAGAATCCGTCCCTTACTCAGCCCTCAATCTACTGAAACTCTTGTACATGCCCTCATCATCTCCTGCCTTTATTACTGCAACACCCTCCTCTGTGGCCTCCCCTCCAACTTTCTTGCACCACTCCAGTCTGTCCTCAACTCTACTGCCCGACTAATCCACCTCTCTCCTCTCTACTGTTTCTCCCCTCTGCAAATCCCTCGACTGGCTCCCAATTCCCCAACGAAACTAGTTAAAACTACTACCGCTGACCTACAAAGCCGTCCACAACCTGTCCCCTCCCTATATCTCTGAATTAATCTCCCAATATCTTTCCTCACGTAATCTTCGATCCTCCGAAGACCTCCTACTATCCTTCACACTTATTCGTTCCTCACCCAACCGCCTTCAATATTTCTCCCGATTATCCCCCATCCTCTGGAATTCTGTGCCCCAACACGTCCGAATACCCACCACCCTCGGATCCTTCAGATGGAACCTGAAAACCCACCACTTCAGGAAAGCTTACAGCCTGAAATAACCATTCTGCCTCCTCACCACCAACCGAGCTGCCGCCTCGCCACCACCAGAGCTGCCGCACCCCCAACCTTCTGTCTCTTCCCCATTATCCCGTAGAATGTAAGTCTGCAAGGGCAGGGTCCTCTCCCCTCTGTACCAGTCTGTCATTGTTAGTTTGTTTACTGTAAGTGATATCTGTAATTTGTATGTAACCCCTTCTCATGTACAGCACCATGGAATTAATGGCGCTATATAAATAATAATAATTCCTGGAGCCATTTTGTTGTAGTCATCTGAATCTATATATATTCAATTTGAGCCATGGGAAAATGGCCATGGTTTACTTTGTAAAAAAAAAAATCAAACTAATCTTTGCCTGTGGCAGAGAAGGAAGTGATGTACAACTTGGAAGAAGTACACACGCAACTCGTGGCAGGAGGGGGCTCTGGTTACAGCCTGTGTGGTCTTAGCAGACTAGAAGAATAGAATATCGACAGACAGAAATGAGGTGAGGTCGCCAGGAGAGAAGCAGGAAGATGCATGCTCTAGGAATCTGGAAATACAATTTATTTGTATGTTTTACAAATGTGGAAAGGTACTGGCAATGCTCTTTGGGAAAACAAGTATGCAAATTGTCTCTCTGTAGAGCTCAGATGTAACACCCTATGTTACATGAATTATGGTAGTAATTTAGGCAGTGTTGGACTGGGGAGCCAAGGGTCCATCAATAACATGGACTCTTCACCATGGTTTATCCTGATGAGGCAGTTTGAAACTTCGAAACGCGTTGACTAATAAACGGCATACTTTGGATTCCTGTCTCCTTATCTTCCCTCCGATGGCAGCACAGATTTAACCTGTTTCCAGTTCTCCCTGCTTCCTTCTCCGTGGGTCTGCAGTAGTTGTAACCACAACCCGAGACGGTGAGCACGATTTTCCATTTTTTTCCTATCTTAAATCAAGATAAGACAAGATTGTGCTTTTTGTCCTTCCAATTTTTGAACTTCATAGTAGTGATTCAGGTAGTGTCAAATAGGGGAGCCACGGGCCTAACAATAATCTGGACTCTTAGGCCAAATATTCATCTACAAGCAAGCATTACATTATCATTATTCACAAGTCCATGTATGCTTCTATATAATAATAGACGGAGTAGATTGTAAACTGAATGATGCTGATGCTCTGTACACAGTAAATCAAAGGAATTGTGCCAACTACTGCTCACGTACGGGGCTTACTCCTGCACAGGGGCCCACCGGGGGATACTCCTGTTCTCCCATAGGCCAGTCCGAGCCTGAATGTAGAAACAATTAGGTAAAGACAAGAATAAACCATTTTAGATTAACATAATAGAAATGAAAAATCATCTTTTTTTTTTTTCTGGACGAAAATTGGAAGATTTTTTTTTCTACGCTTGTGTGAATTTAGCTTTACTGTAATAGGGGCCATTCATTTTGACTTCTATATACCTATGGTGAGTAAGAATTTCCTTGTAATACCGAGTTCACATGTCTTTTCTTTTCCATCACAGGAACAGAAAACAAAAAATGATGGAGTGGTAGATTTGTCTCATGATGGACACCAATGGTATCATATTAATTTGTAATGGTGTCTATCAGAATCTACTGGGATTAGTAAAGTAATAAAGATTCAATGGGAACAGGAATGGAGGTTGACCCATATGAATATATAGTTACATTTTGTTTTTAAAGGAAAACTTTGAGAAAAGTTGGACTCTTCCATTCTGTTCTTATGAAGAACTAGCGTTATCTCTATGGAGAAGATCTGATGGTACATAGTGATAAATGGCCACTGTATTACACGAGATTACCTGGTCAACTGATTTCCCAAGTCGGGGGACTATTAGAATAGAGAAATAAGAACCTATAAGACTTATCCCTGAAGAAAATAAATTTTAATTAGAGATTTTGGATGTACCCTTGTGGAAACCCATGCAAACATAATTTCTCCAAATTCACAGACAGTGTATATGTAAAAATGACACAACTAAAACATATCCAGGAGTCAAGTCAGTTTTGCTGTCTGCAGTAGGAAATACTGGTCAACATTTGATTTCTTTGTCCTATTTGAATCTTTTTATTTTACTTATCTCTTTTGAGTTTCTACCCATTGGAAGAGGAGTGGGGAATTACAGAAATACAATTTTCTTGCTTTGTATTATGTAAAGTTGTCCTTGGGTACAAGAGAAAGTAAACCCTATTGAAGTCAAATTCTCTTGAAGGGAATCTGTCACCAGATTTTGCCACCTTATCTGAAACCAGCATGATCTATGGGGCAGATACCCTGATTCCAGCATTGTGTCACTTACTGGGCTGCTTGCTGTAGTTTTGTAGAATTCCTGTTTTATCTGCGGCAGATCTAGCAGTTCTCCAAATGCCGAGCTGTGAATAAACCAGCCCAATACCACTGATTGGCAGCTTTCTGTGTACACTGTGCATAGACAGAAAGCTGCCAATCAGTGATGGGGGGGCATGGTTATACAGAACTTATGAATATGGAGGACAACATTGCAGCAGGTTTACTAGTCCTCTAGTGATAATCTCCTGCTGATAAAACTTTTGATTTTATTAAAATTACAGCCAGCAGCCTAGTAAGTGACACATCACTGGAATAAGGGTCCCGGCCTCTACATTTAGCTTTCTCAGATTAGGTAGCAAAATCCTGGTGACAGATTCCCTTTTTAGGCTACATGCTCATGATCAGTAATAGCAGCGTAATGGACGCCAGGGCTGCCACTGGGAATTTTGGGGTCCCATACTGGCAAAATTTTCGCGGTCCCCTTGAGACTCTGCCCAGGCTCCACCCCAGCCCCGGCCTTCACCCTCGAACTGTCCACAGTACCACCACTCTCTCTTGGAAAAACTGCACTTCTCACCAATCACACATTAACAGTTCCCATCTAACACCAGATCACATACATAGCCAGCAGCTCTTGTTTTGGCCAAAAGATTTTTTAAATCTGCCACCACGACAAGGTAGACTCTTTTGGCCAGGCTCTACTCTACTCTAACCTATTAAACATTTGTTAAAATATCCAATACAATTTAGGTATATTTTTTAATTTATTTTTCAATTTTTAAAATGACCAATAATATCACATCCAAAGGGACAAATACCACCGCACCATGACCAGACCACATATTACCACCACATGGTGACCTATAATACCACATAGAAGGAACAAATACAGCCACACAATGACCAGACCACATATTACCACCACATGGTGACTGAATACTACAATACTGATCATTAATAAAAAAAACATAATGCTATCACCATAAGTGCCATTATACACAGGAGATCTGTACTTAGTATGAGGTGTCTGTGTACAGGTAATACAGTGATCACCGGTGACATTATACACAGGAGATCTGTATATAGTGTCAGTGTACAGGTAATACAGTGATCACTGGTGACATTGTATACAGGAACTCTGTATATAGTGTATAGTGTCAGTGTACAGGTAACACACTGACTCACCAGTGATGTCTCTAGGTGAAGCCCTTCATCTTCGCTTTTCATCTTTCATCCAGCACAGACTGCCATCACGTCTTCCAGCCAGGGCTTGTCTCTGCAGGAAATAACACAGTTATCTAGAGCTCCACTTGCAGAACACATTACTTAAGTTTTTCCCAACTTCTACACTACACCAGATGAAGAAAAAAAGGTGACATAGTGTCGCTCTGCACAGTAACAGGACCTCCTCCCATTTAAAACAGTATTCTCAAAAAAATAAAAAAAATACATCACTGTAGTAATAATATCCCTTAATTAGCCCCTATGGTAATAATATCCCCATCCTGGCCCCCGTGTGTCTCATTCCTGGTTCCAGCCATATGTTCTCCCATCCTGCTCTCATGAGTATCCATTCTGCCCCCAAATTATCTCCCGATCCTGCCCCATCTGTCCCATGATCCTGCCCCATCTGCCCCATGATACTGCCCCATGATCCTGCCCCTGAGTCTCCCACCCTGCCCCCTCCTGTGTCTCACTGTCACATTCTGCCCCCCTCCTGAGTCTCACTGTCACATTCTGCCCCCTTCTTTGTCTCACTGTCACATTCTGCCCCCTCCTTTGTCTCACTATCATTCTGCCCCGGCTTGCCGCTTTCCATAAAAAAACCCCAAAAAAACACCAAAACACATGTTCTCCTTACCTTGCCGCGCTCCTGCGGCGGAGCTCCCTCCACGCAGTTCAAGCGCGCACTCGCCGGCGCACTCCCCGGGCCCGCACGTCAATAGAGTTACAGTGCCTTGCGAAAGTATTCGGCTCCCTGGAACTATTCAACCTTTTCCCACATATCATGCTTCAAACCTAAAGATACCAAATGGAAATTTTTTGGTGAAGAATCAACAACAAGTGGGACACAATTGTGAAGTTGAACGAAATTTATTGGTTATTTTAAATTTTTGTGGAAATACAAAAACTGAAAAGTGGGGAGTGCAATATTATTCGGCCCCTTTAACTTAATATTTTGTTGCGCCACCATTTCCTGCGATTACAGCTGCAAGTCTCTTGGGGTATGTCTCTATCAGTTTTGTACATCGAGAGACTGAAATTCTTGCCCATTCTTCCTTGGCAAACAGCTCAAGCTCAGTGAGGTTGGATGGAGATCGTTTGTGAACAGCAGTTTTCAGCTCTTTCCACAGATTCTCAATTGGATTCAGGTCTGGACTTTGACTTGGCTAACACCTGGATACGTTTATTTGTGAACCATTCCATTGTAGATTTTGCTTTATGTTTGGGATCATTGTCTTGTTGGAAGACAAATCTCCGTTCCAGTCTCAGGTCTTTTGCAGACTCCAACAGGTTTTCTTCAAGAATTGTCCTGTATTTGGCTCCATCCATCTTCCCATCAATTTTAACCATCTTCCCTGTCCCTGCTGAAGAAAAGCAGGCCCAAACCATGATGCTGCCACCACCATGTTTGACAGTGGGGATGGTGTGTTCAGGGTGATGAGCTGTGTTGCCTTTAAGCCAAACATATCGTTTGACATTGTTGCCAAAAGTTTCAATTTTTGGATTCATTTGACCAGAGCACCTTCTTCCACATGTTTGGTGTGTCTCCCAGGTGGCTTGTTGCAAACTTTAAACGACACTTTTTATGGATATCTTTGAGAAATGGCTTTCTTCTTGCCACTCTTCCATAAAGGCCAGATTTGTGCAGTATACGACTGATTGTTGTCCTATGGACAGACAGTCCCACCTCAGCTGTAGATGTCGGCAGTTCATCCAGAGTGATCATGGGCCTCTTGGCTGCATCTCTGATCAGTCTTCTCCTTGTTTTAGATGAAAGTTTAGAGGGACGGCCAGGTCTTGGTAGATTTGTAGTGGTATGATACTCCTTCCATTTCAATATCATCGCTTGCACAGTGCTCCTTGGGATGTTTAAAGTTTTGAAAATCATTTGGTATCCAAATTCGGCTTTAAACTTCTCCACAACAGTATCACGGACCTGCCAGTTGTGTTCCTTGGTCTTCATGATGCTCTCTGTACTTCAAACAGAACCCTGAGACTATCACAGAGCAGGTGCATTTATACAGAGACTTGATTACACACAGGTGGATTATATTTATCGTCATTGGTCATTGAGGGCAACATTGGATCATTCAGAGATCCACAATGAACTTCTGGAGTGAGTTTGCTGCACTGAAAGTAAAGGGGCCGAATAATATTGCACGCCCCACTTTTCAGTTTTTGTATTTCCACAAAAATTGAAAATAACGAATAAATTTCGTTCAACTTCACAATTGTGTCCCACTTGTTGATTCTTCACCAAAAAATTACATTTGGTATCTTTATGTTTGAAGCATGATATGTGGGAAAAGGTTGAAAAGTTCCAGGGGGCCGAATACTTTCGCAAGGCACTGTAAAGTGCCGCTAGGGCCCAGTTTAGCCTGCCGCTAGGGCCCGGTGAGCAGATGAGACGGGCCCCATTTACCAGTCAGGGCAGTAATGCCCCGATGGCGGCCCTGTTGGATGCAGCACATTTGCATTCAAAACATTGCGTTCTATATTACAAGCACATTGGATGGGATTTATAGACATCCCATGCCCACTGTGCTTCTATTTAAGGCCTCTTTCACACTTCAGTCTTTCGACGTCAGTTGAAATCCGCCAAAGGGTGCAAAAAACGGATGCATTGTGAATTTGCAAAAATGGATGCAGCGAATCAGTTTTTAGACGGATCCGTTATGAACCCGAGAAATGCAGGCTGAACATGGCTGGAAAAGGAGAAAGCGAGTTTCAGCACTTTCTGGAGAGAAGAACGGATCCGCTGCTGGATTCCGCCAAAAACGAATGAAGACGGATCCGCCACCCATAGGCGTCCATTACATAAATTGGTGGATACGACGGATCCGTCATGGTCCGCCTTTTCGACGCACACAAAAAACGTCCCAGTGGACGTTTTCCAAAACCGACGGATGCCAAAATTATGACGGATCCGTCATTTGACGGATCGAACGGACGCCCATCCGTCCAAATCCGTCACTAATGCAACTCAATGACAAAAAACGGATCCGCCAAATAAAAAGGCGGATCGGTTTTTTTGACGCTTTGACGGATTTTGACTGACGTTGAACGACTGAAGTGTGAAAGAGGCCTAACGCTGCGTAAACTCTCCCGCGGTGCGTGTTTATGAGCCGCGGCATGTTAGTGTCGGCAGTGAGACGCTAGTCTCCGCGGTGTAGTTTCCCCCATAGCCTGTAAGGTTCTGTGTACATGTTCCTGAAACTCAGTTTGTTCGTCAGCCATTTTACTTTCTGTCTTGCTGCAGCTATCTTGCCCTCAGTCAAAATGGAGTTTGCAGCTTGCATGTTCCCGCCCTGATTCTCTCCTTTTGCTTCTTAAGCAGCCACAGCTGAGCAATCAGTGCTTCAGAATCTAGCCTGCAGTGAACCTGTGACCTGACTCCTAAAGCCTTGGACCTTGTACTCCAGCTATTCCTACTGAGGAACTCTGAAGCACTTGTGGACTCTGAACCCTGCTCTTTGAAAGACCCACGTTTGCATGGACTTACGGTAACAGAGAAGAAGATCCTGAACCTGTTGTGGAGAGTGATTGCTGAGCTTAGATTACTCTGGCCTGCTGTGTCTCCTGCTTCTGTGTCTGCAAACTGTGTGACTATTTTGCCAACTTGTATGAAGTAATACAAGACTTTCTATATCAAACCTGTGTCTCATGTATTTTCATCGCACCCAAGCACAAGACGCTATATGAACTGTACTACATACATTACAAGATTCTGAAGCCAAAACGTTAGTGTCTGCTGGGTCTGGAAAGGCTGTGTCTGCTGTAACTGTGGATATCGGATGTCCGGTTGTACTTTCTGTGATGACAGTGGTTGTGACTTCTCACAACCATTCCAGGTGAGCAATTCCCTTAAGTGTTTTTTTTTCTGCAGTGTTACCACAGGTAAACACTATTGTTTTTTTTTTTTTTTCTTTCCTCTTTTGTGTCTGCTGTAACTGTGGATATCAGATGTCCGGGTGAACTTTCTGTGATGATAGTGGTTGTGACTTCTCACAACCATTCCAGGTGAGCAGTTCCCTTAATTTTTTTTCTCTCTGCAGTGTTACCACAGGTAAACACTATTGTTTTTTTTTTCTCCTCTCCTCTTCTTCCAGTACTCCTGTCTTAAAAGATCTGGAAAATGGAGGCCCGCATAAAGGAACTTTGCGGAGTGACTGATAATATCCTTGCAGATTTGCAGAATATAAAGACCCGTTTTTCAAGCCTACAGGACCTCACTAATCACAATTTGCAAGTGTTTGGACAGACTACCCAGGATTTGCGAGCCAGGATTGAGGTTCTAGAAGAGCGAGTCCAGGCTCCTGCCGTAGCCCCGAGTTCTGGGATTCCCAAGTTGCCCCCTTTTCGTTTTGGCGGTGAACGTGAGAAATTCAGGGGATTTATTAATCAATGCAATCTTTTTTTTTCTGCACATGCTTCACAATTTCCCACTGAACGATCTAAGGTGCTTACTATAATTATGTTGCTTACCAACAAGGCTTTGATGTGGGCAAACCCTCTGATTGAGACTGAGGATGATTGTTTGAATCACCTTGATGCTTTTATTTCAGCCATGGGGCAGGTGTTTGATGACCCCAATCGAGGTGCAACAGCTGAAGCAGCCATGTTAGCTTTGCGCCAAGGTAAGCACTCGGTAGCTGAATATGCCTTGGATTTCAGGAGATGGGCCCTTGATACCACCTGGGACAGTTCCGCCAAAAAATCTATTTTTCGAAAGGGGTTATCTCCACTGATTAAGGATGAACTTGCTCGTGCCGACCCTCCCACTGCGTTAGGTGACTTTATTAACTACTGCATCCGTATTGATACTCGTCTGACTGAACGCAGGCAAGAGAGATGGTTCGAAAGCAATCGCACTAACCTTTTCCTACCTTCCTCTCCAGCTAAGGAACCTTTGAGTAGGATTACACGGGAACCTGAACCTGAACCCATGCAGGTAGACTCTTTACAACGACGGGTTAGTGATGCACGCAAGGAACATCGTTTTAAGGAAAATCTATGTTTCTATTGTGGTAAGTCAGGGCACTTCATTATAAACTGCCCCAGCCGTTCTCGTAAGACTACTGCAGCACTCATTCATTGTGAGTGTTGCGAGAGGGGATCTGTCAGGTCCGAGCCTCAGGCTCCAGAGAGATCTGCAGCAACAGATCTTGATTTCTCGGACTTAAACTCCGTTACCTCTGAGGACGTTGACTGTGTAAACGCTGCCATTTTTCAAGTTTCCTCAGCGGTGTCCCAGCTGAGTGTCAGGAGTCGAACCCAGTACCTCTTGTCTACTGGCCAGCAGCTCTACCATCTGAGCTATTCTGCTGGCTGCAAAGTTCCTTGCTGAACCCAGATACCATTGACTGTTCTTCCTGATTGGCTACACCTAGTGCTCTCTTGATTGGGCCTCTGATTGCCAATTACACACCCTATATAAACCTGGCCCTGTGGGTGTGTCATTGCGAGATTATTGAGCTCCAAGCCTTTAGTCAAGCGTTTCCTGCTGATCCATTGCTACAAACACTGCTCTCCTGTGAACCGACCTCGGCCTGCCTTCTGACTACGCTCTCCGCCTGATCCATTGCTACAAACACTGCTCTCCTGTGAACCGACCTCGGCCTGCCTTCTGACTACGCTCTCCGCCTGATCCATTGCTACAAACACTGCTCTCCTGTGTACCGACCTCCGGCTGCCACCTGACTACGTTATCTGCCTGCTCCTCTGTTACCGAACTGCCTTTCCTGTGTACCGACCTCCGGCTGCCACCTGACTACGTTATCCGCCTGATCCATTGCTACCAACACTGCTTTCCTGTGTACCGACCTCCGGCTGCCATCTGACTACGCTACCTGCCTCTGCTTCCCCTAGTGTTTGCAGTAACATCGGCTCCAACCCAGACGGGATCTTGACAGAATAATCTCGCGCCAAAATGGAGTCCGCTGTGAACACCCTGAGACGGCAAGTTACGGAGCTTCAAAGTTTTTGTACTGACTCTCAAGGAAAATATGCCAAGTTACAAACTGATTTCACGGCGATACAACAGGAAGTAATTGAGCTACAAAAACAACTTCTGGACGTGCGCAATTCAGGGTCCGAATCAAACGCGCGGCTGCCGCTGCCTGCAAAGTTCAGTGGGGATCGCAAGCAGTACCGAGGATTCCTCAATCAATGCCGCATATACTTCCAGATGCAACCTGCTCCCTTTACCAGTGAGAGGAAGAAAGTTTTTTTCATGATAAATCTCCTGACGGATGAAGCTCTTGCTTGGGCTTCACCTTATGTAGAAAAGGACTATGACCTCCTTAATGACCTGGAAGCCTTCACCGCAGCTATGAATCAAGTTTTTGATGACCCAAACCGCTGTGCCACAGCAGAAACCAAATTACATAATTTGCGCCAAGGACGTCGCTCTGTTGCGGAATACACATCGGAGTTCCGTCGCTGGGTGGCCGACACCACCTGGAATCCAGCGGCCCAGAGAAGTCAATTTCGACGAGGGTTATCAGAACCAGTGAAAGACGAGCTTGCCAGGGTTGAGACCCCTGACCAGTTGGAGGACTTTATTCAACTATGTATCCGGATTGACCAGAGACTTACTGAAAGGAGAAAGGAGAGACTGCGAGCACTTGGGAATAGCCCTGGCTTCTCATTTTCAGCATCGGACCACCAAGAAAAGACGCAAGGCGTGTCTGAACCGATGCAGATCGACGTCATCCGAAGACCACTCTCTGCACAGGAGAAGGAGAGGCGACGTGCAGAACATCTCTGCCTCTATTGTGGGGACCCTGGACACTATGCCATCAACTGTCCTAACAAAAGGACTATAGCCTTTACCAACAACAGGTCTGCCAGCAATATGGACCTTTCTCAGCAGTCGGATTCCATCTTGCAGACTATCTCATCAGTAACGCCAGAAATAGACAAAATACATACTACATCATCTCATTTTGTAATCCCCATTCAGGTTGTAATGGGCACCCAAAAAATACAATGCTCTGCCCTGTTGGATTCGGGAGCAGGAGGGAATTTTATGGACTTAAAATTTACACGTGATAATAATATTTCCAGTAGGACCAAATCCACACCAATTGAAATGGAAACGGTGGATGGATCACCCTTGTCTTCTGGACCTGTCACGCATGAGACAATCGAACTGGAGATTTGTATCGAACCGGATCATCATGAAGCTGTCAGTTTCCACCTTATCTCATCTCCGAAATTTCCGGTTATTCTAGGGATCCCCTGGTTTTCAGTCCATAACCCTTCTATCAACTGGGCATCAAGGACCATCACCTTTCCATCTGACTACTGTAAGAATAATTGTCATAAGGAACCCCCTGTTCTCCAACAAGTCCAAATCTCTGAGATTTCGCATGAGAAGGAAGAGAAACTACCACCTCAATATCAGCAGTTCTCTGATGTCTGCAGTAAGAAGAAAGCAGATCAATTACCTCCTCACCGTCCTTACGACTGTCCCATTGAATTGCTGCCAGGAGCAACCATTCCATTTGGACGGATTTACAATCTTTCCGAACCTGAATTGAAGGTATTAAGAAAGTTCCTGGATGAAAATTTAGAGAAAGGCTTTATTCGACCTTCCACATCTCCAGCTGGGGACCCCTGTTCTTTGTTGAAAAGAAAGACTCCACTCTGCGGCCATGTATTGACTACAGAGAGATGAATAATATCACTGTCAAGAATCGCTACCCGCTACCCTTGATTCCTGAACTATTTGAGAGACTCCGTTCTGCGAAAATCTTTACGAAGCTGGATCTTAGAGGGGCTTACAACCTCATACGGATTCGCCCAGGAGATGAGTGGAAGACCGCCTTCAGAACGAGATATGGACATTTTGAATCTCTGGTTATGACCTTTGGTCTTAGCAATGCCCCAGCCACCTTTCAACATTTTATTAATGATGTATTTCGAGATTTCTTGGACCAATTCGTTGTGGCTTATCTCGATGACATTCTTATATTTTCAGACACCTTGGAAGAGCATCTCAGGCACGTCCAGTTAGTCTTGGAACGACTACAGGAGAACCATCTTTACATTAAACTTGAAAAATGTGAGTTTGAACAAACCAGTATCCAATTTCTGGGATATATCATCTCCCCAGAAGGTCTGAGCATGGATCCCGGCAAAATCAATGCTGTAGTGGACTGGCCTGTTCCAAGAAATTTAAAAGACGTCCAGCGTTTCATAGGATTTGCAAATTTTTACCGAAAATTTATAAAGAACTTTTCACGGATCATACTACCAATTACTACACTAACAAAAAAGACCAAAGCATTTTTCTGGTCTCCGGAGGCACAGGAGGCTTTTGACAAATTGAAAACTCTTTTTACGTCTGCTCCATTGTTAGTACACCCAAATCCTGAATTGCCATTTACTGTCGAAGTGGACGCCTCGGACTCTGCAGTAGGAGCCATTCTGTCTCAGCGAGTTGGGGACAAAATGCAACTTCACCCATGTGCGTTTCTTTCCCACACCATGTCATCTGCAGAAAAGAACTACGACATCGGTAATAAAGAACTGTTAGCCATTAAAGTTGCCTTCTCCGAATGGAGACATCTTTTGGAAGGTGCCAATCACCCTGTGACTGTCCTCACGGACCACAAGAATCTTGAATTCCTCCGTACAGCAAAAAGATTGTCTGCAAGACAAGCACGATGGGCATTATTTTTCTCAAGATTCAATTTTATAATTTCTTACCGGCCTGGTTCAAGAAATGGCAAGGCTGACGCCCTGTCCAGGATGTGTTCGGAACCTCAGGAGAGGTCTAGTAATGACGATACAATTCTAGGCCCTAAAAATTTTTTGGGAATATTGCACTCTAGAGGACTATGTAATAGAATTAAAGATGGATATCAAGAGGACTCTTTCCTTAACCATCCTTCGGAAGACGTCGATCTTTCATTCAAAGAGGGGTTTTGGATGCAGAAACACAAAATATATGTACCTGAATCTTCTCGCCTTGAAGTCCTCAAAAGTGTCCATGATTCTAAACTGGCAGGACATCCTGGAGTTGCAAAAACACAAGACTTACTACTTCGTTTCTTTTGGTGGCCTAATTGTAGGAAGGACGTGAGGAAATATGTTTCAACCTGTTTAACATGCGCACGAAACAAGACCCCACGATCGTCTCCTCTAGGACTCTTGCAACCACTTCCAGTTCCATCCAGGCCTTGGGGATCTATTTCCATGGATTTTATTGTGGAACTACCCCCTTCCAAACAGATGACCGTCATCCTTGTCATAGTGGACCGACTCACAAAAATGGCCCACTTTATTCCAACTGAAGGAATTCCTACTGCTGAAAAAACTGCAGAACTGATAATCAAAGAGGTATTCAGGTTACATGGAATTCCTGACAGCGTGGTGTCTGACAGAGGCGTTCAGTTTACGTCAAAATTTTGGAAGAGTTTCTGTACAGCCTTGGGAGTCACGGTGAATCTTTCTACCGCTTTCCATCCTCAGTCCAATGGCCAGACGGAGAGAACGAACCAGACTTTGGAGCAATACCTCCGTTGCTTCATTTCCTATCTTCAGGATGACTGGGTGGACTATTTACCAACAGCAGAGTTTGCCTACAACAACTCCATACATAGCGCTACATCTCAAACCCCATTTTTTGCTAATTATGGAGTACATCCAGTATTTATCCCTAATCTGCCAGTGAACACTCCATTCCTGCTGTAAATGACAGGCTTGCAAAATTACAGGAATCCCAGAAGGAATTATCAGAGATATTACTCAAGACCCAGGAAGTATATAAGGAAGCAGCAGATAAACATCGGAGAGTGCCCCCTGCTCTTCAGGTTGGAGACAAAGTTTGGCTGTCCACTAAAAACCTTAAGACACATGTGCCATCCTCCAAATTGGGTCAGAAATTCATTGGACCTTTTCAAATTTCTGCAAAAATTAACCAGGTTGCTTTTCGTTTAAAACTTCCCAACAATCTAAAGATTCATCCAGTGTTTCACATATCCTTGCTCAAACCCTTCTGTGAAAACCCGTTTCCAGGAAGAATTCAGCCACCTCCTCCACCAGAAAGGATCCGTGGTGAAGAAGAATACATTGTGGATAAGATTCTGGACTCCCGAAAATTCAGAGGTAAACTGCAGTATCTGGTGCAGTGGAAGGGTTACGGACCAGAGGAAAATTCATGGGAACCAAGGGACAACGTCCATGCTCCTAGACTAACAAGAGCCTTTCATCAGAGGTACCCGGATAAGCCAGCTCCTGAGATGTCCAGAGGCCATCCTGGAAGGTGGGGAGTACTGTCAGGAGTCGAACCCAGTACCTCTTGTCTACTGGCCAGCAGCTCTACCATCTGAGCTATTCTGCTGGCTGCAAAGTTCCTTGCTGAACCCAGATACCATTGACTGTTCTTCCTGATTGGCTACACCTAGTGCCTCTTGATTGGGCCTCTGATTGCCAATTACACACCCTATATAAACCTGGCCCTGTGGGTGTGTCATTGCGAGATTATTGAGCTCCAAGCCTTTAGTCAAGCGTTTCCTGCTGATCCATTGCTACAAACACTGCTCTCCTGTGAACCGACCTCGGCCTGCCTTCTGACTACGCTCTCCGCCTGATCCATTGCTACAAACACTGCTCTCCTGTGAACCGACCTCGGCCTGCCTTCTGACTACGCTCTCCGCCTGATCCATTGCTACAAACACTGCTCTCCTGTGTACCGACCTCCGGCTGCCACCTGACTACGTTATCTGCCTGCTCCTCTGTTACCGAACTGCCTTTCCTGTGTACCGACCTCCGGCTGCCACCTGACTACGTTATCCGCCTGATCCATTGCTACCAACACTGCTTTCTGTGTACCGACCTCCGGCTGCCATCTGACTACGCTACCTGCCTCTGCTTCCCCTAGTGTTTGCAGTAACATCGGCTCCAACCCAGACGGGATCTTGACAGAATAATCTCGCGCCAAAATGGAGTCCGCTGTGAACACCCTGAGACGGCAAGTTACGGAGCTTCAAAGTTTTTGTACTGACTCTCAAGGAAAATATGCCAAGTTACAAACTGATTTCACGGCGATACAACAGGAAGTAATTGAGCTACAAAAACAACTTCTGGACGTGCGCAATTCAGGGTCCGAATCAAACGCGCGGCTGCCGCTGCCTGCAAAGTTCAGTGGGGATCGCAAGCAGTACCGAGGATTCCTCAATCAATGCCGCATATACTTCCAGATGCAACCTGCTCCCTTTACCAGTGAGAGGAAGAAAGTTTTTTTCATGATAAATCTCCTGACGGATGAAGCTCTTGCTTGGGCTTCACCTTATGTAGAAAAGGACTATGACCTCCTTAATGACCTGGAAGCCTTCACCGCAGCTATGAATCAAGTTTTTGATGACCCAAACCGCTGTGCCACAGCAGAAACCAAATTACATAATTTGCGCCAAGGACGTCGCTCTGTTGCGGAATACACATCGGAGTTCCGTCGCTGGGTGGCCGACACCACCTGGAATCCAGCGGCCCAGAGAAGTCAATTTCGACGAGGGTTATCAGAACCAGTGAAAGACGAGCTTGCCAGGGTTGAGACCCTGACCAGTTGGAGGACTTTATTCAACTATGTATCCGGATTGACCAGAGACTTACTGAAAGGAGAAAGGAGAGACTGCGAGCACTTGGGAATAGCCCTGGCTTCTCATTTTCAGCATCGGACCACCAAGAAAAGACGCAAGGCGTGTCTGAACCGATGCAGATCGACGTCATCCGAAGACCACTCTCTGCACAGGAGAAGGAGAGGCGACGTGCAGAACATCTCTGCCTCTATTGTGGGGACCCTGGACACTATGCCATCAACTGTCCTAACAAAAGGACTATAGCCTTTACCAACAACAGGTCTGCCAGCAATATGGACCTTTCTCAGCAGTCGGATTCCATCTTGCAGACTATCTCATCAGTAACGCCAGAAATAGACAAAATACATACTACATCATCTCATTTTGTAATCCCCATTCAGGTTGTAATGGGCACCCAAAAAATACAATGCTCTGCCCTGTTGGATTCGGGAGCAGGAGGAATTTTATGGACTTAAAATTTACACGTGATAATAATATTTCCAGTAGGACCAAATCCACACCAATTGAAATGGAAACGGTGGATGGATCACCCTTGTCTTCTGGACCTGTCACGCATGAGACAATCGAACTGGAGATTTGTATCGAACCGGATCATCATGAAGCTGTCAGTTTCCACCTTATTCATCTCCGAAATTTCCGGTTATTCTAGGGATCCCCTGGTTTTCAGTCCATAACCCTTCTATCAACTGGGCATCAAGGACCATCACCTTTCCATCTGACTACTGTAAGAATAATTGTCATAAGGAACCCCCTGTTCTCCAACAAGTCCAAATCTCTGAGATTTCGCATGAGAAGGAAGAGAAACTACCACCTCAATATCAGCAGTTCTCTGATGTCTGCAGTAAGAAGAAAGCAGATCAATTACCTCCTCACCGTCCTTACGACTGTCCCATTGAATTGCTGCCAGGAGCAACCATTCCATTTGGACGGATTTACAATCTTTCCGAACCTGAATTGAAGGTATTAAGAAAGTTCCTGGATGAAAATTTAGAGAAAGGCTTTATTCGACCTTCCACATCTCCAGCTGGGGCACCCCTGTTCTTTGTTGAAAAGAAAGACTCCACTCTGCGGCCATGTATTGACTACAGAGAGATGAATAATATCACTGTCAAGAATCGCTACCCGCTACCCTTGATTCCTGAACTATTTGAGAGACTCCGTTCTGCGAAAATCTTTACGAAGCTGGATCTTAGAGGGGCTTACAACCTCATACGGATTCGCCCAGGAGATGAGTGGAAGACCGCCTTCAGAACGAGATATGGACATTTTGAATCTCTGGTTATGACCTTTGGTCTTAGCAATGCCCCAGCCACCTTTCAACATTTTATTAATGATGTATTTCGAGATTTCTTGGACCAATTCGTTGTGGCTTATCTCGATGACATTCTTATATTTTCAGACACCTTGGAAGAGCATCTCAGGCACGTCCAGTTAGTCTTGGAACGACTACAGGAGAACCATCTTTACATTAAACTTGAAAAATGTGAGTTTGAACAAACCAGTATCCAATTTCTGGGATATATCATCTCCCCAGAAGGTCTGAGCATGGATCCCGGCAAAATCAATGCTGTAGTGGACTGGCCTGTTCCAAGAAATTTAAAAGACGTCCAGCGTTTCATAGGATTTGCAAATTTTTACCGAAAATTTATAAAGAACTTTTCACGGATCATACTACCAATTACTACACTAACAAAAAAGACCAAAGCATTTTTCTGGTCTCCGGAGGCACAGGAGGCTTTTGACAAATTGAAAACTCTTTTTACGTCTGCTCCATTGTTAGTACACCCAAATCCTGAATTGCCATTTACTGTCGAAGTGGACGCCTCGGACTCTGCAGTAGGAGCCATTCTGTCTCAGCGAGTTGGGGACAAAATGCAACTTCACCCATGTGCGTTTCTTTCCCACACCATGTCATCTGCAGAAAAGAACTACGACATCGGTAATAAAGAACTGTTAGCCATTAAAGTTGCCTTCTCCGAATGGAGACATCTTTGGAAGGTGCCAATCACCCTGTGACTGTCCTCACGGACCACAAGAATCTTGAATTCCTCCGTACAGCAAAAAGATTGTCTGCAAGACAAGCACGATGGGCATTATTTTTCTCAAGATTCAATTTTATAATTTCTTACCGGCCTGGTTCAAGAAATGGCAAGGCTGACGCCCTGTCCAGGATGTGTTCGGAACCTCAGGAGAGGTCTAGTAATGACGATACAATTCTAGGCCCTAAAAATTTTTTGGGAATATTGCACTCTAGAGGACTATGTAATAGAATTAAAGATGGATATCAAGAGGACTCTTTCCTTAACCATCCTTCGGAAGACGTCGATCTTTCATTCAAAGAGGGGTTTTGGATGCAGAAACACAAAATATATGTACCTGAATCTTCTCGCCTTGAAGTCCTCAAAAGTGTCCATGATTCTAAACTGGCAGGACATCCTGGAGTTGCAAAAACACAAGACTTACTACTTCGTTTCTTTTGGTGGCCTAATTGTAGGAAGGACGTGAGGAAATATGTTTCAACCTGTTTAACATGCGCACGAAAACAAGACCCCACGATCGTCTCCTCTAGGACTCTTGCAACCACTTCCAGTTCCATCCAGGCCTTGGGATCTATTTCCATGGATTTTATTGTGGAACTACCCCTTCCAAACAGATGACCGTCATCCTTGTCATAGTGGACCGACTCACAAAAATGGCCCACTTTATTCCAACTGAAGGAATTCCTACTGCTGAAAAAACTGCAGAACTGATAATCAAAGAGGTATTCAGGTTACATGGAATTCCTGACAGCGTGGTGTCTGACAGAGGCGTTCAGTTTACGTCAAAATTTTGGAAGAGTTTCTGTACAGCCTTGGGAGTCACGGTGAATCTTTCTACCGCTTTCCATCCTCAGTCCAATGGCCAGACGGAGAGAACGAACCAGACTTTGGAGCAATACCTCCGTTGCTTCATTTCCTATCTTCAGGATGACTGGGTGGACTATTTACCAACAGCAGAGTTTGCCTACAACAACTCCATACATAGCGCTACATCTCAAACCCCATTTTTTGCTAATTATGGAGTACATCCAGTATTTATCCCTAATCTGCCAGTGAACACTCCCATTCCTGCTGTAAATGACAGGCTTGCAAAATTACAGGAATCCCAGAAGGAATTATCAGAGATATTACTCAAGACCCAGGAAGTATATAAGGAAGCAGCAGATAAACATCGGAGAGTGCCCCCTGCTCTTCAGGTTGGAGACAAAGTTTGGCTGTCCACTAAAAACCTTAAGACACATGTGCCATCCTCCAAATTGGGTCAGAAATTCATTGGACCTTTTCAAATTTCTGCAAAAATTAACCAGGTTGCTTTTCGTTTAAAACTTCCCAACAATCTAAAGATTCATCCAGTGTTTCACATATCCTTGCTCAAACCCTTCTGTGAAAACCCGTTTCCAGGAAGAATTCAGCCACCTCCTCCACCAGAAAGGATCCGTGGTGAAGAAGAATACATTGTGGATAAGATTCTGGACCCCCGAAAATTCAGAGGTAAACTGCAGTATCTGGTGCAGTGGAAGGGTTACGGACCAGAGGAAAATTCATGGGAACCAAGGGACAACGTCCATGCTCCTAGACTAACAAGAGCCTTTCATCAGAGGTACCCGGATAAGCCAGCTCCTGAGATGTCCAGAGGCCATCCTGGAAGGTGGGGAGTACTGTCAGGAGTCGAACCCAGTACCTCTTGTCTACTGGCCAGCAGCTCTACCATCTGAGCTATTCTGCTGGCTGCAAAGTTCCTTGCTGAACCCAGATACCATTGACTGTTCTTCCTGATTGGCTACACCTAGTGCTCTCTTGATTGGGCCTCTGATTGCCAATTACACACTGTTATGTTACGGTAGCTGAGGAGTGCAGGTAAAAAGGAAATACACCAGAGCAGTTGGAATCTATGAGATTGCAGTACCCTGACTAACCACCACAACTAGAGGCAGCCGTGGAGCGTTCCTACGATGGTCCTAGACGCCTCGTCACAGCCTGAGAAACTAACTACACCTAAAGATAGAAATAGGAAAGCTATCTGCCCCGGAGCAGAACCCCAAAGATAATAGAAAGCCCCCAAACATGTAATGGCGGTTAGACAAGAGGAAATACTGACACAGAAAGAAAATAGTATGAGCAAACGCTGGGGCCCAAACTATCTAAATAGAAAAGGACAGGAAGGGTACTTACTGCAATCCCAGAAAACCCTGAAAAACACCAACATACTAATTTCAAAATCACCTGAGATCACACGACCTCTACCACCTAAATTAGTTCTCTGGTGTAACAAAAACAGCAGCCACTGAAAAAACTGCAAAAAGCAAAAGTACAAAACACAGTGGCTGGACCAAACCGAGAGGGCAAAAGCCCCGGAGGGGACCCAGAAGGCCCCCACAGAAGTGCAGGACAAAATGCAAAAATATAGCAAAAACACAAAATAAGAAATTGTCTTATCTGACAGCAGGAGATGCAGACACGACACAGCAGGCTACAAGGGAAACTGGAAAGAAGGATTCAGACCAGAACAATTGATCACCGGCAACCCTGATGGGAAAATGATTCCCTTAAATAAGACCAATCAGTAACACCTGATTCCCAATCCTCACTAGTACCGCTTGTAACCACCAGAGGGAACCTCTGCTCAGAACTCATCTCAAACCCATTCACAACAGTACCCCCCCCTGAGGAGGGGTCACCGAACCCTCATTTGAGCAACCAGGTCGGTCAGGATGAGCTCTATGATACGCACGGATAAGTCTCCTAGCATGGATGTCCGAAGCAAACACCCAAGAATTATCTTCCTGACCATAACCTCTCCATTTAACCAAATACTGGAGTCTTCGTCTAGAAAAACGAGAATCCAATATTTTCTCAACCACATACTCCAGATTGCCCTCAACCAAAACAGGGTCAGGAGGCACAGCAGCAGGAACCACTGGCTCAACAAACCTCTTCAACAAGGACTTGTGGAACACGTTATGGATCTTAAATGTCCCTGGAAGAAGCAAACGAAAAGAAACAGGATTAATAATCTCCATGATCTTATAAGGTCCAATGAACCTAGGCTTAAATTTAGGAGATGCTACTCTCATAGGAATATTCTTTGAGGACAACCAGACCAAGTCCCCCACTTTAAACCGAGGACCATCAGTCCTATGCCGGTTAGCAAACCGCTGGGCCTTCTCCTGAGAGAGGGACAACCTCTCCACTACCTGGTCCCAAATCTGCTGCATACGCTCAACAACAGAGTCAACACCTGGACAGACAGAAGCCTCCGTCTGTCCTGAAGAAAATCGAGGGTGAAACCCAGAATTACAGAAAAACGGAGACATCAAAGTGGCAGAGCTAGCCCTATTATTAAGAGCAAACTCAGCCAAAGGCAAAAAAGAGACCCAGTCATCCTGATCAGCAGACACAAAGCATCTTAGATAAGTCTCCAATGTCTGGTTTGTTCTCTCAGTTTGACCATTGGTCTGAGGATGAAATGCCGAGGAGAAAGACAATTGAACACCCAGTTTAGAACAAAAAGTCCTCCAAAATCTGGAAACAAACTGGACTCCTCTGTCAGACACAATGTTCTCAGGAATGCCGTGTAAACGAACCACGTGCTGAAGGAACAACGGCACCAATTCAGAGGAGGAAGGCAACTTAGGTAATGGCACAAGATGTATCATTTTGGAAAACCTATCACAAATTACCCAGATGGTGGTCATTCTCTGAGAAACAGGAAGATCGGAAATGAAATCCATAGAGATATGGGTCCATGGTCTCTTGGGCACAGGCAATGGCATCAACAAACCACTAGAGCGAGAGCAAGGCTTGGAGCGAGAGCAAGTCCCGCAGGACTGCACAAATTCCCTGACATCGCGAGACAAGGTAGGCCACCAAAAGGACCGACTAACCAAGTCTCTGGTACCAAAAATTCCGGGATGCCCAGCCAATGCGGAACAATGAATCTCAGACATCACACTCTTTTTCCATTGGTCCGGGACAAACAATTTTCCAACAGGGCAGCGCTCGGGCCTATCCTCCTGACACCCCTCCAGAGCAAGTCTCAAATTAGGCGAGATGGCGGAAAGAACTACACCCTCCTTCAAAATAACAGAGGGATCAGATAGCTCAGGAGAGTCCGCAAGGAAACTCCTCGAGAGGGCATCCGCCTTAACATTCTTAGTGCCAGGAAGAAAGGAAACCACAAAATTAAAACGTGTGAAAAACAAGGCCCACCTGGCCTGTCTAGGATTGAGTCGCTTGGCAGATTCCAGATAGACCAGATTCTTATGGTCCGTAAGGACCACCACCTGATGTTTGGCTCCCTCCAGCCAATGTCTCCACTCTTCAAAAGCCCACTTCATGGCCAATAACTCCCGATTACCCACGTCATAATTACGTTCAGTAGGAGAAAATTTTCGAGAGAAAAAGGCACAAGGGTTACTTTTAGAGGTCTCTGGATCTTTTTGGGACAAAACGGCACCTGCCCCAATTTCAGAGGCATCAACCTCCACCTGAAATGGCAGAGAAACATCAGGCTGCCGTAGAACAGGAGCAGAAGTGAATCTCTGCTTAAGTTCCTGAAACGCAGAGACTGCCTCAGGAGGCCAATTCACCACATCAGAACCCTTTCTGGTCAAATCAGTTAATGGTTTAACAATAACAGAGAAATTACCAATAAATTTACGATAAAAATTGGCAAAACCCAAAAATCTCTGAAGAGCCTTTAATGAAGTAGGTTGGACCCAATCACAGATGGCCTGAACCTTGACCGGGTCCATTTCAATAACAGATGGGGACAAAATGAATCCCAGAAATGAGATCTTCTGTACGCCAAAAAGACACTTTGATCCCTTCACATGCAGAGCATTCTCTCTCAAAATCTGGAATACAGTTCGAACATGTTTCACATGAGAGTCCCAGTCATTAGAAAAAATCAAGATATCATCCAAATAAACAATCAGAAACTTGTCCACAAAATCCCTGAAAATGTCATTCATGAAGGACTGGAAGACGGAAGGAGCATTAGTGAGCCCAAAGGGCATCACAAGGTACTCAAAATGCCCTTCAGGGGTGTTAAATGCCGTCTTCCATTCATCCCCGTGCTTAATGCGAATAAGGTTATACGCCCCCCTGAGGTCAAGCTTGGTAAACCAAGTAGCGTTTTTCACCCTGGAAAACAGGTCAGAAATCAAGGGTAACGGGTATTGATATTTCACAGTAATATTGTTCAAGAGACGATAATCAATACACGGCCTTAATGAACCATCTTTTTTGGCCACAAAGAAAAAACCGGCACCTAAGGGTGAAGAGGATGGTCTGATATGACCCTTCTCCAATGATTCCTTGATATAAGACCGCATAGCGTCATGTTCAGGTACAGACAAGTTAAAGAGGCGACCCTTAGGGAATTTACTACCTGGCACTAATTCAATAGCGCAGTCATAGCTCCTATGGGGAGGTAAGGATGCAGATTTACTTTCGCTAAACACATCAGAAAAATCAAACAAAAAGTCAGGAACATCCTCAGCCTGGGGGGAGGCAGAAAAAACAGGAGTGTTGGTATTAACACATTGGCAGCCCCAACTGGTTACAGACACAGATTTCCAATCCAAAACAGGATTATGAGACTGTAACCAAGGGAAACCCAGCACGATAATGTCATGCAGATTATATAGAACCAAAAATTTGCAGCACTCCTGGTGATCAGGTTCAACCCTCATTATCACCTGAGTAGAAAACTGGGGTTTATTCTCAGCCAAAGGGGTAGAATCGATCCCCAGTAGGGGAATAGACTTCTGTAGGGGTATCAAGGGAAATCCACAACGTTTAGCAAAATCATAATCCATCAGGTTAATAGCTGCTCCAGAATCAACGAAAGCCTGAGCAGAAAATGAGGACAGAGAGCATATCAGAGTGACAGTTAATAAAAACTTAGTCTGAACACTACCCAAGACAACTGAGCGTGCAAAACGTCTTCCCCGCTTAGGGCAGACTGAAATAGCATGAGAGGCATCACCACAGTAGAAACATAACCCATTGCGCTTTCGAAACTCATGACGCTGTGCCCCAGACACCACTCCATCACACTGCATGGGCTCAGCAGCTGGCTCACAAGGCAACACCACTCCACGCATACTTCTCCGCTCACGCAAACGTCTGTCAATTTGAATCGCTAATGACATAGAATCATTGAGACCAGAGGGGACAGGGAATCCCACCATAACATCCTTTACATTATCCGACAGACCCTTCCGGAAAAGGGCCACCAAAGCGTCGTCATTCCATTTGGTCAGGACTGCCCACCTACGGAATCTCTGACAGTATAACTCAGCGTCATCAAGCCCCTGATTTAATGCCAACAAGGCTTTTTCAGCTTGATCAGTGATATTAGGCTCATCGTACAATAACCCCAAAGCCTGAAAAAATACATCAACATCACTCAAAACAGGATCCCCAGGTGTCAGGGAAAAAGCCCAATCCTGAGGATCGCCGCGCAGGAGAGAGATGACAATTTGAACCTGCTGCGCTGCGTTTCCTGAGGACTTAGATTTTAAGGCAAGAAACAGTTTACAATTATTTTTGAAATTCTGAAACTTAGCTCGATCCCCTGAAAACAAATCTGGCATGGGGATCCTAGGTTCCACAACAGGCAACCCAGCAAGATAGGTAGCAATACTCTGAACCTCAGTGGCAAGCTGATCCACACGGCCAGACAACTGTGCAAACTCCATTGGGAGAAAAGATCCTCCCCAGCACCCAGAGATACAGAGGGAAAAAAAAAAAAAATGCAACAAACAGAAAAATATCTCTGACAACTTTTCTTCCTTCAAAATATTTTTTTTTTTTCCTTCTGTGAGTACCATACAATTTTTTTGGGCCGGTGATACTGTTATGTTACGGTAGCTGAGGAGTGCAGGTAAAAAAGGAAATACACCAGAGCAGTTGGAATCTATGAGATTGCAGTACCCTGACTAACCACCACAACTAGAGGCAGCCGTGGAGCGTTCCTACGATGGTCCTAGACGCCTCGTCACAGCCTGAGAAACTAACTACACCTAAAGATAGAAATAGGAAAGCTATCTGCCCCGGAGCAGAACCCAAAGATAATAGAAAGCCCCCAAACATGTAATGGCGGTTAGACAAGAGGAAATACTGACACAGAAAGAAAATAGTATGAGCAAACGCTGGGGCCCAAACTATCTAAATAGAAAAGGACAGGAAGGGTACTTACTGCAATCCCAGAAAACCCTGAAAAACACCAACATACTAATTTCAAAATCACCTGAGATCACACGACCTCTACCACCTAAATTAGTTCTCTGGTGTAACAAAAACAGCAGCCACTGAAAAACTGCAAAAAGCAAAAGTACAAAACACAGTGGCTGGACCAAACCGAGAGGGCAAAAGCCCCCGGAGGGACCCAGAAGGCCCCCACAGAAGTGCAGGACAAAATGCAAAAATATAGCAAAAACACAAATAAGAAATTGTCTTATCTGACAGCAGGAGATGCAGACACGACACAGCAGGCTACAAGGGAAACTGGAAAGAAGGATTCAGACCAGAACAATTGATCACCGGCAACCCTGATGGGAAAATGATTCCCTTAAATAAGACCAATCAGTAACACCTGATTCCCAATCCTCACTAGTACCGCTTGTAACCACCAGAGGGAACCTCTGCTCAGAACTCATCTCAAACCCATTCACAACACACACCCTATATAAACCTGGCCCTGTGGGTGTGTCATTGCGAGATTATTGAGCTCCAAGCCTTTAGTCAAGCGTTTCCTGCTGATCCATTGCTACAAACACTGCTCTCCTGTGAACCGACCTCGGCCTGCCTTCTGACTACGCTCTCCGCCTGATCCATTGCTACAAACACTGCTCTCCTGTGAACCGACCTCGGCCTGCCTTCTGACTACGCTCTCCGCCTGATCCATTGCTACAAACACTGCTCTCCTGTGTACCGACCTCCGGCTGCCACCTGACTACGTTATCTGCCTGCTCCTCTGTTACCGAACTGCCTTTCCTGTGTACCGACCTCCGACTGCCACCTGACTACGTTATCCGCCTGATCCATTGCTACCAACACTGCTTTCCTGTGTACCGACCTCCGGCTGCCATCTGACTACGCTACCTGCCTCTGCTTCCCCTAGTGTTTGCAGTAACATCGGCTCCAACCCAGACGGGATCTTGACACTGAGTTGTAAGAAAAACAATTCTCATTGCTTTCTTTCCATCAAACTCTGGGTTGACTCAGCTTGGGTGTCTAGCTCTGCTATGATCGACTCAGGGGCAAGTGGAAATTTTATGGATGTCTCCTTTGCTCTGAAACAGGGGATACGTTCAGTGAAGAAGGCTACTCCAGTACAGATGGAAACTGTGGATGGCTCCCTGCTGACCTCTGGACCAGTGGATCAGGAAACAGAGCCTTTGAGGGTTCTTATGGGTAAAGATCATCAAGAGAAACTGTCCTTTATGCTTATCTCTTCTCCCCACTTTCCCATTATTCTAGGGCTACCATGGCTGCAGGCTCAGAATCCTACCATTAACTGGGAGACCAAGGAATTACACTTTCCAGAGAAACAGATGAGTCCAAAAGTTTCAGCTTGCTCTGTTCCTAAAGGAACCATGTCAGTCCCTGAACTACCAGCTGTATACCAGGACTATGTGGATTTATGTGACAAGAAGAACGCTAACCAGCTTCCTCCTCACCGTCCATATGATTGTCCAATTGAATTATTGCCTGGAGCAGAGATACCTTTTGGTAAGATCTACCCCCTGGCGGGGCCCGAGCTAAAGGCTTTAAAGGATTACATAGACGAAAATCTAGCCAAGGGCTTCATACGCCCCTCTTCATCTCCTGCAGGTGCACCCATCTTCTTTGTAAAGAAGAAAGATGGATCTCTGAGACCATGCGTAGACTATAGGGAACTCAATAAGGTTACTATTAGAAACCGTTATCCATTGCCTTTAATCCCTGAGTTATTGGAGAGAGTGCGACATGCCAAAATTTTCTCTAAACTAGATCTTCGTGGGGCCTATAACTTAGTCCGTATTAGACCTGGGGATGAATGGAAGACTGCATTCAGGTCACGCTATGGACACTTTGAATATCTAGTTATGCCTTTTGGTCTGAGTACCGCCCCAGCCACTTTCCAACACTTGGTGAATGACATCTTCAGGGATCTCCTAGATACATTCGTGGTAATTTATTTGGATGATATTCTAATTTTTTCTAACTCCACAGAGGAACATCATGGACATGTGAGAATGGTCTTGGAACGTCTAAGACAAAATCATCTTTACATCAAACTTGAAAAGTGTGAATTCCATAGGACCGAAATTCAATTTCTGGGGTATGTACTGTCTACACAAGGAATTAGTATGGATGGAAGCAAAACCCAAGCCATCAAGGATTGGCCAAGTCCTAGAAATGTGAAGGAGGTACAGCGCTTCATCGGGTTTGACAACTTCTATAGACGTTTCATTAGAAATTTCTCTGAGGTAGTGTCACCTATCACCCAACTTACCCGGAAAGAGTCTAGGTTCTCCTGGACTCCCAAGCCCAGGAAGCATTTTCCCGTCTAAAAGATAAATTTACCACTGCACCTATCCTAGTACATCCCAACCCCGAGCTTGCCTTCATAATAGAGGTGGATGCTTCAGACTGTGCCGTTGGAGCTATACTCTCTCAGAGAACAGGTGAGAAGAATGTCTTGCATCCCTGTGCCTTCTTTTCCCAGCAGTTGTCTTCGGCTGAGAGGAACTACGATGTGGGCAATAGAGAGTTGTTGGCCATTATTGCCGCCTTCAAAGAATGGAGACACCTTCTTCAGGGAGCTGCACAGCAAATAGTCGTCCTGACAGACCATCGTAACCTTGAATTTATCAGGTCGGCTAAGTGCCTGACTCCTCGCCAGGCTCGCTGGAATCTTTTCTTAAACCAATTTAATTTTATCATTTCTTATAGACCAGGATCGCGCAATGGAAAGGCTGATGCACTCTCTAGGATTTACTCAGCAGAGACACGTCCAATTACTCCTCCTAAGACTATTCTTCCTGACTCTAGATTCCTAGGAGTAATTCATAATCAAGACCTACTTAAGGACATCAAGGAAGCATACCATGCGGATTCCTTTTTGGCACAACCCCAAGGGACGTAAGTCTTGTCTTTAAGAATGGTGTGTGGATTCAGGGACAACGCCTGTATATTCCTGAAACAGTCAGATTGAGAGTATTGCAACTCATTCACGATTCCAAGATAGCTGGGCATAGAGGAATTCTAAAGACACAGGAATTTCTCTCTCGTTTCTTTTGGTGGCCCACTTGCAGGAAGGATGTTTTAAACTATGTCACTTCATGTGAAGTCTGTGCAAGATGCAAAACACCTCGCTCCTCACCAACTGGTCTGTTACAGCCTCTTCCCACCCCATCCCGCCCGTGGGGATCCATTTCTATGGACTTCATTGTGGAGTTACCAACCTCTCAAGGGAAGAACACCATTCTAGTGGTGGTTGACCGTCTAACAAAGGCAGCTCATTTTATCCCTTGTGTCGGCTTACCCACTGCAAAACAGACATCAGATTTGATGATTAAAGATGTGTTTCGCTTACATGGAGTACCGGATGAGGTTATTTCGGATCGAGGGGTGCAATTCACTTCTAGGTTTTGGCAAAATTTCTGTGCAGCATTGGACATTAAAGTAAACCTTTCTTCTGCTTTTCATCCCAGACTAATGGACAGACCGAACGAACCAATCAAACCCTGGAGCAGTATCTCCGCTGCTTTATCTGCCACCTACAGGATGATTGGGTGGATCTACTTCCATTAGCTGAGTTCTCGTATAACAACTCTCAGAGTGCCTCCACTAAGCAGTCTCCTTTTTACTCTAATCTAGGTTATCATCCTAACATTCTACCACGATTTCCCATAGAAACGCCTTTACCAGCAGTGGCTGAAAGAATCACGTCTTTACAGAAGAATATGGATCTTCTAAAGGAGAATCTGGAATCGGCTCAAGAAAGGTACAAGAAAGCAGCAGATAAATTTCGTAAACCTGCACCAGCTTTCAAGGTAGGAGACTTGGTCTGGCTGTCAACCAGAAATCTTAAGTTAAGGATTCCATCGTCTAAGTTGGGACATAAGTACATTGGACCCTATAAAATCAGTAAAATTATAAGTGCCGTTGCTTGTCGTCTTCAACTGCCCAGAACTATGAGAATTCACCCTGTCTTTCATGTATCCCTACTAAAGGCTGCGACACCCAATACGTTTCCTGGACGTTCTTCTCCTTGCCCTGACCCAGTGCTAGTCGATGGTCAGGAAGAATTTGTGGTGGAAAGGATTTTAGATTCCAGGTTGTATAGAAATCAGTTACAATATCTGATTAAATGGCAGGGCTACCCAGTGGAGGACAACTCATGGGAACCAGTCAATAACGTTAATGCTCCTCGCTTGCTCCGTCAGTTTCATCAGAGGTACCCACACAAGCCTGGCCTGAGGTCATCCGGAGGCTGTCCCTAAGGGGGGAGTAATGTAAGGTTCTGTGTACATGTTCCTGAAACTCAGTTTGTTCGTCAGCCATTTTACTTTCTGTCTTGCTGCAGCTATCTTGCCCTCAGTCAAAATGGAGTTTCCAGCTTGCATGTTCCCGCCCTGATTCTCTCCTTTTGCTTCTTAAGCAGCCACAGCTGAGCAATCAGTGCTTCAGAATCTAGCCTGCAGTGAACCTGTGACTGACCCTAAAGCCTTGGACCTTGTACTCCAGCTATTCCTACTGAGGAACTCTGAAGCACTTGTGGACTCTGAACCCTGCTCTTTGAAAGACCCACGTTTGCATGGACTTACGGTAACAGAGAAGAAGATCCTGAACTTGTTGTGGAGAGTGATTGCTGAGCTTAGATTACTCTGGCCTGCTGTGTCTCCTGCTTCTGTGTCTGCAAACTGTGTGACTATTTTTGCCAACTTGTATGAAGTAATACAAGACTTTCTATATCAAACCTGTGTCTCATGTATTTTCATCGCACCCAAGCACAAGACGCTATATGAACTGTACTACATACATTACATAGCCAGTCATTAGATGTAGTAAATTCGTATAGTTTATTAAGAACATGCAGATTTAACTGCGTGATTATAATGCAGCGTTTTGGAGACAGGGAAAATATTCATTGTCCAAAACGCTGCTATTCTTGATGGTAGACACGTAGCCTAAAGGGTTATTCTAAACTTTGAAAGTTATCACTGTCACAAAATAGGTGATAACTTTCTGATCTGTTGGATCCGACCATTGGTATCCTCACTAGTGTTGAGCGATACAATACCGCAAGTATCGGGTATCGACCGATATTAGCTCTATCGGCCTTTCGATACTTAGTTCCGATATTTTCGTCTTATCGGATACCGGAATCGGGATTGTCACTGTCACTGTCAGTGTCCGTCAGTCGGGTCTGTCAGGAGTCAGCGGCACTTACCTGGCAGAAGATCTCCGGCGGTCACGGGCTGGACTGCTTCATGGCCGCCATCATCTTTCCCCGGCGGTCACATGCAGTTTCTCGCGATAACTGCAGTGACTGCTGGGTAATCCCGGCCGTAAAGCAGTCAGTCCGATGACGTCACCGCCGGGGAAGCAGATAATCAGCTGTGCTGCGTTGCGATGACAGGCTCTGCCTGTCATTGCGATGTACAGTCATGGCCAAAAGTTTTGAGAATGACACAAATATTATATTTTCACATGATCTGCTGCCCTCTGGTTTTTATGTGTGTTTGACAGATGTTTTTAGCACAGACAGAAATATAATAATTGCAAACATATGAGTAACAAAAGCTTATATTGACAGTTAGAATGAGTTAATGCAGCAAGTCAATATTTGCAGTGTTGACCCTTCTTCTTCAGGACCTCTGCAATTCTCCCTTGCATGCTCTCAATCAACTTCTGGACCAAATCCTGACTGATAGCAGTCCATTCTTGCACAATCAATGCTTTCATTTTGTCAGAATTTTTAGGTTTTTGTTTGTCCACCTGTCTCTTGATGATTGACCACAAGTTCTCAATGGGATTAAGATCTGGGGAGTTTCCAGGCCATGGACCCAAAATCTCTATGTTTTGTTCCCTGAGCCATTTAGTTATCACCTTTGCTTTATGGCAAGGTGCTCCATCATGCTGGAAAAGGCATTGCTGATCGCCAAACTGCTCTTGGAGGGTTGGGAGAAGTTGCTCTTGGAGGACATTCTGGTACCATTCTTTATTCATGGCTGTGTTTTTAGGCAAGACTGTGAGAGAGCCGATTCCCTTGTCTGAGAAGCAACCCCACACATGAATGGTTTCAGGATGCTTAACAGTTGGCATGAGACAAGACTGGTGGTAGCGCTCACCTTGTCTTCTCTGAATGAGGCGTTTTCCTGATGTCCCAAACAATCGAAAAGGGGATTCATCAGAGAAAATAACTTTACTCCAGTCCTCAGCAGTCCACTGCCTGTACCTTTTGCAGAATATCAGTCTGTCCATGATGTTTTTTCTGGAGAGAAGTGGCTTCTTTGCTGCCCTCCTTGAGACCAGGCCTGGCTCCAAGAGTCTCCGCCTCACAGTGCGTGCAGATGCACTCACACCTGCCTGCTGCCATTCCTGAACAAGCTCTGCACTGCTGGTAGCCCGGTCCCGCAGCTGAAACACTTTTAAGAGACGGTCCTGGCGCTTGCTGGTCTTTCTTGGGCACCCTAAAGCCTTTTTGGCAACAATGGAACCTCTCTCCTTGAAGTTCTTGATGATGCGATAGATTGTTGACTGAGGTGCAATCTTTCTAGCTGCGATACTCTTCCCTGTTAGGCCATTTTTGTGCATTGCAATGATGACTGCACGTGTTTCTTTAGAGATAACCACGGTTTACAGAAGAGAAACAATGATGCCAAGCACCAGCCTCCTTTTAAAGTGTCCAGTGGTGTCATTCTTATTTAATCATGACAGATTGATCTCCAGCTATGTCCTCATCAACACCCACGCCTGTGTTAATGGAGCAATCACTGAAAAGAGGTTAGCTGGTCCTTTTAAGGCAGGGCTGCAATGATGTTGAAATGTGTTTTGGGGGATAAAGTTCATTTTCTAGCCAAATATTGACTTTGCAAGTAATTCCTGTTAAGCTGATCACTCTTTATAACATTCTGGAGTATATGCAAATTGCCATTAGAAAAAGTGAAGCAGTAGACTTTGTAAAAATTAATATTTGTGTCATTCTCAAAACTTTTGGCCATGACTGTAGCAGAGCTGGATCGTCGTGGGACTGTCGTTACTATGGACTGCGTCGGACAGGTGGTATACTGTTGGTTTTTTTTTTTTCTTTTTTTACAGGAGATCGATGGCGTCGCAGGAATGAGTGTATAATAAAATTAATGAAAACTGTGTTGTCTCTTTTATTTCATTAAAAGACTTTTTTCTTGCTTTGTCTTTTTTTTATACATTTAATAACTTTGGGATTAATAATGGATCGGTGTCTTATTGACACCTCTCCATTATTAACCGGGCTTATTGTCACCGTGCAATCAACGGTGACATTAACCCCTTATTACCCCACTTGCCACCGCTACAGGGCAGTGGGAAGAGCGGGTAAAGTGCCACAATTGGCACATCTTTTGATGCGCCAAATGTGGGGCTGCTGTAGCCTGGTATTATCAGGCTGTTGAGGGCCAAAATCCATGGGCCTTGACAGTCTTTTAATACCAGGCCGCAGCAGTCTGCATTTTACTTGGCTGGTTAACAAAAATAGGGGGACCCCTACGCCGTTTTTTTTTCGAGGGGATCCCCTATTTTTGTTAACCAGCCAAGCTAAGCAGACTGCTGTGGCCTGGTATTATCAGGCTTGCAAGGTCCATGGATATTGGATCCTTACCAGCCTGAAAAACCAGGCCTCAGCGGTCTGCTTCATCTGGCTGGTTAACAAAAATAGGGGGGACCCCACGCCAATTTTTTTCGAGGGGATCCCCTATTTTTGTTAATCAGACCAAGATATGCAGACTGCTGTGGCCTGGTATTATCAGGCTGGCAAGGTCCATGGATCTTGGCTCCTTAACAGCCTGAAAATCCAGGCCTCAGCGGTCTGCTTCATCTGGCTGGTTAACAAAAATAGGGGGGACCCCACGCCAATTTTTTTCGAGGGGATCCCCTATTTTTGTTAATCAGCCAAGATATGCAGACTGCTGTGGCCTGGTATTATCAGGCTGGCAAGGTCCATGGATCTTGGCTCCTTAACAGCCTGAAAATCCAGGCCTCAGCGGTCTGCTTCATCTGGCTGGTTAACAAAAATAGGGGGGACCCGACGCCATTTTTTATTCGAAGGGAACCCCTATTTTTGTTAATCAGTTCCCTCTGACGTCACTGATTGTGTCCCTGGCTGACCTGAAGTGAAAGTGGAAAGCAATCAATTAAGCTTTTCACTTCCTCTCCTGTCAGCCAGGAGAGGAACTCATTCATTTGGGGGTTTACTGTGAGGCTGCAGCATTAGCTGCGGTCCCTGCAGTAAACATTAACCCTTTCTGAAGGATTACACCGTGGGACCTGACTGTGCATGGGATAGGTAAGAATAATTTTGCTTTTTTATTTTCTTTTTATTACAGGAAATGGTTTTTGCAGTCAAATAAAAGATGGTCAAAAACATGTGTCTTTATTTCATTAAAATGATTTTTAATTAAAGTGTGTGTGTTTTATTTTTTTTCATGCAATAGGAATAATAATTGATAGTTGTCTAATTGACAGCTCTCAATTATTAACCTGGCTTAAGGTCACCTTTCAATTGCAATGTGGCTTTAACCCCATATTAACCCATTCGCCACCGCTACAGGGCAATGGGAATAGACGGGCAAAGTGCCAGAAAGGGCGAATCTAATTATAGATTTGTCTTTTCTGGGGTGTCTGGGGGAAGATGTTAGTAGCCAGGGGGGCCAAAAATAATGGTCCCTCTCTGGGCTATTATTATCTGCCCCCATTCGCTGGCTTTGTCTGTCTGGTTGCGAAAATAGGGCGGGAGCCCACGCATTTTTTTAAACAATTTTACACCTTATATATATATATATATATATATATTATTATATATATATATATATATACATGTCATTGAATTTGTGACACATATATATATATTTATATTTATAGTTCATACACTTCTACATAGTATAATAGCCGCTAATTCAATTGACGGTGTAAATTCGTAGCAAAAAAGTCCGTTTTTTTTACAACGAATTTACACCTTTAATTAACCCCTACAGGTGTGAAATTTTGCACACATAGACTGATGTAATTGTTTGTGCAAATCAGATTGCAAACGACATGAAAAGACATGGTTAACCCTATGTACACCAAGTGTCATTTCATGTCGGGTGCTTCTGTCTTTTCACAGAAGCCGGCTTTACCCGGCAATTGAATCAGAGGATATTTTACTATGTAGAAGTGTATAAACTATAAATATATGTATATATAATGTCACAATGACATGTATATATATATATATATATGTATTCTATGTGTGTATATTTAGTGTTTACAAGGAAATAAAGGTTTTTTTTTAGTTGCGATATTTTGTTCCCATAGACTTACATGGGATTTCCGGTATCGGAATCGGATATCGCCGATATTTAGTGATATCGGCGATACCATTCCGATCCGATATTTTTAGATATCGAGCAGTATCGCTCAACACTAATCCTCACCGATACCAAGAACAGTTGAGCTGAACATGGCTATTTCTGGCTATCCCATAGAGAAAAAATACAGTGGTGGTGTCCCAGCTCAATTTCGACAGGACATTTGGGATCAGTGAGAATATATCATTTTATTTACTTATCAATACTTCAAATATTGATACTAAATATTTCCTTATGGGTTCTCTTTGCTCATGTTCCTCCTTCTGCCCATGTGAAAATTTCACAATGTATTGTAGATATTTGCTGGATATTAGTGCTGTATTAAATTCTCCATATTTATGGTATTTTACTATATTCAGCTGTCTCTAAAAAGGACCTTCTTATAGTTTTATAGTCAACCCAGCAGCTGCCGGTTGTCAAATAAGACCTTTAATATCCAAACCTCTACAAAAATTGGCCCATCTCTCATCGTCTTTATTTAAGCAATAGCCCCTCTGTGATACTAGAGGATGGTACCAAAGCCGCGGGGGACCAGCGTCGAGCACCCAGCTGATAGATGTGAGCTCTGTAATTATTTCATTCTGTGGTTTATGTAAGAGTGGTAGAAGAAGAAGATGAAACAAGAGAATATTGCCATGCAGTGGGTGGCTAATTATAGTTATTAATCCTGTAGTTCATATAGAAGACATAAAAACTTGCTATGATAAAAGCGAAAGGATTATGAATTTTACTTTGTAAATTAGGCCAGCTACATCTACGAATAAAGATTATATACATACACAAATATATATATATATATATATATTTACACCATTAAATGTTAATTCTATTAAAACAATCAATCAAGGGACTTAAATTAAGTAAGGACTACATAAATTACATTACTAAACATTTGGTATGGTGATCATTTTGGATTGAAGATTGTTCTTATTTTTATTTATTCTGATACAGTTATCATAAGTAAATGTAAGGCGTTTTTTTCGAAATCATGATCTGTATTAAAAATATAAATAAAAAGTCTTGTGATTTTCATACTAACCTTTGGGGTATTCTAGATGCAAACTTAATGTTGTTTTGGGAAATGCACATGTGTATGTACAATAGACTGACTCGGACACTAGCTTTTGCATTGAAGCATCTAATGAGCATGTGCAAAGATCATCATGAAGGAAGGAGGAGCAAGGGAGCCGTTAAATCACCTATCGTGATTGGTGGAGCCTGTGATATAAACTGTGCATAGAGGTGTTACTTGTCCTTGCAATCCTACCTCTGATGATTAGGAAACTGCTATAGACTCTTCCTGAAAGGACAGGAAGTAGGAGTCAAGTGCAAGATTACTAATTTATTTAACTATTTTCGGACTTTAAACGTCTGGCGGTCCTCACTTTACTCTGCACTGACATTCTAAAATGTCAATGCAGAGTTAGCAGCATTTAGGAGATTGTGCAGCTGCAGATCTGGAAGCCTGCCATCAGATGCAGCCAGAATCCCTACCGAGAACACAGAGAAAGTTTATTACCTTTTTTTGCCTTCAAGATCACTCTATACACAGTGCTGAACAAGCACTTGTGTATACAGATTAGGAATCACTATTAGTGCTCCCTCCTCAGGAAGCAGTAATCATGTGATTTGCTGGCTGCAGAGAGGAAGCAGGATCTGCTTTCTTCCTTTGAGGCTCAGTCAGTTCTGCTAAGCAGGTAGAAGGCTGGATTTCCACTGTAACTGGGGCTAATGTACCAGTCCCAGTTGCAGGTGAAATCAGCAATAAAAAGAATGCATTATTATATTAAAATGTAAAAAAATGTTAAAAAAACAAGTTTCTCATGAAAATACACGTGAACAGTAGTGATGAGTGAGTATAGTCATTGCTCGGGTGATCTCCGAGTATTTTGGCTGCGCGGAGATTTAGTTTTCGTCGCCTCAGCTGTATGATTTGCGACTGCTAGAGAGCTTGAATACATGTGTGGAATGCCTGTTTGTTAGGGAATTCCCACATGTATTAAGCATGTCTACAAGTTGCAAATCATGCAGCTGAGACGACAAAAACTATATCTCCGAGCATGTCAAAATACTTGGAGACCACCCGAGCATGCTCGGGGAGACCCGAGCAACAATGCTTCTCGCTCATCACTAGTGAACAGGTGAATTTGAATCTTGCCTTATATTATCTCTAGTTATCCACCATTATTCTAATATCCAAACAATACTGATGCTTAAAGGTATGCCACACTAAACAACATCGCTAACGGGATAGCTAAAAAACGTCACTATTTAGCGATCCCGTTAGCGATGTTGCTGTGTGCGGCATGCAGCAACGACGTGGCCCCTGCTGTGATCTCGTCCGTCGTCCTGATCGTTCCGGACCCTATTCTGATCGTCGGCATCCCGCTGGGTAAGTATATATCGCTGAGTGTGGCACCTTTTTTAGCGATTTAGCTAAAGTCGTTAAGGAGATCGCTAACCGCGATAGCGTCCTTAACGACATCGCTAAGTTAAGCTGCTATCAGCGATATAGAAACAATCCCGCTAGCGATCGCATTAGTATGCGTCGTTATCGTGATCGCTAGCGGGATTGTTTAGTGTGGCAGTACCTTTAGAATCCATTAATTTGTAAAGATTGTGATACAAAAAAATGTCAAAATTTGTATAAAATACATGTAACAGAAAATCCTGCCATTTTTGATGACACAAAGTAATGTAAATGTTCACCTTTAACACCATGTTTCTTTCAGCTTCTAAAAGGGTGAAAGTGAGAAAAAATGAGAATGCAATAGATAATATATACTTTTAGAGCAATCTCTGAACTGTTTCAGATATATTTTTTTCAAAGATTCCATTTATCGTGACAATTACTGTTTTTTTTGTGTGCTTTACATACCTCCATTTTTTTTTTTTACTTCCCAAACTGATTTACATTTTTGACACAATCAACAATTTCTGGAACTGTTCATCTCACCTAGCCTTAAGGTACTGCCACACTAAGCTATCCGCTAGCGATCTCGTTAGCGTTGCATACTAATGAGATCGCTAGCGGGATTGTTTCTATATCGCTAAATGCGGCCACATTTAGCGATATAGTTAACGACGCTATCGCGGTTAGCGATCTTCTTAACGACTTTAGCGGTACAAAAGTACCGCTAAATCGCTAAGAAAAGGTGCCACACTAGCGATATATACTTACCCAGCGGGAGCGCCGACGAGAAAATATGGTCCGGAACGATTCCAGCGACGAGCGAGATCACATCAGGAAGCTCGTCGCTGGAGACTGCCGCACTGAACAACATCGCTAACGGGATCGCTAAATAGTGACGTTTTTTAGCGATCCCGTTAGCGATATTGTTTAGTGTGGCATACCCTTTAATCTAACAGACATATTAGCCGATCAGTTGTCAGTTAATGGCATATTTAGACAGGCCAACTGCATATGCCCTACACACCGAACAATCAATAATAGATCTTTCTATGCCTATAGACTGTCATTGCTCTCGGCAGCACATCTCCTGTTTACCCAGGACATTGCGCTGCTGAGCACGATGATTTTTTTTAATAATTGTAATTTTTATTAAACTTTATAAAATTTTACAATAAGAAATGAGACAAAACAATCACAATTTGGTTTACAAATTAGAGGGTAAGAAAGAATGGAGTACAATTAGAATGAACTCTTGGAAGACATTTCCCCAGTGGCATCAAAACATATTGTGCAATAGAACAGAAAAAGACAGGAAGTCCAACAGCAGTTCTAAATGATGCCAAGTTAAGATGACTCCATCCCCATACACCTATTACAATTCTTATAAAACCACAATGCTAAATAAGACGAGACATACACATAGGGAAGGGAAGAAGAAACCTGTTCAAAAACCAACATGCTCCTAACTGTTGTTTTGGGCCCTAAAATAGTTCCAGGGAGCCCAGATGATTTTTAAGCAATCTTAATCATTTTACCCAATGAACGAGTATTTTGGTTGTTTGTCGAGTAATTGGCAGCCTGTTTACAATGCATGATTATTGGGAATTATTAGGAATGCTCAATCATAATAATAATAATAAATAAAAACTTTATTTTTACAGCACCAACATATTCTGTAGCACTTTACAATTCATGATAATATCCCAGTGAAAATGCACGTTTTCAGTTATAAAACTTGACATGTCTGAGATTTGTTAAAAAGAGGCTTATAAAAATGGAAGATCTCTTGGGAAACATTGATATACACAGTGTATATATATACTGTATATATATATATATATATATATATATATATATATATACAGTGGGTATGGAAAGCATTCAGACCCCTTTAAATTTTTCACTCTTTGTTTCATTGCAGCCATTTTGGTAAATTCAGAAAAAGTTCATTTTTTTTTCTCATTAATGTACACTCTGCACCCCATCTTGACTGAAAAAAAACAAAAATATAGAATTTTTGCAAATTTATTAAAAAAGAAAAACTGAAATATCACATTTTCATAAATATTCAGACCCTTTACTCAGACACATATATTTAAGTCACATGCTGTCCATTTCCTTGTGATGCTCCTTGAGATGGTTCTACTCCTTCATTGGAGTCCAGCTGTGTTTAATTAAACTGATAGGACTTGATTTGTAAAGGCACACACCTGTCTATATAAGACCTCACAGCTCACAGTGCATGCTACAAAATAATTTCTGCAGTACTCAAGGTTCCTAAGAGCCTCCTTAATCCTTAAATGGAAGAAGTTTGGGACCACCAGAAGTCTTCCTAGACATGGCCGTCCAACCAAACTGAGCAATCGTGGGAGAGCCTTGGTGAGAGAGGTAAAGAAGAACCCCAAGATCACTGTGGCTGAGCTCCACAGATGCAGTAGGGAGATGGGAGAAAGTTCCACAATGTCAGTTATCACTGCAGCCCTCCACCAGTCTGGCCTTTATGGCAGAGTGGCCTGACGGAAGCCTCTCCTCAGTGCCAGACATATGAAAGCCCGCATAGAGTTTTCTAAAAAAAAACACATGAAGGACTCCCAGACTATGAGCAGTAAGATTCTCTGGTCTGATGAGACGAAGATAGAACTTTTTGGTGATAAGTCTAAGCGGTACGTGTGGAGAAAACCAGGCACTGCTCATCACCTGCCCAATACAACACCAACAGTGAAACATGGTGGTGGCAGCATCATGCTATGGGGGTGTTTTTCAGCTGCAGGGACAGGACGACTGGTTGCAATTGAAGGAAACATGAATACGGCCAAGTACAGAGAAATCCTGGATGAAAACCTTCCAGAGTGCTCTGGACCTGAGATTTGGTTGAAGGTTCCCCTTCCAACAAGACAATGACCCTAAGCGCACAGTTAAAATAACAAAGGAGTGGCTTCAGAACAACTCTGTGACCATTCTTGACTGGCGCAGCCAGAGCCCTGACCTAAACCCAATTGAGCATCCCTGGAGAGACCTGAAAATGGCTGTCCACCAACATTCACTATCCAACCTGACAGAACTGGAGAGGATCTACAAGGAAGAATGCAGAGGATCCCCAAATCCAGGTGTGAAAAACTTGTTGCATCATTCCCAAGAAGACTCATGCCTGTACTAGCTCAAATGGTGCTTCTACTCAATACTGAGCAAAGGGTTTTTCTTTTTTAATAAATTTTCAAAAATGTCTACATTTGTTTTTTTTCAGTCAAGATGGGGTGCAGAGTGCACATTAACTAGGAAACAAATAAACTTTTTTGAATTTACCAAATGGCTGCAATGAAACAGAGTGAAAATTTTAAAGGGGCCTGAATACTTGCCATACCCACTTGTATATATGTGTGTATGTATATATGTATGTGTGTGTGTGTGTATATATGTATGTGTATGTATATATACTGTGTATATAATATATATATATATATATATACTGTATATATGCATACTATATATATATATATATATGTGTATATATGTATATATATATATATATATATATATATTGGACTTTTACATTACTACAATTTGTAATTATCCTGAAAGTAGTAACAATGGCTTGTTAACTAGATCTGTATTCTTACAGATAGTTTAAGAACCCGGGATTGAGGCACCACAACCATGTGGCTGCTCCAGGGTCAATTGTAATACATGCAGATAACGCTCTTCTATGGACGTTTGCAAACTTTAATCTCTGGGTAAAGAAGATAATTACATGTGTTGACACAAAATAGGGTACAAAGATTTAATCGAGTAGGTGAATTGCAAACTGAAAAGATAAAGTCATCGCTCTACTACCTTGGAAGTGTCTTCACATCCTCTATTGTGATTGGAAAGCAGGGTCTCCATTCTGATGCTACTATATCATTCAGTATTTATTTCAGGATGTAGAGTCACGTGAACAAGTGATGGAAATGCCGAAAATTGCTAATGAAAAAACAGCTCAAAATTCAACTCAACTGTTATTGCTTGTAAACCAGCAATTCTGAGTTGGATAGTCACCCTTGGTAAGAACATCCAGACTGAAGGTCCATCAGATATCCAGAACAGTTATTGCTGGATAAGTAGGAAACGAAACTTCAATTGAGGGAGAAATTGTGTTCGACTAACTAAGAATACAGATTACCTAAAAGTTTAATATCCAGTCCCATACCAGCCGTGTTTGGCCCAGACCTCGGGGATAGCTACCACATTTTACTTACGAGCACAGTGAAACTGAAACAGGAGAAGACTATGGATACTGTTTACATCGCAAAGACGAGTATAGATTTGAATTACAACTCTCCACCTCCAAAAAAAAAAATTTTTAACCTATATCTATCTAGAACATGTAGCCCTAATGTCACAGAATAGATTATTCAATTTAAAAAAGTATTAAGACTGTAAAAATATATATTAAAGTTTTAAGGCACTTGCCACCAGGCTTTATCCAGGCATTGACAGTGTCAATTTTATCAAGAGAAGAAGGAGATCTCCTGAACAGTTAAGCTGACATCTCCTCCTGGCTTGATTAATTTCCTAAAGATGGTTTGACTTATAGAATCCTAAAATGTTAGCAGTGGAAGGACCTCAAGGGTCTATACGTGTCCAACCCTGCTCAATGCAGAAGTCACTAAACCATGTCAGGACGATGTCTGTCCGCCTCGTTGAAGCCTCCATTAAAGGAGACTCCCACTCTCGTGCACCTTTTCCACTCATGATCACCCTCATTCAAAAAGTTTTTCTATTACTAATCTGCATCTTCTCCCTTCAGTTCATACCATGTTCTCTGTGTTTCCTTGTGAATGAGAATAATGATGACCTGTAACTGTGACGCCTTCAGATATTTGTAGACAGCTTAGTCTTCTGCCTCTTTTTTGCAAGCAACATTCCCAGATCTTTACCCGTTCTTCGTAGGAATGAGGTTACATCACAAGCATAGTAAAGTACACTGCATAGTATGTTTGACTCTGAAATACTGTAGCGCTTCAAAGAAAAACAAACTGTAAAAGATGATGAGGACCGAGCTACACGGGACACTAGTCGGACAGGGAGGTCCCTGGCAGCTGCTCCCTGCCAGCTGTCAATGACTGACAGGTCTCTCTGTAGACAGGCATGCAGGGAAAGACCTGTCACTCCAGGGCAGCAGGCAGGGAGAAGCCGCTGGGGACCCACCTGTCCGACTAGTCTACTGTGGATCGGGCAGCATGTATCGCTGCGTAATTCTCAAATTACCTTATGGTGGTGCGTGAATTAAATGCATATTTTTAGGTTTCGGCACAATTTGGAGGTCCAACAGCAGGTAACCCTGTGATCAGCATCTCATTGGGGATGTCCAAAGTATACGATTGGGCTTCTTTAATGTAGACTCTCATAATTTTGTCCATTAAACACAGTATTACAGTAAACTGTGCAATATTAAAAAACCTACTTTGTTACGGATTCTAAGAGGTGCCTATACAGATTAATAAAATATTCTGTTTGTGCTTATGATTTCGTCTTTCTTCCCGTCTGAAATGTGTGAGTTTTCTGCAGAGTGTATAATGAAATGATTCTGCGGCATGAGACAAACAAAAGGATCTCTCCTTTGATGTATAGACTCCTAACTGTGTGCCAGATGAAATGGCTGCTAAATGTTGGCAGATGCAACAGGGACATGTTTATCACTGAGACTGTTACATAACATAAGTGTCTCACTGCCAAGTCCTACATAATACATGTGCCAATATTGTCTCAGAAAATGAGTAAACACCTCATTGGACATTAAAGATCTCCACCCTCGCTGTGAAATGAGGCTGTGAGAATGGATCATTAAGGACAATATATGGTCAGACTATTTAATTACTATCTACTCTCTTTTGGGAAACCCATTGAGGTTCTAACTACTATTTTCAACGTTCTCTATTATTTTTCTAAAGATGCTACATGTATTCCATGAACTTCTCTGCAGTCACCTAATTTCACACTCCAGCAAGTGAGATGGGTTAAAGCCTAGCAAAATATATGAAAGAACCCCTTAAAGGGGAACCTGACCCAATGTACCCTGTGAAAGAGAACCTCTAACCGATCCAGGAGTACATTGTAGTATGTATCAGACAGTGGCTTCCTTGATACCTGCCATATATGTTTAACTCTGAAATGATGCAGCTTTTCAAGAGAAACATAGTTTTTTAGCCGCCGGGGACCGAATCATGTAGAAGACCAGTCAGACTGGCGAGTCCATGGCGGCTTCTCTTTGCCCACTGTCCTGGATTGACAGGTCTCTCCCTGTGTACATGTATAGGGTGTGACCTGTCACTCCAGGGAGTGGTTGATGAGAAGCCGTCGGAGAGCCACCAGTCCAAGTAATCTTCAGCGCCGCTCGATTCTCGGCGGCTATTAAAATATGTTTTTCTCAGAAATGCTGCAGCATATGTGATCATATTTTATGCTTTAAGCCAAATATTTGTATAATCCCGAATGTTGTCCAGTAAACTGGAAGCTGTTCAGGAACCATATATGACCCATGGAGTTCTTTTTGTTACAAAGAAACAGAACACATTTGAAGAAAAAAAAATTGGAAATATGCAAAGCCCCATAGAATGTTTTGAGTACAAGCAGGGCAACCATTAGGAATTTTGGGGCCCCATACTGGCAAAAGTTTTGGGGCCCCTTGAAACTCTGCCCAGGCTCCAACCTAGCCCCGCCTCCACCCCTCGAACCTTCCACAGTCCCACCACCCTTCTCTTGGAAAACCTCCACTTCTGCACCACATCCTCACTAATCACACATTAAAACTTCCCATCACCAGATCACAAATATTGCCAGCAGCTTTTGTTTTGGTCAAAAGATTTTTTTAATCAGCCATAACAACAAGGTAGGCTTTTCTGGCCAGGCTCTATTCTACTGTAACTTATTAAACATTTGTTAAATTATCCAATACAATTTTACGTATATTTTTATTTATTTTTCAGTTTTTAAAATGACCAATTATTAATATCACATGCAAGGAACAAATACCACTGCACCATATCACATATTACCACCACAGTGACCGAATATTACCACATAGAGGGAAAAAGTACCACCACACCATGACCAGACAACATATTACGCCCACATGAAGACAAATAGTACCACATGCAAATAACAAATACCACCACGCCATGACCAGACCACATATTACCACCACAAAGCGACCGAATAATAGCATATACATGGAACAAATACTGCCACACGATGACTGAACCACATATTACCACCACATAGTGACCAAATACTACAATACTGATCATTAATAAAAAAACACAATACTAAAGTCATTACACATAGGAGATCTGTACTTAGTATACAGTGTCCGTGTACAGGTAATACAGTGATCACCGGTGACATTATACACAGGAGCTCTGTATACAGTGTCAGTGTACAGGTAATACAGTGATCGCCAGTGACAATATACACAGGAACTCTGTATACACTATACAGTGTACAGGTAATACAGTGATCACCAGTGAAATTATACACAGGAGCTCTGTATATAGTATACAGTATATAGTGTAAGTGTACAGGTAACACACTGACTCACCGGTGATGTCTCTAATTGAAGTCTTTCATCTTCGCTTTTCTTTTTCATCCAGTTCAGACCGCCATCACTTCTTCCAGCCAGGACTCGTCTCTGCAGAAAATAACACAGTTATCTAGGTCACATTCCCCAACCTCTATACTACGCCAGATGAAAAAAAAGCGACCGTGTTGGCCGCCCTGCACAGTAACAGGACCTCTCCTCCACCACACTGAAAACAGTCTCCTCAAAAGAAATATCCTTTAATTAGCCTCTACGGTAATAATATCCCACATTCTGGGCCCCATGTGTCCTCCCATTCTGGACCCCACGTGTCCTCCTATTCTGCCTCATGTCTCTCCATATTGCCTCCATAGTCATCCATAATAGTATAATGCATCCATAGTCATATATAGTAGTATAATGCATTCCATAGTCATATACAGCAGTATAATGCAGCCCCATAGCAGCATAATGCAGCCCCATAGCAGTATAATGCAGCCCCATAGGGGTGTAATGCAACTCCATAATATAATGCTCCCCATAGGGGTATAATGCTCCCCCATAGGAGTATAATGCTGCCTCATAGAGGTATAATGCTCCCCATAGGAGTAAAATGCTCCCCCATAGGGGTATAATGCTCCCTCATAGGGGTGTAATGCTCCCCCATAGAAGTATAATGCTCTCCCATATGGGTATAATGCTTCCCCATAGGAGTAAAATGCACCCCCATAGGGATATAATGCACCCCCATGGGAGTGTAATGCTTCACCATAGGGTATAATGCACCCCCATACCGCGGATTTACAAAAAAATAAAAAAAGGTTCTCCTTACCTGGTCGAGCTCCAGCGATGACCTCGGCTAGATACATCTGAGGTGGGCAGAGTTGTTCCGGCGTATGACAGTGACGTCATACGCCGGCAACTTGCCCGCTGACGTCAGCTGCCAGCCTGTGATTGGCTGGCAGCTGTTAACTGTTGTCGTGCGGGAATCTCCCACATGACAACAAATTTTAACTGAGGACGCACAGGCAGTTACTGAGCTGGCAGAATCCTGCCACTGGGCCCCGGTGAGCAAAGGACAGTGGGCCCATTGCGGGCCCCTTCTGCTCATCGGGCCCCATACGCCAGTAAGGGCAGTAATGCCCTGATAGCGGCCCTTGGTACAAGTGCAAGCCGTGAAAACCACAGATCGCACTCGTTCGATATAATCGATCATGTGCACGAGCCCTAATACAGATGAATCCATAAGAAACAAAGCTGTCCGCCTCTGTAAAATTGGAGGCATGCCAAGGTACATTATGGCCATGCAGGTTATAGTCGCCAAATTTATGTTCCTTGCAATAGAGATCTGTAGTATGATCAGGTGCATGCAGCATTTTTTTAAAACTCTTTTTATTGAAAGATTCCATAGGGAATAGTCAGCATAAGATGACTGTTAAGACCAAGCACAGTCACTTGATGCATGTGACCGCTCTGCTGATCTGCATTGGGATGTTAACAGGTAAGCAGATGCAACAGCGCAGACAATGAGGAGACAGTGCACTTAAACCAACAACTTTTTATTCGATTACACAATCAAAGTGGTGCCTTTGGCACAATATCGGGGATAGCACAAACAGTGACAATGAAACAAGTTATGTTACAAGAAGAATACAGTACTTCAGATGAACAGGATATTGACACAATGCTACTTACACACTGTCGTTCTATTATTACTATTAAATAACTGTTATTGTCAGTGATGACTTAGTCCTAATACCCCAACCTAAAGGGCGTCACTGTCACTACTGGGCCCGTCACCATTGTCATTCTCTAGGCGACTCAAAACGTCACACAGGCCCTAATGTGGGTCGACGATTCAACCCGCTAGGCCACAAGTCTCAGATTGGTAAGTTACTCAGTACACTCGTCACACTGGCTGCCTTCATTTTCTGAAGTAAGGTCTCAGGCCTCACTTTGTACCGTGTGTCTGTAAAGGTCGGCCAGGGCAGTAGTCGTGGCTGAGTATTACGGGCATTGAATACCCTGGCCTCCCTCTACAGGAAAACGGTTCCCCTTATCTTGCATGGTATGGTCAGTACTCACTGTGCTGTCAGCGTCCCCTTTGCTGTGCTGGCATGACACTGATTCTGGATCCAAACGAATAGAGACACAGTCCAGGGCAACTCTCAGCTGAACAGATTTATTAACTTCAGGCCACAGCACATCCACGTAGTTTCCAGCATTTCCAACACAGTAAAGACGGCACATCACTTTGTCTTTCCCTTCACTGTTTCTTGCACCACTACCTGTTTCCGCAGGACGGAGGGTATCAGACGGCTCCTCAGTGTCCTCCCTGTAAAGCATCACCACGGTGAAGCTCTCTCCTGCCCGTTTCGCCCCGAACATCAGAGATTCAGCCCACGTAGCTATCCACCACATTCTGGAGTGAACTACCTGTACACTTTTATGGTGACCTTCAATCTTCCTCTACTCCCTTCTTTCCTTTTTCTCTTTACTGCTGGTCCTGCTGTACCTTGCTCTTCTCTGTGTACCACCTGGATGGCTGGGCATAAGCTTTAATGTTACGGGGTAGTTAGGCAGCTCGGGCATATAGCGCACCCGAGCACAAATGGGTCAGGCCTTCGACTGACTCATACAGGAAGACCTTCCTGGCTTATTCCTCAGCTAACCCCTCCTACAGTTAACTCCTATATGGCCTACAGCTACAGTATATCTATTATGTAATTAACTCAGTGCCCCCATCTAGTGACCATAACCCACAGTGCACTGTCCCTACCAAGTACATAGTGTAGAAACAGAAAAACACATAATATATAAATAATACAGCAACAAGAAATATACGATATCATGCAACAATGGTATAAAATATACACTGCTCAAAAAAATAAAGGGAACACTTAAACAACAGAATATAACTCCAAGTAAATCAAACTTCTGTGAAATCAAACTGTTCACTTAGGAAGCAACACTGATTGACAATCAATTTCACATGCTATTGTGCAAATGGAATAGACAACAGATGGAAATTATTGGCAATTATCAAGACACCCTCAATAAAGAAGTGGTTCTGAAGGTGGGGACCACAGACCACATCTCAGTACAAATGCTTTCTGGCTGCTGTTTTGGTCACTTTTGGATGTTGGTTGTGCTTTCACACTCGTGGTAGCATGAGACGGACTCTAGAACCCACACAAGTGGCTCAGGTAGTGCAGCTCATCCAGGATGGCACATCAATGCGAGTAGTGGCAAGAAGGTTTGCTGTGTCTGTCAGCGTAGTGTCCAGAGGCGCTACCAGGAGTCAGGCCAGTACACCAGGAGACGTGGAGGGGGCCGTAGGAGGGCATCAACCCAGCAGCAGGACCGCTACCTCCGCCTTTGTGCAAGGAGGAACAGGAGGAGCACTGCCAGAGCCCTGCAAAATTACCTCCAGCAGGCCACAAATGTGCATGTGCCTGCACAAACAGTTAGAAACCGACTCCATGAGAATATCAGAGTGCCTGACGTCCACAGATGGGGGTTGTGCTCTTAGCCCAACACCGTCCAGGATGCTTGGCATTTGCCACAGAACACCAGGATTGGCAAATTCGCCACTGGCATCCTGTGCTCTTCACAGATGAAAGCAAGATCACACTGAGCACATGTGACAGACGTGACAGAGTTTGGAGACGCCGTGGAGAGCGATCTGCTGCCTGCAACATCCTTTAGCATGACCGGTTTGGCAGTGGGTCAATAATGGTGTGGGGTGGCATTTCTTTGGAGGGCAGCACAACCCTCCATGAGCTTGCCAGAGGTAGCCTGACTGCCATTAGGTACCGAGATGAGATCCTCAGACCCCTTGTAAGACCATATGCTGGTGCGGTTGGCCCTAAGTTCCTTCTAATGCAGGATAATGCCAGACCTCATGTGGCTGGAGTGTGTCAGCAGTTCCTGCAAGATGAAGGCATTGGAGCTATGGACTAGCTCGCCCGTTACTCAGACCTGAATCCGATTGAGCACATCTGGGACATCATGTCTCGCTCTATCCACCAACGTCACATTGCACCACAGACTTTCCAGAAGTTGGCGGATGCCTTAGTCCAGGTCTGGGAGGAGATCTCTCAGGAGACCATCTGCCACCTCATCAGGAGCATGCCCAGGCATTGTAGGGAGGTCATACAGGCACAGGGAGGTCATACAGGCACATGGAGGACACACACACTACTGAGCATCATTTTGACTTGTTTTAAGGTCATTACATCCACTTTAATTTTGTGGGTGACTCCAAATCCAGGCCTCCATTGGTTAATAAATTTGATTTCCATTGATGATTTTTGTGTGATTTTGTTGTCAGCACATTCAACTTTGTACAGAACAAAGTATTCAATGAGAATATTTCATTCATTCAGATCTAGGATGTATTATTTGAGTGTTTCCTTTATTTTTTTGAGCAGTGTATAAATATATATATACTAGTGATGAACCCGTTCTACGCCCGGGTGGCAAGCATTTTTATAGGTACATGGTCTCCCATTCTGGTATGTGCTTCCCCCCTCCTATTCTGGTATGCATGGCACCCCTCATCCCTATCCTGGTATGTATGGTCCCCTCACCCCCACCCAAATCTACTATGCATGGCACCCCATTCCTCATCCTGGTATGCAAGGTCACCTCCTGGCCAATCCTGGAATGCATGCTCCCCTCACCCCCCAATTCTGGTATGAATGGTCCCGTCACCCCCAATTCTGGTATGAATGGTCCCCTCACCCCCCAATCCTGGTATGAATGGTCCCCTCACCCCCCAATCCTGGTATGAATGGTCCCCTCATCGCCCAATCCTGATGTGCATGGTCCGCTCACCCTCCAATCCTGATGTGCATGGTCCCCTCACCCCCAATCCTGATGTGCATGGCCCCCTCACCCCCAATCCTGATGTGCATGGTCCCCTCACCCCCCAATCCTGATGTGCATGGTCCCCTCACCCCCCAACCCTGATGTGCATGGTCCACTCACCCCCAATCCTGATGTGCATGGTCCCCTCATCCCCAATCCTGATGTGCATGGCCCCCTCACCCCCCAATCCTGATGTGCATGGCCCCCTCACCCCCCCAATCCCGATATGCATGGTCCCCTCACCCCCCCAATCCTGATGTGCATGGTCCGCTCACCCCCCAATCCTGATGTGCATGGTCCCCTCACCCCCCAATCCTGATGTGCATGGTCCCCTCACCCCCCAATCCTGATGTGCATGGTCCCCTCACCCCAATCCTGATGTGCATGGTCCTCTCACCCCCCAACCCTGATGTGCATGGTCCCCTCACCCCCCCAATCCTGATGTGCATGGTCCCCTCACCCCCCAATCTTGATGTGCATGGTCCCCTCACCCCCCAATCCTGATGTGCATGGTCCCCTCACCCCCCAATCCTGATGTGCATGGTCCCCTCAACCCCAATCCTGATGTGCATGGTCCCCTCACCCCCCAATCCTGATGTGCATGGTCCTTTCACCCCCCAATCCTGATGTGCATGGTCCCCTCACCCCCCAATCCTGATGTGCATGGTCCCCTCACCACCCAATCCTGATGTGCATGGTCCTCTCACCCCCAACCCTGATGTGCATGGTCCCCTCACCCCCCCAACACTGATGTGCATGGTCCCCTCACCCCCCCAACCCTGATGTGCATGGTCCCCTCACCCCCAACCCTGATGTGCATGGTCCGCTCACCCCCCAACCCTGATGTGCATGGTCCCCTCACCCCCCAACCCTGATGTGCATGGTCCCCTGACCCCCCCAACCCTGATGTGCATGGTCCCCTGACCCCCCAACCCTGATGTGCATGGTCCCCTGACCCCCCAACCCTGATGTGCATGGTCCCCTCACCCCCCAACCCTGATGTACATGGTCCCCTCACCCCCAACCCTGATGTGCATGGTCCCCTCACCCCCCAACCCTGATGTGCATGGTCCCCTCACCCCCCAATCCTGATGTGCATGGTTCCCCCCCATCTGAGCATGTCCCTCACCCCCAACCTGATGTGCATGGTCCCCTCACCCCCCAACCTGATATGCATGGTCCACTCACCCCCAACCTGAGTGCATGGTCCCCTCACCCCCCAATCCTGATGTGCATGGTCCGCTCACCCCCCAATCCTGATGTGCATGGTCCCCTCACCCCCCAATCCTGATGTGCATGGTCCCCTCACCCCCAATCCTGATGTGCATGGTCCCCTCACCCCCCAATCCTGATGTGCATGGTCCCCTCACCCCCCAACCCTGATGTGCATGGTCCCCTCACCCCCAACCCTGATGTGCATGGTCCCCTCACCCCCCAACCCTGATGTGCATGGTCCCCTCACCCCCCAATCCTGATGTGCATGGTTCCCTCACCCCCCCATCCTGATATGCATGGTCCACTCACCCCCCCAATCCTGATATGCATGGTCCCCTCACCCCCCCCTATCCTGATATGCATGGCCCCCTCACCGCTATTAAACTGCACAGATACCAGAAAAAAAAAAACATTTATACTCACCTTTCATCCCTGTGCTCCAGCGCTGTTCTGTTCTGCTGGACGCCGGGGGAGGAGAGCAGCGCCGGAGTACGTGCATGCCCATACGCGCGGTCCGGCGCCATATTGCTGAAGACACACTGTAAATGTGTCTTCAGCAAAATGGCGCCGGATAGCGCTACTGCGCATGCGCGATCCGACGCGCACTCCTGGTCTCCTGCCCCGGGAGAAGAGAAGCGCCGCGGCAATGCTCCTCCCGGTCAGGTAAGTATGTGAGTATGGCGCCGGAGATCCCGGTATGCATCCAGTACGCATACCGCGATCTCCGGCGCCATACAGAGTACTCACCGCTCTGGATGCCTCACTCTGTCTGGAGCCAGACTGCGCAGGCGTGTCGCGCTTGCGCAGTCTATAAAGGCTTCAGACAGAGTGACGCTCCTACCGTTATATTATAGATATAATAACAACATGGAGATTTAAAGGGGCAAGACTCTCAACCACTTACACGCAGGGGCGCACTTATCATGAGGCAACTTGAGTCGGTTGCCTCAGGCGGAGCCACCTGCTGATAAAAAGGGGGGGCGGCATCTGCGGGGGGCTGTTCTTTCACAGCTGCCTCATGATAGGTGCGCCGCCCCTGGCCATATCTCCCTCCCTCCTGTATATGTGGACAATATGGCAGCTCCACCCTCCTGTCATGCTGAGCCTTCACCGCCCAGCTCTGGCACTAATGATAGCTGTGGCCTGTGGGGATCCTGTCACTCCTTGTATCTGGGGGGCATATGCCCCGGGTGCAGCCGGCAGGGGGGAGCAGTCAGGCAGCCTAATATGGCGGTCCGCAGTGTCTCCCCCGCGGCTGCATTCTGCCGCCCCTGGACTGGGAGTAGGCGGTTCCCTGTGCCGGCTGTCAAGCTGACAGCCGGCACAGAGAAGCTGCAGGGCGCCGGCTCCCAGGGATCAATTGTACTTGCATCTTAGAGATGCAAGTACAATTGAAGCTCTGACTGCTGGGTCAGAGCGACGTCTGCAGCGTGATCAGATCATGTGATCACGCTGCTGACGTAACTCGCCGGCGCTGCAGAGGCGCACTCTGGTGGTAAGTGCTCCAGTGGAGCTGAAGACACCGAAGATTAAGTGCATTGGGGGAGAATTTGAGTGGAGATTGGGGATTTATTGTGTGTGGGGAGATTTTGAGTGGGATGGGGGTGTTTAATGTGTGTGGGAGGGAGATTTGTCATGGGGATGGGGGTGTTTAATATGTGTGTTATGACATGTGTCATAGGGATGGGGGGATTTATTGTGTGTGGGGAGAATTGGAGTGGGGATGGGGGTGTTTAATGTGTGTGGGGGGACATGTGTCATAGGGATGGGGATTTATTGTGTGTGGGGAGAATTGGAGTGGGGATGGGGGTGTTTAATGTGTGTGGGGGGACATGTGTCATAGGGATGGGGGGATTTATTGTGTGTGGGGATTTGGAGTGAGGATGGGGGATTTAATGTGTGTGGGGTGAGACTTGTCATGGAGATGGGGGATTTATTGTGTGTAGGGAAATTTGGGGGATTTAATGTATGAAAGGAGATTTGAGGACACAAAATGAGGAGCAAAGGGGGAGATGGGGCATGTATGAGGAAATAGTACAGGGGAATGGGGTCATGTATGAGGAAACATTACTAGGGAATGGGGGGCATGTACAAGGAAACAGTATGATGAATGGGGGGCATGTATGAGGTAACAGTACAGGGTAATGGGGGCATGTACAGTGGTGGCCAAAAGTATTGGCATCCCTGCAATTCTGTCAGATAATATTCAGTTTCTTCCTGGAAATGATTGCAAACACAAATTCTTTGGTATTATTATCTTCATTTAATTTGTCTTCAATTAAAAAACACAAAAAGAATTGACCTAAAGCCAAATTGGATATAATTCCACACCAAACCTAAAAAAGGGGGTGGAAAAAAGTATTGGCACTGTTTGAAAAATCATGTGATGCTTCTCTAATTCGTGTAATCACCAGCACCTGTAACTTACCTGTGGCACCTAACAGGTGTTGGCAATAACTAAATGACACTTGCAGCCAGTTAACATGGATTAAAGTTGACTCAACCTCTGTCCTGTGTCCTTGTGTGTACCACATTGACCATGGAGAAAAGAAAGAAGACCAAAGAACTGTCTGTTAGGGTTCGAGTTCCCGCTCCTGCACAAGGGGAGTCTCGAACCAGTGCCGCTGCGGTCTCCCATTCGTCTCCAGCCGCAGTGGAGCCTGCTCAGCAGAGACGTCGTTCCAGGCGTCTTGCCCACTCCACTACTGGGCAGTGACTTGCTGCTGCCTTTCCTGGATCTGCTATTGTAGCCAGTTCTGGAGCAGACGTCTTTGGGATAAAGTCCTGCATTTTCCCTTCTGAGCGTGCCCAGAGTGAGATCTCTCATTGGAGATCAGGGGTCACATGCTCAGGTACTGCAGCGGCTCCTATTGGCCCGCCAGGAAGGCCCTGTTACTACTAGTCTTCTGAACAGGTTCTCATTGGTCCTTGTTCCTGGAAGGTCCTGTGGCTGTTGCTATAAAAGGGTAGCATGGCTGGGCCGCCATGCGCTAATATCAACCATTGTATGCTATGCGCCAGTGTGGTCATGCGTGTGTGTGGTTAGGGACCCGGCTGAAATAAGCCACTAGAATACCGACTTAATCGGTGAGGAGTTTAGTGTGCTAGCTGGTCAGGGTCGGTGTCCTAGATGCCCTAGATTACCGCATAACCGGTGAGGAGTTTGATTGCCGTATTCAGGGTCTGGCGTTCAGACGCCATAGATTGCGGGTGACTCCCGCGAGGACATTAGCGCATGACCACGTATTATGCTCGCTTAGCAATTAACCGTGTGCCTGAGAGCCTGACAGGACACGGCGTTTGTTCTCAGCGGCTCTGTGACGTAACAGGGTTCGCTCTCGACGCTAGACAGCGCCCTAGCGTTTTACTTTGCGGCTCACTGAAGCTAAGTGAGTTCGCACATATCGCCATATAGCACTGTGGCATCCCGTTAGCGGCTCTGTGAATTAACAGAGTCTGCACTTACTGCCACAACGCGCTACGGCGTTTATTTTAGCGACTCTGCGGGATAACAGAGTTCGCTACTTTCGTCATCTTACTAGCAGCAGGCTTTGCTTGCACGGTGGACCCCGGGCTGCGAACGCACCTCTCCACTTTATATATTTGGTGCGTTCCGCAGACCCTAACATAATATTAGCGCCCGGGTCTGGCTAGTAAAATGGCGGACGAACAGCGTCTATTGCAGTACATCCAGCAGCTGAAGGGTAGGTTGGAGGCTCTTGAGAGCACAACCTCAGCTGTGGATGTTACCGCAGTCGCTGTTCAGGCTGCTAGCGTGGCTGCAGCCAGTTTGTCCTCTGCCACCTCTGCCCCTACATTATCCCACCTCCCGCTTCCTGACAAGTTTGCCGGTGATAGCAAGCAATGTCGGGGATTCGTGAGTCAGTGCTCTATACATCTTGAGCTTCTGGCTGCACGTTTTCCCACGGATCGGGCACAAGTGGGTTTTGTACTTTCTCTACTCTCGGGCAGAGCGTTGGAGTGGGCAACGCCGCTGTGGGAGCGCGATGATCGTGTGGTGCAGAGTGCTCCTCGTTTCTTGGAGGCTCTTAAAAAGGTCTTTTTAGGACCCCAGGTCACCCACGATACGGCGCTACAACTGCTGGCATTGACACAGGGTTCGTCTTTGGTCAGTCAGTTTTCCGTCCAGTTTCGGACTCTGGCTGCTGAGCTAGATTGGTCTGATAAAGTTCTTATTCCTATCTACTGGCGGGGACTGGCTGACCATGTTAAAGACGCTTTGGCTACCAGGGAGATTCCCGCCACACTGGAGAAGCTTATCTCCATATCTACCCGCATTGACCTCCGTTTTCACGAGCGGAGGTTGGAGCGGGCCCAGTGTAGGCAGAGGTTTCGGTTGGCTCCTACCTTTGCCAAACCTCTCGAATTTCCCGATCTGGCGTCCGAACCTCAAAAGGCCACAGAAGTTCCTCATGCAGGACCTAAGTCTCGGTCCGTCCGAGTATCCGTGGTTTGTAACCATTGTCAGCAGACAGGACACTATGCCAACAGATGTCCACAGCGATCGGGGAAGCGATCGCGTCTAGTGGCCCTGGGAGGAGGTTCACTAGAGACAGCGGCATTTTCCTCCAAGATAACATTTAAAGGGACAATCACTGTTGGTACTTCCATTCTCACCGCCGACCTTTGCGTGGACTCAGGAGCAGAGGGGAATTTCATGTCCTCTAGCTTTGCTCGCCGTCATGCAATACCTCTGGTGGCGCTTGACAAATCAGTGACTGTTCGGGTAGTGAATGGGTCGTCATTGCCCTCACAAATTACTCACCAGACTGTCCCACTTGCATTGTCTGTATCTCCTTCCCATCAGGAATTTATTTCCCTACTCGTCCTTCCCGAGGGAATAGACGAGATCCTACTAGGTATACCTTGGCTCCGTTTCCACTCCCCACATATAGAGTGGACTTCGGGTAGGATACTGGGTTGGAGTGATGCATGTACAGGCAGATGTTTCAGAAGTTGCGTTCAGGTTACCACTACTGAGTTACCCGCAGATCTTACTCCACTTCCCAAGCACTACTGGTCATATGCAGACGTGTTCTCCAAGAAGGCTGCGGAGACTCTTCCGCCTCATCGCCCCTATGACTGTCCTATCGACCTCTTGCCTGGCGCAGAACCTCCTCGGGGAAGGGTCTATCCCCTCTCTCTTCCTGAGACAGAGGCCATGTCGCAATATATTCAGGAGAACCTGGCAAGAGGGTTTATTAGGAAGTCGGTGTCACCGGCAGGGGCGGATTTTTCTTCGTGCAGAAGAGAAACGGAGAATTGCGTCCGTGTATTGATTACAGGGGTCTTAACGCCATCACCGTTAAAAACAAGTACCCGTTGCCCCTGATCTCTGAGCTATTTGATAGGCTTCGGGGAGCAAGGGTATTCACTAAACTAGATCTGCGCGGTGCTTATAACCTGATTCGCATCCGTGAGGGGACGAATGGAAGACGGCTTTTAATACCAGGGATGGGCATTACGAATATCTGGTGATGCCCTTTGGGCTCTGTAATGCTCCAGCCGTTTTCCAAGACTTTGTCAATGACATCTTCCGGGATATGCTCTCCACCTCGGTCGTAGTCTATCTGGATGATATACTCATCTTCTCTCCAGATATTGACTCCCACCGGAGGGATGTTGGCAGGGTCTTCGATCTCCTACGGGCAAATTCCCTTTACGCAAAGTTGGAGAAATGTGTGTTTGAGCAGGAGTCCTTACCTTTCCTGGGCTATATCATCTCCGCCCAGGGATTGGCTATGGATCCTGCCAAACTACAGGCGGTGATGGACTGGCAAGAACCCCACTCTCTAAAGGCGGTGCAGCGCTTTATGGGGTTCATTAATTACTACCGTCAGTTCATTCCCCACTTCTCAACTTTGGTAGCTCCCGTGGTTGCCCTTACCAAAAAGGGAGCTAATCCCAAATTGTGGTCTGAAGAGGTCTCCAAGGCCTTCACGTCTATTAAGTCTCATTTCGCTAGAGCTCCCATCCTACATCGCCCCGATGTTGATAAGCCATTTATATTGGAGGTGGATGCCTCGTCCGTTGGTGCTGGAGCAGTCCTCTTCCAAAAGGATGCTCAAGGTCGGAAGCATCCATGCTTCTTTTTCTCCAAGACCTTCACACCAGCAGAGAGGAATTATTCAATCGGGGACAGGGAGTTGCTAGCAATGAAGTTGGCCTTCTCGGAGTGGAGACATCTGTTGGAGGGAGCTCGCTTTCCCTTCCAAGTCTTCACGGATCACAAAAACCTGGTATATCTTCAGACAGCCCAGCGGCTTAATTCTCGCCAAGCCAGATGGTCCTTGTTCTTCTCCCGGTTTCATTTCACACTGCATTTCCTCTCGGGAGAGAAGAACATTCGTGCCGACGCTCTCTCTCGCTCTGTGGTGTCCTCGGAGGAGGAGGTGGAGGAGCCTCGGCTTATCGTCCCCACAGAGAGCCTGAGAACAGTGGCCCCGGTTTCGCTAGAGTCTGTGCCCCCGGGCAAGACTTTTGTGCCTACTAATTTGCGACCGGAGGTACTCTCTTGGGCACATTCGTCCAGGGTGGGTGGACACTTTGGGGCAAAGAGGACATCTGAGTTGCTGGCGAGGACATATTGGTGGCCGCATATGGTCCGTGATGTTGGGGACTATGTTCGGGCGTGTGTCTCCTGCGCCAAAAATAAGTCTCCACGACAACGGCCAGCTGGGTTACTTTACCCTTTGCCGGTGGCAGACAGGCCCTGGGAGATGGTTGGGATGGACTTTGTGGTGGGCTTGCCCAAGTCTCGGGGTTGCACCATCATTTGGGTAATCACCGACCATTTCTCTAAATGGTGCATCTGGTGCCACTACCACGGTTACCTTCTGCACGGGCTCTGGCAGCGTTGTTTGTTAGGCACATCTTCCGTTTACACGGCATGCCGGACAAGATTGTCAGTGACCGAGGTCCCCAGTTTGCGTCTCGGTTCTGGAGAGAGCTTTGTCGTCTACTCAGTATTGAGTTAAATCTCTCTTCAGCGTACCATTTATTACATGGTTTGTGGGAATGCCCAATTATTCAAAGATTCTGGTCTGAGGTAATTAAATACATACAGAGAATCTGGAAGGTTGAGATACCCAAAAATGTACAGGCACGTGTTTTTCAGTTCATTAGCCTGATAAGTGAATCAAATAATAAAATATATAGTGCTCCCGATGCTGTACATATTGTTCTGCTGGCAGCTAAGAAATGTATCTTGAGACACTGGATGGAGAAGAAACCACCGAGTGTTTCAGAACTGATAGATACTATAAAATCCCTAATGTTGATGGACAAAATAGATACAGAATCCCAAAAAGAAAAGAATACTGAAAAATTTTTCAAAAAATGGAGGACTTTTATTGAATGTAGTTACTCACAAGCAGAGATCAATCAATTAATGGTAGCATTTAAGGGTACAATATGGTACAATCTTGAGGAAATAGCAGTTAACTTGGGGATATTGAGGTCATATTTGTTTATTGTTTCATTGCTAGTTCTGTATATGGTTTGAATGAAGTATTGTTGTAACATTCAAAAGGTTAAATTGAAATTGGATGAGAGCAACATTGTATTTTCAAGATATATGCATATAATGTATGGTTTTGATATATATTTGATTGCATATTAATATGTTAAATCATCTAATAAAGAAGTTAAAAAAAAAAGAAGTTTAAAGCCCATGGCACTGTGGCTAACCTCCCTAGATGTGGAAGGAAAAGAAAAATTGATGAGAGATTTCAATGCAAGATTGTGCGGATGGTGGATAAAGAACCTCGACTAACATCCAAACAAGTTCAAGCTTCCCTGCAGTCCGAGGGTACAACAGTGTCAACCCGTACTATCCATCGGTGTCTGAATGAAAAGGGACTGTTTGGTAGGATACCCAGGAAGACCCCACTTCTTACCCCGAGACATAAAAAAGCCAGGCTGGAGTTTGCCAAAACTTACTTGAGATAGCCTAAAACGTTTTTGGAAGAATGTTCTCTGGTCAGATGAGACAAAAGTCGAGCTTTTTGGGAAAAACCATCAACATAGAGTGTACTGGAAAAAAAAGAGGCATTCAAAGAAAAGAACACGGTCCCTACAGTCAAACATGGCGGAGGTTCCCTGATGTTTTGGGGCTGCTTTGCTGCCTCTGGCACTGGACTGCTTGTCCGTGTGCATGGCATTATGAAGTCTGAAGACTACCAACAAATTTTGCAGCATAATGTAGGGCCCAGTGTGAGAAAGCTGGGTCTCCCTCAGAGGTCATGGGTCTTCCAGCAGGACAATGACCCAAAACACACTTCCAAAAGCACTATAAAATGGTTTGAGAGAAAGCACTGGAGACTTCTAAGGTGGCCAGCAATGAGTCCAGACCTGAATCCCATAGAACACCTGTGGAGAGATCTCAAAATGGCAGTTTGGAGAAGGCACCCTTCAAATATCAGGGACCTGGAGCAGTTTGCCAAAGAAGAATGGTCTACAATTCCAGCAGAGCATTGTAAGAAACTCATTGATGGTTACAGGAAGCGGTTGTTCGCAGTTATTTTGGCTAAAGGTTGTGCAACCAAGTATTAGGCTGAGGGTGCCAATACTTTTGTCTGCCCATTTTGGGAGTTTTGTGTGAAATGATCAAGGATTTGATTTTTGCTTCATTCTCTTTTGTGTTTTTTCCTTGCAAGCAAATTAAATAAAGATAAAAATAGCAAATAATTTGTGATTGCAATCATTTTCAGGAAGAAACTGAGTATTATCTGACAGAATTGCAGGGGTGCCAATACTTTTGGCCACCACTGTATGAAGAAACAGTATGCGAGAATGGGGGACTTGTATGAGGAAACGGAATGGGGGCATGTACGAGGAAACAGTACTGCGGAATGTGGGGCATGTGCGAGGAAACAGTACTGGGAATGTGGGGCATGTACGAGGAAAAAGTACTGGGGAATGTGGGGCATGTACAAGGAAACAGTACGTGGGAATGGGGGGCATGTACGAAAAACAGTACAGGGTAATGGGGGCAAGTATGAGGAAATAGTATGCGAGAATGGGGGGCTTGTATGAGGAAACGGAATGTGGGGCATGTACGAGGAAACAGTACTGGGGAATGTGGGGCATGTACGAGGAAACAGTACGCGGGAATGGAGGGCATGTACGAGAAAACAGTACAGGGGAAAAGAGGCATGTACGGGGAAACAGTACGCAAGAATGGGGGGGCATGCATGAGGAAACAGTACAGGGGAATGGAGGGCATGTACGAGAAAACTACGGGAGAATGGGGGCATGTACGAGAAAACAGTATGTTGGAATGGGGGCGTGTATAAGGAAACAGTACCGGGAAATGGCGGGCATGTATGACCAAACAGTATAGTGAAATGAGGGACATGTATGAGGAAACAGTATAGGGGATGGGTGCAGACAGTATGGGGAATGTATGCGGACACTATGAGTAGCGATGTGAAAATGTATGGGGAGTGAGGGTGATGGGATGTTTGCAGACACAGTATGGGGAGTCAGGGCTATGTGTGAGCAGGCAGTTTCGAAAGTGAGGGGGTAAATATATGAGGAGACAGTATGGTGAACAGGGGATGTGAGAGGAGACAGTATGGGAGGAGAAAAGTGAGTGGGCACAGAATAAAAACTGAGTAGTGGGAGCGTAGCATGGGGGGACAGTGTAAGGGCACAGCCAGGAGGAGACAGTATACCAAGGAGGGGGAGTGTAATGAGAGAGTACAGTATAAAGACTGGGCCCTGTAGGGAGGACACAGTGTGAGAGGACAGTGTGAAGAGGGGGGCCGGTATGGAAATGAGAGGTCAGTGTGAAGAGCATGTATCAGAAGAGGAACAGTGTGGGGGTCATATTTTGTGCAGACAATATAGTGAGGGGCAATTTTTTATTCAGGAGCATTATAATGACACTTCTGTCTTTCAGGGCATCGTGTGAGGATGTGCTGCAGAAGGTTGGAGAAGATGGAGGTCTGCAGAGACGGCTGTGGATGAGAAAACTTATCATGGGGTGTGGACAAGATGAAGAAAATAAAGAAAGACTCCAGAGACCACGTCAACTATGTGGTACCTGGATGTAAATATTATTTGTGATAATGACTAATTATCATGTTTTTATTTATGTTAGGACATTAGAGCGGTTCTCCAGGTTTGTGATGAGTCTGCAGTCATTCTATGTGACTGCAGACTTCTGAATTCTCACAGTGCGCACTGCACGCTGTCAGGATTCTGTCGTGCCGGCGATTTACATACATGCGGTCACATGCTGACTACACGCGGTCACATGCTGACTAGACATGTGTGGCCTCACTCAATGAAAATGAACAGAGCGAGGCTGGACACATCTAGTTGAATGTGGCCAGAAGTATACTGTACAAATCACATGCTTGAGCTGACATGATGGTCCACCGGCAAGGGAAAATCCTAAAAGTGTGCAGTGCATTCATAGTGAGAGTTCAGAAGCTGCAATGTCAGGATTCAGCTCTGCAGGTTCCAGCAGTCATCACATGGACACTTCACACATATGCGATTTTCATACTTATGGTCCTGTGACAACGAGCTTCTCTTCCTGCTTCTGTTCTTCACTGAACATAGAGAGCATTAGGGAGAGCAGCTCGTGGGTATATGACTAAGTGTGCAAATCGCATGTGTGCTTGGAGGGGGGGGCGCCAAACTGAACTTCTGCTTTTGGGCCCCATGATCTCTTTGTATGCCCTGGTGCAGGATGCATTGTTCCTTTCACATACGTCTCTGCTGCAGGATTGATTGCCCATAACCTACGCACCACGTCCAATGCTGCCCCTTGGTACATACAGGCATTCAGCCATGTTTCTCCAAGCATCGGTTGCTCTCGTCCCCCTTCCCGCTCTCACATCACTTACTCAACCCAATAGGAAGGCCCCTGCTATTAGCTCCGGACAGCCCGTGTGTGGTGCTTGTGATTGGCTAAGTGTTTTGGGAGAAGGAGGCGTGGTCTGTTGGGGAAGAAGCGCCATTTTACCAGCCTAGAGCAGTGGCTGATTGTTGATGCTCAGACTGCAGGTCGTTGTATGTGGTGTGTGGACGGTGCTGCATGGTGGACATGTCTGACTGGTCAGTGCCAGGCAGCCGCCACATTGGAGCTGCCCAGAGTTTTGTAGGCTTGTGCGAATAGGTTGGTAATCAGTGCTGCCTCCTGTGCTATAAGGATGCAGGACTCTGTCTGCCTACAAGGCCACAGCTCTGCCAGCCATCTTTGTCTGTATTCTTGTGCCAGGCCTCCCATTGCCATTAATGACCCTTGTTCTGGATTCTTCTGTGCGGTTCTTGTATGTACGTATGATGGCGCTGACATCCTTGTGTTTGGACACTTTTTTTTCTATTTCTCTAAATTAAAATGTCCACTATTGTCCTCATTTTTACAGGATAGATATAAATCTGTAAGAACCAGATTTATTCCTACTGATTTTAGAAAATTTACTATGGGGGGCGCCACTTCTGCACTTCGCCTCAGGAAGCACAGAGGCTAGGTTCACCCCTGCTTCCACGTCTACTCTGGAAGACACGGCTCACACGAACGTCCCTGGATCTGGTCTCTCGGCTTCTTTACTTGGATTTGGTCTCTCGGCTCCTTTACTTGGATCTGTTCACTTGGCTCTTGTACTTGGATTTGGTCTCAAAGCTCCCTTACTCAGATTTGGTCTCTCTAAAGTCTTTACTCGGATCTGGTCTCTCGACTCCTTTACCTGGACTCTCAATGCATTTACTTTCAATGGCGGCTGTGACAACGCAGCGTTTATTCTTAATTATGCAGGGCGTATTATTCAGTAGGCCCAGGGATATGAGCTATTGTTCATATGAGCCAGAACATTGACTCTTGTTGAATTGATGTTTGTTGCTTTGTTAAATGTTTCTGATTACCTATTGTATCAGCCCATACAGATTATTGTTCTGATATCCTTGAGGGTTAATTGAACAATCTATGTTTGTTAACTTGGTGAATGCCCGCTGACTATCTATTTTATCAGTCCATGCAACTTGCTGTTCTGTAAATATTGATGGATAAAATATACAGGTTAATTGAACACTCGAATAAAGAGAGATGACCTCCTCCTAACTTCCGCCTAACCTGTGGATACAGCCCTGAACGACAGCTGTGGGTATAAAAAAGGATATTTTTCCTTCTACAGAGAGACTCTAAAGGACAGCAGCCAAGGAACAATGGCTCCAACCAGAGGAATACAGATTTGATCCACTGCCCATCACTGAACCCATGGAGATGTTTGGAGAACCCAGGTAGGGACAATCAGGTAACCTGGCCACATACCTCAGTGTACTCTGTCAGCTTCTTAAGCTTGCCACTTCCCCCTTTCTGTGGGTGCTCTAATGGGGTACTTGGCCCTGGAAGCCCTGATGTTGCAGATATTCTAATTCCTGGCTAGCCAGCGAAAGGGTCAGACTCTGTCATTTTCACCATCTTATGTACTTGCTGGGACTGTACTATATGTTATTGTCTATGGGTGGTTCAAAAAAATATTGCCACTCTATGTTACCCTCAATTATGCCCACAGGGAAGGAGAACGGGTGTTCAGTGGGATGAGCCCTGGTCCATGCGGTCTTTCTAAAGCCAGGACAGTGGACTAGAGCACCCACTGACCCTCGTGTCTCCACAGAGGCTATAAGTCAGCTCACCATACTGCACGTCCATCTTGCTACAGGTTCAGGCACCAACTCCTTCCCTTTACTGCCCTTGTGGGCTTTTTATAATTACTAACTGTGCCACAGCTATCACCTGGCCTGGTGTCTCCTCTCAGTCTCTCCCCCAAGGGAACATGCACTTCACTCTTGATTTCCTCTGCTTTCACTTTCTCTATCGTCTGTACCAGTAGATGGCGATGCTTGCTTGCAGTCACTCTGTTAAGCATTAACTATGCTTCTTCTCACTTGTCTATCTCCTTACAGGGATGGGAAGTGATGACATCCTGTTATTCATTCACCTGACCAATGTAGCCCATAATTGGCTGCAGAGCCATGTAATGGTCATCCAAGTCAGAATTATACATCATCCAAGGCACACCTTATGTCCTATTACAGTAATTTGACCGCTGCAGACCATTACAGGTCAAAGCAGTTAGGTGACCAAAGAATTGGATGTTGCTGCTTCTACCGTTGGATCCATAGGGGTAAGAGCTGGTGACTATGCCTTCCTTTATTCCTTTAATACTGTCCCTGTGGATTAGAATTTTTTTTAGGGTCAGTACAACACAAATAATGCAATGTATCCAAGATCACATACTTTATTTTATCCAAAATCTTTTCATCCATTTGTCTTTTGACAGCAACCAATAGCGTTATTGTATAAAATAAACTCTAATTCCTTAATTGTGTCACAATGTGAGACTTTTTCAGTATTTTCCACATTTCTTTAATGGTTTTCCTAATCTCTGAGACAAAAGACTCAGAATAAATGGAACAAACACAAAACATCTAAGTCTTTTTGTAGCCAATATCTCCATCCAATTGTTTTGTTACATTTGTTGCCCCTTCTGGTTTGGGTTTACACTCATGAAAAAAAAAATTGAAAGAAGACCAGCTGTACATATGTCAGACATCGGATGCCTGTGTTCAGCACAGCCATGCAAGGAACCTAGAGGCAACTACAAACGTCACCAGTACAACTGCTTGTTCAATTTGCCAAGTAGCCAGATGCTATTTTATGGGAAAAATTTCCCTTCCTCAGCTTGAAGTCTCAGTACTGTGATTTCTGGCCAAAGATGGGAAGATGTTCAGAAGATAGCAGAGCTGAGATCCACAACCTAAATCTTTTACTTCTCTTTTTTAGAAATAATACTTTGATTCTTCAGTCATAAATTTGGGAAGAAGAGTTCTTCTTAAACATATGCCTTAAGTGTAGTGCAGTATAGACTTGATATAAATGAGTTATAGGTTATAATTTTTTCATAGATGTATATTGTTTTATTTTTCTCCATATTCTAAGTGAAAAGATGGTTTAAAGCACATTGGAAAATTCAATATCTATGCCCAAAATTATAAATTTTTCCGATCATTGTGTTTAAGATAGCGCTTACACCAGGTGCTACTTCAGGACAGACCTTGGATGCACTGCAGCTGACCTCCAAAGGACTGGAAGCTGGAACAACCCGGAGGAAGGAACAGCAGATGCAGGTGAGTCGCACGTACCAGGACTTTGGGGTACTCGGCACCAGCCCGTTGATGTCTATGGGAGATGTCACGGGTAGCACAGCTCGGTCCGTGCCCTGGGCGCTCACTTTAATGTGGGATATTTACAGGTGACTTGAATAATGATATAGGGATTCGTGACTCCACTTGTGGTGCCTGGTCAGGATGACCAGCGCTGCTATGCAGATCCACTGGAGGGTTGATATTGTGCAGCTAGGTGTTAAGCCTTCCACAAGTAAGGCTGAGTTATCCTCCAGGGCAGATAGATATGTAGAGGTGCAGGACAGACGGGGACCCGGCAGTCAGGAGTAATAAGGGAGACACACACATAAGTCACTTTGGTACCTTTATCTGAGGATGTTGCAGACACTTCCCGGAGCGCTGTAGGGTGAAGGGTGCACATCCAGATTCTTCCACTGGTAGGTGTGTGGCCTCCTGTACTCTGCCTTTTTGTGATAAAGTCCTGACCTGCTTGAAGCTAGGTCTAACTTGGTCTCCGTCTTGCACCTGGCTGATCTTGTGCTTGGATCTCCTGTTGAAGCACACAGTCTCTATTTGCAGTGCACTGCTAGACTCCGTCCTCCTGATCCAGCTATGTATCAGCTCTGTGGTACTCCTGGGACTTGTAGTCCTCCAGGAACTCCGGTGTTCTCCTAATGGGTCGTGGAGATCCCTATAGGCTCGGACCCCGGTGTCCGGTGGTACTTGCTGAGATGAGCTATTAAGGCCCCTCTGTCTCATAACTTCCACTCGCCTTCGGCCTACCTAGATCCTCACACGATCACACACGCTGGCAGTTGGTGGGCTGCCTCTTCGCCGCTCTCTAAGCGTCGGCACGCTTCTACTGAGCTACACTCCTCAATTCAGCTCTGACTAGACTTAAGTGATTTCTCTGTATCACTCTTACTAGACTCCACTAGAAGACTGAGCTCTCTGAGCAGACTGAGCTCTCTGACTACACTCACAGAACTCCCTCGTGTTTCCTGTGTCAGGTCTTTTTATATGTCTTACACAGCTCCCTCTGGTGGTCTCTGGGATAAATTGTACGTGTGTGCATGTGCATAATGACCTCTGGTGGTATCTTCCTTCAGTGCACCCTTCTGGAAGATATGGATCCAGTCACAGCTGGGCTCCACACAGGCATTCACTACAGGAATACAAGAGCCATGGATACAGACAGGTCCGTCTGGTAGACAGTTATGCACTGGGAAGGTGCGGGCTGGACCGGATGACATACAAATGAGCACTAGCAGTTGCTGGCTGGACCGGATGACATACAGATGAGCTCTGGCAGGTGCTGGCTGGACCATCTGACATACAGAAGAGCTCTCACAGGTGCGGACTAGACCAGCTGATATACAGATGAACACTGGCAGGTGCGGACTGGACAGGCTGAGATACAGATGAGCACTGGCAGGTGAGGACTGGACTGGCTGCTACGCAGATGAGAACTGGCAGGTGTGGACTGGATCGGCTTGAATGCAGATAGATAAGCAAATACGGACAGACAGGTACTAAACTAGAATACTGGCTTGCGGGTACTTGGGGACCTGACAACTAGCAAGCATGCTGTGGGCTAACTAATCACGTTGCTCAGGCCCCTCCAAGCTAGAGGAAGTGCCTTAAAAATTAGGTTTCCCTGAGCTATTGGCTGGGGACACTTTAGGATGGTAGGCGCAGCCCCTTTAAGAAAAAGGGAGTGTGCGTGCGAGCCCTAAGCACAATGTCCAGGGATCTGTGCGCCGCAGGCATCGGCAGACACGGAGGAAGTGTGGAATGGGGGACACGGCGGTGAGTAAGCCGGCATCTCTGCCGGGATAAGAAGGGCAGCATGCAGAGACGCCGGCGCTACAGTATCCCTGCCTTTACGCCCCCTCTTCTTCAAGCCCTGCTGAGGGAAGTAGGAGGGAGATGGGGCTTCCTGCTAACAGGAGGGGGTGGGGAGAACCAGGGAAGGGCGTGCAGAAGCAAAGGGAAGGGAGGAGAAAGAGCACGAAGAAGAGCAGTGTGGTGCCAGGGCAGAGCAGCGTGCAGAACAGTGAGTGGCGCGCCCTGCTTCCCTTGTCCCCTGCACGGGGTACAGACGCTGCGACAGGTCGCATAGAGAGGGCCTTGTCACCTGTAGAGCCAAGCATGCCCAGCAACACTCTGGAGGGAGGGACCGCTGCAGAGCTGTACGGAGCAGAGCAGAACCATGCAGAGTCGAGCTGCATACATGGAGCTAAACCGAGCCCACCGAGTAGAGCTGAGCTAGCCATGCAGCAACCTGAGAGAAGCGCCCGGCCCTGAGAGCACAAGCAGCGTGCAAGCCAGTGCTTGTCGTCGCCTGCCGCCAACAGCGGGGACCAGAGAGAAAGAGACGCACGGTGTGAGACCAGTCTCCGTGTCCGTGAGTACTACCCACGTCCCCCATACGAGTGACCGAGTACAGGACAGACCCTTGCGCCCTGACCGTGCCGTTAAACAACTCCTGGGCCACGTGGGGCCCATACCAGTTCGTGACCCCCTTTACTGTTGGCCATTTTGGGCTCGCTTGACTGAGACTGTCATGAGAGTTGTGCAGGAGTCACGTCGGGCTTACCAGCACCGTAGCCCATAACCTTTGCCGGAAACTCCAGTATGTGGACAAGGGACAGTGGAAGGTACCGGAGACTGACCACTGTTACCAGAAGATGGGGGGCATCGTCTGTTTGACCCCATTAATGAGGACCCTGTGTAGGCCGTTGCCGGCACCTGTGAGTTCGCAGCAGGAGCTGCAGTATCGACTTCCTTATTCGTTTGCTAAGATTTGAACCGTTGTATTGTACTGTGCCTTTAATACTGTTTCTTTAATACTGTTTAGCTCTGAACCTCCCTGCGCGGAGTATTTCCCCTATAAATAAACCCGTTAACCCTTGCTCTGCTGTCTGCGTCCCGTCACTGCATCCCACGTTCCTGCGAATACCACACCCTCTTGGTGGCCAGAATTTTCTCTACCTCAAAAACTTATTCAGTGCTGACTGTGGCAGGAATGATACCAGGATCTTCAAAAAAAGGATTGAAGACCACAGGCTTGAGGATAGACACATAAAATGAATTGGGGATCCAGAAAGAGACTGAGTTTGAGCTTGCAGGCTACCGGATTAATCTGCTTCAAAACCTCAACGGGACTGATAAAGTGAGGACCCAGTTTATATGAGGGTACTTTGAGATAGACATACTTGGACACCAGACCTTGCTCCAGGACGAAACAGAGTAGGATCTAGATGTCACTTGTCTGCGTGAATTTTCATCCGTTCAAAAGACTTTAATAAGGAAGACTTGGTGTCCACCTAGATCTCAGAGAAACTCTTGATGAGGGATTCAGCAGTAGGAATTTCGGAGGTGGTAGAGATAGGGAGCGGAATATTGGGATGCTGACCGTAGACCACAAAGAGTGGAGATTCGCGGAAGATTCGCTGATATGGTCATTGTATGAGAATTCTGCCCAAGGCAGGAGTTCGGCCCAGTCATTGTGGTGGGCATTGACGAAGTGCTGGTCATGATCTGATTGACCCGCTCTACCTGACCTTTGGACTGATGATGGTAGGCGAATGAGAAATCCAATGTGACATTCAGGAGCTTGCAGGTGGCCCTCCAGAAGCGTGAAGTAAACTGAATGCCTCTGTTCGAGACAATATAGAGTAGCACAACATGGAAGCGGAAAACATGAAGAATACATTTCTCTCCAAGCACTGGCGTAGATGGAAGACAGGGCAGTGAGGAGAAGTGAGCCATTTTGGAGCGATCCACAACCACATTTGCGAGTCAGGATAGGAGCAGTCCGGGAGAAAAAATGGGGAATGAACTGGCGGTAGTAATTTGTGAATACGAAAAAACTCTGGATAGCTTTCAAACCATTGGGACGGGGCCACTTCAGGACGACGGACACTTTCTCAGGCTGGTCTCCGAGATCCGAGATAATGTATCCAAAAAACAGAAGAGAAGTCTGCTAGAAGACGCACTTTTCATATTTAGCGTACAGGCGATTCTTCCATAACCCCTGCAGAACCTGGCAGACATGTCTTTGGTGTGAAGGCAGATAGGGGAAAACACCAAGCTATCGTCCAAGTACACTACTACACATGTGTAGAGAAGTTCCTGGAAGACATCATTTACCAGCTCTTGAAACACAGGTTGTATGTTACAGAGTCCGAACAGCAAGACCCGATACTAGTAATGGCCATCACGAGTATTAAAGGCCATTTTACATTCATCTCCCTGGCAAATTTTGATCTGGTTGTATGCCCGCCAAAGGTCGAATTTCATGAAGACTCTAGAACCTTTAAGACAATCGAACAGCTTGGAGATGAGAAGCAGAGGATATTTACTTTTGATTATTATTTGATTGAGTCCACTATAGTCGACACAGGATCAAAGGGAACCGTCCTTCATCTTTACAAAGAAGAATTCTGCTCTAGCCATGGAGGAAGATTTCTGGATAGATCCCCTGGCAAGATTCTCTTGAATATAGTCAGACATGGCTTGGATCTCAGTATGCAACATAGGGTAGATTGGAACTCATGGAGGGTATGCTTCTGAAAGGAGATCAATAGAACAGTCATGCGGCCTATGAGTTGGTAATGTCTTAGCTTCCTTCATGTGAAAGACATCGGCGTACCCCCAATATGGTGTGGGAAAGGCAGGTAAGTTGGATGGGGGTCGAGCAGGAGGAATGGGTATCAGGCATTTTTCATAGCATTCTTGTCCCCAGCTGAAGACTTCTCAGGATATCTAATCCAAAACAGGCTCGTGTTTCCATTGCCATGGCAGACCTAGTAGCAGAGGGTGAGAGAGACCATACAGCATGTAGAGACGAATCTTCTCCGAGTGTAGAATTCCAATCTGAAGTACCACAGGCTCGGTAACGAGCAGGATGTTCTCAGAAAGAGTTTTCCCATCCACTGAAGAAACCACCAACGTATCCAGTAGACATTGGATCAAGATTTTATACAGCTTCAGACTGGCCTGTTAGTTAAAATTACCTGCGGACTCAGAGTCCAAGTAGGCCGAATCGAGAAAACGGATGTTGCTGCAGGCGATGGACACTGTCAGAGTCAGCGATGTAGAGGAGTGTCTCCCACCTAGGGTAGCCTAACCAACTGACCCTAGGCTCTGGAGTTTCCCGGTTTCTCTGGACAGGATTGAATAAGATGCTCAGGACTGCCACAATAGAAGCAACTTCCCTCAGTACGACGAGCCTCCTGATGGTGCTTAGCCATTTTTACCTGGTCAATCTGCATAAATTCTAGAGGAGGTGCCGAAGCTGAGGCTTGCTCTGAGACCGGCCTTTAGAAGATTGGAGATTGGTGCACAGATCTTCTTTCACGGATCACCTTTTTGGATCACTCTGAAACCTGATGTCTATTCGTGTAGTCATGGACAGTAGATCATCCAATGAGGTGGGTATATCCCGACCAGCCAGCTCGTCCTTGATTATACCAGAAAGACTCTCCCAGAATGTAGCCACCAGAACCCCATTATTCCTGGTGAGTTTGGATGACAGAATGCGAAAACGAATAGCATACTGGCCTACTGTGAGGTCTGACGCAGCCTGAGTTGCTGAGATGCTGCAGAGGAGGTATGGCTCGGATTTTCCAAGACCTTCTGGAAGGCCTCTAGGAAGAACTGGAAGTCCCCTCTTTCCCATAGGGGATTGAGCCTTGCCAAAGTTTCACCAGTGAGATAGGACATGATGAAAGTCACTTTGGCTCGGTCGGAAACAAACTGGTGAGCCAAGAGTTCAAAGTGCAGTGTGCACTGATTAACAAAGCCCTGACATAGGACAGGGTCACCGCCATAATGTGGAGGAGCTGACACATGGGGTCCGGAGCCAGGAAAGGAGTTGGATGATTGTTGGGTCACGGCCGAAGTTGCCTTCAGCTTGGGGAGAGGCGGCCTGGGGTTGTCAGCGTATCAAGGCGGGTGGTCACAGTTCACCGATAGGAAATTATTTTATCCTGCTGATCTTTCTAGCGGAGACCTCCTGGTATAGGTCTGAGATAGAGGAGGCCTGGGAGCCAATAGATTCCATGACCTGAGCAAACTGTAATGGGAACTGTAGAACCATTATGTCGTGGTCCTAGGAGAGCCTGAAGGGCTGGAACTAGGTGAGCACCTGACTTTACCCTAGAGCCCCTGATTGTGGGGTTAGGCTTGGCTCCTGATGAACCCCATGTGCTACTCCAGGACAGATCATGGAAGCACTGCAGCTGACTCCCAAGGGACTGGAAGCTGAAACAGCCCAGAGGAAGGGACAGCAGATGTAGACAGGCACTGAAGAAACACAGGAGCCATGGTTACAGACAGGTCTGACTGGTATGGCAGGTGCAGGCTGGTCCGGCTGGTATACAGATGAGCACTGACAGGTGCAGGCTGGACCGGGTGACATCCAGATGACCACTGACAAGTGTGGACTGGACCGGCTGAGATAAAGATGAGCACTGGTAGGTGCGGACTGGACCAGCTGATGTGCAGATGAGCACTGGCAGGTGCGGGCTGGACTAGCTGGAATGCAGATTGACTAGCAATTGCGGACAGACAGGTACTGAACTAGAATACTAGCTAGCTGGTACCTGGGGACGTGACAACTAACAAATGTGCTATGGGCTAACTAATCATGTTTATACACATATCAATTGATAAAACCAATAAAGTCAAGTAAAAATCGTAGTAAACAAAGCAAGGGAAAAAGCAGCATCTAAATCTTAATCAAGTAAGTCATGTATTATAATAATTAAATGATTTTATACAGCAATACAGACAATACATACAGTCCAAGTTGATCACAGATTCTTATATATATGCGCACACCACTAAGTTTATTCAGGATAATAGGTATTTTTCGTATGTTTGTACATATATATATTTGGTCAGTATAAAGATATGGTGCTAAAGTGCCTAGTGCATAATGCATCCGACCCGTCTCATATAAGGAGACCGAATATATCTAAATATTAATAACCACAAGAGTCAATGGTCACATTAAATCTCATAATACCTAAATTTAACCAAAATTAAGGGTATATAGCCATACATAATGTAATGATAATAAATCCAAATTAACATGTGCGTACTTAGTATAGATAATAATTACAAATCTAGCACATGAGTAAGTGAAATCCTTATTAAAGGTATTTCGGATTGTATAATATATCCTAATGATTACAGAATGTGATATACAAAATCATCAATAATTAGAATGTATAGCTATATATAATGCACACATCACATATGGAAAGGACAGCAGATGTCATCATAATCAGTTTGGAGGTAAAAAAACCACTACTCTCCTGCTATATTGGATACAGGTGCAATCATCAATAATTAGAATGTATAGCTATATATAATGCACACATCACATATGGAAAGGACAGCAGACTGTCATCATATTCAGTTTGGAGGTAAAAAAAACACTACCCTCCTGCTATATTGGATACAGGTGCCGTCACTGATGGTGCATAGGCAGGGATCAAAAGGACAGAGAAAAACACATATAGACTTACTGAAAAAGAGAGCTGCAGGACCCCTACGCGCGTTTCGCTGTGTAGCTTCCTTGGTTTTTTTACCTCCAAACTGAATATGATGACAGTCTGCTGTCCTTTCCATATGTGATGTGTGCATTATATATAGCTATACATTCTAATTATTGATGATTGCACCTGTATCCAATATAGCAGGAGGGTAGTGTTTTTTTTTACCTCCAAACTGAATATGATGACAGTCTGCTGTCCTTTCCATATGTGATGTGTGCATTATATATAGCTATACATTCCAATTATTGATGATTGCACCTGTATCCAATATAGCAGGAGAGTAGTGCTCTTTTACCTCCAAACTGAATATGATGACAGTCTGCTGCCTTTCCATATGTGATGTGTGCATTATATATAGCTATACATTCTAATTATTGATGATTGCACCTGTATCCAATATAGCAGGAGAGTAGTGGTTTTTTTTACCTCCAAACTGATTATGATGACAGTCTGCTGTCCTTTCCATATGTGATGTGTGCATTATATATAGCTATACATTCTAATTATTGATGATTTTGTATATCACATTCTGTAATCATTAGGATATATATACAATCCGAAATACCTTTAATAAGGATTTCACTTACTCATGTGCTAGATTTGTAATTATTATCTATACTAAGTACGCACATGTTAATTTGGATTTATTATCATTACATTATGTATGGCTATATACCCTTAATTTTGGTTAAATTTAGGTATTATGAGATTTAATGTGACCATTGACTCTTGTGGTTATTAATATTTAGATATATTCGGTCTCCTTATATGAGACGGGTCGGATGCATTATGCACTAGGCACTTTAGCACCCATATCTTTATACTGACCAAATATATATATGTACAAACATACGAAAAAATACCTATTATCCTGAATAACGTGTGCGCATATATATAAGAATCTGTGATCAACTTGGACTGTATGTATTGTCTGTATTGCTGTATAAAATCATTTAATTATTATAACACATGACTTACTTGATTAAGATTTAGATGCTGCTTTTCCCTTGTTTTTTTACTACGATTTTTACTTGACTTTCTTGGTTTTATCAATTGATATGTGTATAAATAAAATTTACTTTTTTATTATGACTCTTAGTCCATGATCTTTTTGGGTTTTTGTTCATTATATGGATGAGGATATTTATATTTGGCCTTCTCTTTGGGTTATAACTAATCATGTTGCTTAGGCCTCTCCCTGCTGGAGGAGGTAACTTAAATGGTGGGTCTCCACCAGCTATTGGAGGGGGACATTTTAGGACGGCACATGCAGCTCCTTTAAGAGAGAGCCCAAAATGCAGTGCCTATGGATCTGCGCGCCTTGCATATGTGTAGCCCTGGTGTGAAGGCACACGCAGTACCCTGGAGGATGTGTGGAGAAGTAGCAGTTCAATGCTCAATAAACATTCACTCCACCATACACTTAGACACACCCTTAGGGTATTTAGTCACTCGTCAGGGAGTGTTCTGGGGGTTTCTTTCAGTCAGTCGAGCCTGGACCTGGAGGGGGGAAGGAGCAGAGTCTAGCTCGGGTGGCTCAGGGACTGAGTCATTCCACCTGTGTGCAGTTCAGTAAGTGGAGGCCAGTAAAAGGTGAGCCAGATCACCTCAGCCTGGTCAGAGCTGTGCCCCACTGGCAGACGGACTGAGACATCTATTGAGAAGGAAGAGATAGTTGCAGATACTTCAGTCTCCTGTCCCAAGGACAGTGAAGGTTCAGAGACGTGCTCCTGCCTAGAGGAATACTGAGATTCTGGCAACAAGCTCCGGAAAGAAGCAAGAAGGGAATGATCTATATGACCTTAGGAAGTGTGGAGTGCTTATGCTAAAAGCGCGGACAAGGCGAAGGGCACAGTGGAAGGATTCTTAGAAGTGCTTTAGGATTGGAGAAGTCCTGCACATTGTCACCGGTCACTGGGGACCGAAGTGTCACTATAGCTCCAGGCATAGTGATAAAAGAACCAGAGGCTTACTGGACCTTAGGTAACAGAAAGCAGCCCCTGGAGTGTCGGTACGTAACTGGGGTCAGGGGGAGTGAGAACCTTGAGTCTCTGCAGGACAAGAGTAGGAACTCAGCTCTCTCATAGGAAGGCTCCGACCACAAAACTGACCGGGCAGTACAGCTTTGAAATAGCTGGAGTTTCAGGAGTGAACTACGCTTTATGCTGGTTGGACTCATCATCATTGGAGAGTAAAGGAGGCCCCTAACTTGTTCAGCTGCTACCTCGAAACACATCCTCCATTGGATCAGCCTCCCTGGGACCTGCCTGAACAACTTGAAGTAAAAGGTATGGAAAGACGCTGATGTGTGAGACTGTGTTATTCAATTATATCCCTGCACAACCCCACCATAACTATCGACCTGAGGGAAGAGTCCCACCTGTAGGGGACCCGACATCTAGCTGCCTCACCATCCCCTCAGAGATCTACAGCAGCGCTGGTACAAATTACCAGAGAACTACAGGTGGCGTCACGAACTGTAAATATACCTTTCCCCTGTAAATATACCCCCCAACATACGCCTGACCGCCAGGGCCACAGACCGAGCCACCGCTACCTGTGACAACCCCATAGACTTCTACGGGCTCGGCTCTGAGTACCCCATTGCCCTGGTAACCCACAATTGTGGTGCGTGGTCGAGACACATACACCTCGGTCATCAGCAGACACAGAGGAAGCGTGGGACAGGGCCACGGTGGTGAGTACGCCAGAGTCTCTGCTGGAAAAAGGGGCAGCATGCAGAGACGCCAGCACTACACCTGGCCTCACATCTGCTATCCATTAGGATTTTCCTTATTTACTTGCTTCCAAAGGAGGGGGTCTGCTACTAAAAGGTGAAGGTAAGTTGCTAGATTGCAAACTTTTTCTCCCTTTTTTGGAGATGTCTGTATGAATTTTTTTCACTATCCACAATAAGATATCTGTAAATGTTCTCACAAAAGATAAGCAACTTTTTTGTAATTACAATTCACTAGATTTGCCAATATTCCTAGAAAATTTGATTTGGGGTGAATAGTACTTCAATTTTTCCAATTGCCCTGAAAAATATGTATGACATTATTATTTTTTTCCTCACATACTAATGTAATTCACTGCCATGCTGTCACACTCTGTCTGTACAGTTGAGTCAGTCTTTTATGGCTTTGTGTCCCTATCTCAGTGGCTAAGATGTGAGCTGTAACGTCCTATCACCATTTTGAATCACAATAAAATAGCTGCTGCATTCCCTGTCTCGGCTTTTATACAGTCTATGTTAGTCCTTCTTTATTGCCTGTTCTACAGTCATGGCCAAAAGTTTTGAGAATGACACAAATATTATATTTTCACATGATCTGCTGCCCTCTGGTTTTTATGTGTGTTTGACAGATGTTTTTATCACAGACAGAAATATAATAATTGCAAACATATGAGTAACAAAAGCTTATATTGACAGTTAGAATGAGTTAATGCAGCAAGTCAATATTTGCAGTGTTGACCCTTCTTCTTCAGGACCTCTGCAATTCTCCCTGGCATGCTCTCAATCAACTTCTGGACCAAATCCTGACTGATAGCAGTCCATTCTTGCACAATCAATGCTTTCATTTTGTCAGAATTTTTAGGTTTTTGTTTGTCCACCCATCTCTTGATGATTGACCACAAGTTCTCAATGGGATTAAGATCTGGGGAGTTTCCAGGCCATGGACCCAAAATCTCTATGTTTTGTTCCCTGAGCGATTTAGTTATCACCTTTGCTTTATGGCAAGGTGCTCCATTATGCTGGAAAAGGCATTGTTGATCGCCAAACTGCTCTTGGAGGGTTGGGAGAAGTTGCTCTTGGAGGACATTCTGGTACCATTCTTTATTCATGGCTGTGTTTTTAGGCAAGACTGTGAGAGAGCCGATTCCCTTGGCTGAGAAGCAACCCCACACATGAATGGTTTCAGGCTGCTTAACAGTTGGCATGAGACAAGACTGGTGGTAGCGCTCACCTTGTCTTCTCCGAATGAGGCGTTTTCCTGATGTCCCAAACAATTGAAAAGGGGATTCATCAGAGAAAATAACTTTACCCCAGTCCTCAGCAGTCCACTGCCTGTACCTTTTGCAGAATATCAGTCTGTCCATGATGTTTTTTCTGGAGAGAAGTGGCTTCTTTGCTGCCCTCCTTGAGACCAGGCCATGCTCCAAGAGTCTCCGCCTCACAGTGCGTACAGATGCACTCACACCTGCCTGCTGCCATTCCTGAGCAAGCTCTGCACTGCTGGTAGCCCGATCCCGCAGCTGAAACACTTTTAAGAGACGGTCCTGGCACTTGCTGGTCTTTCTTGGGCGCCCTGAAGCCTTTTTGGCAACAATGGAACCTCTCTCCTTGAAGTTCTTGATGATGCGATAGATTGTTGACTGAGGTGCAATCTTTCTAGCTGCGATACTCTTCCCTGTTAGGCCATTTTTGTGCATTGCAATGATGACTGCACGTGTTTCTTTAGAAATAACCATGGTTAACAGAAGAGAAACAATGATGCCAAGCACCAGCCTCCTTTTAAAGTGTCCAGTGGTGTCATTCTTACTTAATCATGACAGATTGATCTCCAGCCATGTCCTTATCAACACCCACACCTGTGTTAATGGAGCAATCACTGAAAAAGGTTAGCTGGTCCTTTTAAGGCAGGGCTGCAATGATGTTGAAATGTGTTTTGGGGGATAAAGTTCATTTTCTAGCCAAATATTGACTTTGCAAGTAATTGCTGTTAAGCTGATCACTCTTTATAACATTTTGGAGTATATGCAAATTGCCATTAGAAAAAGTGAAGCAGTAGACTTTGTAAAAATTAATGTTTGTGTCATTCTCAAAACTTTTGGCCATGACTGTACACCATGTGATAAGATACCTGAAGAAGCCTGCCTGAGGTCATATGATCCTTCTCTGGTTGATATAATCTTTCTTAATGCAGTACCAGTTTTAGATGATACTAAGGTTTTGTAATAAAGTATATAAACACAAAATCATGTTTTTGTTCATTTTTCTTGGGGTAATCATATAAAAATCTACATGTGATAATCACCTAGGTGCATTTTCAATCAACAGAAAGTGTAGCATGACATATGTGACTACAAATGACTTTCTGAAAGGACACAGGTACTAGAACAAATCATTAAAATGGATTTGTGGAATTTACACAAAGGATATTACCTCTCGGGAAATCAGGTGAATCACAAATGTGTTTATTGACCAGTCTGACACTCAACTAAATCCTGCAAAGGAAACACAAACCTCAAAGTAAGTAACTACAGCTCCGGTAAACACTGCATGAAATACTGTATAGAAGGTGTATTGTACAGTATAGCATGCAGCCAATATACTCACTAATGCAGAATGATGCAGGCAGTTGTCAACCATCCACATGTTACATCATAAATGAAATTTTTTATTCTTAGTTTATTAGTGCTACATATTCCAGAGCGCTCTACAAAGATGGACTGTGTTCACATTTATCCCTGTTTCCCGCTTCAAGACTTATTATCTCAGGTAAACAATATAGGCAGCCTATTAACCTGCTATATCTATTATTTATTATTTTAAGTTTGGGAGAACAAAGGAGTACCCATAGCAAACCAGGGAGGATGCTCAAAGTCCATGTAGATGTTGCATTTGGTTGGAGTGGATCCAAGGCGCTCAGAGCTGCAAAGCAATAGTGCTAAAGGGAATCTTTCACCAGGTTTTTCCCACCTAATCTAACAGCAGCATAATGTAGAGACATATACCCTGATTACAGTGATTTGTCACTTATTGGGCTGCTTTCTGTAGACTAGTAAACCTGCTACCATGTAGTCCACCAAATTATTGTGCTTTGTATAACCACGCCCCACCGCTGATTGGCAGCTTTCTGCCTATGCACAGTGTACACAGGAAGCTGCCAATCATTGGTGTGGGTGGGATTTAAATACAGCTTAGGCCTCTTTCACACTTCAGTCATGCGACGTCAGTCAAAATCCGTCAAAATGTGAAAAAAACGGATCCGCCATTTTTTTTTTGGCGGATCCGTTTTTTTCCCATTGACTTGCATTAGTGACGGATTTTGACGGATGGTCGTCCGTTAGGTCCGTTTTTTGACGGATCCGCCAAAAAATTGGCGTCCGTCATTTCAGAAAAACGTCCAATGCAACGTTTTTTTGGTCCGCCAAAATGGCGGACTACGGCGGATTCGCCGCATCCGCCATTTTGTATAATGGCCGCCTATGGGCGGCGGATCCGCTGGCATCCGTTTTTGACGGAATCCGCCCGCGGATCCGTCGCCTCCATAGAAAATCATTGAAAATGCTGCCAAAACTGTCCGGGGTTTCTCTCTCTCTCTCTCTCTCTCCTCTCTCTCTCTCTCTCCTCCTCGGTCCGTACTTACATTTCTGGAATGAAAATTTCATCATTTCCGGGTGAAAACTTCTTGGCGGATCCGTCTGAAAACTGATCCGTTTAACATCCGTTTTTACACTTTTCTGACGGATCCGCCATTTTCACACTTGAGGGGACGTCACACGACTGAAGTGTGAAAGAGGCCTTAACATTCAGAGAATTGGTAGATCTGCAGCAGACAAAACTGTGATTTTATCAAAACTGTAGCAAGCAGCTAAGTAAGTCATACACCACTGGAATCAGGGTCTCTGCCCCTACATCATGCTGCTCTCAGATGGAGAAGCAAAAACCTCGTGACAGATTCCTTTTATCAAATAAGTCATCTTGCAACATTTACAACAGTTGATTTATTTTTTTGCAATATACAGTACAGACCAAAAGTTTGGACACACCTTCTCATTCAAAGATTTTTCATGACTATGAAAATTGTACATTCACACTGAAGGCATCAAAACTATGAATTAACACATGTGGAACTATATACTTAACAAAAAAGTGTGAAACAACTGAAATTATGTCTTATATTCTAGATTCTTCAAAGTAGCCACCTTTTGCTTTGATGACTGCTTTGCACACTCTTGGCATTCTCTTGATGAGCTTCAAGATTTAGTCACCGGAAATGGTTTTCACTTCACAGGTGTGCCCTGTCAGGTTTAATAAGTGGGATTTCTTGCCTAAGGCCGGGATCACACATGCGAGTAAGTCGTCCGACACTCGCATGTGAAATCCCAGCTCTGGCGCCGGCACTCAGGAGTGGAGCGAGCGGCTGCATGTAGTTCTATGCAGCCGCTCGCTCCACTCCCGAGTGCCGGCGCCAGAGCTGGGATTTCACATGTGAGTGTCGGACGACTTACTCGCATGTGTGATCCCGGCCTTATAAATGGGGTTGGGACCATCAGTTTTGTTGTGCAGAAGTCTGGTGGATACACAGCTGATAGTCCTACTGAATAGACTATTAGAATTTGTATTATGGCAAGAAAAAAGCAGCTAAGTAAAGAAAAACGAGTGGCCATCATTACTTTAAGAAATGAAGGTCAGTCAGTCCGAAAAATTGGGAAAACTTTGAAAGTGTCCCCAAGTGCAGTTGCAAAAACCATCAAACGCTACAAAGAAACTGGCTCACATGAGGACCGCTCCAGGAAAGGAAGACCAAGAGTCACCTCTGCTTCTGATGATAAGTTTATCCGAGTCACCAGCCTCAGAAATCTCAGGTTTACAGCAGCTCAGATTAGAGACCAGGTGAATGCCACACAGAGTTCTAGCAGCAGACACTTCTCTACACCAACTGTTAAGAGGAGACTTTGTGCAGCAGGCCTTCATGGTAAAATAGCTGCTAGGAAACCACTGCTAAGGACAGGCAACAAGCAGAAGAGACTTGTTTGGGCTAAAGAACACAAGGAATGGACATTAGACCAGTGGAAATCTGTGCTTTGGTCTGATGAGTCCAAATTTGAGATCTTTGGTTCCAACCACCGTGTCTTTGTGCGACGCAGAAAAGGTGAACGGATGGACTCCACATGCCTGGTTCCCACCGTGAAGCATGGAGGAGGAGGTGTGATGGTGTGGGGGTGCTTTGCTGGTGACACTGTTGGGGATTTATTCAAAATTGAAGGCATACTGAACCAGCATGGCTACCACAGCATCTTGCAGCGGCATGCTATTCCATCTGGTTTGCGTTTAGTTGGACCATCATTTATTTTTCAACAGGACAATGACCTCAAACACACCTACAGACTGTGTAAGGGCTATTTGACCAAGAAGGAGAGTGATGGGGTGCTATGCCAGATGACCTGGCCTCCACAGTCACCAGACCTGAACCCAATCAAAATGGTTTGGGGTGAGCTGGACCGCAGAGTGAAGGCAAAAGGGCCAACAAGTGCTAAGCATCTCTGGGAACTCCTTCAAGATTGTTGGAAGACCATTTCCGGTGACTACCTCTTGAAGCTCATCAAGAGAATTCCAAGAGTGTGCAAAGCAGTCATTAAAGCAAAAGGTGGCTACTTTGAAGAACCTAGAACATACAACATATTTTCAGTTGTTTCACACTTTTTTATTAAGTATATAATTCCACATGTGTTAATTCATAGTTTTGATGCCTTCAGTGTGAATGTACAATTTTCATATTCATGAAAATACAGAAAAATCTTTGAATGAGAAGGTGTGTCCAAACTTTTGGTCTGTACTGTATATGCCGTATATATCCAGTTTTATGCCTTTTGCACATGGTAGAGCCATGTCTGCGAAGGGCCATGGAGTCTTGATGACTTTTTACTACTCCATATAGTGCCTTCCAATCCCTCTGCAATGCAAAGCTATAGGTCAACAATCGGTTTTTATATGCCATGATTTTTTTTATTGATTTGAGACAGAAAATCTTTGTATGCTTCTGTGTGATTTTGAAGGATTACGGAGATAGAGTGAGGTCCTATGGAAGTCTATGGAGACCTTATTATGAATTCCTATAACTCTGAGGATTCCTGACTACATGCATAAGTCCATGAAGACCCTACTTACATTAATGTTGGCCAAACTTAATGATTTCAGCAGAACCGGATGACCATCTAATGTGGCTAAGAAGGATCAGGGGGCAGGGGAGAAGAATAGTTCATGTTTGATTCAACGTCCGATCATTTTGTTCCTTTGGGATATAAGCCAACACTGGAGGTGTTTCGTACCTTCTCCATTGAAAACATAGGTTTGCTTGATCAACCCTAGCATGCACGTCTATGAGAGCGGTGGAAGATACATCATCCATGCTACAATCTGTGATGGATGTGTCAGAGGGTGCAGAACGTTGCTCTGAATTTGTCTGCACAAGGTCTCAGCAGTTTGCTTTGCAGACTTCTGCTTGGCTCTTCTGACCCTAGGATAAAGTGGCCACCTCCCCCGGCTCTAATGGCCACACCAGGATCTGGGTGTTTATAACTCCCAACTTCCTGTTGGGAGTTGCAGGTGATATTTTCTATTTGCACTTCCCTGTTGAGGCATGGAGCTGTAGCAATCTGCTAGCATCCTCTTTTGGAGTTTGGAGGGCATCAGTGTTTCTCTCTGAGTCTACTAAAGCTAAGTGACTCCCTTGTTTCGTTTATTTTAGCTGCCTTTAGGGTTAGTGGAGTTCGACCAGCGTTCACCCCTTCCTTCCCTAAGCAGGGCTTACTGCTAGGGTCTGTCAGGGATTAGGTATCCTGCTTGGCGATTGGTGCGGAACCTATTTGAGGTCTCTTAGGGCACACAGGGTTACATTAGATCTGCCTAGCTGTCCCTGCTCCCGCTTCCCTAGTGTTGGGCCCCCTTTCCGCTTATCCCTTTGTGTTGCTCTTAGTCTGTCCTACACTGTGCGTGACAAAATCATTTATAAGATCAAAAATCGTATAAAAACTCTCCCCTGACCTGCCTTGATTTTTTCCTGTATTCAGAAGGTTACACTGAAACACAAGTTTGACACTCGAACTATATTGTAAAACGAAGGAGATGATTATCAAAGCTGCTTGCTCAGACCTCCTGCTCGCTCTCTTACACACCTACATGCTACCATTTGAATTTTTAAAGAGTTGTCAATAATTCAGGGACCTCATAAGTAGACGAGGGACCCTACCGAGAAGTGTTAACTAGCGTTGACTACACTATGTCATTAGCAAACACATTATTAACTCTGTCATCTTTATTCTTTGTTTTCTTTGGAAATTGTTCAATAGAACAAATGAACCTTTTAAGATCTTGGCAGTTCAGGGATCTGATACATTGAGTACTGGCGATGTACTACATAGACTGGGTATAGGTTTCTTTCTCCATAGTATGGATCAAATTCATGTAATTTTCTAATCTCATTTATTCATTTTACTAATCTTTACTTAACAGCTGACAACATTTTTTTTGCTTCTGATTCCTCAACTTCTGTCAGCTTTTTATTTATAGTTCTCTAACTATTTCAGTCCATGTTTCTGTGGGTACGAGTTATATTTTTAAGTATTTTTTTGGGGTAAATATATAGTAGTAGTATTTAATGGTGCATTATTCTGCATAATGCAATTTTGACAATTTATTTTTACAAAAAATAAAAATTAGTGTAATGAGTAGTGTTGAGCGATACGATAATGCAAATATCGGCTATCGGCCGATATTAGCTCTATCGGCCTTTCGATAATTCGTTTCGATATTTTCGTCATATCGAATACCGGAATCGGATTTGTCACTGTCACTGTCAGTGTCCGTCGGTCGGGTCTGTCACTGTCAGTGTCCGTCGGTCGGGTCTGTCAGGAGTCAGCGGCACTTACCTGGCAGAAGATCTCCGGCGGTCACATCCCGGACTGCTTAATGGCCGCCATCCTCTTCTCCCCGGCGGTCACATGCAGTTTCTCGCGATAACTGCAGTGACTGCTGGGTAATCCCGGCCGTAAAGCAGTCAGTCCGATGACGTCACCGCCGGGGAACCAGGTAATCAGCTGTGCTGCGTCGCGATGACAGGCTCTGCCTGTCATTGCGATGTAGCAGAGCTGGATCGTCGTGGGACAATCGTTACTATGGACTGCGTCGGACAGGTGGTATACTGTTGGTTTGTTTTTTTTTTTTTTACAGGAGATCGATGGCGTCGCAGGAATGAGAGTACAATAAAAGAAATGAAAACTGTGTTGTCTCTTTTATTTCATTAAAATACTTTTTTCTTGCTTTGTCTTTTTTTTATGCATTTAATAACTTTGGGATTAATAATGGATCGGTGTCTTATTGACGCCTCTCCATTATTAACCGGGCTTATTGTCACCGTGCAATCAACGGTGACATTAACCCCTTATTACCCCGCTTGCCACCGCTACAGGGCAAGTGGGAAGAGTCGGGTAAAGTGCCACAATTGGCACATCTTTTGATGCGCCAAATGTGGGGCTGCTGTAGCCTGGTATTATCAGGCTGTTGAGGGCCAAAATCCATGGGCCTTGACAGTCTTTTAATACCAGGCCGCAGCAGTCTGCATTTTACTTGGCTGGTTAACAAAAATAGGGGGACCCCTACGCCGTTTTTTTTTCGAGGGGATCCCCTATTTTTGTTAACCAGCCAAGCTAAGCAGACTGCTGTGGCCTGGTATTATCAGGCTTGCAAGGTCCATGGATATTGGATCCTTACCAGCCTGAAAAACCAGGCCTCAGCGGTCTGCTTCATCTGGCTGGTTAACAAAAATAGGGGGGACCCCACGCCAATTTTTTTCGAGGGGATCCCCTATTTTTGTTAATCAGCCAAGATATGCAGACTGCTGTGGCCTGGTATTATCAGGCTGGCAAGGTCCATGGATCTTGGCTGCTTAACAGCCTGAAAATCCAGGCCTCAGCGGTCTGCTTCATCTGGCTGGTTAACAAAAATAGGGGGGACCCCACGCCATTTTTTTTTCAAAGGGAACCCCTATTTTTGTTAACCAGTTCCCTCTGACGTCACTGATTGTGTCCCTGGCTGACCTGAAGTGAAAGTGGAAAGCAATCAATTAAGCTTTCCACTTCCTCTCCTGTCAGCCAGGAGAGGAACTCATTCATTTGGGGGTTTACTGTGAGGCTGCAGCATTAGCTGCGGTCCCTGCAGTAAACATTAACCCTTTCTGAAGGATTACACCGTGGGACCTGACTGTGCATCGGATTGGTAAGAATAATTTTGCTTTATTATTTTATTTTTATTACAGGAAATGGTTTTAGCAGGAAAATAAAATATGGTCAAAAACTGTGTGATTATTTCATTAAACTTCTTTTTTATTAAAGTGTGTGTGTTTGATTTTTCTTTCATACAATAGGATTAATAATTGATAGTTGTCTGATTGACAGCTCTCAATTATTAACCTGGCTTAAAGTGACCTTTCAATTGCAAGGTCATTTTAACCCCTTATTAACCCATTCGCCACCGCTACAGGGCAATGGGAATAGACGGGCAAAGTGCCAGAAAGGGCAAATCTAATTAGAGATTTGCCCTTTCTGGGGTGTCTGGGGGCAGATGTTAGTAGCCGGGGGGGGGCCAAAAATAATGGTCCCTCTCTGGGCTATTATTATCTGCCCCCACTCACTGGCTTTGTCTGTCTGGTTGCGAAAATAGGGCGGGAGCCCACGCATTTTTTTTCAGCAATTTTACACCTCATATATATATATACATGTCATTAAATTTGTGACACATATATATATATTTATATTTATAGTTCATACACTTCTACATAGTATAATAGCCGCTAATTCAATTGCCGGCTTTTGTGAAAATGCAGAACCCGACATGAAATGACACTTGGTTTACATAGAGTTAACCATGTCTTTTCATGTAGTTTGATATCTGATTTGCACAAACAATTACATGAGTGTAAGTGTGCAAAATTTCACACCTGTAGGGGTTAATTAAAGGTGTAAATTCGTAGCAAAAAAGTCCGTTTTTTTTACAACGAATTTACACCTTTAATGCTTCTGTCTTTTCACAAAAGCCGGCTTTACCCGGCAATTGAATCAGAGGCTATTTTACTATGTAGAAGTGTATAAACTATAAATATATCTATATATATATGTCACAATGACATGTATATATATATATATGTATTCTATGTGTGTATATTTAATGTTTACAAGGAAAGAAAGAGGTTTTTTTAGTTACGATATTTTGTTCCCATAGACTTACATTGGATTTCCGGTATCGGTATCGGGTATCGCCGATATTTTTCGCAACCAGACAGACAAAGCCAGTGAGTGGGGGCAGATAATAATAGCCCAGAGAGGGACCATTATTTTTGGCCCCCCCCGGCTACTAACATCTGCCCCCAGACACCCCAGAAAAGACAAATCTATAATTAGATTCGCCCTTTCTGGCACTTTGCCCGTCTATTCCCATTGCCCTGTAGCGGTGGCGAATGGGTTAATATGGGGTTAAAGCCACCTTGCTATTGAAAGGTGACCTTAAGCCAGGTTAATAATTGAGAGCTGTCAATTAGACAACTATCAATTATTAATCCTATTGCATGAAATAAAAATAAAACACACACACTTTAATTAAAAATCATTTTAATGAAATAAAGACACATGTTTTTGACCATCTTTTATTTTACTGCAAAAACCATTTCCTGTAATAAAAATAAAATAAAAAAGCAAAATTATTCTTACCTATCCCATGCACAGTCAGGTCCCACGGTGTAATCCTTCAGAAAGGGTTAATGTTTACTGCAGGGACCGCAGCTAATGCTGCAGCCTCACAGTAAACCCCCAAATGAATGAGTTCCTCCCCTGGCTCACAGGAGAGGAAGTGGAAAGCTTAATTGATTGCTTTCCACTTTCACTTCAGGTCAGCCAGGGACACAATCAGTGACGTCAGAGGGAACTGATTAAAAAAATTGGGGTTCCCTTCGAAAAAAAAATGGCGTGGGTCCCCCCTATTTTTATTAACCAGCCTGATGAAGCAGACTGCTGAGGCATGGTATTTAAGGCTGTTAGGGAGCCAATATCCATGGACCTTGCCAGCAGCGTCGGACTGGAGTACCTTGGGTCCACCAGAGAAAAATTATTCTTGGGGCCCACCATCATACTTCCCAACCTTTGAAGAAGGGAAAGAGGGACAAAGGCTGTGGCACGCTGTGCCTGCTGCAGCAAATTTTAGGCCATGCCACGTTGCACCACAGACTGTCCAGGAGTTGGTGGATGCTTTAGTCCAGGTGTGGGAGGAGATCCCTCAGGAGACCATCCGTCGTGCTCATCAGGAGCATGCCCAGAAGTTGTAGGGAGGTCATACAGCATACCTCACAAATTTTGAAGACAGGAAAGAGGGTTAAAGGCTGCAGCGCGCTACGCGCGCCGCTGCAAATTTTAGGCCACGCCCCGACCACACCCATTTCACAGCTAATCACACCCATATCCTCGCCCCAAGCGTACCCATTTAGCACTGCTGATCACACTGACTGGTAATGAGGGCACAGTGGCTGGTACTGAGGAAAAGAAAGAAAGAGCAGCGAGAGAGAAAGAACAAGCAGAGAAAGAAAGAGAGGAAAGAAAGAAAAGAGAGAGAGAAAGAAAGAACAGAGAGAAAAAAGAACAGAGAGCGAGAAGGAAAGAACAGAGAGCGAGAAAGACTAGAGAGAGAAAGAAAGACTAGAGAGAGAGCCAGAGGCGTAGCTAGGGTTTTGGTTTAGTGGGGGCGAAACTTCTGAGTGGGCCCCTAATCAGAGAACCTCAACAAATGACCGCGCTGTTGCCAAAAATAATCTATATATAAAAAGACCAATATTGATATTACCGCCATATGGTCTGTGGTAAATAATACCAGTCCTACAGAACATATAATAGATTACAGCACAGGTACAGATAATGACTTACCGCTGATGTTCTTTCTAATGGAATTGTTCACTTTTCATGTCTTTTCCATCTGGCCCAGACCGACATGACGACTTCTCCAGCCAGGACTCGACTGCAGAGATTACAACAAAGACACATTTCACTTCTCATATTTTTAGCACTGTCACGGTCACCAATTGGACTATTCTCAACCTGCACAAACTCCTCATCCTGCTGATACCCCAATACTGAGCCGCTGCTGCCGTATGTGTCCCTATTACTGCACCTGATACCCCAATACTGAGCTGCTGCTGCCGTATGTGTCCCTATTACTGCACCTGCTGTGTGGTTCTGTGTGACCTCTAAATTTTAAAGCACCCCTCTAGAATATAGTAATGCCGGGTGCAAGTGCCCTAGAAAACAGTGCCCACATTTTGTCCCCTAGACTGTAATAATGCCCTGTGTGCCCCTTTGACAGTCACAGTAACCCGAGTTCTCCTATAACAATAAGTGTCCACTTTACATTTAATAATGTCCCAAGTCTCCCCCTGTACATCTCCCCTATACACAGAATAATGCCCCTCACTGGATATATACTGACCCCTTAATGTCCCCAAACTATTTAATGGGTCCAACACTGTATGATGGCCCCTAGATAGCATCCATACAGCATAATACACCAGATAATCCTCAATATAGTATAATGCACCCCCATAGGCAGCCTCTATATTATAATAAACCCCCATAGGCAGAGTCTCTGTAGTATAATGCACCCCAATATGGAGCCTCTGTAGTATAATGCAGCCCCCATATACAGCCCCTGTAGTATAATGCACCCCCATATACAGCCTCTGTAGTATAATGCACCCCCATTAAAAAAAACAAAAAACAATACTCACCTCCCGGCTCCTGTGCTGCTCACTGTTCTCCCTCTCTGGGTCTGACAGCGGGCGCCGGCAGGTGATGTCATCGCTCCCGCTGTCAGACGCTGAGAGGGGGATTATGGGAGAGAAGGAGCGCTCGCTCCTTCTCTCTCTATGCGGTCAGCTGTATCGGCTGGATGCCGATACAGGTGACCCTCCGATGACGGGTGGGGGGCCCACTGCTGGCACCGGGCCCCCCCACCGGCTGTTCAGGCCCCATAGCTTCCGGGCGGCAGAGCAGGGAGAGCGATTCTCCCTGCTCTGCTGCAGAATGTAACTGTATCGGCGTGCTGTGCCACCGCCCCCTCTGCCCCGCGACCTATCCTTTCAAATCAGGGCCCACCACGCAGGATCTGGGGCCCACCGGAGGTTTCTCCGGTGTCCCGGTGGCTCAGTCCGACCCTGCTTGCCAGCCTGATAATACCAGGCCACAGCAGTCTGCTTATCTTTGCTGGTTAACAAAAATAGGGGATCCCCTCGAAAAAAATTGGCGTGGGGTCCCCCCTATTTTTGTTAACCAGCCAGATGAAGCAGACCGCTGAGGCCTGGATTTTCAGGCTGTTAAGGAGCCAAGATCCATGGACCTTGCCAGCCTGATAATACCAGGCCACAGCAGTCTGCATATCTTGGCTGATTAACAAAAATAGGGGATCCCCTAGAAAAAAATTGGCGTGGGGTCCCCCCTATTTTTGTTAACCAGCCAGATGAAGCAGACCGCTGAGGCCTGGTTTTTCAGGCTGGTAAGGATCCAATATCCATGGACCTTGCCAGCCTGATAATACCAGGCCACAGCAGTCTGCTTAGCTTGGCTGGTTAACAAAAATAGGGGATCCCCTCGAAAAAAAATGGCGTAGGGGTCCCCCTATTTTTGTTAACCAGCCAAGTAAAATGCAGACTGCTGCGGCCTGGTATTAAAAGACTGTCAAGGCCCATGGATTTTGGCCCTCAACAGCCTGATAATACCAGGCTACAGCAGCCCCACATTTGGCGCATCAAAAGATGTGCCAATTGTGGCACTTTACCCGGCTCTTCCCACTTGCCCTGTAGCGGTGGCAAGCGGGGTAATAAGGGGTTAATGTCACCGTTGATTGCACGGTGACAATAAGCCCGGTTAATAATGGAGAGGTGTCAATAAGACACCGATCCATTATTAATCCCAAAGTTTTTAAATGTTTAAAAAAAAGACACAGCAAGAAAAAAGTCTTTTAATGAAATAAAAGAGACAACACAGTTTTCATTTTTTTTATTACTCTCTCATTCCTGCGACGCCATCGATCTCCTGTAAAAAAAGAAAAAAAACAAAACAACAGTATAACACCTGTCCGACGCAGTCCATAGTAACGACAGTCCCACGACGATCCAGCTCTGCTACATCGGAATGCCAGGCAGAGCCTGCATCCCGCGCAGCACAGCTGATTACCTGCTTCTCCGGCGGTGACGTCATCGGACTGCTTTACGGCCGCGATTACCCAGCAGTCACTGCAGTTATCGCGAGAAACTGCATGTGACCGCCGGGGAGAAGAGGATGGCGGCCATTAAGCAGTCCGGGATGTGACCGCCGGAGATCTTCTGCCAGGTAAGTGCCGCTGACTCCTGACAGACCCGACCGACGGACACTCACAGTGACAGTGACATTCCGATTCCGGTATCCGATATGACGAAAATATCGGTACTCGGAATCGGAATTCCGATACAGCCAATATCGGCCGATACCCGATATTTGCAGTATCGGAATGCTCAACACTAGTCATAACACATGTGTTGGTGGTTGAGTACATACAACTTATGACAAAAGACTCCAAACTTTTCAGAAAAATAGATATTTATATGTGCAAACTGCCACTTGAGGTAGTGACTACCATATTTGCTTCATATGGTATATGTATTTACAACACAATAGTGTAAGTGTGCATTCTTACACAATTACCAAAATAAGGCATGTCAAAATTACAAATGTTTGTATACATAATAGTATGTAAAGACAAAAACCAATAGTCAATATGGGTAGTGCTGCTCATATGTGACCCATATGTCGAATTGGTCACATTAGACAAGTGCAAAGATGCATTTGACAACTGTGAGTGAAATTAAATTTTTAAAAATAACAAACATTGCGGAAAAAAATTGTATGTAAAGAAAATAACAAACGTTCACTATGTATAGTGAAGAGCATATGTTACCCATATGTTTTGTTCACAAGATTAGACAACTGCAAATATGCAATAGACAACATGGAGTAAAATAAATAAAAAAAATATTTTTTTTTACATAAATAATAATAAATAAGCAAAATAAAAAACTTTCACTAGCACTAGTGAGCACCATATCTGCCCCATATGGTTAGGTTATAAGACTAGACTAATGCAATGATGCATTAGCCAACAATGTTTAAAATGGATGGGGGAAAAATAACAAACATTGGTATAAATTATAATATATAAAGAAACAATAAATTCTCCCCTAGCACATATCCCACCAGCTAAGTACCATATGCTGTTTGTAGGCATTCAGATGAGTGCAAATATGCTTTACACAACATTGTGTAAAAATAAATGTAAAAAAATTTAAAACTTTGGTTTAAATCATAATATATAAGTAAAATAAAACATCACAGCTGGTGGTAAGTAGGGTGGTGGGGTTGGCGGGTTTCCAGCATCTCTATGTGGTTGGCTATGATGAGAACCTTGACAATCACCCTGTTGTGGTGGATTTTCTGGGCTCTGAGCTAACATCTGGCCACGGTCAGGTTGGTGTGTGGGCACATTGCCATACAGATAAGGGAGATTATATTTCTGTGTAAGATGATACCCATGAGAATCATACTCCCCAATATGACCATGTTGAGCACATCCAGGTTGGGACCAGCCTCCAACACTGGATCTGTACAAGTGGCCATATTGGGAAGTCTGATTATAGCCAGCCATTTGACCCTGTTGTTGCCAAGGTTGTTTCGGTGGGGGAATGGGTTGAGGTGTAGGCGCCCGTTAAGGAGGATCCTCAGATCTGTTGGGAAATGAAAGGGGATTACAACATGTTGGAGAGGTGAGCCTAAACTGCATATGTGTTATGTGGTGTGATATATGTACTTACGGTCTCAGATCCAGAATAGGAGCCAGAAAGCCAAGGCGGCCAAAGTAGACATATTTTCTTTTTTTCGGTTCCGCAGACCCGCTCCTCGACCTCTGCTGCCGTTCCCGCCGGTACTGGTCGCGGATGCTTCTCCATCTTCTCATAATATCATCCACTGCAAAGACACATATAATGTAATCAATTATGTAGCTGCACAAAGCCAAATTCTTCTACATACATGTAATATAGTCATGGGGGCCTAGAAGGATGTGACTATACTAACATTTTGGGGGAAAAAAAAAATTGGGGGTGCAAATTCTGCGCTAGTACAACGCTCTGACCGTTAAGAAGGTTGAAAAAAAATCAAGTAACTTTCTGATTCGCTGCTGCTCCTCGCGTGGGCTGTCGCCAAAGTGGGGAAACATCTGCCCACAGATGTGCCTCCATGCCGTCTCTTTCCTTGCGCGGTCTGCGTAATGTGCATCTATTTGGTCCAAAATTTCGACCCTATCAACATGTCCACATTAAGGAGCGTAGACATCATGGCCGACTCCATGGAGGCGTTCTTCCGGGATGTCTGGCGCTCTTTTTGAGCTAATTTGCATGTGTCAGCTTCCTGCAGCATGTGTTGCACCATTTCCTGTGAGCTGCAGAAGTCTTGCGTATTTCTCGCAAGTCACACGTGTGGTCCATGTGTAATCCGTTGTTTTTCTCGCACCCATAGACTTTCATTGGAGTACAACGGGCGTAATACGCGTACAATCGCAGCATGCTGCGAGTGTCTCGCACCGTAAGATACGGCCGAGAAAAATATGCATGATCAGAGCTACCCCATAGAGAAATATTGGTACGTGTGTAATGCGTGGTTTTCACGCCTCTCACTCGTCCGTATTCCTCCTTAGTGTGACGCCGGTCTTAAGGTTAAAATCTGCAGTCACTCTATGTCCACATCGTATGCTGTGACGATGTTTCGGTACTGGAAGCAGGCGGTTAGGTGACTGCAAGTATGCTATTGGCATACATGCGGTCACATGCCCACTAGACATACGCAGCCTTGCTCAATGCAAGTGAATTAAGAAAGGCTGTGCATGTCTAGTAGGAATGTGACCGGAAGGATCCAAATCAAATTCTTGTGATCATGTGAACACTTGATCCCGGCATTCGAGCCAGAAAGATTCAAAAGTCTGCAGCCTCGCAGAGTGAGTACAGACTTTATCCTCAAGCAGGGTCAACCCCTTTAAGGGTCTCAGAAAATGGTGACACAATTTTTTTTTTTTCTGTAGAGTGCTGAATTTTTTTAACCCCTAAAATAGTAAAAAAAATCTTAAACGTTTGATGTTGCTCCAATCACATTGACCTGGAGAATTGTGATGGCAAGTCATTTACAGCTCTGGCAAAAATTAAGAGAACACTGCAAAATTTTCAGTTTGTCTGATTTTTCTCTTTTTAGGTATATTTTTGAATAAAATGTAAATTGCTCTTTTATTCTATAAACTACTGACAACATGTCTCCGAATTTCCAAGCAATAAATTTTGTATTTATTTTCAGAAAATGAGAAATGGTCAAAATACCAAAAAAATTCAGTGCTTGCAGATCTCAAATAATGCTAAGAAAACAAGTGCATAATCATTTAGAAACAACAATACTAATGTTTTAACTCAGGAAGAGTTCAGAAATCAATATTTTGTGGAATAACCATGATTTCTAATCACAGCTTTCATGCGTCTTGGCATGCTTTCCACCAGTATTTCACACTGCTTTTGGGTGACCTTATGCCACTCTTGGTACAAAAATTTAAGCAGTTCTTCTTTGATGGCTTGTGACTATCCATCTTCCTCTTGATTACATTCCAGAGGTTTTCAATGGGGTTCAGGTCTGGAGATTAGGCTGGCCATGACAGGGATTTGATGTGGTGGCCATTTATCCACACATTGATTGACCTCGATGTGTGGCATGGCGCATTGTCCTGCTGGAAAAAACAGTCCTCAGAGTTGGGGAACATTGCCTGAGCAGAAGGAATTAACTGTTTTTGCAGGATAACCTTGTATGCGGCTTGATTCATACGTCCTTCGCAAAGATTAACCTGCCCAATTCCAGCCTTGCTGAAACATCCCCAGATCATCACTGATCCTCCACCAAATTTCACAGTGGGTGCAAGACACTCTAGGTCTCCATCTAAAACCATTAGACGACCAGGTGTTGGGCAAAGCTGAAAATTAGACTCATCAGAGAAGATTACCTTACTCCAGTCCTTTATGGTCCAATCCTTATGGTCTTTGGCAAACTTCAGCCTGGCTCTCCTTTGCTTCTCATTGATGAAAGGCCTTTTTCTAGTTGTACATGACTTGATCCCTGCCTCTAGGAGCCTGTTACGAACTGTTCTTACTGTGCACTTCACCCCAGCTGCCATTTGCCATTCCTTTTGTAGGTCACTTGATGTCATCCTGTGGTTGCTGAGTGACATTCGAATAAGATGATGGTCATCCGGGTCAGTGGAAAGTCGTTTTTGCCCTCTGCTAGTCTGTAGCTTTGTTGTGCCCAATGTCTGCTGCTTGACCTTGTTGTAATGGACTGCAGTCTTAGAAATTTTAACGATGGAGGCAACATGACGCTCACTGTATCCCTCTGCTAGTAAAGCCAGAACTGAGCCCTTCTTTTCCTCACTCAAGACTTTTCTTTCCAACTCCTTTGGCATGGTTAAAAGTTATTTTTTCATTCCTACTACTTTTGGGATATTACTAGTAAAGATGAGCGGTGTTCGAAGCGAACTGTTCGCCAATTTCAAATTCGAGCTGTTTTGGGCGGTGTTCGAGCCGTTCGACGAACCCGAACGATTTTGAAAAAATCCGGCTGTTCGAGGTTATGTTCGATAACTGTTCGTGCACCAATATCGTAACTGGATTTTTTCACAGTAATGCTGATAATCAATGTTAATACACAGTTTGAGTGTACAGCGGGGCGGAGGGAGGGGCATGGGATGGATCTCTGCTGAAATAATGAAGATCTCCATTTTTTTTTCTCTTTCCCGCATTTCCAGTGGGCGGTGCAGTCTGTCAGCCTATCAGCAGCGCACACACGGAGCAAAGTGCTTTTTTTTCACACAAGCAAGGGCATGTGTCATTGGCTGTGTATGTCACATGTCCTTGCCCTATAAGACGCAGCCATTTCCCCCCTTGCCACCATTTTCTCACTGCTGCAGCTCAGTGTTAGACGGCACTGCTGCTGCTGTTAGCGCTTTCTTTCTAATAGTGACTGTGAAGCGAATTTGCAGTTAGACAGGAAGGTTTAGGGAGTAGGGAGGGACTAGTTAGTAATTGCAGCCCTTTTAAGGGCTAGGTTACATCAGTTCCTAGCACTTTTAGCAGGCAGGTCTGTGTTCTATATAGACAGATAGGTCAACTTGGGAGTAGTGACTATTTGTAATTGCAGCCCTTTTGAGGGCTAGGTTACATCAGTTGCTATCACTTTTTGCCAGCTCCACCAGCGTTGAAATACTCATAATTTTTGCTGCATCTTGCCTGTAATATAATTGTGGGCATAGCAGCAGTGTGTGGTACTCATTGTATTAGGCCATCTATACAAAGCTCCACCAGCGTTAAAAAAAAAAAAATTTTATCTGCATCTTGCCTGGACAATAATTTTGGGCCTAGTAGCAGTGTCTGCTAGTCAGCGGATTAACCCAGCTGTTAAGCAAGCTACACCACCTGTACTTTTGACACTTAATTTTTTCAAAGGAAATGCTTCGGGCCCCCGGGACAATCAGTGAAGAGCATCGGGGAGGCACCCCAAGGCACAGGGGCTGTGACTGGCGGTAGGACGCCTTGCGGTGGACCACCAAGCTCGATCCTTATAAAAGCTTTTTAACTGCAGCAGCTTTACTGGACACTACTGTTGCTGGAATTACCGTGGCTGCTGGCATGGGCTTTGCCCTCCAATAGATCCCTGTAAAAGGATTTAAAGTGTACTCATTCAAATTAGAGAGACAATTTAAATTTAAAAGATTAGACCTGCCTCCACCGTAGGGGGGCTCGCTCGACCCACCAGCGGACAGGCACCAGTATTGGGAGAGGGGGGCTGGCCGTCAGGGTCCACCGCAGCTCTGGCACAAACCCGGCGACACGCAGGTCGCACGGGCAGGAACGGACTGGCCGTGTCGGCTTCACACTTTTTTGGTTTTAGAAGGGCATGACATGCCTATATCTGTGTCTCCCCCTCCTTTTACTCCTCCAACTCTTTTCTTTTCGCATGACTATATGTACTTGTCACTTTTCCATGTGTTAGTTGTGTCTTGTGAGCAATTTGTCAGATTTTGGACACCTTTGAAGTGTTTTCTATCTGTTTTCTATGTGTTTCTATGTGTTTTGGTTTGCCTGCCATTGCTTTTCGACGGTGTTTGACGAACAGTTCGACGAACAGTTCGTTGAACACATGGCTGTTCGGCGAACCGAACTGAACTCGAATACTACGGGGGGGGGGGGGGTTCTCATCACTAATTACTAGCACTTGTTTTGCCATCCAGCTTGTCCTATTGCAAGATGATTGTGAACACCACAGCAGTGTTTTTTATACTTTCCTTCGTTAAATAAGATTTGGTTCAGGTGATCACCTAATCAGAAGCACATTAAGTAGAATGAGGAGTACTCTGGTTGGAATTCAACGGACACTGGAATGGCTGTCAGACATGTAGAGAAGCTGATTTTTATAAAACTGTGCATTGTTCTCTTAATTTTTGCCAGAGAGGGATATATAGCCCAATGAACGCTGTAAAAAGTAAAATAAAGACAAAGATCTATAAAGAAAAAAAATTAAATAAAGCAAAAATAGATTATGTTTTCCAATCATGAGCAACCCCTTTAATAACCGTATTATGGCTAAAGTCCTGGACTCCCCTGGATTTACAGAACCTCTGATATAAATCACCAGTGATCATAAGAAACATAAGGGTATGGTTCCACGTTCCGGAACCACAGCGCTTTGGACAGAGCGGAAATCCCGCTCCGCCCAAAGCCCGCCCCCTTGTGAACGCGCGGTGAGTCCGGATGTGCTCATTGAACACATCCGGAATGACCACAGCGCTACATAGGCCTGTGTTATTTCCCTTGCGGCGACGGAGCGTCGCCGCAAGGGAAAAGGACATGCTGCGATCTGAAAAGATGCGCCGCATGTCCGTTAACGCAGGTCTGCCACCTGCGTGTTTTTACGCATAGTGGAGACGGGATTTCTTGAAATCCCCTCCACTATGCTGTAACATCTGGATGCTGCGTGTTTGACACTGCGCCAGTACACAGCGTCAAACACGCAGCGTTTCCTTACCGTGGAAACATACCCTTATACTTATGTAACCTAATTCCAGGCTCAATCACTGCAGTGGGAACAGTCACAGAGGAGCGGTGGTACATGGTCAGGAGTGTATCGATTTGCTGGCTCCTTCATCTGAGACTCCTCCAGATAAAATCGGGGGTAAACTACAGTATGTGAGTCAATTGTTCCCAGCGAGCAAACAAAACCAGTAGGGTGTCATCACTGGAGAGTTTTAAGCTGCAATAAACAAAACCTAAAAAAGCAAAAAAAAACAAAAACTAAAAACACCTTTAGCTGCTGCCAGGGAGGTTTAGGTTTAAGTTGGCGTCTTCTCAAGTAACAAAGAGTTAACCATTAAATACCCACAGCAGGGTAAATCACCTCCAAAGACAGATGTCAACAATCACTACTAACACATTGTAGCGTAGCGCGCGGTGCGTACATTTATACCGTTGGTGTTGATCTGCTGCCTGAAAATCAACATTTCAAAATGGGAACTTTTATTGCGAAGAAAACACCAAATTCCAATTAACTGTAATTGTGTAATCGTCAAAAAATTGCAAATGACACATGGGGTTAATACGCCCCTGCTGGAGCGTTACGCTGCACTTTACAGTCATTTTTACAGATAATATTAGGGAAATTCATAAATAGCAGTTCCATACACGTGGTATTCATATTGTTTTTTTCAGAGATCCGCCTCATAAATTGGGGTTTTTGGACAGGATTGGAGCATTCCTAGATGGGAGAGATGGCCGCTCTAGAGTGGTGTGAGATTATATGATGATATTATTATACTGTATTTATCTAATCCATGAGTGACAGCTGGTATGCTGCTTATCAATGTGGAGGGTAGTAGTGGGGACCTTTGAAGCTCCCAAAACCAAAGGGTACAAATATGGGGCTGGTTCAATATGGGCCCATACCAAGCTATGCGTGGTGCATAACAGGTCGGTACAATATGGATCCATACAGTACTGTATCATTCATAAGGCTGATTAGGCTCAAGCGACTCTATGCAACTGTGGATTGCCAAATCCTGACAGTGTGCAACATGCACGGTGTCAGGGTTCCCATATATTACCAGTCTTGTGACTGCAAGTATGTGATTTTGCACACCTGCAGTCACGTGTCAACTATGTTCTCACCCACTTCTCCCAATGATCTACGAGGTGGTGATAGAGGGGAATCCTGACAGTGCGCATGTTGCACACTATCGAGATTCATCAGTCTGGAGTGACTGCAGAAAGTAAAGTTGAGCCTGCAAAACCCCTTAAATGAAATGTCACCCTCTAGTTATTGCCTTAAATCTAAATGCATGCATCCATATTATGAATACAGGGCCATATACAGTCATGGCCAAAAGTTTTGAGAATGACACAAATATTAATTTTTACAAAGTCTACTGCTTCACTTTTTCTAATGGCAATTTGCATATACTCCAGAAGGTTATAAAGAGTGATTAGCTTAACAGCAATTACTTGCAAAGTCAATATTTGGCTAGAAAATGAACTTTATCCCCCAAAACACATTTCAACATCATTGCAGCCCTGCCTTAAAAGGACCAGCTAACCTCTTTTCAGTGATTGCTCCATTAACACAGGTGTGGGTGTTGATGAGGACATGGCTGGAGATCAATCTGTCATGATTAAGTAAGAATGACAACACTGGACACTTTAAAAGGAGTCTGGTGCTTGGCATCATTGTTTCTCTTCTGTTAACCATGGTTATCTCTAAAGAAACACGTGCAGTCATCATTGCAATGCACAAAAATGGCCTAACAGGGAAGAGTATCGCAGCTAGAAAGATTGCACCTCAGTCAACAATCTATCGCATCATCAAGAACTTCAAGGAGAGAGGTTCCACTGTTGCCAAAAAGGCTCCAGGGCGCCCAAGAAAGACCAGCAAGCGCCAGGACCGTCTCTTAAAAGTGTTTCAGCTGCGGGATAGGGCTACCAGCAGTGCAGAGCTTGCTCAGGAATGGCAGCAGGCAGGTGTGAGTGCATCTGCACGCACTGTGAGGCGGAGACTCTTGGAGCAAGGCCTGGTCTCAAGTAGGGCAGCAAAGAAGCCACTTCTCTCCAGAAAAAACATCATGGACAGACTATATTCTGCAAAAGGTACAGGCAGTGGACTGCTGAGGACTGGGGTAAAGTTATTTTCTCTGATGAATCCCCTTTTCGATTGTTTGGGACATCAGGAAAACGCCTCATTCGGAGAAGACAAGGTGAGCGCTACCACCAGTCTTGTCTCATGCCAACTGTTAAGCATCCTGAAACCATTCATGTGTGGGGTTGCTTCTCTGCCAAGGGAATCGGCTCTCTCACAGTCTTGCCTAAAAACACAGCCATGAATAAAGAATGGTACCAGAATGTCCTCCAAGAGCAACTTCTCCAAACCCTCCAAGAGCAGTTTGGCGATCAACAATGCCTTTTCCAGCATGATGGAGCACCTTGCCATAAAGCAAAGGTGATAACTAAATGGCTCAGGGAACAAAACGTAGAGATTTTGGGTCCATGGCCTGGAAACTCCCCAGATCTTAATCCCATTGAGAACTTGTGGTCAATCATCAAGAGACGGGTGGACAAACAAAAACCTAAAAATTCTGACAAAATGAAAGCAGTGATTGTGCAAGAATGGACTGTTATCAGTCAGGATTTGGTCCAGAAGTTGATTGAGAGCATGCCAGGGAGAATTGCAGAGGTCCTGAAGAAGAAGGGTCAACACTGCAAATATTGACTTGCTGCATTAACTCATTCTAACTGTCAATATAAGCTTTTGTTACTCATATGTTTGCAGTTATTATATTTCTGTCTGTGATAAAAACATCTGTCAAACACACATAAAAACCAGAGGGCAGCAGATCATGTGATAATATAATATTTGTGTCATTCTCAAAACTTTTGGCCATGACTGTACACCCATGGTCAGACCACTAAGCTTTACTGAGCCCCAAAAATCCATTTAATGTTTCCATACTGGGAAAAAAAAATGTCACACCATTTTGTATTTTGTCAGGCTTCTAAAGCATTATGTACTGTAGAACCAAATGAAAAGCTGTATTTGTTGCCCATAGCATCCAATCACAGCACGGCTTTCACTTTAACAGAGCAGTGTAAGAAATGATAGCTCAGCTCTGATTGGTTGCTATGGACAAGAGAGACAATTTTTTCTCATTTAGATAGATTTGATTAATGAGCGTTTTTTATGTAATTTTTTGGACATTAAGGTATTTACATCGATTGGTCAAATATTAACTGTAAGTTAATAGAGACCTACTAAACACACTAATAAACAGTATGTTAATGTGACATTTTTTTTCAACACATTTGGTATATTTTGAGGGGATCCTTGTTTTTTTAGTATATGTGCACACACAACTTTTTTGGATAATTTTTGGAACATGTCTATTTAAAAAAAAAAAACTCAAAAATCATCTAAAAATCATCTTCTTATTCATTTCTACTGTAAAACCACATTGTTGTTCATATGGTCAGAAAAATCCAATTTTTCAGAAATCCATAAGGTTTTAAGACGAAGCTTTTAGTTTTGATGCAGTTTTTGAAATGTTTTTTTTTACTGTAGTTGAAATCATTTTTCAAATACCGTTAGTAACATCTCACTTTTTTTAATGTGATTTTTAAAACCTTTTTGTAAAAAAAAAAAATATCTGTATTTGTAAGTAATTTTACTTTTGAAGTCAACAGGAGAATTTGTTCCAAAACCCACATGAAAAAAGCTATGTGGGCATATCTTATTGGAATAAAAGACCATAAAAACATGTGCATGTGAAAATAACTACACATAAAACATGAAAGTAAACAAGTGGCAATTTTTCACGTGAAAACGAATTAAAGAACAGTGCATCGAATCTGCACAAAAATACATGAAAAAGCAGCAAAAACACAATAATAAGAACAGATTGTTATTGGGTATTTTGATGAGGACAACTGCAGGAAAAATACAGCGAGAAATATGCAGGAACATGGCCTGACTGAACCAAAAGAGGGGTCCTAGCTGAACAGGTGCAGACTGACACTAAAATCTCATTCAGACGTCCATGATTTTTCTCAAACGTACTGTTTTAGATCAGAGTATCATCAGTGTTTCATCTGTGTTTCATTTTTTTAATATTACTTAAGCCCCTTCACATATCCACATAAGACCGGTACTGGGAAAAACAGTGTTTTGGAACAGTGTGCCATTAGTGTGCCATTGGTGTGCCATCAGTGTGTCATCAGTATGCCATCAGTGTGACGTTAGTGTGCCATCAGTATGCCAGCAGTGTGCCATTAGTGTGACATCAGTATGCCAGATCAGTGTGAATTAGTGTGACATCAGTATGCCTCAGTATGACATTAGTGTGTCATCAGTATGCCT
>JARQOD010000001.1:404407696-404446688 GCA_033576555.1 Oophaga sylvatica
TTTCTCAAACCATTCCGGGTGACACCCTTAATTTTTTTTCTCTCTGAGTGTTACCAAAGGGTAAAACATATTGTTTTTTTTTTTTCCCCTCTCCTCTTCTTCCTACCCGTCTTAAAAATTGAAAATGGACCCCCGCAAAAGGAATTTTGGAGTGACTGATAATATCCTTGCAGATTTGCAGAATATAAAACCCTTTTTTTTCAGCCTACGGACCTCCCTAATCACAATTTCAAGTTTTTGGACAACTGCCCGGATTTCGACCGGGATTGGGGGTTCTGAGGAGCGACCAAACCCTGCCGTAACCCCGATTTCGGGGACCCCCAAAAGTTGCCCCTTTTCTTTTTTTGCGTGAACGTGAAAAATTCAGGGATTTAAAACCAATGCAATCTTTTTTTTTTTGACAGCTTCACAATTTCCCACTGAACGTTTAAGGTGATTACTAAATTATTTGCTTACCAAAAAGGGCTTTGATGGGGGAAAACCCCTTGATTAGACTGGGATATGTTTGAATACCTGATGCTTTTAAATTTCGCCATGGGGGGGTTTTTGAGCCCCCAATCGAGGTCAACAGCTGAAGCACCTGTTCTTTGCCCCAAAGGGTAAGCACTCGGTAGCTGAATATGCCTTTGGTTTTCAGGAGGGGCCCCCTTGATACCCCCGGGACATTTTCCCCCAAAAAATCTTTTTTTAAAAAGGGGGTTTCCCCCTGTTTAAGGATGAACTTGCTCGTGCCGACCCTCCCATGCGTTAGGTGACTTTTTAACACTGCTCCGAATTGATACTCGCTGACTAAACCGGGCAAGAGAGAGGGTTCGAAAGCAATGCCAACCCTTTTTCCTACCTTCCCCCCATAAGGAACCTTTGAGTAGGATTACACGGGAACCTAAAACCCTCGGGTAACCTTACAAGAGGGGTTAGTGATGCACGAAAGGGAACATTTTTAAGGAGAACTAGTTTCTATTTGTGGGAATCGGGCACTTCATTAAAAATGCCCCCAGCCGTTCTTAAGACACGCAGCACTATTCATTTGATGTTGCGAGAGGGATCTTCAGGTCCGAGCCTAGGCTCCGAGAGATCTGAGCAACAGTTTTGATTTCTGGACTTAAACTCCGTTACTTTGGGGAAGGGACGGGTTTAAACGCTGCCATTTTCATTTCCTCAGCGGTGCCCCCGCTGATTTGTAAAAAAACAATTCTCATTGTTTTTTTCCATAAAAATTTGGGGTTTATCAGTTTGGGTTCTAGCTCTGCTATGATCGACTCAGGGAAATTTGGGAAATTTTATGATTCTCCTTTTGCTCTGAAACGGGGGAAAACGTTCGGGAAAGAAGGCTATCATACGAGGAAAACGGGGATGGCTCCCTGCGACCCCCTGGCCATGGATCAGGAAACAGACCTTTGAGGGTTCTTAGGGTAAAACATCAAGAAAACTGCCCTTTTGTTTACTCTTCTCCCCACTTTCCCATTTTTCTAGGGCACCGGGCTGCAGGCTCAAAACCCACCATTAACTGGGAACCAAGTTTTCACTTTCCAGAGAAACGAGGCCCAAAAAGTTTCAGCTGCTCTTCCTAAGGAACCATGTCAGCCCCTGAACACCAGCTGTATTCAGGACTATTGGTTTTATGGCAAGAAAAACGGCCCAGTTTCCCCTCCTCACCGCCATAGATTGCCAATTTTGAATTTTTGCCTGGACAAATCCTTTTGGTAAATCTACCCCCTGGGGGCCCCGAGCAAAGGCTTTAAAGGATTACATAGAAAAAAAATCTAGCAAGGGTTTCCCATACCCCCTTTCATCCCGCAGGTGCACCCATCTTCTTGTAAAGAAGAAAGAGGATCCTGAGCCCTGGTAATATGGGGGAACTCAATAAGGTTTACTTTTAAAACCCGTTATCCTTCCCAAATCCTGATTATTGAGAGAGTGCACATCCCAAAATTTTTTCCTAAACTAGATCTTCGGGGGGCCCTTAACTTAGTCCGTATTAGACCTGGGGATGAATGGAAGACTGCATTCGGGTACGCTAGGACATTTTGAATTCTAGTTATCCCTTTTGGTCTGAGTCCCCGCCCAGCCATTTTTCCAAACACTTGGTGAAGACTCCAGGGACCCAAGTCATTCGTGGAAATTTTTATTGGTGTATTCAAATTTTTTTTAAAACCCACAGAAAACCAGACATGTAGAATGGCTTGGAACGTTAAACAAAATCATCTTACATAAAACTTAAAAAGGTAAATTCCATAGGACCGAAATTAAATTTTCGGGGGTATGTCGTCTAACGGGAATTTAGTATGGAGGAAGCAAAACCCAAGCCTAAAGGATGGCCAAGTCCTAGAAATTAAAAGGGGTACGCGCTTCATCGGGTTTCCCAATTCTTAGACTTTATTAGAAATTTTTGATGTTCCCCATCCCCCCAATTACCCGGAAAGGTCGGGTTCTCCTGACCCCCAACCCCAGGAAGCATTTTTCCATCTAAAAGATAAATTTACCAGGCACCTATCTAACACCCAACCCACTTGCCTTCAAAATGAGGGGGAAAGCCCAGATGTGCCGTTTGGAGCTTACTCTCTCGAGAAGGGGTGAAAGAATGTCTTGCATCCCTGTCCCCTTCTTTTCCCAGCATTTTTTCGGGAGAGGAAAACTACGAGTGGGCAATAGAGATTGTTGGCCATTTTTGCCCCCTTTCAAAAAGGGAGACACCTTCTTCAGGGGCTCACAGAAAATACGTCCTGACGCCATCAAACTTTGAGTTTATAGGTCGGCTAATGCCTGACCCCTCCCAGGCCGCGGGAATCTTTTTTTAAAAAATTTTAAATTTTATCATTTCTTTAGACCAGGATCGCGCAAGAAAGGTAGCATCTCTGATTTACCAGCCAAAAACGTCCAATTCTCCTCCTAAGATATTCTTCCCGACCCTAATTCCTAGGGGTAATTCATAATCAAACCTACTTTAAGGCACAAGGAAACATCCCAAGGGGATTCTTTTTGGCACAACCCCCAAGGGACTAAGCTTGTTTTAAGAATGGTGTGGGATTTAGGACAACGCCTGTAATTTCCCGAAACAGTCAGATTTAGAGTAATTTCAATCATTCACGTTCCAAAACTGGGCATAGAGGAATTTTAAAAAGCACAGGGAATTTCTTTCCCCGTTTCTTTTTGGGGCCCACTTGCAGGAAGGAGTTTTAAACTATGAATTTATGTGAAGTTGTGCAAGATGCAAAACACCTCGCTCCTCACCAAATGGCTGTTACAGCCCCTTCCCCCCCGTCCCCCCCGGGGGGATCCATTTCTTGGACTTCATTGTGGATTTTACCAACCTCTCAAGGAAAACACCATTTAGTGGTGGTGACCGCTAACAAAGGCATTCTTTATCCCTTGTGTGGGTTTTTCCCACTAAAAACAGACATCAGTTTTGAGATTAAAGATGTGTTTCCTTTACATGGATACCGGTGGGGTATTTTCGGACGAGGGTGCAATCACTTCTGGGTTTGGAAAAATTTTCTGTGCGCTTGGAAAAAAAGTAAACCTTTCTTCTGCTTTTCACCCCCAGAAAGGGACGACCGAACGCCCAATAAAAACCCGGGCAGTACCCCCTTTTTTTATCTCCCCCACAGGAGATTGGGTGGACTCTTCCATTAGCTGAGTTCTCGAAAAAACTTCAGAGTGCCTCCACAACAGTCTCCTTTTTACCTAATCTAGGTTATCATCCTAACATTCTCCCACGTTTTCCCATAAAACGCCTTTACAGAAGAATATGGATCTTCTAAAGGAAATCTGGAAGGGGTCGGGGAAAAGGGGACAAGAAAGCAGCAAAAAATTTTTCCGTAAACGCACCAGCTTTAAAGGTAGGGTTTGGTTTTGGCTGTCAACCAGAAATTTTTAATTTTAAAGGATTCCATCGTCTAAGTTGGGACATAAGTACATTGGACCTATAAAAATCAGTAAAATTATAATGCCGTTGCTTGCGTCTTCACTGCCCAGAACTATGAAATCCACCCTTCTTTCATGTATCCCCTACTAAGGGGCTGCGACACCCCAAAAACGTTTCCTGGACTTTCTTTTCCCTTGCCTGACCCCAGTGCTAGTCGATGGTCAGGAAGAATTTTGGTGGAAAGGATTTTTAGATTCAGTTGTATAGAAATCAGTTACAATATCTGATTAAAGGCAGGGCTCCCCGTGGAGGACAACTCATGGGAACCCAGTCATAACGTTAATGCTCCTCGTTTTGCTCCGTCAGTTTCATCGAGGTACCCCCACAAGCCGGTCTGAGTCATCCGGAGGTTGTCCCTAAGGGGGGGGTAATGTAAGGTTCTGTGTACATTTCCTAAAAACTCAGTTTGTTCGTCAGCCTTTTTTAAACTTTCTGTCTTGCTGAGCTATCTTGCCCTCAGTCAAAATGGAGTTTCCAGCTTGCATGTTCCCCCCTGAATTCTCTCCATTTGCTTCTTAAGCACCACAGCTGAGCAATCATGCTTCAGAATCAGCCTGCAGTGAACCTGTGACCTGCCCTCCTAAACCTTGGCCTTGTACTCCAGCTATTCCTACTGAGGAACTCGAAGCACTTGTGGACTCTGAACCCTGCTCTTTGAAAGCCCCCACGTTTGCATGGACTTACGAAACAGAAAGAAGACCTGAACCTTTGTGGAGGTGATTGCTGAGCTTAGATTACTCTGGCCTGCTGTGTCCGCTTCTGTTTTCTGCAAACTGTGTGACTTTTTTTTGCCAACTTGTATGAAGTAATACAAGACTTTCTATATCAAACCCTGTTCCATGTATTTTTCATCGCACCCCAACACAAGCGCTATATGAACTGTACTACTTACATTACAGGAATCCCAAAGTGAGTCTTTAGGCAGCAAGGGGCCCCCCATGGGACAGCGCAGAAAGGAGGCCTCCAACCCCACGGGCTTATTGGATCCCAGTTGCTTCCGGGCTGCCTGAATCTCCATTACCATCTTTACTCAGTGCCCAGTCTAAACCCAAATTGTGAGTAAAAGTGTGAAGACTGCACCCCGCTGTGTCCTCCTTTTTTATTTGCTGCTCACCTCATCCCTGCACTACAACCATCATCGCCATCATTTTCCACTTTTTACTGCCCTGGGGCTTAGTTTCACCTGGGGGAGAGCAATAACAACTCTGCGGCATTATCATCACCCCAGCGGTTCTCTTCAAGCAGCGTCGGCTAAGGCCTCTTTTCACACTTCAGGTCGTTCGGCGTCAGTTAAAAACTGCCAAAGGGTGAAAAAGGGGATGCAATGGATCCGATTTTAAGGCGGATCCGGGTGAACTTTTGAACCCGGGAAAAAAGTATTGTACGGATGTCTGAGAGAGAGAGAGACTCCAGAATGGATTTTTCCCATTTGTGGCAGAAGAATGATCCGCTGGCGGATTCCGCCAAAAACGGATCAAGATGGATCCGCAACCCATAGGCATCCATTATGCAAATCAGCGGACGCGGCGGATCCGTCATGGCCGCATTTTCGACGCACACAAAAAACGTTGCAGTGGACTTTTTCAGAAACCGACGGACGCCAAAATAATGACGGATCTGTCATTTGATGGATCTAACGGACGACAATCCGTCAAAATCCGCACTAATGCAAGTCAATGGGAAAAAAACGATCCCAAAAAAAAAAAATGGCAGACCCTTTTTTTTGACGCTTTGACGGATTTTGACTGACGTCGCAAAGACTGAAGTGTTAAAGAGGCCTAACATCTAATTGCTATGCCCCAGTGGCGTCACAACTATCTTTTATAAACTTTAAAAATCCCCTTATCATTTTCATTGGACTCCCAGGGCCACGGACCGGGTCACTGCTGCCTGTGACACATCCCCTTAAGAAACCCGGCCTGGTATTGAGTACCCCCCCCCGGCCCTGGCGGGTGCTCCACATCTCCAACTGCCGATACGCGCCTGGGTTCGCGACAATCTATTTCCACTGTTGCTTTTTTAATTAAATTTTCTAAGGGGAACTTTGTGTTTGTGCAATCAGGGGGGAAAGAGGCTCATTATTGGTGACGCAAATTACAGATCCCCAAAGCACTCTCCCCCTAAGGCTGTACACAAACAGGGGGTTAACTCATTATTTTTTTCACGGGGTCCTGGACTAATATTGGTGAATTTATCGAGACTTGTTTCAAAAGTTAAGCCCCGTCACACCTAAGCGAATCGCTAGCAAGATCCTGAAGCATCACCGATTTTGTGACAACGCGACCTAGCCAGGATCTCGCTTAGTGTGACACGCAGCGACGACCAGCCCCCCTGCTGGGGATCGCTGATCGTTGTCAATGGCCGGGGCCATTTTTTTTATCGTTGTGTCCCCTGGCCAGCGGCATGCTGCGTGTGACAGCGGGAGACCAACGATCAGCGAGCTGGGCTGGTATCCAATGTAATATCGGGTAACTAAGTCTCGCGGCCACCTAGTTACCCGATATGTACCTGGTTACCGGTCCTAGCTTTTGCTGTAGAGGCTGGGACCGGTATCCAGGTACATATCGGTAACTGCGCCGCACAGCGCTTAGTTACCCGATGTGTACATTGGATACCAGTGTGCTTGCTGGTCCTGATCGCTGGTGAGTCTGCCCATGTGACAGCTCACCACGATCAGCAACGATTTTCCAGCGATCCCATCCACGTTGTATCGTGGGTGGGATCGCTGGGACATTGAAGAGTGTGACGGGACCCTAAGACAAGTCTGTTATTTTGTTGGATAGTCAGTCAGAAAAATAAAGGGCCTGTGAACAGCTCCCCTAACTAAAAGGGTACAAGTTCTATCTAAAACACTAATATAATTCACACGAGAAAAACAGACGATTGAATGGGGTCGGGGCTAAGTTCCATGATGCATTTTTGATGTTGCAGATTTTTCCGCACCATTAGGGTTACTTTTGTTTTTTCTTTTTCTTTCGTTTTGAGTGCATTTTTTCTGCTACGATTTTTGTCTCTTTTTGGCATGTCATTTTTTTAAATAAAACTCCTTGGTTTGGAAATTTCCGTTAATTAGCTGTGAAAAAACTTTATTGTAAAGCCATGTGTGGATTACGGCTTTCTTTAGTAATTTCTGCTGCCTGAATGTTTTTTTTGCTTACAGATTTCCCTTATCTTGCAAGTCTATGGAAAACTGACATTATGGATTTCAAGAATACACAGCGGGTCAGTTTACACTGCGGAAAAAAATAAAGCACAGGGGCATGAGATTTCTATAAACCATTCAGGCTCTGGAACTTAAGGGCAGGTGCAGATTAGGGCATTTTTGGTCCAAGTGTGATCCAAGGAAACATCGGATTGCACTTTGGCCATGTTAGTCTATGGGGCTGTGCACATGTATATATTTTTCTCAGACAGGAACTGTCAGTCAAAAAAACGCTGCATGGCCTAGTTTGACCGTGAATTTCGGACTGCACTCGGCTATGTAAGTCAATATGTGTGTGGAAACCATAGACGCACTCGGATGACTCTGAGTGCAGTCTGATTTCTATAGACTGAAAAAATGAAAAATGGGAAAAAATTTTTCCTCCACCTTCTCACCTGACAATTGGGTAGCACTCTGATCAGAGTGTAATTTGCATAATTGATTCATTCTCTCGGAAGAGAGAAAATCGGCTGCCTGCCTCTGCCCTAAGACACTTTTTTGGTGCAAGTTAGCACAGCGGGGGTAGCCGCGGGTGAGGCATTGTCCCTTTAAGGTCCCAGTGCCCTACATGAAAATGTGGTCCTGGCTGAGTGTGTAGACTTGTACTGTGAGGGATCACGACCCTGCGGCTGCATGTGCCCAAGGTGTGGGCGGCCAGGATCATAGGTTCCACAGTTCAATACGGAGACTGTTGTTCAAGCATAGTCTTTACTGAACGATAACTTGGGAAAGATTATATACAAGGGGGGTCACAAAATTTATGGTCAGGGGTGGATTAAGGGTAGCCAGGGCCCCGGGGCTGTTAAAACTCTGTGGCCCCCCGGTCATGTGGGGTCATGTGACGGGTTCATGTGACAGGATCAAGCGACGGGGTCATCATAACCTGAAACAGATTTTTCCAGGGCCTCCACCCTCGAATGTCCACAGTCCCCCCGCTCTCTCTTGGAAAAACTCCACTTCTCACCTATCAACATTAACAGTTCCCACACCAGATCACACCTTAGCCAGCAGCTTTTGTTTTGGCCAAAAGATTTTTTAAGCCGCCACCATAACACATAGACACTTTTGGCCAGGGTCTACTCTACTGTAACTTATTAAATATTGTTAAAATATGCAATACAAAATTTTGGTATATTTTTTTTATTTTTAAATTTTAAAATGACCAATAACACCACATACAAGGACAAATACCACCAGACCACATATTACCACGACAGTGACGAATAATATCACATACAAGGAACAAATAACCCAAACACCATGACCAGAGCACATATTACCACCACAAGTGACCAAATATTCAAAAAAGGTCAAAACCGCAATACCTGTCCAAAAAACCTATTACCACCACATGTGACCGAAAACTACAATACTGACAGTAAAAAAAAAAAAAACCACAATACTAACACAAAAAGGCCCTTAAAAAACAGGAATCGTACTTTTTTTCAGTGTCTGTTACAGGTTAAAAACAGTGCATGGTGACATTAACACAGCTTCTGTATTACTATACAAATTTTATGTCCGTGTATAGGTAACACACTGACTCACCGGAGTCCTTTGGTGAATTCTTTATCTTTTTTTCATTTTAAACCGCACAGACCGCCAGGTCTCGTTTTGCGGGAAAAAACAGTTATTCGGCTCCGCTTGCGAAACATTACTTATTTTTTCCCAACTTCGAAATTACACCACATGAAAAAAAAAGGGACATAGTATCATCTACACATAACAGGACCCCCCCCCCCTTTAAAACAGACTCAAAAAAAAAAAAAATTTTACCTGCAGTAATTCCCTTAATTTGCCCCCCGTTTAAAAAAAACCCCCCTGGCCCCCTGTGTCTCATTCCTGGCTTCAGCCATATGTTCTCCCCCTTGTCATGAAAAACCATTCTGCCCCTAGATCTCCCCATCCTACCCCAAACTCTCTCCTGTATCTCCTGCCCCTAATCCTGCACGTCTGCTCCCAAATGCCCCATCTGTCTCCCAAACCTGCCCCCCGTCTCCAATATGCCCCCTATCTCCATTCGCCCCTGTCTCGCATTTGCCCCCAGTCCCCATTCTCCCCGGGGCTCATCTGCCCATTTCCCGCATTCCCCTGTCTCACGTCGCCATTCCAGCTTCTGCCCCCCCCCCCCCCACCCCCCTGTCCACGTCTGCCCCCGTCCATTCTGCCATGTCCATCTCCCTGTCAGCATCTGCCCCATGTCACATTCGCCCCAGTTCACGTTGCCCATGCCATTCTGCCCATGTCCACATCTGCCCAGTCCAGCATCTCCCATGTCCACATCTGCCCATGTCCACTTCTGCCCGTCCACTCCTGTCAATTCTCAGCAATCTCCATGTCCATTCGCCATGTCCATCTCCATGTCCACATCTGCCCGCCACTCGCCCCATGTCGCATGCCATGTCCTTGCCTCCATCCTATCTGCCATGTCACATTTGCCATGCCATCTGCTGTCACATCTGCCATCAATTCTGCCCATGTCCTCTGCCATGCCACTGCCCCATTCCAGTTTGCCATGCACATCGTCCCATCACATCTGCCCATGTCCAGCATTTGCCAGTCAGTCTGCCCATTCACATTGCTGCCAGACTCGCCATGTCAATTCTGCTGCTCCTCACTTTCCCATGCACATTCCCCATGTCAGATTCCATTCAGTCTCCCAGTCAACTCTCCCATGTAGATTTGCCCGCCCATCTCCCCAGTCCACTCCCACATCTGCCCCTGCCGATCTCCAGTCCGTCTGAGCCCCCGTACATCTGCCTGTCCAATCGCCAGTCCCTGCCCATGCCATCCATTCGCATTCTGCCTGTCACTTTGCCCCATTCCAGTCTCCTCATCCATGCCACATCTCCATGTCGCTTCTCCGTCTCAATTGCCATCCAGTTCTGCCCCGTTCAGTCTGCCTTCCAGATTCTGCCCATCTCTCCCATTCCACTCCCATGTCCTCTGCCATTCCTCTGCCCTCTCACGTCTGCCCCTGTCCGCTTGCCCATGTCCAATTCTGCCCCATGTCAATCTGCCATGCCATCTGCCCTGTCCACATTCTGCCCTGCCATTCTGCCATGTCCACATCTGCCATGTCAGTCTGCCATTCCAGTTCTGCCCTGTCCAGTCTGCCCCATGCCATCTGCCCATCAGTCTGCCCATGTCACTTCTGCCATGCAATTCTGCCCATGTTCATCTGCCATGCCAGCATTCTGCCCATGCCAATCTGCCATGTCACATTCTGCCCATGTCCACTTCTGCCCCATGTCCAGCATTCTCCATCCGTTCCCTGCACATCTCCCCGTAAGTAGTCGCCCCGTCCAGATCTGCCCGCAATCCAGTCATTCTCCCTGCCACCTGCCCTGTCCATTCTGCCCCGTCCACAGCTGCCCCAGTCCGCTCTGCCCCATGTCCAACATTCTGCCCCATGTCTACAGTCTGCCCATGTCAGTCTGCCCCCATTCCACATTCTGCCCCATGTCCACATTCCCTGCCATCTGTCCCCATGTCCAGCATTCTGCCCCATCCACATCTGCCCCTGTCCACATTCTGCCCCATGTCCAGCATTCTGCCCCATGTCCAGCATTCTGCCCCATGTCACAGTCTGCCCATGTCCAGTCTGCCCCATGTCCAGCATTCTGCCCCATGTCAGTCTGCCCATGTCCGCATTCTGCCCCATGTCTCACAGTCTGCCCCATGTCCACATTCTGCCCCATGTCCACTCTGCCCCATGTCCAGCATTCTGCCCCCATGTCCACATCTGCCCATGTCCAGCATTCTGCCCCATGTCTCACAGTCTGCCCCATGTCCAGCATTCTGCCCCCATGTCTCAGTTCTGCCCCATGTCCAGCATTCTGCCCCCATGCTCACATTCTGCCCCCATGTCCAGCATTCTGCCCCATGTCCAGCATTCTGCCCATGTCCACATTCTGTCCCATCCTCCCCATGTCCAGCATTCTGCCCCATGTCCAGCATTCTGCCCCATGTCCACATTCTGCCCCATGTCTCACAGTCTGCCCCATGTCCAGCATTCTGCCCCATGTCTCATTCTGCCCCATGTCCAGCATTCTGCCCCATGTCTCACAGTCTGCCCATGCCCATTCTGCCCATGCCACATCTGCCCCATGTCCAGCATTCTGCCCCATGTCTCACAGTCTGCCCCTGCCACATGCCCCATCCAGCATTCTGCCCCATGTCCTATTCTGCCCCATGTCCAGCATTCTGCCCCCATGTCAGTATTCTGCCCCCCATGCACTCATCTGCCCATTCAGCATTCTGCCCCATGTCCAGCATTCTGCCCCATGTCTCATCTCCCCATGTCCAGCATTCTGCCCCATGTCTCACATTCTGCCCCATGTCCAGCATTCTGCCCCCATGTCTGCAGTTCTGCCCCATGTCCACATTCTGCCCCATGTCCACATTCTGCCCCATGTCCAGCATTCTGCCCCATGTCCACAGTCTGCCCCCATGTCCACATTCGCCCCATGTCCACATCTGCCCCATGTCCAGCATTCTGCCCCCATGTCCAGCATTCTGCCCCATGTCCAGCATTCTGCCCCATGTCTCATCTCCCCATGCTCATCTGCCCCCATGTCCATGCATTCTGCCCCATGTCCACATGTCTGCCCCATGTCCAGCATTCTGCCCCATGTCCACATCTGCCCCATGTCCAGCATTCTGCCCCATGTCACAGTCTGCCCCCATGTCCGCATTCTGCCCCCATGCTCAGTTGCCCCATGTCCAGCATTCTGCCCCCATGCCTCACAGTCTGCCCCATGTCCAGCATTCTGCCCCATGTCTCAGCATCTGCCCCATGTCCAGCATTCTGCCCCATGTCTCACAGTCTGCCCCATGTCCAGCATTCTGCCCCCATGTCCAGCATTCTGCCCCATGTCCAATGTCTCCCCATGTCCAGCATTCTGCCCCATGTCCAGTTTCTGCCCCCATGTCTACAGTCTGCCCCATGTCCAGCATTCTGCCCCCAGCTAATCTCAGCATTCTGCCCCATGTCCAGCATTCTGCCCCATGCTCACAGTCTGCCCCATGTCCAGCATTCTGCCCCATGTCTCACAGTCTGCCCATGTCCAGCATTCTGCCCCCGTTCCAGTCTGCCCCATGTCCAGCATTCTGGCCCCCATGTCCAGCATTCCCCTTCTCACAGTCTGCCCCATGTCCAGCATTCTGCCCCATGTCCACAGTCTGCCCCATGTCCAGCATTCTGCCCCCATGTCCAGCATTCTGCCCCATGTCTCACAGTCTGCCCCATGTCCAGCATTCTGCCCCATGTCCAGCATTCTGCCCCATGTCTCACAGTCTGCCCCATGTCCAGCATTATGCCCCCATGTCCACATTCTGCCCCCATGTCCCAGTCTGCCCCATGCCCAGTCTGCCCCCATGTCCAGCATTCTGCCCCCATGCCTCAGAAGTCTGCCCTCATGTCCAGCATTCTGTCCCCATGCCTCACAGTCTGCCCCATGTCCAGCATTCTGCCCCCATGTCTCAGTACTCTGCCCCCATGTCCAGCATTCTGCCCCATGCCTCACAGTCTGCCCCATGTCGAGCATTCTGCCCCCATGTCCAGCATTCTGCCCCCATGTCTCAGTCTGCCCCCATGTCCAGCATTCTGCCCCATGTCTCAGTACTCTGCCCCATGTCCAGCATTCTGCCCCATGCTGCCTCACATTCTGCCCCCATGTCCAACATCCCCCATGTCCAGCATTCATCAATCATCATGTCCCGACTCCCCATCATGGCAGGCAGAATCTTCCCCCATGAGTCCAGGAAGTGAGTCTGCCCCCCGGCCCCGAGTCTCTCAGTCACAGGCTGCCCCGGGCCGCCGCTCAATAAAAAAACCACGTTCTATTCTTACCTTGCCGACCGAGCTCCTGCACCGAAGTTCCCTCCACAAGCGTGCACTCGCCGGCGACTGACAATGACATCAGATGCCGGCGACGTGTGTGATAGCCTGAAGCTGACATCAGCTGCCATTGCCAGCCTCCGATTGGATGGTGGGCGGCGGCTGTTAACTATTGACGTGCGGACGCCCGCACGTCAATAGCGTTAAACTGCTGCAGTGCGTCGCCGTCAGGGCAGTAATGCCCTGATGGTGGCCCTGTGGTGGGCCCCCCCACACCACTGGGCCCTGGGCGGTAGCCCAGATTGACCCTCTTATAATCCGCCCCTGCTTATGGTCATTTCTTCTACAGCACAAATAATTTTCTCTCACACTGTATCCTTCCTTTGTAGTTCAACTCCAGGGCTTTGCATACACATTGTTTATTTCTACGTCACCACAACCCAGCTTGATTGCCACAGTCCTGATGAGCAAGTCTCTCTACTTGCTCAGCAGTTCCGCATCCTATTTCGTCCACTACTGACTTCCTGGATCTATTCCCCCCCACGAGTCCCATGTGTGGCCCAGCTGCGCTTGGTGACACATGTTCCCTGGAGGATGCACAGAAAGGTAAATCACAAACACCCGATATTCATTCACACTCACACTTCCCTATAGTGCCACCAGAGGGAGCCTTAGACTATATAAGGGTGTGAGAGAAGTAGTGTCTAGTTCAGTCTTCTGGAGTTCAGTGATTCTGACATTCCAGTCCGAGCCAGTCTTGGAGTGGATTTCCTGTCAAAGATATTCTAGTCAGACAGACGGAGATTTTACCTCAGAACAGGCTGACTGTTAGTTCCCTATGAACATGGAAAGTGACTCTCGGAGTGAGCATGAAATAAGTCTGACGGAAGGTCCTGATAGCTACTCTGGACAGAGCCTATGAAGGAGCAGAAGGAAGGGGACTACAGTTATTTGTAACAACGAGTCGACTGAGAAACGGTCAGTGAGCTGTGGATAGAAGGAAGCTGACGACTACACCTACTGTTGCCTGTGCTTATGTTAAGGGTGTGAGTAGGGCGACAGGCGAGTGGTCAAGAAGAAGAAAGAGTGACTGAGGTGATATAGCAACGATAGCTGACTTCCACTCTGTACTACCGGACACCGGGTCCGAGCTTGCTAGTTCCTTCACGGCTAGTGGGAGAAACCGGGGACCCTGCTGGACTTCAGGTCGCAGAGGGTGGCCCTTTAGTGCTGATACGTAACCGGGGTCAGGAAGAACAGGAGTCAGGCCTGATCAGCCACATAGACTTAGTTCTCTCCAAAAGAAGGCTCCACCACAATGTCGGCCGGGCGTAGCTGTTCTACACGGAGTTAAACTTGGCTTCATGCAGGTTAGAACTCACACACATTGGAAGAAAGGAGGCCTTAAACCTACTCAGTGATTACTGGATGTGCATCCTCCACCCTGAGCAGCTTCCCGGGACATACCTGCAAATACCATCAGTAAAGGTACAGAAAGAGACTTTCGTGTGTGTGTCTGCCTTATTGCCTGCACCCTGCACCGCCATATACCTAGAGGGACCAGTCTTACCTGTGGAAGACTTAACACCTTGCTGCCCAGTAACAACCCCTCTGAGGATACACCCTGCAGCGCTGGTCACCCTGATCAGAGACCACAGGTGGCGTCACGAACAATTCCTACAATCCCCTGTAAATATCCCCCTTTGAATGAGCGCCCAGGGCAACGGACCGAGCTGTGCTACCCGTGACCTCTCCCCCATTGAAGTGAACGGGCTCGGTGCCGAGTACCCCATAAGCCCTGGTCTACGTGCGACTCACCCACATACTGAGTCCTGTTTAAGCCCGTTATCTTTGGCGTTGCAAGCTCAGGGGTTTGTGACTCTGCGTCCTCTACACGGACTCTTCTCCTTAAGGCCACTATGATTATCCAGTCACTTTTCCTCAGGATGTTGCTATCCCTGGCCTTAATACGAATCTGTCACCCCATTTTTGTGATATCAGGTAAAGATATCACTGACTTGTGCGTCCCATAAGTAATCTGTTGGTACCTATCATATCTCCTGACACCCCAGCTCTGATGTCAAAATACCTTTGTAAAGTGCGTTTCTCAGTATGCAAATACATGCAGTCCGGTCCGATGGGCGGTGTTTATTCTCATTCCCCCACCTCCTCCTGTCTTGCCCTACGCATTTCTTCTCTTCTTCTTAGTGCGTTGACGTACGGTGTCCATGCTTGCGCTTTGAAAAGGCCCCTCGCACGTGCGCCGTGTGCTTTGCCCAACAGTGGGCAAAGTATAAAATTATTACTGCGCATGCGCCACTATTTTGCCTGACTTTCCTTGCCCCAGAAGTCATCCAAGGCAAGCAGTCATTTCCTGGACGCCGGAAATACTGTCGCATGCACAGAACTGATTTTCTACTTTGCCCACTGTGCACGCGCAAGGGCACTTTTCAATGCGCAAGCACAGAAACAGTATGCTGTCTGTGGTATTCACAGATGAAGAAACGTCCAGCAAGCCGAGAAGCTGGGGGGGGGAAATGAGAATAAACACTGCCCTTTGGAGCGGACCGCATGTATTTGCATACTGAGAAACGAAGTTTACAAAGGTATTTTGACATCAAAGCTGGGGTGTCAGGGGATATGATAGGTACCTATAGATTACTTATGGGACGCACAATTCAGTGATATCTTACCTGATATTAAGTCTCCTATTCCTATGGATCACCCCTACAGCAACACTGCTTACTTAGCACTCCAAACTAGAACTTGCTACATAAGAGGAACGCCGCTACTAACCCTACCCCTGTGGGCTAGTCCCAACATTAACTCTTTTTTGACCCATCAGTCTGTTGCTGGGTAGACTTAATCTTTCACACAGTTCTATGCAAACATTATAACACTTATCTCTGTCATGCATTACATTATCACATCCTGCATTATTTATTACAAACATTACCCATATTACTATACATTACACAGGAGCATATTTCAACAATGAACTTGTCTCTTCAAGAGGGAAATATGGGCAGCATGCCCATATCCTTACATGCGCCAAATATTCATCATGTGAATTTAACCTTATCTGCATTGAAGAATCCTAAACAGAGGTAAGGTTCATATGTCACACAGATCAAGGTATTCATCTAGCATATATCACATATGGCAAAATCATGGAGCCATTTGCGGTAAACTACATACAGCACAATAAATAAGACAATTGCCATTTCGCAAACGATCCCATTCCTTAGCCATTAGGAATATGCTGCTGTTTCCAAAGAAGACCAGCATGTGACTCCTTCATTAGTTTTAATATGTAGATGTCTAAAATGCTTAGAAGGAGGTGCATATAAAAGACCATATTCCAATATGTAAAATGAGTCTCTATATAGTCACCCTATAGACATTACAAGAGCAGTAATTAGTCTATAAGTCAGCGTAGGTTAGATCCGCACGTGCACAGGGCTCAGGCTTGTCTTTCACTGTAGAGACATGATGAAGTATTAAAATCCAAATGGTTATGAATTGCTGACAAATCTTTGTAGGACAAATTCCCTGTTCACAAGTGGCAGTGTTGTATTGATTGCTTCTTTCAATGTGGTTCTTGAAAGAGCTTAGCATCTCTCAACAAGCATAATTCCAGCACACTGACAAATCTTTACAGACAAGCTTTGAAAATTCAGAGCGACTTCATAGGAGACGGTGCATAACAGAGTCGGGCATTACTCTGCATTGTAATGGCTGCCGTATTTAGATGACAAAATATGGAAATGGTTGGTAGATGAGGAAAAACAAATTAACTATCTCGCTCTCAATCTCCCTAGATCTCCTCTCTCTCCATAGAACCAAAGATGGATCTTGGCTGGACAGGAGTTGACTGACACTTGGGCTTCATTCAGACGTCTGTTCTTTTTTTTGCATATAAGAAAAATTGGATACTTTTTATCAGTGCGCTGGATACTGTTTTCATCCATGATTTTACCATTAATGTAGCATCCAATTATCTCATGGAAAAAAAAATCCAAGTAAATAAAAGGGAGACACATAGCTTACACTCGGATGACATCCATGTGGCATCTGTCTTTTTATTTTTCACATTTGAATGGACAAGTGTGGTATGTGACTCTGTGACTCGGATTAAAAACAGCTATTTTTTTTCTTCCGCAGAAGTATTGAGTTTGGGGAAAAAATGCAGACATGTAGTACATTGCGCACATTGACCCAAAAATGTGCGTAAATGTAGCTTATCTGTCATTTTACCAATCTCTATTGATCTATCTAAAAAGCCTCCAAAAATGAAGGCACCACTCCAAAAGTCAAATGATGAAAACTCAGATTTTAAGCTGCGAATGCGATGATTTGGCTCAAAATGGCAGATCTTTTCTCATTTTTAGTCGAAATGTTGCATGGTCAGAATAAAATATAGTTTTTTCATCATCGACTTTGGGGTGGTGCCTCCATTTTGTTAAGGTTATACGCATGAGTTTTTGGGGGCTTTGAATCCATCTTTGCGTAGAAAATTGCAGCTTTTATTTATAGATCTACCTTTTATGAGCAATTTGGGGATCTTTTCTAAGGTCTTTAGCAAATGATATTGCTTTTAAGTAATAAACAAATACTCCAATTGTGTCTAAATGAGGCCCCGCTGTATCATTCTTATGTGCAAAATGTATTTCTATAGATTTTTTCCTAAGATGTTGATACTGTAACTAAGGCTAGTTTCACACATCCAACATCCATGTTCCTATTACGAACCGTGATGCCCAGAACAGCCTCAGGTCTCTTGACCAGTACTCAACAGCCTCATAGCCAAACAAGAGGCTGTTGAGTTTGGACCAGGAGACGTGAGGTTGTTCTGGGCATCACGGTCTATCCTTGCGCTGTAAATGACTGATGTGTAATACTGGCCAAATGGAATAAAAATTTTTTTTTAAAAATGACGTCTGGAAATGTTGGAAATTTTGAAATATGTAGGGGAGTGGGCCCCTGCTGTGTGCCCAGGCAAGAACCAAGGGGGCTGTCACATAAGTTCCTGGGGAGAAGGTGCCCGGGGGAAGGAACTTCAGGACGACCCAGATACTGTTCTGGAAGGAGCGAGGACGGGGCTAATATAAAAGGAGCACAGGAGACCAGCAGGGTGGAGTTGACGCAGAGACAGACAGGAGGAAGGAAGGAGAGACCTGCTGCGACTGCGGCCTGTCCGCCTCCAGCCGCCACCGCCGCTGCCTCACTCCAGTCCTCGGTTGCGGCCTGTCCGCCTCCACCTGCGACCGCCGCTGCCCCACTTCAGTCTGTGGCTGCGGCCTGTCCCGTACTATCCGCGGCCGCTACTGTTCCACTACAGCCCGCAGCTGCGGCCTACACAGTAGAGCCCTCAGCTGCCGCCATCTCTCCCCCGGGAGGGGCGGACTCAACGCTAGAGTGCTTCTCCAGTGCCTGTTGCGCCCCATCTACACCCGGGTGTAAGAACGCCCGAAGTCTACAGCAACTCCTCGTCGGCTGGGCTCAGCGGCTGAGACGCCGAACGGACATCTATTGGAACTTGACTCTGCAGGACGTCAGAGCCGATAAGTGGCACTCTGTTTACTGTTAAATATAGTTCTAGGACATTTAGTTGGCCCTATCGTGGCCCTATAGTTATTGTCACTTGCCTAATAGCCGTTTGCTTACTTTGTGTATTGTTGTATAACTTCCCTGCGAGGAGAATCTCTGTTATCCACCCAGTATTTCTCTAACCAGCATATAAAGGTTCAGTTTAAGTGTCATGTATAGTGTACAGTTCCTATAGCGTCTTGTGCTTGGGTGCGAGGAAAACACAGGAGACATAGGTTGAAATGAAATGACTTGTATTACTTCATACAAGCATGCTGAAAAGTTCACACAGTTTGCAGGAACAGAGTCAGGAGACACAGCAGGCCAGAGTAATTTCAAGCACTACAATAAATCTCCAAAGCAGGTTCAGGATCTCTTCTCTGTACCGTAATTCCTCTGCAAACATGGATTCACCAAACAGCAGGTTTCCAGAGTCCAAAAGTGTTCAAAGGTTCCTCAGTAGGGAATAGCTGGAGTACAAGTTCAAGGTTTCCAGGAGTCAGGTCACAGACTGACTGAGGCTTGATTCAGAAGCACTGATTGTTCAGCTGAGGCTGCTTAAGAAGCAAGAGGGAAGAATCAGGGCGGGAACATGAAAACTGGAACTCCATATTAACTGAGGGCAAGAGCTGCAGAAAGACAGAAAGCAAAATGGCCGACGGAAAACTGAGTTTCAAGGAACATGTCAACAGAGACAAAGAACCTTACATTACTCCCCCCATAGGGACAACCTCCGGATGACCTCAGAACCAGGCTTGTCAGGGTACCTCTGATGAAACTGGCGGAGCAGGCGAGGAGCATTTACATTGTTGACTGGTTCCCATGAGTTGTCCTCCACTGGGTAGCCCTGCCATTTAATCAAATATTGCAACTGATTTCTGTACAACCTGGAATCTAGAATCCTTTCCACCATAAATTCTTCCTGACCATCGACCAGCACTGGGTCAGGGCAAGGAGAAGAACGTCCAGGAAACGTATTGGGTGTTGCAGCCTTTAGTAGGGATACATGAAAGACAGGGTGGATTCTCATAGTTCTGGGCAGTTGAAGACGACAAGCAACAGCACTTATAATCTTACTGATCTTATAAGGTCCAATGTACTTATGTCCCAATTTAGACGATGGAATCTTTAATTTAAGATTTCTGGTTGACAGCCAGACCAAATCTCCTACCTTGAAAGCTGGTGCAGGTTTACGAAATTTATCTGCTGCTTTCTTGTACCTTTCCTGAGCCAATTCTAGATTTTCCTTTAGAAGATCCATATTCTTTTGTAAAGAAGTGATTCTTTCAGCCACTGCCGGCAAGGGCGTATCTATGGGAAATCGAGGAAGAATGTTAGGATGATAACCTAGATTGGAGTAAAAAGGAGACTGCTTAGTGGAGGCGCTCTGAGAGTTGTTATAAGAGAACTCAGCCAGTGGAAGTAGATCCACCCAATCATCTTGTAGGTGGCAGATAAAACAGCGGAGATACTGCTCCAGGGTCTGATTGGTTCGTTCTGTCTGTCCATTAGTCTGAGGATGAAAAGCAGAAGAAAGGTTTACTTTAATGTCCAATGCTGCACAGAAATTTTGCCAAAACCTTGAAGTGAATTGCACCCCTCGATCCGAAATGACCTCATCCGGTACTCCATGTAAGCGAAACACATTCTTAATCATCAAGTCTGATGTCTGTTTTGCAGTGGGTAAGGCGACACAAGGGATAAAATGAGCTGCCTTTGTTAGATGGTCAACCACCACTAGAATGGTGTTCTTCCCTTGAGAGGTTGGTAACTCCACAATGAAGTCCATAGAAATGGATCCCCACGGGCGGGACGGGGTGGGAAGAGGTTGCAACAGACCAGTTGGTGAGGAGCGAGGTGTTTTGCATCTTGCACAGACTTCACATGAAGTGACATAGTTTAAAACATCTTTCCTGTAAGTGGGCCACCAAAAGAAACGAGAAAGAAATTCTTGTGTCTTTAGAATTCCCCTATGCCCGGCTATCTTGGAATCGTGGATGAGTTGCAATACTCTCAATCTGACTGCTTTAGGTATATACAGACGTTGTCCCTGAATCCACACACCATTCTTAAAGACAAGACTTACGTCCCTTGGGGGTTGAGCCAACAAAGAATCCGCATGGTATGCTTCCTTGATGTCCTTAAGTAGGTCTTGATTATGAATCACTCCCAGGAATCTAGAGTCAGGAAAAATAGTCTTAGGAGGAGTAAGTGGACGTGTCTCTGCTGAATGAATCCTAGAGAGTGCATCAGCCTTTCATTGCGCGATCCTGGTCTATAAGAAATGACAAAATTAAATTGGTTTAGGAAAAGATTCCAGCGAGCCTGGCGAGGAGTCAGGCACTTAGCCGACCTGATAAATTCAAGGTTACGATGGTCTGTCAGGACGACTATTTGCAGTGCAGTTCCCTGAAGAAGGTGTCTCCATTCCTTGAAGGCGGCAATAATGGCCAACAATTCTCTATTGCCCACATCGTAGTTCCTCTCAGCCGAAGACAACTGCTGGGAAAAGAAGGCACAGGGATGCAAGACATTCTTCTCACCTGTTCTCTGAGAGAGTATAGCTCCAACGGCACAGTCTGAAGCATCCACCTCTATTATGAAGGCAAGCTCGGGGTTGGGATGTACTAAGATAGGTGTGGTGGTAAATTTATCCTTTAAATAGGAAAATGCTTCCTGAGCTTGCGGGGTCCAGGAGAACCTAGACTGTTTCCGGGTAAGTTGGGTGATAGGTGACACTACCTCAGAAAATTTTTTAATGAAACGTCTGTAGAAGTTGGCAAACCCGATGAAGCGCTGCACCTCCTTCACATTTCTAGGAATTGGCCAATCCTTGATGGCTTGGGTCTTGCTTCCATCCATACTAATCCCTTGCGTAGATAGTACATACCCCAGAAATTGAATTTCGGTCCTATGGAATTCACACTTTTCAAGTTTGATGTAGAGATGGTTTTGTCTTAGGCGTTCTAAGACCATTCTCACATGTCCATGATGTTCCTCTGTGGAGTTAGAAAAAATTAGAATATCATCCAGATAAATCACCACAAATGTATCTAGGAGATCCCTGAAGATATCATTCACGAAGTGTTGGAAAGTGGCTGGGGCGGTACTCAGACCAAAAGGCATAACTAGATATTCAAAGTGTCCATAGCGTGACCTGAAAGCAGTCTTCCATTCATCCCCAGGTCTAATACGGACCAAGTTATAGGCCCCACGGAGATCCAGTTTAGAGAAAATTTTGGCATGCCGCACTCTCTCCAACAATTCAGGGATTAAAGGCAATGGATAACTGTTTCTAATAGTAACCTTATTGAGTTCCCTATAGTCTATGCAGGGTCTCCGAGATCCATCTTTCTTCTTCACAAAGAAGATGGGTGCACCTGCGGGAGATGAAGAGGGGCGTATGAAGCCCTTGGCTAAATTTTCGTCTATATAATCCTTCAAAGCTTTTAGCTCGGGCCCCGCTAGGGGGTAGATCTTACCAAAAGGTATCTCGGCTCCAGGCAATAATTCAATTGGACAATCATATGGACGGTGAGGAGGAAGCTGATCAGCGTTCTTCTTGTCACATAAATCCACATAGTCCTGGTATACAGCTGGTAGTTCAGGGACTGACATGGTTCCTTTAGGAACAGAGCAAGCTGAAACTCCTTGACTCATCTGTTTCTCCGGAAAGTGTAATTCCTTGGTCTCCCAGTTAATCGTAGGATTCTGCGCCTGCAGCCATGGTAGCCCTAGAATAATGGGAAAGTGGGGAGAAGAGATAAGCATAAAAGACATTTTCTCCTGATGATCTTTACCCATAAGGACCCTCAAAGGCTCTGTTTCTTGATCCACTGGTCCAGAAGTCAGTAGAGAGCCATCCACAGTCTCCATCTGTACTGGAGTAGCCTTCTTCACTGAACATATCCCCTGTTTCAGAGCAAAGGAGATATCCATAAAATTTCCACTTGCTCCTGAGTCGATCATAGCAGAGCTAGACACCCAGACTGAGTCAACCCAGAGTTTGATGGAAAGGAAGCAATGAGAATTGTTTCTTTTACAACTCAGCTGGGACATCGCTGAGGAAACTTGAAAAATTGCAGCGTTTATACCGTCATCGTCCCCAGAACTAACAGAGTTTAAGTCCGAGAAATCAAGATCTCTTGCAGCAGATCTCTCTGGAGCCTGAGGCTCGGACATGACAGAGCTCCTCTCGCAACACTCAAAGTGAATGACTGCTGCAGTAGTCTTAGAGAACGGCTGGGGCAGTTTATAATGAAGTGCCCTGACTTACCACAGTAGAAACATAGATTTTCCTTTATACGATGTTCTTTGCGTGCATCACTAACCCGTCTTTGTAAAGAGTCCACCTGCATGGGTTCAGGTTCTGGTTCCCTTGTGATCCTACTCAAAGGTTCCTTAGCTGAGGAGGGAGGTAGTAAAAGGTTAGTGCGATTATTTTCGAACCATCTCTCTTGTCTGCGTTCAGTCAGACGAGCATCAATACGAATACAATAGTTAATAAAGTCACCTAACGCAGTGGGAGGGTCGGCACGAGCAAGTTCATCCTTAATCAGTGGAGACAACCCTTTCCGAAAAATAGATTTCTTAGCGGAAGTGTCCCAAGTGGTATCAAGAGCCCATCTCCTGAAATCCAGGGCATATTCGGCTACTGAACGCTTACCTTGGCGCAAAGTTAACATGGCTGCTTCAGCTGTTGCACCTCGATTGGGGTCATCAAACACCTGCCCCATGGCTGAAATAAAAGCATCAAGGTGATTCAAACAATCATCCTCAGTCTCAATCAGAGGGTTTGCCCACATCAAAGCCTTATTGGTAAGCAACATGATTATAGTAAGCACTTTGGATCGTTCAGTGGGAAATTGTGAAGCATGTGCAGAGAAAAATAAATTGCATTCATTAATAAATCCCCTGAATTTCTCACGTTCACCGCCAAAACGAAAAGGAGGTAATTTGGGGATCCCAGAACTCTAGGTTATGGCAGGAGCCTGGGCTCGTTCCTCTAGAGCCTCAATCCTGGCTCGCAATTCCTGGGTAGTCTGTCCAAACACTTGCAAATTATGATTAGTGAGGTCCTGTAGGCTTGCAAAACGGGTTTTTAAAGTCTGTACATCTGAAAGGATTGTATCAGTCACTCCGCAAAGTTCCTTTATGCGGGCCTCCATCTTCCAGATCTTTTAAGGCAGAAGTGCTGGAAGGAGAAGAGGAAAGGAAAAAAAAAACAAAAACAAACAATAGTGTTTACCTGTGGTAACACTGCAGAGTAAAATTTTAAGGGAATGCGCTCACCTGGAATGGTTGTGAGAAGTCACAACCACTGTCATCACATAAGGTATTTAAACGGACATCTGATATCCACAGTCACAGCAGACACGGCTTTCCCAGACCCAGCAGACACTAAACATTGGCTCCTGAATCTTGTCATGTATAGTGTACAGTTCCTATAGCGTCTTGTGCTTGGGTGCGAGGAAAACACAGGAGACATAGGTTGAAATGAAATGACTTGTATTACTTCATACAAGCATGCTGAAAAGTTCACACAGTTTGCAGGAACAGAGTCAGGAGACACAGCAGCCCAGAGTAATTTCAAGCACTACAATAAATCTCCAAAGCAGGTTCAGGATCTCTTCTCTGTACCGTAATTCCTCTGCAAACATGGATTCACCAAACAGCAGGTTTCCAGAGTCCAAAAGTGTTCAAAGGTTCCTCAGTAGGGAATAGCTGGAGTACAAGTTCAAGGTTTCCAGGAGTCAGGTCACAGACTGACTGAGGCTTGATTCAGGAGCACTGATTGTTCAGCTGAGGCTGCTTAAGAAGCAAGAGGGAAGAATCAGGGCGGGAACATGAAAACTGGAACTCCATATTAACTGAGGGCAAGAGCTGCAGAAAGACAGAAAGCAAAATGGCCGACGGAAAACTGAGTTTCAAGGAACATGTCAACAGAGACAAAGAACCTTACATTAAGCTTGCTCCGTCTCTGTCTCGTCACTGCATCTCGCGTACCTGCGAATACTACAAATATATTGATTTCCACAAACTTTCACTGGGAAAATCTATTAGATATGGGCAGCACAGAGGCTCAGATGTTGCCACTTTTGCTCTGCTCTGCAACACACGAGTCCACAAAGGACAACATTTGCCAGGACTTTGTATGTTCTTTACGTGTTTGCGTGGGTTTCCACCTGGTTCTTTGGTTTCCCCCCACACTCCAAAGACATCCTGACAGGGACTTTAGATTGTGAGCCCCAATGGGAACAGTGATGATGATGTATATAAAGTGCTGCAGAATATGATGGCGCTATATAAGCATGCAAAAGATTTTGAGCAATGGTGGATAAAATGTCTCTAATGCAACAACGACAGGTTTGTATGAACTTCGTCCAAATTCTTAACAGTCCCTTAGATCAATATATTTACGCTAATTATTTGCTGGGGTTGGAAATAGTTTTAAATTTGCAAATCGGTTCTCTGTATTCTGCTATGAAACAAAGATCATTGGCTCTGTGATCCGCACTCTTGGTCGAAGTCCAGACGTCTGTGATAAATGGTGGTCTTGTTCAGTCGACGCGAGCCTGCAGTAAATATCTGAAAGGCTCAATGGCCGTTGAACGCAAATTGGCAAGAGTCGGAGGGGACTGCGGATTTAACTAGTTCGGGGAAATGATCTCCACTCGCACAGCTGCTCAGGCAACAGTAGAAGTATCTGCCCAGATCACCGAGGGATCAGACGCATATTCCCCTTGTTTAGTCACAGCCAATAAGCCAATATAAATACTATGAATTATTCTGGCTGAATCAAACTTGAAATGTAAGAACTTCAGCTTCATCAGAAAAAGATAATTGTAATGCAAGTGGCGACTGAACTTGGGGGTCACTTATGAATCCGTTTAATCCCGGAGGATTTTCATTTGTAATCCTGAGATTTAAATGAGGTTAACAGCTTAGAAATTTTTCACATTTTACCTGAAATAAAATGAAGAACTTACAGTTTTACCCATGAATGAGCTGATCACATAGAAATTGTATTTTTCCCAACTTATTTTTTTTAGCGCTTACTGTTGTTTTAGAGAATAATATATTTTATTAATATATACATAATTCGTGCACACTGTGCTTTTCAGCAGCAGATGAAGGAAGGGAGACACACGAGTCATTACTAGTGGGTAGGTGGAGCCCACATAGGATAGAAACACCTCAGATTAAAAAAGTGTTGACCGGCCCCTCCAGCTTATAGGGCTCCTCCTACTCCAGCTCTCCAGTCTAAAATTTGATTTCACAGAGGATAGTCGCTGCTGGAAGCAGCTCCTCAGGAAATTTTTTTTTTTTTGCCCACCCTTATTTTTGGACTGCTTTGGGACGTCCCACTAGTAATGACTAGTGTGTCTCCCTTCCTTCATCTGCTGCTGAAACACGGATTTTGGTAAGAACTTACCTGTAAAATCCTTTTCAGCGAAGAAGGAAGGGAGACACACATCCCTCCCATGGCAGAAGTGTGTTGTTGTGTTTTCAGATGCGGCGTGACCCTTCTCTGATAGCGATTATCTGGGCTGAGGTCGGCGCGCTAAGGCTCTGTTCCAGCATTGCCAGCTCATCGCAGTGGTCAGGTTCATTGAGTAGTACCTGGACTGTGTGGTTGTTTCGGCTATATGCATAACCTGTCTTCTTGTTTTTTCTCTGAAGTCCTTCAGAAGGGGTTATGTTGCTACGCTGGTGATATTTGCTCTTCCTTAGCTTGGGTACGACTGGAGAGCTGGAGTAGGAGGAGCCCTATAAGCTGGAGGGGCCGGTCAACACTTTTTTAATCTGAGGTGTTTCTATCCTATGTGGGCTCCGCCTACCCACTAGTAATGACTAGTGTGTCTCCCTTCCTTCTTCGCTGAAAAGGATTTTACAGGTAAGTTCTTACCAAAATCCGTGTTTTTTTGTTATTACACTCCTCTTGGCTGGTGCTCCTGCTCATGGCAATTCTAGAAATTCTAGACCTAGAAATGAATGAAGAAACCTTTTTCAGTCTGCAGTGCTCTGCTTGGCTCTTTCCATCGGTGCCATGGACTTTGAATGGAGCATCAGTGCATAGGCTTGACCACCTCTCCATTCAAACGCTTAACTGTGTTCTCGTGGAACTTGGATCCTCCATTTTGGATGTCAATCAAGTATTTATCGCCTATCCTTGTGTGAGGATGTGGACTGTCTTACTCCGTTCCTATGCTGAAGACAACCGACGTATGTATATGTGTATTGTGGACAGTGTAATGCGTTTTATGCATTTAATGTATATATTGTAAGATAGCACTCACTGTATGTGTTGGGGGACACTCGCTTGGCAATGGGATTAAGCACACAGGAACGGTTTTATCACATAAACAGTCTATTCGGTTTACTAATCATAAACCGCACCACGCATAGTCTATTACTTTATAATACACAGCTTTAACTCATCGTCGCTAAACATGCTGAACTTTTCTTTGCCAAGTTACCGTGGGCGACCATACGCCGAATAGTTCGTTAACGTCCACGGAACACAACAGGCACTAACAGTCTGTTCCACTAGCAGATACTTGTCTGCCGTTACTACAACCCCCTTGTCTGGAGTTACCTTCCTGGAGCTCTGCTCTACATGCTGACTCCTGTCATTTCTCTCTCCCAGGGAAGCTGCCTTACTGGGATCACCGTCCTTGTGACCAGGGCAGTCCCGAAAGTCCAGACCCTCAGAAGGATGGTAGTTTCCCCCAATGCAGTGCCGTCACAGACTCTGCACATACACTGCCTCTTCAGGCCCATCCACTCATAGAACCTTCCAACACATAGGCCTTCCAGGTACACGGCCTCTCCGTGTGCTATTCTGGAAGTCAGGACTTTCCAACACACAGGCCTTCCAAGACCTTATATAACAGACCTGTCCTCTTGCAGTACCATAGAACAGAGACCATGTGACCCAAACCACAGTCACATTATATAGTGTAACCACCCCCATAGGTGGGAGGTGTATGTTGTTAGCCAGTCCCGCCATGCTCTCCGGCTAACCCTGTAAGCCTCCCTTATAAACTAAAACAAGACTTATAGGACTACAGGTCACAGAGCAACATTACTGGCTTACAGCGCAGAGGACCTCCTCTGTGACACTTACCGGCCATTTACAATCACGCCGGTCACTGTCTCACAAAATATATAATCCCTATGTAATGTGTAGAATAGCGGGACAAATGCCAAAACCCCAGAAGTGTTTATAGTTAAAAGGAAGCAAGGATTATTTGTAGGATATAGTAGGAGATAGGAAATACATAAGGAATATTTAATGTTAGGTATAAGACCACGTATGGGAGGGGCCTGTTAATAAAAAGAGAGGTACTTCCTGTTTATGGGTGGCTGCAAGTAGTGGAAGGTTCAAGCAAGTTCTTTGTGGAGGTCAAGCGCAGTGAGTTGCTAGGTCCAGCATGGGCCTATCACTCGGGCAGTGGATTGCCATTCAACTTCTCCATGTGTATCCATTTGTCAGGCCAGGACCTCGAGATTGGCGCCTGTACCATTGGGCACATTGTACCTGCAGGCTTGCAGAGGAAGATGGACATGAATCCTCAGAAGCAGAGGATGATGAAATCTGGTTGCACCCCCACCAGTGGAGAGGGATCCCTAGTGGTGGTAGTGGAGATGGAGCATCCCTTTTCCTGCTATCGGGAATGAGTGCTAGGGCTGAAGTTATGTCCGATACCTGAAGGAAAGACTGTAACCTGTTGTGCTCTATCCCACATGCTCCACTGTAATTACTGTGAACTGTTCAGTGAAAGTTTGAATGCATTTGATGTCTTGTGAATTGTGTGGAAGCCTGGAGTTAGTGTGTAGCCCTGGTACACAATACCAGGAGGATGAGTGGAGAGGTAACGGTTAAGGGCTCTTCATGACATCACGTACACTTCGGACACACCCAGCAGGGGTGTGGAAGGGAGTGTGAGCAGTCAGTGTCCGGTCTTCAGAGAGAACGGTCTAGCCTGGACTTGAGGAGAGGAAGAGATCCAGTCTGAGCCTGTTTAGCAGTTCAGAAAGTGGAGGCCAGTAAGGGCGAGATATAGATCACCTCAGCCTGGTCAGAGCTGTGCCCCACTGGAGAACGGACTGAGATATCTATTAAGAGTTGAGCAAATCGAAGGGCGAAGTGGAAGAGAACAGAGAAGTGCCATAGGTATAGGATACCTGCACATTGTAACTGGTCACTGGGGACCGAAGGATCACTATAGCTTTACGCATAGTGGTAAGAAAACCAGAGGCTTACCGGACCTTAGGTCGCGGCAAGCATCCCTGAAGAGTCAGTACGTATCTGGGGTCAGGGAAAGTGAGAACCTTGAGCCTGATCAGCAAGAATAGGAACTCAGCTCTCTCATTGGAAGGCTCCGACCACAAAACTGACCGGGCAGAACAGCTTTGGAATAGCTGGAATTATAGAGGGAACTACGCTTCAGGCTGGTTGGACTCATCGTCATTGGACAGTAAAGGAGGCCCCTAACTTGCTTAACCGTTGTCTCAAAGCTCATCCTCCATCAACCCCATCAGCCTCCCTGGGAACTGCCATACCATCTTGCAAGTAAAAGGTATGGAAAGACGCTGACCGTGTGAGACTGAGTTATTTATTTGCATGCCTGCACAACCCTGCTTTAACTACCGACCTGAGGGAAGAGTCCCACCTGTAGGGGACCCGACATCTAGCTGCCTCACCATCCCCTCAGAGATCTACAGCAGCGCTGGTACAAATTACCAGAGAACTACAGGTGGCGTCACGAACTGTATATAAATCTATCCCCTGTAAATATTCCCCCAACATACGCCAGACCGCCAGGGCCACAGACCGAGCCACCGCTACCTGTGACAAATCCCATAGACTTCCATGGGCTCGGCTCTGAGTACCCCATTGCCCTGGTAACCCACAATTGTGGTGGCGGGTCGACACAAAACTTTGGCGTCACGAACAGGATACGAAACTTGCAGCATTGCGAGCCCTGTGTGCCTGTGGAGTGTTTTGGTGAAAAAGACTGTTGCTGTTGTTTGGCGCCAAATACCGCCATATTTGCCGCCAGATTCGCGCCCTAAGGCGCTGGAGAAGAAGGTGGGCGTACCTGAAAGAGCGCGCAGAGTCTTGGACACGCCCCCGGCTCTGACTCATCGGCAGGTCCTGCAACAGGAAGTGAACGCTCTGACATCAGAGCGCCTGCGACGAAGGTCCTGCTCTCACTGCGGTGCCTGTGAAATAGCAGCGTCTGAAACCGGTAGGCTCCGTTTAACCAAGGGGGCGCTAAGATGTCACAACAACCGGCTGACAGTGCGGCCCCAATCCCGCACCGCCTGGTATTGCAGCGCCAGATGGGGGTGCAGGCCCAGCACCCAGTCCGGTAGTCCCGATCATGCCACTAACGCTCCCATATATGCCTGGGGCGAAATGGCTTCCCCAATACAGCGGTGAGCCAGGCACTTTAGCAGGCTTCAAGCGGAAGTTATGCAGCATCCTAGAAATGTACTCCATGCCTGAGAGACAAAAAGCTGCTGTGCTAATAGGGCAGCTAACCAGCGCTGCTGAGAGGGAAGTGGAGACTTGGGATACCGTTGATCAGGAGTCGGTACCTGCGATCTTCCTTAAGCTACATGCCATATTTGAAGACCGCACAGAAACGGATCTCCGGATGGCCTTCTATCACTGTTCACAACAGCCAGGTGACAGCATCCGGGACTATGCTTGCCGACTACAGGGAGCCCTGAGAGCCCTCAAGCAGATTAATAATTTAAATGCTATCGATGAGAATAAAATGCTGAAAGAACAATTTATACAGGGATTGAGATCCCAAGAGGAACGCAGAACTGTAAATTGGTGGTCCTTAGATCATCCGGATGCTACCTTTGATGCCCTAAAGGACATGGCAATAAAAGGGCTGCGGCCCCTGGGCAAACCTGAGGTGGCAACCCAACATCATCAGGCTGAGGTCACTCTGGAACCGGCAGTAACCCCCTGTTCCCCGTTAGTGGCCGAAGCCAAAGCGCAGGTGACACCTCCCAGTGAATTGGATTGTCTGCGCTCAGAGGTGCGCCAGCTGACTAAAAATCTGGCCGCTGTGATGAGTGCCCTGCAGCTGCGGAAAGAGGAGGAAGGGAAGATCTTGTTAGCTGACTGCCCAGAAGACGTTCCGTGGATGCACCGGAGAAGAAAGAAGACGTCGCCCCCCCGGAGGAGGACAACGCCACCCCAGGAGCAACCCTGATCAACACCCTCCTCGTCGAGAGATCATCTGTTACCGATGCAACCGGAAAGGTCATCTGTCTCCACAGTGTCCTTTAAACGGGCAGAACCTGGGTCCAAGGGCCAACACCCAGGAGAATACCCGTCAGGCCCCCTAGACTGGAACCGCAGGTATGTGGGCGGGCGACCCTACCTGTCTATTATTCTAGATGGTATTGCTGTTCGGCATTGTTAGACACTGGGTCGCAGGTGACCCTAATACCTGATGCCCTATATACCAAGTACTGGTCAATGGACAGTCTTAAACCCCCGAGCCTTGACTTTACCGTGTATGCTTCTAATGGTCTTCCTGTAGAAGTACTCGGGACAAAATGTGTAGATGTAAAAGTGGGCAGGGAGGAGTTGAAAGACCAGGGGCTTCTGGTAGTAAAGACTGTAAATGAGGAGAACGGTTTAAATATAATTTTGGGTACTAACATTATCGGTAATTGTTTGGGAGAAGTTGTGTTCTTGCTCCAACAGCTCGCTGAGATTGCCCGACCAAGGCAGAAAGGAGTAATCCAAAGAGAGATCCGGGCCCTGGTGTGTCAGCAGCAAGCGAAGCTTACCGACGGCGAAATTGGTAATGTACGGGTCACTGACTCGGATCCTATTGTGATACCCCCAATGAGTGAAATGATCATCTGGTGCAGGGCAGCCATAGGTCTGAGAGGACAGAATTACCAAGCTGTAGTAGAACCCCACCATTCAGAACATAGACCTACACTTATGACTGCTAGAGGAGTAGTAGAAGTGGTGAATGGAAGAGTACCGGTAGGCTTCTCAATTGGGGAGATGATGAGGTAAACTTACCCCGTTATGCAACCATTGCTAAACTACATGCTGTTGACAATAATTCTATTCTCCCGACTGAGTCCTTAGACTCCCGCCAAATAGCGGAGGACAATGACCCAGCAACCGAGGTGGCGGAGTGGTGTCAGCAACTCCATGTTGGGACGGACACCACTCCCGCTCACCAGAAGCAAGGGGTATTGCGGGTGGTGCAAGAGTATGCCCAAGTGTTTAGCAAGCACCCACTTGATTTTGGGGTAATTAAGGGAGTACAACATCATATCCCTACAGGCAGTCATCCTCCCATCAAGGAGCGGTATAGGCCCATACCTCCAGCTCATTATCAGAAGGCTAAAGAAATGTTGCATGATATGAAGAAAGCTGGGGTGATAAGGGATAGTTGTAGCCCCTGGGCAGCCCCTCTAGTTCTGGTTAAAAAGAAAGATGGTAGTATGAGAATGTGTGTGGATTACAGGCAGGTGAACCGCATAACACACAAGGATGCATACCCGTTACCACGTATAGAGGAATCATTAGCTGCTCTGAAAACGGCTAACTACTTTTCTACCCTCGATCTGACTAGTGGTTACTGGCAAGTGGCTGTGGCTGAGGAGGATCGTGAGAAAACGGCTTTCACCACCCCAATGGGGCTCTGTGAGTTCGATAGAATGCCGTTTGGGCTCAGCAGTGCCCCAGGAACATTTCAGAGAGTGATGGAAAACTGTCTGGGACATCTCAATTTTGAAACCGTGCTGCTATACCTAGACGACGTTATCGTGTATTCCAAGACATATGAGGACCATCTGAAGCACCTGGCAGAAGTATTTGAATCCCTGTCCAGGTACGGGATGAAGTTGAAACCCTCAAAATGCCATCTACTCAAACAGAAGGTACAATACTTGGGGCACATCGTCAGTTCGGAAGGAGTAGCGCCGGACCCAGAGAAAGTCACTGCCATCCAGAAGTGGCCGGAGCCGAAGAACCTTAAGGAAGTGCGACAGTTCCTGGGACTCACGGGTTACTACAGGAGATTCGTGAAAGATTACACGAAGAAGGCAGCTCCTTTACAGGACCTCCTAGTAGGACAATCCTTAAAGAGCAGAAACCCTCCCTTTAATTGGGGTAAAGAACAGGCTGAAGCATTCCAAAAGATGAAAGAGATCCTGACAGGTGATGAGATCTTAACCTATCCTGATTACAGCCAACCGTTCCTGTTGTACACCGACGCCAGTAATGAAGGTTTGGGAGCAGTTCTCAGTCAGAAGCAGAATGGCCAGGAAAAAGTCATCGCATATGCCAGCAGAAAACTCAGGCCAACTGAGAGAAATCCGGAAAATTATAGCAGCTTCAAGCTGGAGTTTCTGGCGTTGGTCTGGTCCATTACGGAAAGATTTAAGCACTATCTGGCCTCCAATCGGTTCACTGCGTTTACAGATAACAACCCCTTAACGCACCTGGAAACCGCCAAGCTGGGTGCCATGGAGCAGCGATGGATGGCTCGGTTGTCCAATTACCAGTTTACTATCAAGTACCGGGCAGGTCGAAAGAATGCTAATGCCGACGCATTGTCCCGAATGCCGCATGACTCTGACACGGAAGAAGAATCGGACGACCTGGAAGAAATTGAGCTACCTGCGTTCCATCGAAATGGGGTAGTCCATGAGCATCGAGTCAACAGAAAGCAGTATGGTGCAACATTAAATCCTTTACCCCATCACAGCTGGAAAGAGACTCAGGACAGTGATCCAGTGGTCAGCCGCATCAAGGAGTTGTTAAAACAGGAAGGTTCCTCCTTGGAAAAGGATGCACCTATGTCAGCAAAGCTCCTGTGGAACGAGAAAAGCAGGTTGTTCCTATACCGTGAGAAGTTGTGCAGGAGATACGTCAACCCCAGAACCCACGAGATAGTCTGGCAAATAGTGGTCCCCAAGGCAGACGTCCAAATGGTGTTGGAAGCATACCACGATCAAGCAGGACACTTTGGCTGGAGAAAGCTGGAGACCCTGTTGAGATGCCGGTTCTACTGGGTAGGGATGCGCAGCTCCATCGAGAGGTGGTGTCGAAACTGTGGACCCTGTGGTCTCAGAAGAAAGGACTACGGTAGTCAGAAGGCGCCCCTGCAACCTATCCGGACGACTCGTCCTCTGGAGATTGTGGCCCTGGACCACGTCAAACTGTCGCCAAGTAGATCTGGATACTCATACGCCTTGACCATGGTGGACCATTACTCCAGATTTCTGGTGGTTGTTCCAGTTAAGGACCAGACGCAGTGACGGCAGCGAAAACCTTTCAAGCAAGCTTCTGCAGACCGCATGGGTATCCCGAGCAAGTATTAACCGATCAGGGATCTGCTTTCGAAGCCGATTTATTCAAGGAATTCTGTCACATGTACGGGTGCAAGAAAATTAGAACAACACCATATCACCCTCAAACCAACGGTCTTTGCGAAAAAATGAACCATATTGTCCTTGACTTGTTGAGATCCATACCGTTGGAAGACAGGAATCGATGGCCGGATTTACTACCTGATTTGGTTGATTTGTATAACCATATACCTGTAAGTTCAACTAACTGCACTCCAGCCTATCTTATGAGAGCAAGGCCCGGAAGACTACCAATGGATTTAGAACTTGGAGTGGTAGAACCGGAGGCAGACGACGCCGTTGAAAACTGGGACATCAATCGGCAAGAGCAATACAGAAGAGTGCAAGTCTGCGTAGAGGAAAGTCTCAACAAGGCACGGGGAAAACAGGAAGATGTTTACAACAGAAATGCTCCTGCCAAGCCTTTGATGCCTGGAGAGGTAGTATTAAAAAGGAAAAGGAAGATGCACAAATTGGATAACCAGTGGGAGCAAGAACCCTACGTCGTACAAGATTCTAAATATGACAACAGAAAAGTTTGTATCATCAGTAAGGACGGAGGAAGAACAATAACCACTGTGTCCAGAGACCATTTGAAATTGTGTCCAGAACCCTTAAAGCGTTGTGAAAAACCCTGTCATCAATCAAGAAGAAAAAAAGAAGGGTCATACACACGATCTGGGAGATTTCCTGCGGATTGGCCCTTTAGATGGGAGATGCTGTAATAGTTCGGTGTTGCAGTTTTATCAGCCACACGAGGAAGTTTTACCTCCAGTTGTGCCCGTGGTGCCAGTCGAGCCCGTTCAGGAGTTACCCATTCCAGAACACCTCAACCTATGGAATCTCAAGAAGGATCTCTGAAGCAGCGCCCATACTATGGGATCCCCTGGTGAAGCTGACTCACACCGCCCAGCCATCAGTACGCTTGCCAGATCCATAGAAAGATTGAGGCAGTTCTATATTTTGCGTTTACGCAGTGCAGACAGATCACAACTTAATATACTGAGGCTATCCACGTAGATCAGAGCGAACCACAAAGGAAGTTACCATCGATACCAGCAGTGTTATAACAATTAAATGTGAATTTGTAAAAAGTCTTATATTATATGTGTTTTTCCCTTTATGTCTTATAATGGACTCAGAGGCTGAGGACTGAGCCAGCCCAAAAACTGTATCCTGTAAATAGTTGCACTAAGGTGCCTTTTAATGGTTTCACACGAAGCCTTGACTTACCTCTGAACAGAAAACCCGTGTGGTGTGGCACTGAGTGAGGTCTGCATCCAGATGTCCTGCAGCCCACCCAGGACCCACGTTGAAGGTTTGGTGCGGGTCCTTCACAAGAATACTGTGTATTTATTGAATGTTTTGATGCCTTAATACTTTTTGTATTTTTCTATATTTACTGTTTTATCGCAATGTTTAAGACATCTTTACCTCCCGAATGGGACGAGTTAAGGTTTAATGTTAAATGCATAAACAAAAATGTCTCTTTATATTTCACAGCCCGGGAGTGCTGTCGTTTACCATGGGGGAATGTGTAGCCCTGGTACACAATACCAGGAGGATGAGTGGAGAGGTAACGGTTAAGGGCTCTTCATGACATCACGTACACTTCGGACACACCCAGCAGGGGTGTGGAAGGGAGTGTGAGCAGTCAGTGTCCGGTCTTCAGAGAGAACGGTCTAGCCTGGACTTGAGGAGAGGAAGAGATCCAGTCTGAGCCTGTTTAGCAGTTCAGAAAGTGGAGGCCAGTAAGGGCGAGATATAGATCACCTCAGCCTGGTCAGAGCTGTGCCCCACTGGAGAACGGACTGAGATATCTATTAAGAGTTGAGCAAATCGAAGGGCGAAGTGGAAGAGAACAGAGAAGTGCCATAGGTATAGGATACCTGCACATTGTAACCGGTCACTGGGGACCGAAGGATCACTATAGCTTTACGCATAGTGGTAAGAAAACCAGAGGCTTACCGGACCTTAGGTCGCGGCAAGCATCCCTGAAGAGTCAGTACGTATCTGGGGTCAGGGAGAGTGAGAACCTTGAGCCTGATCAGCAAGAATAGGAACTCAGCTCTCTCATTGGAAGGCTCCGACCACAAAACTGACCGGGCAGAACAGCTTTGGAATAGCTGGAATTATAGAGGGAACTACGCTTCAGGCTGGTTGGACTCATCGTCATTGGACAGTAAAGGAGGCCCCTAACTTGCTTAACCGTTGTCTCAAAGCTCATCCTCCATCAACCCCATCAGCCTCCCTGGGAACTGCCTTACCATCTTACAAGTAAAAGGTATGGAAAGACGCTGACCGTGTGAGACTGAGTTATTTATTTGCATGCCTGCACAACCCTGCTTTAACTACCGACCTGAGGGAAGAGTCCCACCTGTAGGGGACCCGACATCTAGCTGCCTCACCATCCCCTCAGAGATCTACAGCAGCGCTGGTACAAATTACCAGAGAACTACAGGTGGCGTCACGAACTGTATATAAATCTATCCCCTGTAAATATTCCCCCAACATACGCCAGACCGCCAGGGCCACAGACCGAGCCACCGCTACCTGTGACAAATCCCATAGACTTCCATGGGCTCGGCTCTGAGTACCCCATTGCCCTGGTAACCCACAATTGTGGTGGCGGGTCGACACATTAGCAGAGGCCTATGACCCACAAGTGAGTGTGATGCACCCCACACCTAACAGCACACTGAGAATGGGACACTATTTTCCTGTAGGGTGCCAGAGTGTGCAGAAGCAACACCTCGTCCTCAACTACCTCACTCAGTCACCTTACACAAGGATGCATTTCATGGAGGTTGTAATGAACTGGGCGGTGGAACCACTGTGCCATGAAGGGAGCCTCGAGGGGTGTGACTAGGTACCTTACCAAGTCCGATCTCGGATAGACGGCGGCTGACGATATATCGTTCTGAGGAGAGATGAGGGAGATGGAACCAGGTGTTACACCAGGACTGACATCGGGTGGATGGCAGCTGACCCCCAAGGGACAGGAGACAGGAACGACCCAGAATGGTAGACAGGCAGGCATGGCTGATAGGCAGGTATATAGGAAAACGAGCAATGGGACCTGATAACTAGCAAGCGTGTTAGACACAGTATACAGAGTTGCACATGCTCCTCCCACCAGGTGGAGGTACCTTAAATAATAAGTGTCTCCGATCTGCGAGCCATGCGCAGACCCTTTGTATCAGCAGCAAGCGGATGAGGGACAAGTGTGAGACCATGGTGGTGAGTGTGTCGGCATCTCTGCTTGGGGAGGTAGGCAGAGTGCAGAGATGCCGGCGCCACAGCAGCAGAAGTGTGGGACCGCGGTGGTGAGAGAGTCTGTGTCTCTGCCGGGGGAGTGAGTACAGAGATGCCGGCGCTATACATGTTCAATTTTAGAGCCGGGCAGGGGAAAAAAAAATCACAGCATGGCCGAATTTGATCTGATGTTCAGATCGCACTCGGCCATGCAAGTCAATAAGCTCATGTAAAAAATGGAAGGAACTTGGATGACATGTGAGTTCAGTCCGATTTTCACAAAGTGACAGAATGGAGAAGGTGGAGAATTTTTTTTACACCCATCTTCTCCTTATCAGAGAGAATCGACTCACACTATGATCACGCTCTGATCCAACTCTGATCACAGTTTGATCAATCAGAATGTGATTTGCATAATCAGACAGATTTTCTAGCCTTATGAGATGTGATATAAACTGGAAAGAATTGACAAGATGATTCATGTATGAGAGCCATGTCTAAGGAATCCTGTCAAGAGAAGGACAAATACATTAGCTACATAATAGTCATGAAATTATCTCTCCATATCGGTATAATAAATTCCATTTTTAGGAGAACCTGTCAGTCGGGAATAATTTGTCTTTGTTTTTTCTAGTCTAAATGCCACTGTTCTCCTGAAGCTGACATTTTGTTTTTGATCCCTTTGCCTCTTAGAATCATAGAATCATAGAATGGTAGAGTTGGAAGGGACCTCCTGGGCCTTCTGGTCCAACCCCCTGCTCAAGGCAGGATTCTCTAAATCATCCCAGACAGATGTCTGTCCAGCCTCTGTTTGAAGACTTCCATTGAAGGAGAACTCACCACCTCTCGTGGCAGCCTGTTCCACTCATTGATCACCCTAACTGTCAAAAAGTTTTTTCTAATATCTAATCTGTGTCTTCTCCCATTCAGTTTCATCCCATTGCTTCTAGTCTTTCCTTGTGCAAATGAGAATAAAGATGATCCTTCTACAATGTGACAGCCCTTGAGATATTTGTAGACAGCTATTAAGTCTCCTCTCAGTCTTCTTTTTTGCAAGCTAAACATTCCCAAATCCTGCAACCGTTCCTCATAGGACATGGTTTGCAGACCGGTCACCATTCTGGTGGCTCTTCTCTGAACTTGCTCCAGTTTGTTGATGTCTTTTTTAAAATGTGATGGCCAAAACTGGACACAGTATTCCAGATGAGGTCTGACCAAAGAGGAGTAGAGGGCAATAATGACCTCACGTGATCTTCTTTCCTGGATATGGCTCCCTTGTCCTTAAACGTAAATTCGGTCTTGTTAGCCAAGTGGTTGCGATCCTCAAGAACATGCCAACAGAGAAAAGTTAAAGATTCCGACCCTTTGCCTAAGAAAACTAGACAGACTTCCACACAGAAGTGGGGGCCATATCTCAGGAATGGAGAGGCACAGGAGAAAAAAACCCAGTAACGTCAGATTCAGGAGAACAGCGGCATTTACAATAGGTAAAATTATGGCAAGTGACAGGTCCTCTCTGTTGGTCAGTAATACTGATCTCATCTCAGGCAGACAACTATCCTTTAATGCCTATGGCCAGTTTAACAGGTTTACATGTACTTAAAAGAATCAAACTTTAACGTCTATTACTTAACACTACACAAAGGGTATAATTTGTTTTCAGTTTCGATAATGGGGCATATGTTTGTATAGACTCGCCCTTGTTAAAAGAAGGGATTTAAGGGCGGTTGGTACAATAATGAACATTTTTCCTAAGGCAAGATTC
>JARQOD010000001.1:404446788-404482135 GCA_033576555.1 Oophaga sylvatica
AAAATCTACATGTTTGACCAACTTTTCTATATGGAGGCCTTCAAATGAGTGAATTTGTATGTGAAGAGGAAAGAAAAACTTGAGATCAGCGGTAAGTTCCTCAGAAAATTTTTGCCAATTCTCCTTTAGATACAGAGCAAAGATGTCTTCTGCCTATGTACACTTCAAAAAACATAGTAATAGCTTAATTGGCTTCTTATGAAATTCTCCCTGGTGTATGTACGTAAGCCTGAAATGGAGGGATTAGAACGTGAGCTCTATTGGGGCTGGAACTGATGTAAGTGATCATACTCTGAGTCCAGCCCTGCAGAGTTTAGCCAGATGACTTTCCATAAAAAAGAGAATAGGGATTAACCTCATTGGGGTCAAAAGTATCGGTATTATACTATGTTTACATAGTTTATGGCTGACTATCCGTCGAATGTCTTCATGGGGACCCATATACCTGGTATACACCGTTTGTGGGTTGGCATCAGCCTGCCTCATTTTCAAGTAGTAAATGTAGTTATAAGAGATTTTCCCTGGTATTTCAGCTGAATGTAATGTGAACAGAGCCAATAGTACAGGAATTAATGCCAGGATATGAAAGCATTGGATGCACTGATCTGATGTGCTAAATTATATAATCGCATAAACAGATCATGCAACCATATATTAAATAGGGAAATGTTGCATGATGGATATTTATTATTATTTGCTGCTTTTTAAATAAGCAAAATACTTTTATTAAAATTAATTGCTTATCCAGATATCTTGCATGAGACAGTAAATGCATGTTGTGCCATCAGTATCTAATGCCATCTCTAGTGAGTGACTGTCGCTTGTCAGATTACAGAGAGAAACTCTTTGTCCGTGTTTCCAATTATCAAATGCGACCTATTTTAGGTTTATGGACCCCTTGAATTACTTAAAAATTTTTTTTGCACTAGAAAATCGGACAGATGAGTCTCATGCTATTCTTCTTGTACATGAATAATTTTAAAAATATTTCTCCACCTTCTTCATTCTAACAGTCCATGAAAATCGGACCGCAATTGAATGTCATTCGAGTGCACTCCAATTGACTTGCATTGCGGCAATTGATCCGACTTTCAGATCAAAATCGATATTTTCTGTGGACCACTTGGTTGGAGAAAAAAATCGGACATGTAAATGGCCCTATAGACTACTATAGGTACAAGTGGTATCCGTGAAAACCACAGATATTACTCGAACGCAAAAATCGGATGTCTGAATAAGGCTAAGGCTGGAGCTACATTGTGAATTTGACTGCTACGCAGGTTGCTTGGCTAAAGTTCGCACTATGCTGCTGCCACATCGGAACAGAATACAGGTTAATGGGTTAGCATTGCGAACCCATTGGTACCATGACTAGCTAGTTGAAAAAAGTCAGAACCAGTTGGATTTTTTTGGGACTTGTTTCTCATAGTATCTTGCATTTTGTAAAGTGTACTATTTCGCTGACATAATGCTGTAACTTATCAGTGGCTCCAAGGGTTCCTTGGCTGAGTGACCAAAGTTGTGATTAAAATCGCTGAATAGTCCTAGCCTATAGAAGTTTTCCAATTTTGTTAATTTCTGGCCTATCCACAGGATAAGCCATAAATGCATGATAGATGCGGGTCCCACTAATAACAACACTTACAGCTATCTTGGAAACGTGGCCCAATTATGCACCACGTTCAGTGGCGAGGTGATCAGAATTCCCATACAAGTCTATGCGTAATTGACCACCTCTCCACTGACTGTGGTGCCGGACATTCTTAAAACATGAGGTCCTACTGATGTGATCAACATCTTCATTACTATACATTTACAGCCTATCCTGGTGATTTGCCATAAACGTATATACTGGGACTACCCTTCACTATAAGCTCGGAATGCGAAAATCCAAAGGTTCCCGTCTCCTAAAAATGGAATGTATAAGAAAATCTGTATAGTATTCATAGCTGTACATAAGGACAGTCATTTTTAATAAATAACTATTACATAGTTACATAGGTTGAAAAAAGACCTTCGTACATCAAGTTCAACCTTTCTCCACCAATTGTAAATTTTGTCACTAATTTAACTATTATTATCATCCGATGTTGACAAATATTCCCTATCTTTATTATTTTTAGTTTTTACCGTCTGGCTGATTCCATCTCCCTTCCCACCAAGAAGTATGTTTACATATTTTTGTTGGTATTTAAGCATTTTTGGGTGGTTATGGTAGGAAAACCTGAGCACTGAAAGCATCTGACATAACATCTTACGTTGTCTTGTGACTAAGTAGCAGCCTGTGAAGTGTCACTGCTACGTTTTAGCCTAATGCTACTTCTATCTTTTATCCTTTTTAATTAGAAGGCAAATTCTCAGACCGCCAGACCTAATCCTTACACAGTGGAACAAAGCTCCGCAGAGTCTTTGAACAGTGTTCAACCGGGCAGCACAAACCCTACTAACTGCTGGCAATGGCGGAGGCCGTATGAGCCTCATCTCTTAACTATTCTCTTGCAGCTCCTCCTGATGCTCCCTGCCTTCAGAACCCTATCTGTTGTTCTTCAGCTTAGAATAGAAAGACAAAAGATGGAACAATGTGGGAAACCTAGAGGATTGGTTAGGTGGGATGCGGGGAGTTACTGATGGATAGGAGAAAGTAAATGAAGTTTCACAGTAATGGACACAGTGGGGAGAATTGGATCACCAGATTATGTCTTTAAGTTCAAGAAATTTCTTTATCCCTCACTAAATCTTTTCATGGACAATACAACTTTTAGGCAATTGTTGCATTTCCAATTACTACAGCAATGTTCAAACGAATACCAAGAACCTTACATGTATCAAAAACACATCTTTTCGATGGATACAATGGATACTTTTTTTTTTTGAAAATTTTTGTAAGCAATGTAATAACCAAAACATGAATCCCAAGGTACTATGAAACGTAATAGATGACTAACAAAAATGAACCATGATACAATAAAAAAAGTTGAAACGGTCGATAAAAATTTAAAAGAAGGAAAATACGGGCAAATAACTAGTGGAATGAAAAGTAAAGGTAAGGAAAATGACTTCAAGAGTTGGATACTTCCTGGGTGGCTTGGCCTAAAGTGTAACCATAATTTTAATTTTTACTTCCTAAATCAATAGTACACATGAAAATAAGCAACTTTTATAATATATCTTATGAAAAAGTGGCTTTTTTTCTCTGCCAAAGTTGATCAGTAATTTTCAAAATTCTCAATTCTGGAAGTAAAATCTGTGTTCAGTGAAGAAAGACTTTCCCATTACTGAGGTAGGAGAAGGCAGCTGCTATGAATACAATTATTTGCAGATGGCAAGAGGGAAGAGCTAAAAGCAGAGCTCCTCCCCCTTCTATCTAGATAGAAGATGGCAGCTCTTACCATAAGATTCTATCTCAGTAATTGGAAAGTCTGTCTTCACTTAATAGAGATTTTACCTCTAGAATTGACAATTTTGATAATGACCAATTCTGGTGGAGAAAAAAGCACATTTTTCTGATAATATATATTACAAAGATGCTTATTTTCATGTGTATTATTGATTTATGAATTAAAAATTAAAATGACAAATGTTATTCTTTAAGTTACTTGAGAAAAAAATTCAATGGACACTTTTGGGGTTCAAAAATTTTATTGAAAATTTTTATAAACAATTATATAAAATCACTGGATCCCATGACACTCTGTATGTAAATCCAAAATATGCGTAAACCCGGTCAAAAAAAGGAATGTTGACAAAAGTAAACAGTTGAGAAAGTCGAGAAAAACTGAGGGAAGGGAAGAAAATATCATACAATGAAAAACTAGAGAAATTAGTAAAAGGGTAAGAGAATTCTGGAAAAGTTGAATTCCTCCTAAAAGGCTTAGCCAAGGTGATCGGTAGCATAAAAATATGCCGTCACTACGAATTAATAGACACAAATTGAAAATTTTTGTAAGCAATAAAAAAAAAAAAAAACTGGATCCCATGGCTACCATGTTGTTTATAAATGCAGAAAATAAAAGATTGTAATATATGTATTTCCATGTATTGCATAAACTGAACAGAAAAATGAAACTTGACAAAATCAAAAAGTTGAAGAGGTCGAAAAAAATGGAGGAGACTTTGGTGGTAGTTTGGTTTCTCCCAAAAAACTTGGCTGTAGTGACCAACAGCTCAAAAATGGCCGTTGGCCATCAGTGATCAATGGGCCCCAGATTCTCATGTTTCCTTTCTAGGAGTCCCCGAGACTCTGGCTATTATTCCACTGGTAAGAATAACATTTTTCCTCTACGTAGTTTATAGTGAATCAACAATTTTTTCTGCAAAATTCCAAGGCTTGTGTCCATGACAAAGTTCTAAAATCAATTATGGCAACAAAATATTGTAAGGTTGTTCCAAAAATATATGTATAATTAATAGAAACTAGTGATGAGCGAATGAGCTGGGATAAGGTGTTATCCGAGCATGCTCGTGTGCTAACCGAGTGTCTTCAGCATGCTCAAATAATATGTTTGAGTCCCTGCGGCTGTTAGACAGTCACAATACTTGCAGGGATTCTCTAACAAACAGGAACGAGACAGTTGTGAGACATGAAGCCGTGGGGACTGTGACATATTATTCGAGCACCCTGAAGTCACTCGGTTAGAACCCGAGCATGCTCAGATAAGACCTTATCCGAGCACATTCGCTTTTCACTAATAGAAACCATCCCAAAAATATTACATATACTGTGCTACACTACTAGTACGATGTATGATTTTTTTAAAATCACAATTGAAATCCAATATTGGGGCATTCTATTCTAGTGACCTCCAAAATACATTTTTTAGTTCAAAAGTGTCATGGAATGTGATAATATTCTGTATTTGAGGTGAGGTATATGGGTATATGTAGAGTATTCCTTACGCTACTATTTGTCCACTATATTTCTGACGGTAGAAATCATTGGCATTGTGTATATATGGGATCATTGTACGAGATATATACAGTTTTGAATGTTCTTTCTGGTTTGTTCTTGTCCCTTGGGGTCTTTTCCGCTATCATAATAGAGGTCAACTAATGCAAATATATGAGATGTGTATTGTCCCATTTATGTGCTGTTATGTCATAATGCATAATCTCTCAGTACGGGATAACGGTGACCCACATGGTTTCTAATCGGAAATACAGCAGGTGTAAACCTATTTTTTGGGGGGGAGTTGCATGTATTGTATTGCACGCAAGCTCAATTATAATATAAGAAACCATAATACCAATCACTGTTGTATATTGAGCCATGATATTTCATCTCCCTTCCCACGACTGCTTATTTATATTAAGGATTATTTTTTTTTCATTGGTTTTGCACAAAAAGTAGGAGAATCGGTAAATGAATATTTATACAGTAATCACATGTGTACAGTATTTGCTAGAACAAAAATAACAATTGACCTATGGGTCCTCAGCCTGAAAAAATGCATTCAATATTAATACAATGATTTTTTTTTTTGGTTGGGTTATATATAAAGAATGATTTATAATAAATCTTAACAAATATGCAACTGGCAGTATACGTAATGGCTCCTTGCTTAAGATATTGCATCATCGGACGTTAGTGGAGATTATAAAATAGATAAATAAAAAAAAATGAACTTTTTTATGTTGACTATTATTGTTATGATTGATTCAATTATTAATTGCACTTGCTCCACTTGTATGGAATTGCACACATGCTCCATTTTAATGATATACATGAGAAACCAAAGCACAAGGCCAATGGCTGTTCTATACTGATGTAATTTCATCTCCTTTCTATTACTTTTTATTATTGATTGTAATAATCACTCTAAATTAATGGAAGTCCTGTGGGCCATTTTTTCTAATAAAATACATGATCAATGGGATTTTCGTTCTCAATCTGGTCATAGGTTGAATTATCAAGAAAAATATTGAGAAGAAGCAAAATAATGTGTTAATGTTTAAATGAGAAAACTAAAAAAAATAAATGACTAATGTAACCGAGGAATCAATCAGTAATAAAAAAATAAATAAATATATATAAATAGATATATATTTACATAAACAAATTAAATAATTTTAGCTGTGGGTATAATATATACATTATACCCACAGCTAGAATTATTTATTATAAATATTATATTAGAATAAATATTTTATATATATTTATCACTGATTCCTTGGTTATTTATTTTTTAGTTTTCTCATTGAAACATTTAATATTCACTCATGTAGTTTTTATATAACATATGAATAAAACCCTAGGAGTTGATTATAAAACCTACAGAAAAGAAAAAGTAAAGCAGCTGTCTATAGCAATGCTGCAGAAGATCTAATGTGTCAGTCCATAAGGCATATGTGCAAATTGTTACTCTCGGGGATCCAGTCGCTCCAAGGGATCAAATCGTTGCAAATATAAAAAGTTAAAAAGCTCTAAAATGGCCATAATGCACAATAAGATAAAAAATATTTCCTTTTCTAAACTGGCCTTAAGGATTGGTGGCACTAAAGGCATAGTGTAAAGCTGCCCACCTACCAAGTGTCATTCCTAAAATTGCTGCTTCCTTATGTGGACGACATTCCACTGGGCACCCCATGTTTGCGTCTGGGATCTTAATATCCATATCCATCACTATGTCTGTAAAGATAATCCATTGATTCTGATTCTGGTTCCTGGATCATGGTGAACGTGAAACATTTATTACTGTTATATTATTGTTACTAATATTTTTTTGTATTTGCAAATTACAAGGGCATTGAACTTTTTCTTTCCTTTTTTGTTTAGTTTCTTTTTCACTTTCATTTACAAATAAAATTGAAAGCCGAAAAACCCTTAAATTTCCCAAACATTTTATGAGAACAAAGTGTACCAAATTTTTCAGAGACCGGGCCAATAATTGTACATTACCCTTTTAACCTCAAGTCTTTACAAAGCAGGATATGACCATAAAGGGGGTAGATAAGAGTATAATAGAACGTAGAGTGAAAATCGGTCACATGAGACATTTACAGGCTTTTTGTACCCAAACAACGAAGGAAATAGTTTTCATCAAATTCCTGTCATTTTGCGTGACTTAAAATTAAAAACTTTGGACAATGTGAGAGACCACAGCGCAGGAAATATTTCATCATTTAAGCCCTGGGGGCACAATTTAGTGAGGTTTTTTCCTTTGGCTAACACGGTGCTCTGGGAGCAGCGCAGACAATTTACAGTAGCTTGAAGGACAGTTTAATAAAATAAGGTATTAATACTTGTAGAAAAAGGGATGTTGTATAGTCATCTCTGCAGGTGCATGACGTGGAGCAATCTGGAGCCCACTTGGAGGTAGCCCGCTGAATGCATTATTTGTAGGAAGGATTATTCCATTTTCCTCTACGAATCAGTATCTAGTTTCTTTACTTACCCTGGCAATAAAGGTGCAGAGATTTCCGTTATGTACAAGGGATGCTGAATGATATATGCTTGGGGTGAACTCAATTATGAAAATCTCCCACTTTCCAGATTGCAATATTCTCAGCTCATGTTTGCTATAAATTTTCATTTATTACACATGTATGAAATTTAGCATGTAGGTATAGATTTGCCTATTTTGAAGTGTAAATCTATCAATCTATCTATCTATCTATCTATCTATCTAATCTATCTATCTATCTATCTATCTATCTATCTATCTATCTATCTATCTATCTATCTATCTATCTATCTATCTATCTTTGTACATAGACTAATAAAGTTGATTGTCATCTATCTATCTAACTATCTGTCTGTCTGTATATCTATCTATCTTTGTACATAGACAAATAAAGTTGATTGTCACTTCCAGTTGCCTGGTGTGCAGCTTTTTTTATTATTTTACATTTGCAAAATTCCTGGCTGGAACGGACCTTTAGTGCTGTGGTGTTTCTTTTTTCCTCCCCTTGTTTCCTTCCCTGGTTTCCTCCCCTCGTTTCCCCTCCTTGTTTCCTCTCCTTGTTTCCTTTTTTTTTCCTCCCTTGTTTCCTCCCCTTCTTTCCTCCCCTTGTTTCCTCTCCTTGTTTCCTCCCCTTGTTTCCAACCCTTGTTTCCTGCCCTTGCTTCCAACCCTTGTTTCCTGCCCTTGTTTCCTCCTCTTGTTTCCTTCCCTTCTTTCTTCTCAGAAATGTGTGCTGGACTTTAAAGGCAGATGATTAAGAAAAACACAGATTAGCCCATGCGTCGTTTCAGATCAAAATGGCAGCGCCTTTCTCATCCCTGGAGATTTTATATGCAAGAAGTCTTGGTGATAACCTTGAGGACTTTGCACTTTGCATGAGAAAAGTGCTGCTTTTATTTCTATCTGTCTTTATCAATCTAGACACTTCCAATATAGACCACATTTTTCTATATTTACATCTTTTTGTTCATAATCTCAAAGAGATCTACATTATATTATCTATCTATTATCTATCTATCTCTATCTCTATCTATCTATTGTCTGTCTGTCTGTCTGTCTGTCTATCTATCTTTGTACATAGACTAATAAAAATTCCTGGCTGGAACGGACCTTTAGTGCTGTGGTGTTTCTTTTTACCTCCCTTTGTTTCCTTCCCTGGTTTCCTCCCCTCGTTTCCCCTCCTTGTTTCCTCTCTTGTTTCCTCTCCTTGTTTCCTTTCCTTGTTTCCTTTCCTTGTTTCCTTTCCTTATTTCCTCTCCTTGTTTGCTCCTCTTCTTTCCTCCCCTTGTTTTCCCTCTCCTTGTTTCCTCACCTTGCTTCCTCCACTTGTTTCCTCCTTTGTTTCATGCCCTTGTTTCCTCCTCTTGTTTCCTTCCCTTCTTTCTTCTCAGAAATGTGGGCTGGACTTTAAAGGCAGACGATGAAGAAAAACACAGATTAGCCCATGTGTCGTTTCAGATCAAAATGGCAGCGCCTTTCTCATCCCTGGAGATTTTATATGCAAGAAGTCTTGGTGATAACCTTGAGGATTTTGCACTTTGCATGAGAAAAGTGCTGCTTTTATTTCTATCTGTCTTTATCAATCTAGGCACTTCCAATATAGACCACATTTTTCTATATTTACATCTTTTTGTTCATCATCTCAAAGAGATCTACATGTATATTATCTATCTATCTATCTATCTATCTATCTATCTATCTATCTATCTATCTATCTATCTATCTATCTATCTATCATCATAATCCCAAAAATAATAAAGGAGCCTCCCAAGAAATGTATTTATTTATTTTATTTAGCTTTAACTTTATTTTGTCCAAATTGTGATGACAGCTAGGATTTGTCTGGACAGAAACATCACATTTGGGCCAATTAAACAAAAATGGAACAATTAAAGTTTCCACAGCACAAATTCTTTGGAGTTCTTCCTTGCTCGTTTTTCAGGTTGTAAATCCATCCATCTCTCTATCTAATCAACCTCCAAGGCAACTACCAAGCCTTCTTTTTAATCTATCTATCTATCTATCTATCTATCTACTACTATCTATCTATCTATCACTATCTATCTAATCTATCTATCTATCTAGTTTATCTCTCTATCACTCTCTCATCTGTTATTTGTTTACGGTATCTATGTGTTAAAGATGTTGGTCTATCTCCTATCTATCTGTCAATCTATAAATCCTTTTTTATTAAGCTATGATTTACTAGATGCCATTCTATCATCCTAATCATTACAGTTGCAGTACGACACCTATTCCAATAGATTAAAAAATTCACCATCGTGAAAAATTCTCTAACTGAAGGGAATATCCTTTCTATAACACATTAATAAATCATTTCCACAATTACTTCTTGCCAAATTCAATGATTCTTCTCCATGTTGTAAAGTATATAGTTCAATGTAATTTATAGTGACAGATGTCGGTCCTCCTGGATCAGCAACAGCACAGCGTTTCTAGAGGTTTGTGCCGCCAATCCCCTTACTTATATTACCAATCTGCAAGCACAATAAGTCTAAGCAGAGATCTGCCTCTCTCGCGCACTCTCAGTGTCTCTCTCTCTTGGCCCCTCTCTCTCTCTCTCTCTCTCTCTCTCTCGCTGTCTCTCTTGCTCTCTCTTGGTCTCTCTCTTTCTGTCTCTGTGTTTCTGCCTCCTTCTACCCTGGAGTGAAAAGGATCAAAGAAAACATTCCTTTCTGTCTTGTACACTTAGCGGACCTGCCTCCCAATAGGGGGATAAAAAGAACTCACTAAACTGTTGCCATTTTGCAACATCTGCTGTAATTCCCTTAAATCCAGATTTGTCTGACACACAGAGGCTGCTCTTACATCACCGTCATGTGACAAAGTGACTCCGCTCGCCTCCAGCCCAAGGGTGGCAGCTCCAGGCAATGGACGCTTGTAGAAAGGAGAGAAAAAAACGTAGCCTACGGCAAAACACTTGTAGCAGACCATTATTTTTCGTCTGCCTAATTTAATTCTTCTTGTATAAAAGTACCCCAAAACATATGCATTATGTCTAGTAGAAAGCCTCAGAGTGCTCATAGGCAAATGACCTGAGCCCAGTGTACAAAACCCAACGTCCTGATTAATTACTGCTAAGCAGCTCTGATAGCAAGAAAGAATAAAAAATGCCGCCACTAATCCCTAACCCCATCCCACATTCTTAAAATAGCCAAAACACTGATGACAGGAGGGAAAACAGAAAGACCAATGATATTAACATTGTATTTTACGAGTGAAGCTTTAGTGCCTTGTATTGAGAAATAAATAAAATATATTAAAAAAGTGGATAATTCAGGGATGAACGTGAGGTTTACGAGCTGAAAACTTCATTAATTGCGGATTAAGAAGCAGAGAATGTAGGCTTCAAACCATAGAAGTGTCCTATTCAATGGGCAGGAGGGCACTGTAACCTATGGCAAGCAATAAGGGATTAACTGGGATCGGCCAAGTACACGCTATACTGGTAAATGTAAATGTCTGGTTGGTCTCTATTGGTGACGGCAGACGTTTAAAGAAAAGCTAAATGCTCAAAACTTTCATAAACGTTTCAATGGGTAAACTAGTAATGGGAAGGGTTAAATCAATAGGGGCTGCTACAATCACCCCCCACACACAAGATAAGTTTATTTTGTCCTTACCCTTAGGCACTTCTAATATAGACCATGTTTTTCTTTACCTCTTTTTGTTGACCTCTTCAAAGAGATCCTATCTATCCATCCTATCCGTCCATCCATCTAATCATTGATACACAAAAGTAAAACTAGAAATGACAAGCTCCATGTGCATGGGTGTCAGACTTCCAAAGCAACTACCAAGCCTTCTTTTTTTGTACATCCATCCATCCTCTTTCGATCTGAATGGACATAAGAAAATTACCCATTCCCGACCCTTTAAAAACCCTATGTACCAGACGTGGATAAAGGCCGGAGGACCCAAGTGGACCTAATCACTAACAATGAATATGCATTCTCTAAAAAAATTTTTTAAAAATATTAATAATATTCTATAAAAAATAAAAAAGGAAAAATCCGAACTATGACAAGAGAATGTATATAATCTTTATTAGACAATGTTGTACATGAAACAATACTCAATAAAAACATATAAAAAATGAAAAACAATGGCTGACAGCAGATGTAATAGTCCAGGTAATACAGACAGGCTCAAATTACATACCAGGGGTTGTAAATAAATGAATCCACACAAAAAGAATGTGTGATAAATCAATAATATGTACACAGTGTATATGGTCTCAATGCGCTACATAAAAAATTATATTAATGTGAATATGCCTATCAAACTTTAAATAAATCCACACAAAAAAGGAATGTGTAATAAATCAATAATATGTGCACAGTATCTATGGTCTCAATGCGCTACATAAAAAGTGCTATAAAGTGAGTATATCCTCAGTGCATATCAAACTTTAAACACCACTGTGTGAACATAATAGACTAGTGCAATGCAACAGCAGAGGCGTGTGCAGAACGTAATTACACCAAACAAGGACCATATGGAAAGTATCCGCTACCTGTGAGCCTGGATGGGATGCTGACAGCCAGAAAAGAACGCGCCCCGACACGCGTTTCGGTATTGATAACCTTTCTGCACACGCCTCTGCTGTTGCATTGCACTAGTCTATTATGTTCACACAGTGGTGTTTAAAGTTTGATATGCACTGAGGATATACTCACTTTATAGCACTTTTTATGTAGCGCATTGAGACCATAGATACTGTGCACATATTATTGATTTATTACACATTCCTTTTTTGTGTGGATTTATTTAAAGTTTGATAGGCATATTCACATTAATATAATTTTTTATGTAGCGCATTGAGACCATATACACTGTGTACATATTATTGATTTATCACACATTCTTTTTGTGTGGATTCATTTATTTACAACCCCTGGTATGTAATTTGAGCCTGTCTGTATTACCTGGACTATTACATCTGCTGTCAGCCATTGTTTTTCATTTTTTATATGTTTTTATTGAGTATTGTTTCATGTACAACATTGTCTAATAAAGATTATATACATTCTCTTGTCATAGTTCGGATTTTTCCTTTTTTATTTTTTATAGAATATTATTAATATTTTTAAAAATTTTTTTTAGAGAATGCATATTCATTGTTAGTGATTAGGTCCACTTGGGTCCTCCGGCCTTTATCCACGTCTGGTACATAGGGTTTTTCAATCTTTCGGATGGTCTACCATCTCACTTCTCTTGGATTATTGGTACTACCTTGCTAGTCATTCACATGTTTATAAGTTCATAATTATTATTTTATACTATACATTAAGGGTATTTTTTATGTGCAAGCTATACCAGTTTTTCTTGTTCATTTTTACCATTCCCGACCCTGTGAGGTAGTGATGAAAAATAACAATACAGGACTCTTTCGAGGCTCTGTAATTGGAATGAGTACACTTTAAATCCTTTAATGAGGATCTATTGGAGGGCAAGTCTGGTGCCAGCAGCCGCGGTAATTCCAGCTCCAGTAGCGTACACTAAAGCTGCTGCAGTTAAAAAACTTTAACCAACCGGACCAATCTGTACACTTGCTGACAGGGGGCGTGGCTAAGCGTGACCAGGGCAACGCAGTGCGCGGACATATTCAGAATAGGTGGGAAGGCGCAGCGCGCGTCTGAGGAGAAGCAGACTCCAGCTGCTGGGACCGTTAGTGACAGATATTCTCGCCTGGCCGTGACTGAAACTTACCTCAGCGACTGTGACGAGAAGCACGCCGTGTGCAGGTTGATTCTGGCTCAACGAAGAGCCATCCGCTCCGCTCCAGTCAGGGTGCTCTCGTGATGCCTGATAAAGACTGTGACTTTTACCGGGGACGGTTTCTTGAATCCTCGTGAATAATCGTCGAGCCTCGCTTAACTCTGCAGCACAGTGGCCCGTACCCTGCCAGGTCACAAGAGTCTCTGTATTGAGGACTCCTCAGGACGCTGCAAAGACTCAACGTTGCCGACCGGGCACGTACCGACGTCTCACTCAGGACCACACCGAATCTACGTCGTGCTGACGGCTGTTGGCGCCATCATCTACTCCGGGAGCTTTTCTGTCAGGAAGATGTCCGATTGAAAAGTGACTTCTTTGTGAATGACGTTGTTATTCTTGCGTTGATTTTTTCCCAACCAAACCCCTGTATTCCCTATACTGCCTGCATTTTACCTCACATTTTCCTTATCTCCCTCCGTGGAGTAATATCCCTATTGAGTAAAAACTTGTTAACCCTTGATCGGCTTCCTGTCCGTCACTGCATCTGCCAACCTGCTCACATTATCAATCCATCCTATCCGTCCATCCATCTAATCATTGATACACAAAAGTAAAACTAGAAATGACAAGCTCCATGTGCATTGGTGCCAAACCTCCAAAGCAACTACCAAGCCTTCTTTTTTTACATCCATCCATCCTCTTTCGATCTGAATGGACATAAGAAAAACCCCTTTGAGAAGACCACCCCTGTTGTAGACTCCTGTTTTCTGCCAGATTTTCTTCTTTTTTTTCTAACTTATACACTCCTCCTCTTCATTGCAGCCACATCCTGAATTGAGCAGAGATGTGCATGCTTCTTTTCTGCTCCATTTGCTGTGTATGGGAACTACGGGCAATAGCTGAGCGCTGTGCAATAGACAATGAGTGTAGTGGAGACCGAGCTTGCATACCTCCATTACATTTAGGATGGAGCTGCAGAGCTTCATTAGTGGGTTCCAGAGCCCCTATCTCAAAATCGTTGGTGGTCCTAGTGGTCAGACTCCTGGCGATCAACAAGTTGTTCCCTATGTTATGGATTGTGGATAAACTGATTTCTTTAAGATTGAGATATTGCACAGAACATTATCCTATGAAATTGGCCTTGTTTGGATGTGTGAGAAAAGGAAATTAGATTGTAAGGGTCCTTTTACAGATGATTCATTTGTAAGAACAAGTGGAGATCTATGCATGCAGCAAAAAAGGCATAAAATTTGGAGATCAGCTCATCACACTGTCCAGCTCCAAACATTTGTCCTCCGATGAGGTAGAGTACTTCAGGTGTGGTGCAGGGAAAGAAAGAATGTGAAGCCAGGTTTCAGATGATGCTCCAGTTGGATAGTCGACGGATGATGATTAAAAATTAACCTTTAAGTCCAACATAGGTAGTAAGTCCAGAACTTATTGGACATTTATAAAAACTCCATGTAGACCAACACATTTTGGATCACATGTAGATCATCACCCATAGCTCGTAGATCGATGATATAGCAATTTTGAATGCAAAAAGACAAAGAACACCTCTAACCAAATCAGAAACAAATGGTTCACTCATGAGCCAAGTATGTATTTACTCATATTTGTTACTGGGCTCCGTCAGTGGTCACCTGCAGCTTTAAGAAAGGCTATCAAGGATAGGTTTTGCGCTGGCTACTACGACTATCAGGTCCCAGGGAACCCAGGCCTTTACCCTTTGATCCCTGTACAGGGTGTGGACTTAAATAATGGCCCTGGAGTTCTCGGAATAGTCCCTGACCAGTAGTGCAGGCTGGCAGGAATGGACTTGTCGCAGGGTCAGAACCATACAGGGCATGCAAGGTACAAAATATAAAGACAGAAGAATGGTTAGGAAATGAGCCAAGGTCAAAACAGCAATAATCCAGCCTGAACAAGGGCTAATACTGCAGTTAACCAGAAATAGTATTATGAATAGTATTCATTATAACTGGCACAGGAAATCGACTCTCAGGAGTTTAAATAGAAAGTAACCCTACAAAGCAATACTACCTAACCAAGAATTAACCTCCAAGCGGGATGGGCAGAATCACAAGTCCCAGTAGTAAAGCAGGGCTACCATATGGCTGCCCTGCGTTGCCCAACATCTTAAGCAGTCATAAAGGGGACAGGCATTGGCATGGATGTCACAATATTTAACTTATCAGAAGTCAGTGATGAATGTGTAAACAGGCCACTTATGTGGATAGGGATCTCCACTAATAGTTATCACTTATTCACCACTCCACTATGTGAATGGCTTGGTAGGGCGCATGTAATGTGTAACCACCACTTCGTTCACTTCTATGGGATTGGTAGCGTACATGTTTTACCTCTGCTCCCATAGTGAATGGAGCAGTGATCATGTCTGATCATTTATTGTTCCATTTATACACTGGACAAGGTACTCCATTCTCTCGATCCCCACAAGTTGGACCCTACTGATCATGCATTTATCCTCCTTCCTGTGTATAGGTGAAAAATGTAATTGATGGGCTAATCTATTCAATACCCAGGGCTTAGGAAGATGGATAAATCTTTTCTCCAGGTGAAGAAAAGCTTAGCAACAAAGGTAATTTGCAACCTTGTACCCCCTTCATTGGTTCCATTTCGAAGTCTACGGAAATGTCTAGTGTTGCAGACATAGAAAAGGGCTTAGAAAAGGTCTTTCTATAAATTTAATATAAATATTTTCTTAGTGTGAACATCTAGATATACAATTTAAGTGTATGGTACATGATGTGGTCAAAAATATTAATCACGCCCTATGTGTGAGCCCAGATTTTTCTGCAAACTCCTCTTGTAGAGTAGAAAGTTCATTTTCCTGTGCAGTGATTTAATTCTGGTGAGGGCTCTTGAAGTATTTTTCACATTCCTCTTGATGTCTGGTTTGTAGATGGAAAAGGGAAGAAAGGCGTCTGTCAAATTGATTAAGTGAAAGCTCATTAGAGGACATAACACGAGCTAAAATCTGCATATTCATGTAGAAATAAAACTGATGTTGCTGAGTTGTGAATAGAAAAGAAATAACTGAGAGCTGGAACCTTGGGTTTGAAGTAGGTCTGTGGAGTAATGAATGGGCAAATTTCTGCATGATTGTGAAAGAGGCTGTAATTTCCGCTCTTTTTCTCTTTTATATTGTGGAAGCTTCCAGTGAATTAACAAATGTGTGAAATAATTGCCCTTCCACACAATTGAGCCCAAAAATCAGTAAAAAAGAGCTCATGTTCGAAAGTAAAAACGTAAGATTTTTTTTTACAAAACATGTCCATTTTTGGATACACCTTGTATCTATTTTCCAGGTAGCCAAATATAGGAAAATGGGTTTATTAGGGCAATTCTACAACATTGAGTTCATGCATTGTTTTACCTTTTTTGGCTCCTTTTTGAGGTTGTTTTTTAAAATAAGTTATCATCTACCAACACGATAGGTGGTAACTTGCTGATTGGTGGTATCTTGCTGCTGGGACTCGCTCCGATTGGCAAACTGGTCAACATTTTACAAGATTTGGCGTAGGTCGAATGCTAGCTGCCACTCCATTCAATCCTGAGGGGCTGCCAGGACAGGAAGAACAAGCGCTCGGCAGCCGTAAAGGGTATGAATATAGTGCAGGTTGGATATGCGCATTGCTACTCCATTTGAACATGGATAAAAGTTCCCTGTTTTGCCGATCATTGCTGATCCCAGGGGTAGACTTATCATTACTGCAACTGCACAGGGGCTCGAGAGGTAAAGGAGTCCATTTCGATCTGCAAAAAAGGTGGAATTGTGCATTATGATGAGTTATCAGACTGAAAAGGGTCCATATACTGTTCTGACACAAGTGCCCTCTTCTGTCTCTGTCCATCCCTGACCCCACCAATCAGCATGTTATCATCCAAATTGTAGATAGATGATAACTTTTTTTTTTTTGTAACTGGACAACCCCTTTAAGCTTTCCATCCATCATTGACAGACATATGTATATATCCAGCCAGAAAATGGCCATGAGAGTTGCTTCCAGGATAGCAGAGTTATAACACTGCTACCTGTGTCCCTGCATGATGTCCCCTTCTCCCTTTCATGCAGGGATGCCGGCTTTCTCACCGCCCCAGCCCAGCATTGCCTACTGGCCCTCCTGTCTATTGTCCCTCCAGCTACTTCCTGCTTTTTTGTGCGTGCGCGTGTGCCGCTTCAACGCATAATGGGGCAGCGCGTACATTATACTAAATGCTCTCAGCCTGCTGCTGAGAGGCATTTAGCATAAGTAGTGCACCTGCAAGGTGGTTCCTAGCCAATAGCTGGGAGGAATCTTGTATAAAAGACTCTGTTAGGGGTCAAGTTCCCGCTTCTGCACAAGGGGAATCTCGAGCCATTCCGGCTGCGGTCTCCCATTCGTCTCCGGCCGCAGTGGAGCCTGCTCAGCTTAGATGTCGGTCCCAGTGTCTTGTCCAGTCTAACAGTGTGCAGAGGATTACTGCTGCTCCTCCAGGCTCTGCTATTGTGGCCAGTACTGGTTAGCGGCGAGCAGACGTCTTTAGTACAAAGTCCTTGTTTTCCCCTTCTGAGCATGCCCAGGGTGAGATCTCTCATTGGAGATCGGGGTCACATGCTCAGGTACTGCAGCAGCTCCTATTGGTCCACCAGGAAGGTCCTGTAGCTGTTTCATTGGTCCTTGTTTCTGGCAGGTCCTGTAGCTGTTACTATAAAAGGGTGGCATGGCTGGGTCGCCATGCGCTAGTATCTATTGCATTATGTGCTTTGCGCTAGTGTGATCATGCACGCATGTGGTTAGGGCTCGGCTGAAATAAGCCCCTAGAATACTGGCACCTCCGGTGAGGAGATTTGAGTGCAAGTGGTTAGGGCTTGGCTGAAATAAGCCCCTAGAATACCGGCTTCTCCGGTGAGGAGATTGCTTGAATGCGTTGCTGTCTGCATGATCACGGACTGCTATCCGCACAGCAGTTATCTGTGTATCCCTGTGGTGTTAACAGGACACAGTCTTTTTCTCAGCGGCTCTGTGACGCAACAGGGTTCGCTTTATAACGCTGGTTCAGCGCCCTGGTGTTTTACTTTGCGGCTCACTGAAGCTAAGTGAGTTCGCACCTATCGCCATATAGCGCTGTGGCATTCCCGTTAGCGGCTCTGGGGATTAACAGAGTTCGCACTTACTGCCACAGCGCGCTACGGTGTTTATTTTAGCGACTCTGCGGGATAACAGAGTTCGCTACTTTCGCCATCTTACTAGCAGCGGGCTTCGCCTGCACTGTGGACCCCGGGCTGCGAACGCACCTCTCTAATATATCTATTAGGTGCGTTCCGCAGACCCTAACAGACTCCCTCTCCCTAGGGAGTTGGTAAGCAACATAGTGAATCATTAGTTAATAAGGTATACTGCTAGCGAGTTGTGAGGTCCTCTGGTCCTGGTGTAGCCAGTCCTGTGTAAATAGTCCCCTAGTCCCGATGTGGCCAGGTCTGTATCCTCATCCCCTGGTCTCAGGGTAGTCAGTGCCTGAAACTTGCACCCTGGTCCTGGAGCAGCCTTTGTGTGAACCTTGTCCCTTTGTCCCGGAGCGACCAGTGCCTGAACCTTGTCCCCTGGTCTTGGAGCGGCAAGTGTCTGAACAGTGTCAGTAGTCCCGGAGCAGGCAGTCCTGTTCCCGAAGTCACCTGGTCCCAGTGCTGCCAGTGCATGAACACTATTCCCTGGTCCACGAGTGGCCTAACCCTGATCCTGAATCCTAGACCGGTGTGTCTGAACTGAGCCCTAAAGTAGTGTCAGCGTACCTGACCTCTGGGGTCAGCAGCTGCAGCACCAGGTTATGCCCAGGAGGGGTACATGGTGGCTACCTGCCGTACAAGCCTGACCTCACCACTAGAGGCTCCAGTGAACACCAAGGTAGCCGCTTAGTTACGCCCCTTTCTGGTAGGCCTGGCCCTGTTGCACAGTAGGTCCACAAATCCACGTGTGCCATGGCTGGGCGTAACAGGCTGCCTGGCCCAGCCATGACCACAACAGGAGTGTGTGGAATTAGCCAAGTGATGCATCATAGAAGGTGCAGATAGGGCCACCACTGGGTAGAAAGAAGCCTGTAATTCTGAAGGGAACCCGCATGGTGTCCTGAGTGAAAGAAGGCCAGCTCAACTGCAAATCTGGCCAAACACATGAGATACATTATGGCCAAACCTTTGTTCAGCCAATAGTTATCTCCCCAACTCAACCAAACATTTATGTTGTTAAAGGTCAGAGAGGAAAAAGATGCTGCTTGACTTCTCTGTCAGTGGCTTATCTATAAAATATAAAAGGTTCTGGCCTTCAAATTTGAGCTGCTCAGTCCATAATTTCCCCAACATCATCAGTCAGAGGAGAGTCAGGAGGCCTTAAAGGAAACCAGTCACGTCGGAAAACATTATTGATCTGCAGATGAAAAGCTTTAGAATACAATGCTCTCTAGCTGCCTTACTGAAAGTGTGGGGGCATGCACGGACTGTCCACAGTCACTGCTCACACCACTCACAATATTGTAAACAGGGCTGTAAATAACCTAAAAAAGGGTACCAAAGTATCCAAAAAACACTGCTCAGAGAGAAATAATAAAGATATGAGTAAAATAAAATGTTTTTATTCAAAAAATAATATACCGTATATTAAAAAAAATGAATCAAGGGTAGACATGATATATGTACGAGGTATCAAAAAATAGAGGAAGTAATCAAGTCAAAATAGGTGGTAGAGTGGAGTGAAGTCAGGCTGCGGGTAATAATAGCAGTAATTAGACCCATATGGCCAGAAATACAGAAAATGGTAGGCAAGTGCATGAAATGAAAAACCATTTAAACCAGCCACATGGAGAGAGATAAAGTTTGGAACTTAGCCATAATGTAGTAAACTGTCCGTCCGCAGTACCTCAGACTCCCCGACGCACGTTTAGCGGGTGTGCTTTCTCAAGGGGAGTAAGTACGTTCTACTATTTTAATTGACGGTTTGCCATGCTATGAATCAAATTGTGAGGGAGATGAAAAAAAAACTGCAGAGTGGAGCACTGTAGATTCCGCCTGTTGTGAAGACAGCATCTGTTGACTACATGAAGAGTTGATGGTCAAGAGTACAAAATATTCCTTAAGGTGTATTTAGATGTCCATGCAAATCGGTCGGAAATCGGACCAAAATGTATGAAGCTGTCACACTTGATGATTCATGACTAGTCAGTGCATTGCGCTCCGATCTCGAACCAATTTGTATGGACGTCCAAATGCGGTTTTACTAGAATTGTCTAGTGCAAGGGCCTGAGAGTAAAGGAAAATGCCACTGCGGAGCTGGCCAAAAGTACAGTTCTTGGAAATAAAGTGTGTGCAGCTGAGAACTGGAGGCCATATGTGTAGGGTGATAGGCTGACATTGAGTGGTACGTTGCGGAGAAAGAAACCACCACAAAAGTCGATCGGTGAGAAACAATGCAGTGTCGCAAGGGAAGGGCGCTCTAATTCCATACCCTTGAGTCCTTTTGCAATCACCAAATTACCACTTTAATGCAATCACATTTTAGTTTCTGTATTATGCCACAGTTTTAATGAATCATAGAATGGTAGAGTTGGAAGGGACCTCCTGGGTCATCTGGTCCAACCCTTTGCTCAAAGCAGGATTCACTAAATCATCCCAGACAGATGTATGTCCAGCCTCTGTTTGAAGACTTCCATTGAAGGAGAACTCACCACCTCTCGTGGCAGCCCATTCCATTCATTGATCACTCTAACTTTCTAATATCTAATCTGTGTATCCTCCCATTCAGTTTCATCCATTGCTTCTAGTCTTTCCCTGTGCAAATGAGAATAAAGATAATCCTTCTACAATGTGACAGCCCTTGATATATTTGTATACAGCTATTAAGTCACCGCTCAGTCTTCTTTTTTGCAAGCTAAACATTCCCAAATCCTGTAACCGTTCCTTATAGGACATGGTTTGCAGACCGGACACCATTCTGGTCGCTCTTCTCTGAACTTGCTCCAGTTTGATGATGTCTTTTTTAAAATGTGGTGCCCAAAACTGGACACAATATTCCAGATGAGGTCTGACCAAAGAGGAGCAGAGGGCAATAATGACCTCACGTGATCTAGACTGTATGCTTCTGTTGATACATCCTAGAATTGCATTTGCCTTTTTGCTGCTGCATCACACTGTTGACTCATGTTCAGTCTGTGATCTATTAGTATACCCAAGTCTTTTTCACATGTGCTGTTACTTAGCCCTATTCGTTCCATTCTGTATACGCTTTTTTCATTTTTAATTCCCAGATGAAGTACTTTGCATTTTTCCCTGTTAAAAACCATTCTGTTAGTTGCTGCCCACTGCTCCAGTTTATTTATATCTTTTTGAATCCTCTCTCTTCTCTAGTATTAGCTATCCCTCCTAGCTCTGTGTCATCAGCAAATTTAATCAGTTTACCCTCAATTCCTTCATCTAAATCATTGATAAAGATGTTGAACAATACAGGGCCCAAGACAGAGCCCTGTGGTACCCCACTTGATACATTCTTCCAACTGGATGTGCAGCCATTTACTACCACTCTTTGGGTCCTATTACTAAGCCAGTTATGAATCCACCTAACAGTTGCAATATCCTTGATCCTTAATTAATGGTATAGTTTCCCGGCATGTACAATGGATGTGCGAGCAAAACGTGGCACAAAATTAGTATTACAATGACACCTCTATGTTCCATAAGTTGTAAAATATATGACTCTGGAGCACTTTCCACTTTGATGTACTTTATACTTTTATATACTTCTATAAAAAGAAAGCTCGTTCCTTATTTTCCCAAAAAAATAAAATGTAGGTAAAAAAAAAATTGTATACAATTACCGTTTCCCAAAATATGTGTACTTAGCCTAATAGTACTGATATTAAATCAGAAGAAACTAACTTTTGACAATAATTTGCTTTCATTGTAGCTTTTCGTTCTGGTTACTACACTGTATCATGGATCACGCTGTTAAATTGTATCCGTTGCCTATACCCGGTGACAGTAGCTATTTATGGGCGCACCATGCCCTTTACCTGAGTAATATCAGCAGTTCCTAGTGAAATCATAGTCTGCAATCTCATGAATAATGGTTCAGGCCTCTAAATGGCTGCCTCTGCTGCGTATAGGCAACGGGGATAATTTAATGTTACTAATGCATTTGGCCAAGGTTTGGGCTGCAGGATAGCGGCTCGGTATGTATAGCGGTCTACGGCACTTAACAAGACATTAAAAACTCAGCTGCGGTTTGCCCTACAGCCTGACTTAAATAGCAGACACTAAGGTTAAACGTGTCCCTAATGAACTGATTCTTAAAGCGGGACGCGGAGTCACAAGCACAAATCCATCTCATTATTATGCCACGATGGTCAAGTAAGAGATTAATGGCAATGTCACCTGCTACAGCTACAAGAGACCTGTTCATTAACAACTAGCGCCAAAAGTGAGATACCAGACAGCAAATCCAAGTCCGAGGGCAACAAGTGCCTCTGTCATTCATTCCCTCTTTACACAAGGACATAGAGGTTCTTTTATAGACGTGTTTTCCAGGCCCCGCTGTGAGCTGTAGGTGTGAGAGCCGGGGTTGATTTATTAATTATGGTTTCAATCAAAGTGTCACCTGCACAGACACAACTGCTTGTCAGAATATAATCATATTATATCCATCTGTATGGCCTGGTAGCTTTGGTATTAAGCATTGCTGACTAGTCCTTTTTTTTGTTGTTTTTTTTTAATTATTATTATTATTATTTTTTTTTTTAGAGTTTATTTCTTAAGCACTTTTAATTCCTAAGCTGCTGAATCACCGAAATGTAAAGGGAAAAAAAAAAATCAAAATTAAAAATTGTTGTCATACTTTCAAAAGTTGGCAACCTGCCAAAATAATCAGGACCTGTTGTCACAAAAGGGCACATTCTCGTCAATGAGTAAAACTGAATGAAGCCAATGCAAAAAGCGTGCATTAAAAAAAATAATTCAATAAAAAAAAATCTCAATTAGTTGTCTTGATTTAGCAAACACCATGGGGTCCTCCAAAGTCCTACTATGGAATTATTGCTGGAGAACTGGGGCCTCTTTTTCTGGCTCATTAGCATTTTCACAGGGCTGGTGTTCTGCTGTTGGGACCTAAAACTGTTGGGAGGACCCCTTTTGTGCCTTTTGTCCTTAGAAATCAGCAGGAATTACCCTCCACCTCCCACCTCCTTGTCTGATACATTCTGGGGCAACTCCATTTCGTCCTTATTTTTCCAGATTAAGACTTGTGCTACCGACAACAATGTTTTAAAACAATGTTTAAGCGGATTAGACGAAAAAAAACGAAAAACAAATATAAAAAAATAACATTTCTCTAAAAATGAAATAAGCAGCCTCTGTGAGCTCGCCGGTGTATCGATTCTGTTTGGCCAAGCAATATGCAAACAGAATGTTTTAATGTAAGGACCCGCTATAATCTTGTTATAAATAAAACATAAAAGATTTGCACGGAGGAGAACGACAAGTGTTGAAGATGTCTTTTCCAGCAAAGGAGGATATTTGATGCTTAAGGGAACGCACTATCACTTACTAAATTAACAAGTTGTCTTATCAACTGCCATAAGCATTGAAGTCTAATTAATTTTCTGCTGATCAATAGACTTGAATGAGACATTGATTTCCGCAGATTTTAAGGGTTTGGGGTTAAATTACCTTCATACATGGAAGAAACAACATGACCATTGTTCATTTCACATAACCAGATATATTTAACTGCATTTAATGAATTTCTTTTGTGCCAGAATGATATTTTATGGATACAAGAGGTAGCAAGTGGGTGACCGAACGCATGAAATATATTCAGTATCTGTTGCCAGTTATAGACATCCAACAAGTTCCACTTCAAGATTGATGAATTCAAGCACACATTTCTGAATACATAATGGCCGCGTTCCAATAACAATTTGCTCTTATTTGCTCTTCATGGATAGATGAACTGTATCTTTTGAAAAATAAAAAATAAAAAATCAAGAGGGGAAAAAAAAAATCTCTTATAGCAGTTTTGGCACAAAAGACAACATTTTATTTATTACCGGTATTTATTTTTTATTATTTGTTACTATTGACGCCAAAATACTAATAAAAATAATAATTTAAAAAAAATGTTACTGTTATCATGATAATAAAATAATACCAGTAATACTAGCACATATAATAATAGCAATGCAGCCTAATTGTGATCTTTATATTAAGATAATTCAAAATGAATATGGCTAACAATAAAAAATAATGGACTTTAGTAGAAAAATAATCAATACTACTAAATAATAGAGATGAGCGAATTTGTTTGGATTTTGTCCCCAAATCTGATTTTGACATATTCGAGCCATATTTGAACAATATTCATGCCGAAGGTACCAGTATGTCTTATGATCGGTTCTGAACATATTCGGTAATTTCTACTCCCATTGACTCTAATGACGTTTGGCTGTGTTCAATGAATATTGCAAAAACAATATTCGATTCCGATCGTATTCAGAACCGAATCCGAACAAATTCACTCATCTCTACTAAAGAATAGAATTAATAACACGACCCCCAGAAGAAGCAGGGCAAAACGCGCGTCGGGATGGAGCGAAGAGGTGCCTGATCTCGGTGCGGCTGCTGCAGACTTTATCGCCAAGGTGGTAACGCTTTGTATATTTCTTTTGTTATAGTTGGCTGCAACCCAATTAAATGAATAGTATCTGCTAGTTGCAAATATGGAAATGGGGTTATCACCCACTATTTTGATCTATACCCTTTTGTTTATTACGATTTTTATACTCAATGATATCATAGTTGTTATCATGAGGCTTTCTCCACATCCCCTATTGTGAGGGACCTTTCTAGTCTTGTACTTTGTATTACGATTAGTTAATAAAAATGTATTTAACCCTTACATTTCTGGGAATGTTATAGTATATGTGGGGAAACCATTGGTTAATCCAGAGGTAGGTGATAGTTTTCTAAGACACTAGGCTTTCTCTAACAAAAAAAAATTCTTCTCTATCTCTCTCGTATAGGTTATGAGTAATCAATGACAAATTTAGGAAACTTTTTGTGTAATGGTTATATGAGAATCTGAACCTTTCAGCCAAGGGATCCATTGGAGTTCCTGTAGCTCCAGAACTTATCAGCCTTTATGGTAAAAATAAAAAACTTTTTCATAAACCTAAACTTCATTCTTCCAGCTATGTCTTTTCAGGTGGCCACAGAGTGTTAATTTGCGTAACATATGTGTTTTTTTTTTCTTTTGTGGCCATTCATATAGTCGTAGAACATGGTCATGTTCCTCTATTATAGTCGACTACTAATAATAATCAATGTTAAATAATATTAATATTAGTAGTGATATTATTGGGTTCAACCAACATTAGATGATGATTACGTCTTGCGCTCTTACATATTGTTCCTCTACTTGGTGAGAAGGATGAGGATGGCAATTTCTTTTTACACAGATATCATGGCTTCCATTATTAGTGGAGATATGATGGATATATTGCGAACTCAACAGTTCCTAACGGATTCCATTTGGAGTTGAATGAATCTCCTGAAAGTTGGTTAGGGGAGAGTTGTTCGATTCGGTCGACAGATTGGTTTTGGTCTGAATAAAGTTGGTCCAAATAAAAAATGACCCTGACTGCAGTGAAAAGACTAAATAATAATAATTATAATAATAATAATAATAATATTATTCATTTATTATCTAGACCCCAAAGCATAATAAATGGAGTGAAGAGAAGCTTGTGTTGAAAAAAATACAAAACCCCCCCACACACTTTGTACTCACCTGTCCAATGTTATTATGGTGTATTAAAAAAACAAAACATTATTCTGTTTATGTGCTTAAAAAAAAATCACCTGACATGTTTTCAACTATAAAAAGTTCTTGGATACAGTGTCCTATATATCAAACCTTGGCGTAATTTAGCAAATGATACTGCGTGAATGGTGAGCTGATAAGTATGTCTAGCCTGTTTTATTTTCTACTCTGTGTTTTTTTCATTCTGGTTCTGATATTACTTCCATATAGTTTAGTTTTCCAACAGTGCTAGAGGCACAATCAGAGGATGATGCTATTTTTCAGATTTAAAGGGGTTGTCCGGTGTAAAACTACAAGTCTGCAGTCACTCTGTGACTGCAGACTTGTGTACCACTCCGATGACGACGCTGGGAGGGGAGGAGGTGTGATTGCAAGTACAGTATGTTATTTGCATGCATGAGGTCACAAGCCAACTAGTATTGCAAGTGTGTTAAGCAAGGCCAGACACAGTTTAGTCGGAATGTTCTCGGGAGTGTGTGAATCAGATACTCGCGGTCACATAACCGCCCGCTCCTGGCGTCGGCACCGGAGAATCCTCACACCCTGCACTGTTCAGGCTATGTGAAGATTCACAAGTCTGCAGTCACATAGAGTGACTGCAGACTTGTAGCCTAAGGCCGGACAAGCCCTTTAAACATTACGCTCATCAACAGGAATCCGTGCATACTGTACGTCAGTGCAAAAATTGTGCTTCTCTTTTCACTCCTATGTTTTGAGTTCTATTTTTCTTTCCCATTCTAGGAACATAGAAAAGGAATTAATTTAGAAAACGATCGGTTGCATAACAGATGGGAACCGCAGCAGAACAGACCGAATGACTTCGCTTTTTGGTCCGTTCAAAAAAAGGACACAAAATGGAAACCAGACAGACCTCATTATAGTTAACGGGGTTCTTCTGATTTAGTTTGTATCCATTATTTTACAGATCCATGTATCTTGTTACTTTGTTCCTAGAACAGAAAAGTGAAACAGAACTCTAAAATGTAGGTGTGAACAGAGCCAGTAAGGATTGAAACATTTTTAGGACATAATACAATAACTGGCAACATATTAACATTGATGGATTTACTGGCAATGTAGTAGTAGAAGCTGTAATATGTTATATAGTATTCTGAATTCCTTTATATATTATGGAGGGCAGAGAAAATGAAGCAAATGCGACTTACCGTATCTGTCTTTTAGGCCTCAAGCAATGTACACTGGACTGATATGTACTGTGCAGCATTACTGCTCAGCGCAATTCTACTATCAACTAAAATGCTGCACAAATCAGTGGGTTATATCTGAAAAATGTTACATTTTAAGAATCTTCGGTTTAAAAATTTTATTTCAAACTCAATTGAAGACCCAGATGTATTCACAAGAGTGGCTACAAAGAGCACCTTTTGCTCTGTAGGACATGACACATCTGTGTATTCCAAAGATAGGCCATTTATTTTAATGGGAACTGCATAATTTCTCCTGCTGGAATATTAAACGTTTGCTTCCAGGTCACCCACAGATTCCAGTTGTTCTTTGTGGGACCCACCAATGGGACATTCTACGATCGCCCTGCTGTGATTAAATGCTTGGTTTGGTTAACGAAGATCCGAGATCATTGAGCCATAATTACATTAAAAAAATCATATATATATATATATATATATATTATATATATATATATCATAAAAAAGAAGGGGTTAGAATCTCATATGTATTCATTTCTAACACTTGTGTGTTTCTATTTGTGAAAAAAATTATATTGAAACTAGATGAACATGTTGCCATTTCCCTTCTTATCCATGACAGCCAGTGTCTGCTACAAGTTTATTAATAGGATTCCAATTTCACCCGTGCAGATATTTGTAGTATCGGTATTCTATTGCAATGTTAAATATTTGTGCATCAATGTAACCTTGAAATGTCTAATGCATGTTATCTTATGTGCATGAGATGTGCAGGAAGAACTATGGAAATAATGAAACCATATCTATCTATCTATCTATCTATCTATCTATCTATCTATCTATCTATCTATCTATCTATCTATCTATCTAATATCTATTTATCTGTTATCTATCAATCTATCTATTTATCTATCTATATCTATCAATCTATCTAATATCTATCTATTATTAATCAAAAATTGGAGCAGCACAGTAAATGATTAGTGGGTGCAAATTCCTCTTCAGCAATACCCCAATACTTGCCAACTTAGACATCCAAAAAATAGGCAGCACTCCAATAGACGTGTAGAAGACGTGGATATTTATTACACCCACATAGTATGGCCATACTATGTGGGTGTAATAAATATCCACGTCTTCTACACGTCTATTGGAGTGCTGCCTATTTTTTGGATGTCTAATATCTATCTATCTGTGACACAGCGTATGTGTCATGAAAGGATCGCGTTCCTGCGGGTCGGGTGACCGGGGTCACTGAAAGGTCACCCGACCCGCAGGCACAAGACCCTTTGTGCTTCACCACAGGGGGGTTGGCTTAACTCCAACGTGGCTACGATCGCTCTGATTGGCTGTTAAAAGTGAAACAGCCAATCAGAGCAATCTGTAATATTTCACCAATGAAATTTGGTGAAATATTACAATCCAGCCATGGCCGATGCTGCAATAACATCTGCCATGGCTGGACACCGAGATCCGACCCCCCTCACACCGAGTCACGGCGGCGACCGGCCGCCGCCACCGATAGATGGCGACGATTGGTCACCGCCGTCACTAAATGCTCCCTCCCTCCTTGCCTCCGCTGCCCCCACCTTCTGATCTCCCCTTACCTTCCGACCCCCCCTACTCACCTCTCCCGGTCCTCCGATGTCCCTGAATCTGTCCCGGCGTCCGTCCGGGATGTTTCATGGGCGTTGCCATCTTGCAAAATGGCGGGCGCATGCGCAGTGCGCCCTCCGGCCGGCGCATGCGCAGTGTGCCCTCCAGAGTCCAGAAATTTAATTTGATCACTGTGATAAACTCTCACAGTGATCAAAATAAAAAAAAAGTAAATAAACGCCCCATTTATCACCCCCATAGGTAGGGACAAATAAAATAAAAAAAAAATATATATATATTTTTTTAATCTTTTTATTAGGGTTACGATTATAAGGCTGTGTTTATATTGCGTTATGGCAGTCCGTTAGATGGACTGCGTTACACCGCGGTATAACGCGGTGTAACGCAGTCCGTTAACACTGCCATTCACCCCCATTTGCGGGCACATCGCGACTCATGCCGTAAAGTGGCATGCGTTGCGACGTGCCGTCATTCAGTGACGGAGCCTCGGACGCGGCCTGCAGCGTCTGGGCTCCGTCACCGCTAGCGCAGATGAATCATCTGCTGATTCATCTGTGCTAGCGGGTATAGTATAACGCGATCGCATAATGCTATACCGTTACCCGCCCGTCAACGCTATGTGTTGAACGGGCTGGTAAAACGCAATATGAACCCAGCCTTAGGGTTAGGGTTAGAACTAGGGTTAGGGTTAGAACTAGGGTTAGGGTTAGCCTTAGGGTTAGCATTAGGGTTAGAATTAGGGTTAGAATTAGGGTTAGGGTTGGAATTAGGGTTAGGGTTGGGATTAGGGTTAGGTTTGTGGCTAGGGTTAGAGTTAGAGTTAGGATAAGTGTTAGGGGTGTTTTGGGGTTAGGGTTGGGATTAGGGTTAGGTTTGTGGTTAGGGTTATGGTTAGAGTTGGGATTAGGGTTAGGGATGTGTTGGGGTTAGGGTTATGGTTAGGATTTGGATTAGGGTTAGGGGTGTGTAGGGGTTAGGGTTGGGGTTAGAGGTGTGTTGGGGTTAGGGTTGGAGTTAGAATTGAGGGGTTTCCACTATTTAGGCACATCAGGGGGCGTCCATACATGACATGGCGCCACCATTGATTCCTGCAAATTTTGTGTTCAAAAAGTCAAACAGTGCTCCCTTTATTCCGAGCCCCGACGTGTGCCCAAACAGTGGTTTACCCCCACATATGGGGTATCAGCGTACTCAGGAAAAATTGCACAACAACTTTGGGGTCTAATTTCTCCTGTTACCCTTGGGAAAAACAAAATTGGGGACTAAAAATATTATTTTTGTGGAAAAAAATGATTTTTTATTTTCACAGCTCTGCGTTATAAACTTCTGTGAAGAACTTGGAGATTCAAAGTGCTCACCACACATCTAGAGGAGTTCCTTGGGGGATCTAGTTTCCAAAATGGGGCCACTTGGGGGGTGGGGGGGTTTCTACTGTTTAGGCACATCATGGGCTCTGCAAATGTAACATGACGCCCGCAGACCATTCCATCAAGTCGGCATTTCAAAACGTCACTACTTCCCTTCCGAGCCCCGACGTGTGCCCATACAGTAGTTTTCTCCCACATATGGGATATCGATGTGTAGCCCAGCTACGCAGGCACACATAAAAGTCCAGGAGAGTGCACAGGAAGGTAACAGCAACGCTTGATATTCATTCACTGTCACTCACACTTTCAGACACACCCATCTGAGTTATAAGAGGGAGTGACACGTATCTGAGGTGGTTAGTCAGTCAGCCAACCTAGGAGGGAGAGTAGTGGAATCTGGCTCCTGTCTACGGACGGATCAGTTCAGTGTCAGTCCAAGTGGGACTTAGAGGATACTGAGGGCTACTCAGCAAGCCCTAGAGAAAGCTGACCTCGCCATTGAAAGTACAAGTGTTTATGTTAAGAGCGTGAAGCAGGGCGAAGGGCGCAGTGGAGAAGTTAGAGAAGTGCTACAGGTATTGGATTACCTGCACTAAATTGCCGGACACCGGGGTCCGAAGCGTTGCTACAGTTTCAAGCTTAGTAACAAGAAAACCGGAGGCATCTGGACTACACGTCGCAGAGAGCAGCCCTAAGTGTCAATACGTAACCGGAGTCAGGTGGAACAGGGACTTTGAGTCAAGTGCACGACAAAAGTAAGGACTTAGTTTCATCACTTAGAAGGCTCCACCACAACGTTGGCCGGGCAGTACAGCTATTGAGAAAGCTGGAGATTCAGAGTTAACTTCGCTTCAGGCAAGTTGGATTCGCATGTACATTGAAGTTAAGGAGGCCTCTAACCTGCTCAGCTGTTACAGGAATGTGCACTCTCCACCCCGACCAGCTCCCCGGGATCTGCTTGAACCACCATCAGTAAAAGGTATGAAAAGGAACTACCTTGCGTGTGACTGAATTCTTACTACACCCTGCATCATCATCATCATAGACTTCCAGGGACCCGTCTCACCTGTGGGAGACTTACTACCAAGCTGCCCCATAACATCCCCTGTGAAAGTCCTTATAGCAGCGCTGGTTCAATTAACCAGATACCACAGGTGGCGTCACGAACTACCTATCCTAAATATCCCCTGTAAATATTCCCCATTGGATGAGCGCCCAGGGCCACGGACCGAGCCACCGCTACCAGTGACAACTCCCATAGATTTCCATGGGCTCGGCTCCGAGTACCCCATTGCCCTGGTACTAAGTGCGACTCAAATCTTTGGCGTCACGAACAGGATCCGAAACTTGCAATTGTGAGTCCTGTGTGCCTATTGAACTGTTTATTTCATGAAAAAGACTGTTTGCTGCATTTGGCGCCAAATACCGCCATTTTGCCGCCAAGTTGGCGCCCTCAGGCGCTGGTGAAAAAGGTGGGCGTGCATTCGTGGGCGTGTACCCCCCCTGAGGCGCGAAAGATATGGCCGCCCTCTCCAAATGTTACTACAATGTGCGGTCCTGCCCCTCTGCTAAAGAAATCCGCCTCCTCTTCATCCTCTATGCGAAGAGGAGGAGACGCAAATCCCGCCTCCACGGAAGAGACCAATTGTTCCTGATGGAAACTACACTCTGGCCTGGACGAGATGGCGGAAGGACAGGAGAATCTGTGCCAAAGATCGGAAGATTTTCTACCTGTGCCGGAGCTGTCCCCAGATAGGGACACCGACCCCGCCATGATGGAGCTGCGGAAGGAGAATGAGGAGCTAAGGAGGAAGCTCCGGGGTCGTGCTGATCGACAGGAGACGGAGAGACGCTGGCGCACCCAAACACAGCGGCTGCTGTGGGACGCAATGTTCTCTCCTACAAGCCAAGGGCCATCTCCTGAATTCCTGAAATCGCTGCTGGAGAAGGCTGAGGGATGACCGGAGGTTACCGCCGAAAGTGCTGTACCTGATCCCACCGATGCGGAGGTGGAGGAGAAGGAGTCTGAGGAGGTATTGCCCGGACCAGAGTGCCAGTCAGGCCAGGAGGCCACCGCAGAGTACCGCTCCCCGGTAAGGTCACCGGAGGGGTCCCAGCCATCGTTGCCGGAAGTCGACTGGGACGAGATGGAGCGATTAGATGACGTCACCTATGCCGTACAGTGGGAAAGTGAGTGGCGCCGTCGTGAAGAGGAGCAGCGACGCCAAAAGCAGGAGGAAGAAAGAGACATCCAGTGGTCCCGACAGAAACAGCATGAGGAATTCATAGCTGACAAGGAGACCGTCCGCCGGGATAAAGGTACCCTACGGGAACAGCGGCGGCAGGGGTGCGTCACCGAGTTCCAGCTCCGCAAGGACTGGGGCTTCATCCGCGAACCGGGCCTCTATCCAGGGGTCTTTGTAAGCCGCAGGGACGTAGAATCCCACCTGCCCATCGATCATCCTGGAGGGACCTGATTAATGGGGACATTGTGAGCTACACCCGTCACTGGGTATGAAGGGGTGGTATGCCCTGAACGTCTCCATCGTCAGTGACCCCGTCCCCGACGCCGGTACCGAAGCGTCCCAGTGCAGAGCTCCCACCGCACCAGGCCGTGCCCCAGCATCGCCACCTACATCGCAAACAGCGACCTGCTCTAAATCGCAATCAGCGACTTGCTCTACATCGCAACAGGCGACCTACCCGGTATCGCCCCCTACATCGCAATCAACCAAGTGTCCCGCAACGCAAACTGCAACTCATTCTGGATCGCAACCGGATGCGACCACAGTTAAAGCGCAGCTGAAACCTGCATCTTTGATGAAAAGTTCTTATTTGCCTGAGACACCCGTTGCGTCCCCGTTGGTTCGCACAAGGACTGTGGCCACGCAAACGCAGATATCGGGCCATGACTTATTTGTTATGGGAATCCAAAGGGCATCGCGTTGTTCCAGCCCCAGGAGTGGAAGACGTCAGTGAAAGTTTATAAAAGTGAAGACCGGTAGGACCCAGACAGGGGTTTACCGCATCTAAGAAATGTATAAAGTTTGTTGAGAGAATTGCCATTTTTGCACTTTATTACTGTGTATGTATAGTGTTTACATATTTAAAATAGAATACCCGGCTGGGTAAAGCAAAAGTTAAAGTGAATTCAAAGAATTTGAAAAAAGTTAAATATTCAATGTGTTGATTACATAGTATACCCCGGTTGGGTAACTTCAGTCGAATTATATGTGCATACTTGGAGAGTACAGATGTCTTTTATTATGTCATGGACTGAGAGGCTGAGGACTGTGCCAGCCCAGAACTTATCCTGTAAATAGTTGCGCTTCGGTGCATTATCTTGGTTTTACATAAAACCACTACTACTATCCACCTCTGAAGAAAAACCCGTATGGTGGGCCTAGAGTGAGGTCTGCAGTCAGAAGTCCTGCAGCCCACCCAGGACCCACGTGGGAGGTTTTTGGTGCGGGTCCTCCACAAGTATCTTGTATATATGCGAATGCTTGATATTTTGATACTTTTGATACTTTTGTATCTTTATTGTACAAATTGTAACGTTAAAGAAGTCGTACCTCCCGGATGGGAAGAGTTATAATGTTGATGTTAATGCAAAACAAAAATGTTCTTTTCTCTTTTACAGCCCGGGAGTGCTGTGTTTTACCAAGGGGGATTGTGTAGCCCAGCTACGCAGGCACACATAAAAGTCCAGGAGAGTGCACAGGAAGGTAACAGCAACGCTTGATATTCATTCACTGTCACTCACACTTTCAGACACACCCATCTGAGTTATAAGAGGGAGTGACACGTATCTGAGGTGGTTAGTCAGTCAGCCAACCTAGGAGGGAGAGTAGTGGAATCTGGCTCCTGTCTACGGACGGATCAGTTCAGTGTCAGTCCAAGTGGGACTTAGAGGATACTGAGGGCTACTCAGCAAGCCCTAGAGAAAGCTGACCTCGCCATTGAAAGTACAAGTGTTTATGTTAAGAGCGTGAAGCAGGGCGAAGGGCGCAGTGGAGAAGTTAGAGAAGTGCTACAGGTATTGGATTACCTGCACTAAATTGCCGGACACCGGGGTCCGAAGCGTTGCTACAGTTTCAAGCTTAGTAACAAGAAAATCGGAGGCATCTGGACTACACGTCGCAGAGAGCAGCCCTAAGTGTCAATACGTAACCGGAGTCAGGTGGAACAGGGACTTTGAGTCAAGTGCACGACAAAAGTAAGGACTTAGTTTCATCACTTAGAAGGCTCCACCACAACGTTGGCCGGGCAGTACAGCTATTGAGAAAGCTGGAGATTCAGAGTTAACTTCGCTTCAGGCAAGTTGGACTCGCATGTACATTGAAGTTAAGGAGGCCTCTAACCTGCTCAGCTGTTACCGGAATGTGCACTCTCCACCCCGACCAGCTCCCGGGATCTGCTTGAACCACCATCAGTAAAAGGTATGAAAAGGAACTACCTTGCGTGTGACTGAATTCTTACTACACCCTGCATCATCATCATCATAGACTTCCAGGGACCCGTCTCACCTGTGGGAGACTTACTACCAAGCTGCCCCATAACATCCCCTGTGAAAGTCCTTATAGCAGCGCTGGTTCAATTAACCAGATACTACAGGTGGCGTCACGAACTACCTATCCTAAATATCCCCTGTAAATTTCCCCCTTTTGGATGAGCGCCCCGGGCACGGACCAGCCCCGTACGTACAAATCCCATAGTTTCCCTGGCTCGCCGAGTACCCCCCTTGCCCGGGACAATGCGATCATCAGCGTACTCAGGAAAAAATTGGGCAACAAATTTTTTGGGTCTAATTTTCTTTACCCTTGGGAAAAAAAAAAAAATTGGGGCTAAAAGACATGTTTTTGGAAAAAATATGATTTTTTTTTTTTTCTCTCGGACATTATAAAAATTTGTGTAGTTTTGGGGGGTTAAAGTGCTCACCACCTTTAGTAAGTTCCCTTTGGGGTTTAGTTTCCAAAAAGGGGTCACTTGTGGGAGTTTTTATGTTTGGCACACGGGGCTCTGCAAAAGTAACATGATGCCGCAGCCCTTCCTCAAGTCGGCATTTCAAATACTACTTCCCTTCCCAGCCCCAAGTGTGCCGAACTGGTTTTCCCCCCCACATATGGGGTCCAGTGTACTCAAAAAACTGTACAACAACTTTTGGGGGCCCAAATTTTTCCTGTTAC
>JARQOD010000001.1:404482235-404563169 GCA_033576555.1 Oophaga sylvatica
GGGTGACATCAACCCCACAACTATTACCCCATATGCCATCCCTACAGGGCAGTGGGAAGAGAGAGGCTAAGTGCCAGAATTGGCGCATCTTAGAGTTGCGCCATTTCTAGGGTGGCTGAGAGCTGGTGTTTGTAGCCAGGGGGCCAATATCTATGGCACTTTCCTATGCTATAAATATCAGCTGTCTGCATAGACTTTTATGGCTATTAATTATAGGGGATCCCACGTCATTTTTGGGGGGGCTCCCCTATTTTAATAACCAGTAAAGGGTAATTATACAGCTGTGAGCTGATATTAATAGCGTGGGAAGATCCATGGGTATTACCCCCTTCCCAGGCTATAAACATTTGCCCCAAGTCGCTGGCTTTCCCTCTCTAGTTTGGAAAAATGAGCTGGAGCCCACACAGTTTTTTTCCCCTGTTTTAAATTAAACATATATTGCATTTGAGGCCGAGATCACACTTGTGAGAAACTCGCACGAGTCTCGCACCTCAATACCCGGCACTGCCGCCGGCACTCGTGATCGGAGTGTGCGGCTGCATGTACTTCTATGTATTTCCGAGTGCCGGCGACAGTGCCGGGTATTGAGGTGCGAGACTCTTGCGAGTTTCTCGCAAGTGTGACCCCGGCCAAACCCAGATTTTTTTCTATTTATATATACAGTATATCTCTCTCTATATATATATCTATCTACAGATCTATCTCTCTATCGATCTATCTCTCCATAGAGCTATCTCTCTATCGATCTATCTATCGATAGATAGATAGATGGATGGATAGATAGATCTGTAGAGAGATAGATCTGTGGATAGATAGATCTATAGAGAGATAGATCGATAGATAGATCTGTCTATCCATAGATATTTACTTATATTTGTTTTGTGTGTAAACATTATATGTGAACATGGTATGTGATGATATGGTATTCAATGGAGTATGTAAAAGAAGAGATTGGACAAAGAAATTACATCACTTTTTTTGTTAAATAATAGATCTTTATTTAGCTTACAAAATTTACAAAACGCATACAAATCCGCATGAAAAAAAACGCATGAAAATCTGCATCAAAAACGCATCAAATGCGCGCTGATTTTTACCTGCGTTTTCTGCCAAGAGAGGAAGAATCTGTGCAGAAAATTCCACGAGCAAATCCGCAACTTGTGCGCATTATGTTTCCACACAGCACACATACATACAGTCTTATACATATACAGTACTGCTAAGTTTACATATTAATTTTCGGTATGTAATGTATACATAAACACTACATTGACTCTGCTACATAATTACTTTGCCATGCTGTAGTGACCTCCCTAAATATTCTGCAAAAAAAATAAATAAAGTTGCACTCTGTAGTGCTAAGGCATGTAAATATGAAATATATGAAATATGAATAGCATTACTGCTCTAAATGATAACAAAAAATGGAGATACTTAGCACATAATTTGGCCAATTCATGCATGCTCAGCAGCCAACGACAATCAATCTCCGGTTTTGCTGGGAACCTATCTAGTGTGAACACCTCTCTTAGGGTCCCTTCACACTCTTCAATGTACCAGCGATCCCACCCACGATACAACGTGGATGGGATCGCTGGGACATCGTTAGCTGATCGCTGGTGAGCTATCACATGGGCAGACTCACTAGCGATCAGGACCAGCGAGCACGCTGGTATCCAGTGTATACAACGGGTAACTAAGCGCTGTGCGGCGCCTAGTTACCCGATATGTACCCTAGATACTGGCTCTCAGTTTCTGCTGTAGAGCGCTGAGAGCCGGTATTCAATGTAAATATTGGGTAACTAAGCACCGCACGGCACCTAGTTACCCGATATGTACCCTAGATACCGCTCGCAGCGCTCTACAGCAGAAGCTGGGAGTCGGTAACCAGGGTACATATCGGGTAACTAGGTGCCGCGCAGCGCTCAGTTACCCAATGTGTACATTGGATACCAGCTCCCAGCACGCTGATCGTTGGTCTCCCGCTGTCACATGCAGCGATGCGCGCTGGCTAGCGGGACACCAAAGACGAAAAAATGGTCCAGGACATTCAACGACGATCAGTGATACCCAGCAGGGGGGCTGATCGTCGCTGCGTGTCACACTAAGCGAGATCGCTGGCTAGGTGGCTGTTGCGTCACAAAATCGGTGACGCTTCAGCGATCTCGCTTAGTGTGACGGGGGCTTTAGACTAAAGCCTGAATTTATGGATAGGTAGGGTCCTGCTGCAATTAAAATCGCCACAGTCTGGAGGGTGGAATGCTTGCTCAGAGAGCTAATATATGAATGACAAAAGACTGACTGGCACTTCCAAATAAGAAAACTGGTGTGAACATGTGCGAACTAACAGTAGCCATCTCTATACGTAACAAAAAAAATAAAGTTGCACTCTGTAGTGCTAAGGCATGTAAATACGAAATATATAAGCTATGAATAGCATTACTGATAAGAAAAAATAGAGATACTTAGCATGTAATTTGGCCAATTCATGCATACCCTAATATTCTGATATTTATTTGGTCTAGGATCTGATATTAAAATAGTGTCTGAATAGGTTTAGCTGTGCCCTTTTATATAAGCTACACATCTCAAAAAGGCTAGCGTGGTCCATTGATTATCACCTTGTGAAAGGCTCTGTCCTGTTGACCACTCTATGCCTCACTGTCCCTGTTACACCCTTCTACGAGGTGCTCCACACTTTTTATTAATGCCTCACACTCTGCGTGGGGGATAGACAGACTATTAGGTCATGGATGAGAGATGTATTAATAGAGGTTTGGGAAGGATGGAGAAAGAAAAAGGGTAGAGGAACAACTCCAATCAGAGAAGACCTCACTTGTGAGTGATCTGTATTCTGACATAGAGACTAGATTTATTTAGGGGTCCAGTCAGAGGTCCTTCATTTATTTGTGTTACTGTAGAGAATGAGGATGGCTGCAAAAGCGAGAAGTCAGAGGTCTTGACAGCAAACTCTTCAATTGTCAGGAGATGTTGTCATAGCATTCTGGGTTGTATAGCAAGGAAAAGGGGAAGTAAATGCCTATAATCAGAGAAGACATTATTTGTGAGTGATCTGGCCAGGGCTGCCAGCAGAAATTTCATGGGCCCATACTGGCAACATTTTTGGGCCCCCTTGAGACTCCGCCCAGGCTCTACCCCAGCTCTACCTCCACAGTCCCACCACCCTCTCTTAGAAAAGCTCTACTTCTGCACCACGTCCTCACCAATCACACATTAACAGTTCCCATCACCAGATCACATACATAGCCAGCATCTTTTGTTTTAGCCAAAATAATTTTTAATTCACCACCATGAAAACTTAGACTCTTTTGGCTGGGCTCTACTCTTCTGTAACTTATTACACATTTGTTAAAATATTCGAGACTCTTTAGGTATATTTCCATTTATTTTTCCATTTTTAAAAAGACCAAAAATATCACATACAAGGGACAAATACCACCACACCATGACCATACCACATACTACCACCACATAGTGACCGAATAATACTACATATAAGGAACAAATACCACCACACCATGACTAGACCACATATTACCACCACATAGTGACTGAATAGTACCACATACAAAGAACAAATAACACCACATCATGACCAGACCACATATTACCACCATTCAGTGACTGAATAATACCACATACAAGGAACAAGTACCAGCACAGTGCTTTCAGACTTCAAATAATGCAAAGAAAACAAGTTCATAATCATTTAGAAACAGCATCAATCAAAATCAATATTTTGTGGAATAACCATGATTTTTAATCACAGCTTTCATGCGCATTGGCATGCTTGCCACCAGTCTTTCACACGGCTTCTGGCGCAAAAAATGTAAGCAGTTCTTTGTTTGATGAGTTGTGACTATCCATCATCCTCTTGATCACATTCAAGAGGTTTTCAATGGGGTTTAGGTCTGGAGAATGGGCTACCCATGACAGGGTTTTGATGTGGTGGTCTCTTAATTTTAGCCCAAGCTGTATAGTGTACAGATAATACAGTGATCACCAGTAACATTATACATAGGAGCTCTGTATATAGTGTATAGTATGAAGGTAATACAGGAATCATTGGTGACATTATACACAAGAGCTCTGTATATAATATATAGTGTAAGTGTACAGTGACGTCTGTAGTTGAAGTCCTTCATCTTTGCTTTTCTTCTTCATCCAGCACAGACCACCATCACTTCTTTGAGCCAGGACTTGTCACTGCAGGAATTAACACAGTTATCTAGAGTTCTGCTTCCAGAGAACATTACTTAATTTTTTTCCAACTTCTACACTACACCAGATGAACAAAAAAGGCGATATATCGTCGCCCAGCCCAGTTCCAGCACCCCCCATTGAAAACAGTATCCTCAAAAATAAAATACATCACTGCAGTAATAATATCCCTTAATTAGCCCCTACAGTAATAATATCCCCCATCCTGGCCCCCTTGTGTCTCATTCCTGGCTCCAGCCATGTATTCTCCCATCCTGGTCCCATATGTTCTCCCATCCTGCCCTCCTGTGTCTCCATTCTACCCCATGTGATGTCCCATCCTGCCCCATATGATCTCCCATCCTGCTCCATATGATCTTCCATCCTGCCCCATGATGTTGCACCATCTGTCTCCAACCTGCCCTATGTGTCCTATGATGCTGCCCAATCTGCCTCCATATTGCGGCTTGCCGCTTTCGACAAAAAAAACAAAAAAAAACACTCTCTTCTTTCCTAGCCACGGTCCAGCATCTTCGTCTCCTCCATCCATTTAAAACGTGGACTCGCAGGCATCTGACAGTGACTTCATACTCCGGCGATGTGTGCGCTGACGTCAGCTGCCAGCCTGTGATAGGCTGGTGGCTTTTAACTCTTGCCCTGCAGGCTGGCATGTCAATAGATTTTAACTGAACGTATGTCTGAGGGCGCAAGTTCAGTTACTGCACGGGCAGGATCCTCCTGCCCCTGGGGCCCGGTAAGCAGAGGGAATCCTGGTCCGGGACACCTCTGCTCACCGGGCCCCATACGCCATTAGGGCAGTAATGCCCTGATGTCGGCCTTGGATCTGGCATCTGACATGGGGACTAGATTTATTTAGGGGTCTAGTCAAGGGGCTTAAATGTATTTTTGTTGCTGTAGAGCATAAGCGAGAAGCTTGATGTCTTAACAGTGTAAATTCTACCATTGTCAGGAGATATAGTCACAGCAGTTTGGGAAAGAAAAATGCCTTCAGTCAGAGAAGACATCATCTGTGAGTTTAATGGATTTATCTGTACAGTGTTCACTTTTATACGGTATGCAGTGCCCCTGCATAGAACTGTTATCTACCCTAAATGGTTACATAATGGTGCTATCATGTAATACCTTACCACAGTCACTATGTATATAACCATGCCTTTTATTTTCAAGAGCAAGCCCCTAATTATTATATTAATTCAATTGATTGACTTTCAGCCCTTGCTTTGCTTCTTCTGCCAGCTCCACCTGTACAGTTAGGTCCAACTGTGCTGTTTCGGACCCTAGAGCCCTGACCCTTATCTTTTTTGGGGGGAATGGTAGAACAGTACCCATACATATATTCTAGAGGATGTTTGCCCAGATTGTCATGGGTCCCTTGAGCCCAGTGCGCTGCGGCATTTGGCCATGTTTGCCTGATGTGACAATGAGCTCCAATGGGGACGGTAACTGATGTGTGGCACTACATTGAGATGTAATGCCTTCTCTCAGTCTTTCACTGATTGTACACTGTTTTGATACACCAGTGCTGTTTTGCTAGAAATGTCCCTTAAGCATTTATGTTTTATATCAATTGAAGTCGGAGTCTTGACCTGCATATATTTCCTCGGCCGCACCTCTAAATCCATATTGATGATTATGTCACATCTCAGCTGTGTTGGGCAATGTTTTAAGCATGTTGTTTGTCCGGCATAATCTCGATTTCCCAGGGAGCCAAAAGCATCAGGTTTACGTTTGACCTTGTAGAACCTGTGATGGTTGAATAAAAGCAAACAACGGCACCTGCTGCGATTTTATTTATTTATTTTTTCTGCAATGCTATCCAGAAATAAGAAAATTCTGCAAGACTGAGAATAAAATGATCACAAAATGGCAGAATTGTTTTTTTGTTTTGTTGAAGGAAAATAAACCGTAATCATTTGAGTAAATATATTGTCACCTACAGCAAGACAATAGAGAAAAGTATTGAAAATAAACAATATTTGTAACTTATAAAACACTAAATGGACACTGGGAATCTTGGGGCATCTACAAGCTTGAAGGGCATGGGGATCTCTGCCAACCAGCCAAACTGTCAGCGTTTTTTTTTTTAATCGTTCAAAAAATCACTACATACAACTAGCTAGGACCCCGTTCTACGCCCGGGTGGCAAGCATTTTTATAGGTATACGGTCTCCCATCCTGGTATGTGCTGCCCCCCTCCTATCCTGGTATGCATGGCACCCCTCATCCCTATCCTGGTATGCATGGTACCCCTCATCCCTATCCTGGTATGTATGGTCCCCTCACCACTATCCAATCCTGGTATGCAAGGCACCCCATTCCTCATCCTGGTATGCATGGTCCCCTCACCCCCAATCCTGGTATGCATGGTACCTCCTCATCCCTATCCTGGTATGCATGGTACCTGCTCATCCATATCCTGGTATTCATGGTCCCCTCACCCCCCATTCCTGGTATGCATGGTCCCCTCCCCCAATCCTTGAATGTATGGTCCCCTCACCCCCAATCCTGGTATGCATGGTCCCATCACCCCCCAATCCTGGTATACATGGTCCTCTCACTCCCCATCCTGGTATGCATGGTCCCCTTAACCCCCAATCCTGGAATGCATGGTCCCCTCACCCCCAATCCTGATATGCATGATCCCCTCACTCCCCTATCCTGTTATGCATGATTCTCTCACCCTCTTTTCCTGGTATGCATGGTCCCCTCACCCCCAATCTTGGAATGCATGGTCCCCTCCCCCCATCCTGGAATGCATGGTCTACTCACCCCCAATCCTGGTATGCATGGTCCCTCACCCCCAATCCTGGTATGCATGGTCCCTCACCCCCCAATCCTGGTATGCATGATCCCCTTATCCCCAACCCTGGTATACATGGCACCCCTTACCTCCCAATTCTGGTATGCATGGTCCCCTCACATCCCAATCCTGATATGCATGGTCCCCTCACCCCCCTGTCATGGTATGCATGGTCCCCTCACCCCAATCCTGAAATGCATGGTTCCTTCACCCCCTATCCTGGTATGCATGGTCCCTTCACCCCCCTATCCTGGTATGCATGGTCTTCTCACCCCCCTATCCTGGTATGCATGGTCCCCTCACCCCCCAATCCTGGTATGCATGGTCCCCTCACCCCCAATCCAGGAATGCATGGTCCCCTCACCCCCAATCCTGGTATGCATGGTCCCTTCACCCCCCAATCTTGGTATGCATGGTCCCTCACCCCTAGTCCTGGTACGCATGGTCCCCCCCATCCCTATCGTAGGATGTACTGTACCCCCTCACCCCCCAGTTCTGGTGTGCATGGTCCCCTAATCCCCAATCCTGGTATACATGGCATCCCTTACCTCCCAACTCTGTGGTCTCCTCATCCCCCAATCCTGGTATGCATGGCACCCTCACCCCCAATCCTGGTATGCATGGTCACCTCACCCCCCAATCCTGGTATGCATGGTCCCCCATCATCCCTATGATAGGATGTATGGTACCCCTCACCCCCAAATTCTGGTATGAATGGTCCCCTCATCCCCAATCCTGGTATGCATGGTCCCCTCATTCCAATCCTGGTATGCATGGTACCCCTCATCCCCCAATCCTGGTATACATGGCCCCCTCACTCCCTATCCTGATATGCATGGTCCTCTCATCCCCCTATCCAGGAATGCATGGTCCCCTCACTCCCCTATCCTGTTATGCATGGTTCTCTCACCCTTCTATCCTGGTATGCATGGTCCCCTCACCCCCCCAGTCTTGGAATGCATGGTCCCTTCCCCCCCCATCCTGGAATGCATGGTCTCCTCCCCCCCATCCTGGAATGCATGGTCCACTCACCCCCAATCCTGGTATGCATGGTCCCCTCACCCCCAATCCTGGTATGCATGGTCCCCTCACCCCCCAATCCTGGTATGCATGATCCCCTCATCCCCAACCCGGGTATACATGGCACCCCTTACCTCCCAATTTTGGTATGCATGGTCCCCTCACACCCCAATCCTGATATGCATGGTCCCCTCACCCCCCTGTCATGGTATGCATGGTCCTCTCACCCCCAATCCTGAAATGCATGGTTCCTTCACCCCCTATCCTGGTATGCATGGTCCCTTCACCCCCTATCCTGGTATGCATGGTCTTCTCACCCCCCTATCCTGGTATGCATGGTCCCCTCACCCCCCAATCCTGGTATGCATGGTCCCCTCACCCCCCAATCCTGTTATGCATGGTCTTCTCACCCCCCTATCCTGGTATGCATGGTCCCCTCACCCCCAATCCTGGAATGCATTGTCCCCTCACCACCCAATCCAGGAATGCATGGTCCCCTCACCCCCAATCCTGGTATGCATGGTCCCTTCACCCCCCAATCCTGATATGCATGGTCCCCTCACCCCCCAGTCCTGGTATGTATGGTCCCCCTCACCCCCCAATTCTGGTATGCATGGTCCCCTAATCCCCTATCCTGGTATACATGGCACCCCTTACCTCCCAATTCTGTGGTCTCCTCATCCCCCAATCCTGGTATGCATGGCCCCCTCACCCCAATCCTGGTATGAATGGTCCCCTCACCCCTAATCCTGGTATGCATGGTCCCCCATCATCCCTATCATAGGATGTATGGTACCCCCTCACCCCCCAATTCTGGTATGCATGGTCCCCTCATTCCAATCCTGGTATGCATGGTACCCCTCATCCCCCAATCTTGGTATACATGGCCCCCTCACCCCCTATCCTGATATGCATGGTCCTCTCATCCCCAATCCTGGAATGCATGGTCCCCCTCACCCCTATCGTAGGATGTATGGTACCCCCTCACCCCCCAATCCTGGTATGCATGGTCCCCCTCACCCCCAATCCTGTTATGCATGGTTTTCTCACCCCCCTATCCTGGTATGCATGGTCCCCTCACCCCCAATCCTGGAATGCATTGTCCCCTCACCACCCAATCCAGGAATGCATGGTCCCCTCACCCCCAATCCTGGTATGCATGGTCCCTTCACCCCCCAATCCTGATATGCATGGTCCCCTCACCCCCAGTCCTGGTATGTATGGTCCCCCTCATCCCTATCATAGGATGTACGGTACCCCCTCACCCCCCAATTCTGGTATGCATGGTCCCCTAATCCCCTATCCTGGTATACATGGCACCCCTTACCTCCCAATTCTGTGGTCTCCTCATCCCCCAATCCTGGTATGCATGGCCCCCTCACCCCAATCCTGGTATGAATGGTCCCCTCACCCCTAATCCTGGTATGCATGGTCCCCCATCATCCCTATCATAGGATGTATGGTACCCCTTCACCCCCAAATTCTGGTATGCATGGTCCCCTCATTCCAATCCTGGTATGCATGGTACCCCTCATCCCCCAATCTTGGTATACATGGCCCCCTCAACCCCTATCCTGATATGCATGGTCCTCTCATCCCCAATCCTGGAATGCATGGTCCCCCTCAGCCCTATCGTAGGATGTATGGTACCCCCTCACCCCCCAATCCTGGTATGCATGGTCCCCTCATCCACAATCCTAGTATACATGGCACTCCTTACCTCCCAATTCTGGTATGCATGGTCCCCTCACCCCCCAATCCTGATATGCATGGTCCCCTCACCCCCTATCCTGGTATACATGCTACCTCTCACCCCCTATCCTGATATGTATGGTCCCCCTCCACCCCTATCCTGGTGTCAGTATTCCGGGTTTTCTAGGTAACTTTGTCAATGATTTTGCCCTTTGTTAAAATGGAGTTTGCTGTTTTGTGTGCCCTACTTCCTGTTCGTTTGTTTAAAGCCTGGCTCAGGTGTTGGTTTCACTGCTGGAATATTCTGCTTCCGTTTCCCTGCAACCCAGCTGCTTTGTTCCTCACAGATCTTTTGTGTATTTACCAGGAAAGTGCATAGCCTTATCTTCAGGTGTTTCTCAGCCACAGCAGTTTCTACCCATGGCTCTGGACATTCTCTGCATATGTAAGGGTGAGTTTCCACGGTCAGGAAACGCTGCGTGTTTGGCGCTGTGCGCTGGCGCAGCGCCAAACACGCAGCGTCCAGATGTTACAGCATAGTGGAGGGGATTTCAAGAAATCCCGTCTCCACTATGCGTAACAATACGCAGGTGGCAAACCTGCGTAAACGGACATGCGGCGCGTCTTTTTAGACCGCAGCATGTCCTCGCGTATTGCGGCGACGGTGCGTCGCCGCAACATAATTAACACAGGGCTATGTAGCCCTGCGCTCTTTCCGGAGGTGTTCCGGAGGTGTCCTGAACACCTCCGGAAAGAGCGCGCGTCAGAAAGGGGGCGGGGCTTAGACGGAGCGGAATTTCCGCTCCGTCAAAAGCGCTATGGTTCCGGACCGTGGAACCATAGCCTTAGTTGCACAAAGTACTGTGTTATCACTAAACTGTTGACTTGGGAATTTAACCCTTGGTTCACTCCATCTGATAAGAACTGTGTTTCTGAACTGTTGCTGTTTAACCCTTTGTGCATTACCTCTGGTGAGAGCTGTTGGAACTGTTACTGGAACCTTACTGACATATGAACTTGTTGTTGGACTTCACTGAATTAAGCCACAACTGAGATTAACTTGTTCCTGGACCTCCCTGTGTTTTCTTCATACCTGGATCTGACTCTTCACACACCAGCAGTGTGTAAATCCAGTCACGTTATCTGTGCATCAGACTTACCTTGTGGTCACATTTGTGTGAGGACTCCGTCGTAAGAACTTTACCACCCTCGCTATAGAGGTTCAAAGACTTATATATCCGGATTCATATAACTGGACTTGTGTATATATATATATGGACTCATTGCATGTCACTACGGGTTGTTTGAATATTGTTTTTGGGTGTTTTGCTGTTTCACAAATACATTATTTGCATTCAAAGAAACCCGTCTCTGATTGTTCATTGCCCCACGCTATCAGAATCCTCGAGTTCCTACAATAGTATTACAGGATATTCCAGCCTAAAAAAGAGGATTCTGCTGGGGCAATGACGGAGACACGGGCAGACAAATTGTTCACCATAGTTAACTCCTTGCAGCAGGAGGTGGCGGCTGCACTCAATCAGATTAGAGACTTGGAGTCTCGGGTTAACCACAATGCACAGGGGTTTGGTCAGGCTCTCCAAGATCTACGTTCTAGGTTAGGAGTCCTGGAGGCCTTACCTACTGAGCCTACCTCATCCACCAGTATGCCCAAATTGCCTCCATTCCGTTTTAATGGTGACCGAAGTCAATTCCGTGGGTTTGTTAATCAATGTATATTATTTTTTGATGTACATGCCTCCTACTACCGGTCTGATAGATCTAAGGTTCTATGTATTATTATGTTGTTGACATCACGTGCACTGACTTGGGCAAATCCTATGGTTGAAAGTCATGATACCCGTCTAAATAATTTGGACAATTTTCTGGCAGCCATGGCGCAAATGTTCGACGATCCCAACCGCCGTGCTACCGCTGAATCTGCCTTGCTTTCCTTACGCCAGGGGAAACGGTCAGTCATAGAATATGTTACTGAATTTAAAAGGTTAGTGGTGGACACCCAGTGGGAAAACAATGCTTTATTACCAATCTTTAGAAAAGGTTTGTCAAATGCAATCAAGGATGAGCTAGCTCGTTCAGAGTCTCCACAGGAGTTTGAATTGTTTATACAGCACTGTGTACGTATTGATATCCGTTTAACTGAACGCAGACAAGAAAAATGGGCCGCTGTAAATCGCATTACTAATTACTCTCTTCCGTCCAGGGAAACCACAGGCAAAAACCCGCGAGAGGCTGAGGAGGTGCCTATGCAGGTGGACTCACTGCAGAGACGTGAGAATAATGAACGCCGCGAACACCGTCTCCGTGAGCGCTTATGTTTCTATTGTGGTCAATCGGACCATTTCCTCATCAATTGTCCTAAATGTCCTAGGCGACCAAACAAGGTGTTGGCGGTAGTAGGGGATTATGATAACACAGACGCTGAGTCTGAAGTTTCGGAAACCAGTCTACATCTAGATGCGGTTTTTCCCCCAATACTGATGCCGACTTCCCCTAAAGATCAAGGGGAGAACTATTCACATTGTTCTCTTCCTATACAGATTCAGTGGGAGGAACAGTGGATATCAAGTTCTGCCATGATAGACTCTGGAGCAGGTGGGAATTTCATGGATTCTTCTTTTGCAAAGGAACATGGTATAAAGACACAACTAAGAGCTTCACCAATCACTATGGAAACGGTGGATGGTTCCCCATTAGTTTCTGGACCAGTAGATCGGGAGACAGTGCCTCTGGAGTGTAAGATGGAACCAGACCATCAAGAAACACTTTCATTCATGTTAATATCTTCTCCTCATTTTCCTGTAATTTTAGGAATTCCCTGGTTACGGTCACAAAATCCAATCATCAATTGGGAAACCAAGGAGATAACCTTTCTCCCGAAGTGCAGTTCTACCATCAGTCCAACTGTAGCGGCTCCAGTTACCCAGAACTTGGAAGAGGTGATACAGGTACCTACTCTCCCTCTTTTATATCAGGAATTCTCAGACATTTGTGATAAAAGGAAGGCAGATCAACTTCCCCCACATAGACCGTATGACTGCCCCATAGAATTGCTTCCTGGAGCAGCGATTCCTTTCGGCCATGTTTACCCGTTGGCGGCTCCGGAATTAAAATCTTTACGAGAGTATATAGATGAGAATTTAGCCAAGGGGTTTATCCGACCATCTTCTTCACCAGCGGGAGCTCCAATATTCTTTGTAAAGAAGAAGGATGGTACTCTAAGACCCTGCATTGACTACCGGGAGTTAAATAAGGTAACCATTCGTAACAGGTACCCGTTGCCCCTAATTCCAGAATTGTTGGAAAGAGTTCGCCAGGCCAAAGTATTTACCAAATTAGATCTTCGTGGGGCATATAATTTACTCCGTATACGGCCCGGAGACGAATGGAAGACAGCTTTTAGATGCCGGTATGGACATTTTGAATATTTGGTGATGCCATTCGGACTCTGTAACGCTCCTGCTGCTTTTCAACATTTAGCCAACGACATTTTCAGGGATTTATTGGACCAATATGTGGTAATTTACCTTGATGACATCTTAATCTTTTCTGACTCCTTACAGGAACATCAGGAACATGTCAAGACCGTACTTAGACGTTTGAGAGATAATCATTTGTACATCAAACTCGAAAAGTGTGAGTTCCATTGTTCTGAAATTCAATTTTTAGGCTATGTTATCTCGCCTCAGGGATTGAATATGGAGTCCAGCAAGATCCAGGCAATCTTGGACTGGCCGGTACCAGGAAACATTAAGGAGGTACAACGATTCATTGGCTTTGCTAACTTTTATAGACGGTTTATCCGAAATTTTTCAGAAATTGTCCGTCCCATCACTCTCCTCACCAAGAAGGGGAAGAAGTTTGAATGGTCTTCGCAAGCTCAGGAAGCCTTTGATCGCCTGAAGGGTTGTTTTACCACGGCTCCAATATTGATGCATCCGGATCCTGCACAGCCTTTTATCGTGGAGGTGGACGCGTCTGACTGTGCATTGGGAGCTATCCTCTCACAACGTACCGGAGACAAAGGTTTGCTGCACCCGTGTGCCTTCTTCTCTCGTAGGTTATCTTCTGCAGAACTTAACTATGATGTGGCAGATAAGGAACTTTTGGCAATTATTTCTGCCTTTAAGGAATGGAGACACCATTTGCAGGGGGCAACTCAGCAGGTAGTAGTACTCACGGATCATCGCAATTTGGAATTCCTTAAGTCTGCCAGGTGTCTTTCTCCTCGACAAGCTAGGTGGAGTTTGTTCTTGAACCAGTTTAATTTTATTATTTCGTACCGCCCAGGTTCACGTAATGGGAAAGCTGACGCATTATCCCGAATCCATACCGTGGATTCCGTGCCTGGGACCCCGTCGAAGACCATCTTGTCGGAGGCCAATTTCGTTGGAGTGCTCCGGAACCGGGACTTGTGGCAGGAGATCAAGCTGGCCTATGACGGTGACGTATTTCTTGCAGCTCCACCTGACAATGTGAATCTTGTCCTTCGGAATGGTGTGTGGCTTAGAGATCGATGTATTTATGTCCCAGAGGCTGTAAGACTTCGAGTTCTCAAATTGGTCCACGACTCTAAATTGGCTGGTCATAGGGGGGTACAGAAGACGCAGGAATTGTTAACTCGTTTTTTTTGGTGGCCTACCTGCTTGAAGGATGTGAATGACTATGTCCGCTCTTGTGAAGTTTGTGCCCGGTACAAGGTTCCTCGCGTTTCACCTACTGGTCTTCTTAAACCGCTACCTGTACCATCTCGCCCTTGGGGGTCTATTTCGATGGACTTTATTGTGGAGTTACCCACCTCTGGTGGTAAAAATACTATTTTGGTGGTAGTAGATCGTTTAACGAAAGCTGCTCATTTCATTCCGTGTGCTGGTCTTCCCTCAGCTACAGAGACAGTAGATCTAGTTATCCAGAACATTTTCCGGCTGCATGGGGTACCAGATGACATCATTTCTGACCGGGGAATACAATTTACCTCTAGATTTTGGAAAGGATTTTGTTCTGCGCTCCACATTAATGTTTGCTTGTCTTCTGCATACCATCCTCAGACCAACGGGCAGACCGAACGGACAAATCAAACCTTGGAGCAATATCTACGCTGTTACGTCAGTCATTTGCAGGACGATTGGCTGAAGCTACTTCCTCTAGCGGAATTTTCGTACAACAACTCCCAAAGCAGTTCCACGAAGGTAACGCCTTTTTTTGCCAACCTGGGTTATCATCCAAGTATTTTGCCTAGGTCTCCGGTTACGATTTCGGTACCAGCGGTTGAAGACAGAGTGACGGCGTTGCAACGTAATCTTGAAGTTTTGAAGGACTCCCTGACCACAGCACAGGAGCGTTACAAGAAGTCGGCCGATAGATTCCGGAAACCAGCACCTATGTATAAGGTAGGAGACTCAGTTTGGTTGTCCACCAAGAATCTAAAATTGGGTGTTCCTTCGCAGAAACTGGGACAGAAATTCATCGGTCCATTCAAGATCACTGGGATTGTGAGCTCTGTTGCCTGTCGGTTGAAGCTACCACGGACTTTAAAGGTACACCCAGTATTTCATGTTTCCTTATTAAAACCAGTCTCTCCTAACACGTTTCAGGGACGTATCGTACCTCCCCCTCCACCAGTGTTGGTTGATGGCGAAGAACAATTCGTGGTACAGGATATTGTTAATTCGAGACTTCATAGAAACCGGCTTCAGTATCTAGTTAGATGGCAAGGTTACTCTCCTGAAAATGATTCTTGGGAACCAGTAAGTAACATCAATGCACCTCTGAAAATTGCTCAGTTTCATCGGAGATACCCGGACAGGCCTGGTCCAGGACCGTCCGGAGGCCGTCTTTAGGGGGGGAGTAATGTCAGTATTCCGGGTTTTCTAGGTAACTTTGTCAATGATTTTGCCCTTTGTTAAAATGGAGTTTGCTGTTTTGTGTGCCCTACTTCCTGTTCGTTTGTTTAAAGCCTGGCTCAGGTGTTGGTTTCACTGCTGGAATATTCTGCTTCCGTTTCCCTGCAACCCAGCTGCTTTGTTCCTCACAGATCTTTTGTGTATTTACCAGGAAAGTGCATAGCCTTATCTTCAGGTGTTTCTCAGCCACAGCAGTTTCTACCCATGGCTCTGGACATTCTCTGCATATGTAAGTTGCACAAAGTACTGTGTTATCACTAAACTGTTGACTTGGGAATTTAACCCTTGGTTCACTCCATCTGATAAGAACTGTGTTTCTGAACTGTTGCTGTTTAACCCTTTGTGCATTACCTCTGGTGAGAGCTGTTGGAACTGTTACTGGAACCTTACTGACATATGAACTTGTTGTTGGACTTCACTGAATTAAGCCACAACTGAGATTAACTTGTTCCTGGACCTCCCTGTGTTTTCTTCATACCTGGATCTGACTCTTCACACACCAGCAGTGTGTAAATCCAGTCACGTTATCTGTGCATCAGACTTACCTTGTGGTCACATTTGTGTGAGGACTCCGTCATAAGAACTTTACCACCCTCGCTATAGAGGTTCAAAGACTTATATATCCGGATTCATATAACTGGACTTGTGTATATATATATATGGACTCATTGCATGTCACTACGGGTTGTTTGAATATTGTTTTTGGGTGTTTTGCTGTTTCACAAATACATTATTTGCATTCAAAGAAACCCGTCTCTGATTGTTCATTGCCCCACGCTATCAGAATCCTCGAGTTCCTACAATAGTATTACACCTGGTATACATGCTACCTCTCACCCCCTATCCTGATATGTATGGTCCCCCTCACCCCTATTAAACTGCACACATACCCCCAAAAAACATTTATACTCACCTTCCTTCCCTGTGCTTCAGCACTGCCCTGTTCTGCCAGAGGCCGGGGAGGAGACCGGCACAGGAGTGCGCGCATTTCCATACCGCGCTGTCCGGCGCCATATTGCTGAAGACACACTGCAAATGTGTCTTCAGTAAAATGGCGCCGGATAGCGCTATGTGCATGCGCAATTCCAACGCGCACCCCTGGCCTCCTGCCCCGGTTCTCCAGCGAGAAGAGAAGCGCCGCAGCAACGCTCCTCCTGGTCAGGTAAGTTTGTAAGTATGGCACCGGAGATCGCCGTATGCATCCAGTGTCTATGCGTACTGCGATCTCCGGCGCCATACACAATCCTCACCGCTGGACGCCGTCTTCTGTCTGGAGCCAGAGCGTGTTGCGCTTGCGCAGTCTATAAAGGCTTCGGACAGAGTGACGTTCCCAGCGTTATATTATAGATGTGTAATCTTTTTCTATAAATTGTTAAATGTTGATTTTTTTTCCAATTCATTCCTTTTAAGGGGTCGAAGCAGGTTACTTATTAATACGGAGCTCCATGGTATAAGAAGCTTGTTGATGGTTATAGGAAGCGATTGATTGCAGTTATTTATTCCAAAGGGTGTGTAACCAAATATTAAGTTTAGGGTGTCATCAATTTATTCCTGTCCATTTTAGGGGTTTTGTGTGAAATTATGTCCAATTTGTCTTTTTTCTTGTTTTTTTTTGTGTTGTTTCAATACAGACAAAGGAAATAGTCATGTATATTAAAAAAACATATTTAACCCTTTTCCAACGTTGGGCATAATAGCACGCCTACGTCGGAATCCCTCCCTTTTGATGTGGGCTCTGGCGGTCAGCCCACATCTTTCCCAGCACGTGTGAACTGTTTTGAACAGCTGACATGTGCCCGAAACAGCAGCGGGTGGAATCATGATCCACCTGCGGCTGTTAACCTGTTAAATGCTGCTGTCAATCTCTGAAGTAAAGTTTCAAACTTCTTCATCAGGACAAAATCACAGTAATGAAGTGTCTTCTTTAGCATTTTTTGGGATTGTTTTGTGAAAAAAAAATTGTATTTAATGCTTTTGACCACCTGCATTTTTTTAAATGTTTTTGTGGCGTATTTGTATTCCTGGCATTTTTCAGTGTTTTTCTAACTCCATTCAACAATGAAGAGCCTCTAGAATAATTTCAAGCAAAAACGCTGGCAAAATGCCTAAAAGACGTCCATGCTTTTTCAGCTCATTTTTGGAGCATTCCCATTAACTTGCATAGCAATGTATTGAGCTTGGAAAATGCCTGAAGAATAATCAAGTCATATCTTTTAACTGCTTGGCGTCTTTGGACACCTAAAGCTGTTAAAAGATGCTCAAAAGCCTGAACACATGAACAACAAGTGGTTTTTACATAAAAATGCATACAGTATGTGCATTCTTTTGAACGTTTTCTGGATTTTTTTTTAGGTGTGTACACATATCCGAACTTGGGGAACCTATGTTAGACCTATTTGACCTATTTTCAGCCAGCCCTCTTCCTGTCTTTTTTTTTCTTTTTGACTATGGACAGACCTTTTGTCATGGTTCTACCCCTCAGTGTGTCTGGGATGCAGTTACTGACAGCTCGGCCGTCCAATCTGGTATAGGGGTGTGCTGAATCTGTCAGTGTGTTGATTGACAGCTTGACTATCCAATCTGATTCTGTAAGGCGACGGCTGTCTCCATGTGTTCATTATTCCAGTTAATGGCCATGCTTCTTAACTGAGCTGTGTCTCCCAGAAAACTGCCAGACATACATTCAGCCTGTGAGGTTTATGCTTTGTGCTTTCCTGTGGCTAGAGTTCTGTTTGCCTAATCTGTTGCCTGACCTTGTACTTAATTCTGACCATCCTCATGTTTAACCCCTTCAGCTCTGATCCGTTATCCTCCCGGTACTCTGACCTCTAAACGTTACCTGACTACGCTTTTGTTTCTTCCTTCTGTTTATGATGTACCCTCCTGGCTTCTGACCTTGGACTCCTTGACCACTCTGACTCACGACGTTGCCGTGAAACTTCATACTACTGTACGGTACATACCAACCAATAGTTGAGTTTGGATCTCTCATTTACTTAGGTCTCTTACAGTGGTGGTACCTGTATTGCTGTCATAGGGCCATGGTTACTTTTAAGGATAGTGAATCACAAGGACTGAAAATTAAAAAGTTGGGCTGGTAGTCAATGAGCCATAAAAAAACAACCTTTTATGTAAAGTGAAAACACTCAGAAGAAGGAAGTGATACTGAACATGGAGGATGGAAGTTCACTCAGCATTAACACATAACAATACAAGGCTTAAACTTATTTCCCTAAAGGGTATGCCACACTAAACAACATCGCTAACGGGATCGCTAAAAAACGTCACTATTTAGCGATCCTTTTAGCGATGTTGTTGTGTGTGGCATCTACCAGTGACGTGGCCCCTGCTGAGATCCTGCTGTGATCTCGCTCGTCGTTCTCATCGGTCCGGACCCTATTTTTATCGTCGGCGCCCCGCTGGTAAGTATTATCGCTGAGTGTGGCACCTTTTCTTAGCGATTTAGCGGTACTTTTGTACCGCTAAAGTCGTTAAGGAGATCGCTAACCGCGATAGCGTCTGTCATGTATAGTGTACAGTTCCTATAGCGTCTTGTGCTTGGGTGCGAGGAAAACACAGGAGACATTGGTTGAAATGAAATGACTTGTATTACTTCATACAAGCATGCTGAAAAGTTCACACAGTTTGCAGGAACAGCGACAGGAGACACAGCAGGCCAGAGTAACTTCAAGCACTACAATAAATCTCCAAAGCAGGTTCAGGATCTCTTCTCTGTACCGTAATTCCTCTGCAAACATGGATTCACCAAACAGCAGGTTTCCAGAGTCCAAAAGTGTTCCAAGGTTCCTCAGTAGGGAATAGCTGGAGTACAAGTCCAAGGCTTCCAGGAGTCAGGTCACAGACTGACTGAGGCTTGATTCAGGAGCACTGATTGTTCAGCTGAGGCTGCTTAAGAAGCAAGAGGGAAGAATCAGGGCGGGAACATGAAAACTGGAAACTCCATATTAACTGAGGGCAAGAGCTGCAGAAAGACAGAAAGCAAAATGGCCGACGAAAAACTGAGTTTCAAGGAACATGTCAACAGAGACAAAGAACCTTACATTACTCCCCCCTTAGGGACAACCTCCGGATGACCTCAGACCAGGCTTGTCAGGGTACCTCTGATGAAACTGGCGGAGCAGGCGAGGAGCATTTACATTATTGACTGGTTCCCATGAGTTGTCCTCCACTGGGTAGCCCTGCCATTTAATCAAATATTGCAACTGATTTCTGTACAACCTGGAATCTAGAATCCTTTCCACCATAAATTCTTCCTGACCATCGACCAGCACTGGGTCAGGGCAAGGAGAAGAACGTCCAGGAAACGTATTGGGTGTTGCAGCCTTTAGTAGGGATACATGAAAGACAGGGTGGATTCTCATAGTTCTGGGCAGTTGAAGACGACAAGCAACAGCACTTATAATCTTATTGATCTTATAAGGTCCAATGTACTTATGTCCCAGTTTAGACGATGGAATCTTTAATTTAAGATTTCTGGTTGACAGCCAGACCAAATCTCCTACCTTGAAAGCTGGTGCAGGTTTACGAAATTTATCTGCTGCTTTCTTGTACCTTTCCTGAGCCAATTCTAGATTTTCCTTTAGAAGATCCATATTCTTTTGTAAAGAAGTGATTCTTTCAGCCACTGCCGGCAAGGGCGTATCTATGGGAAATCGAGGAAGAATGTTAGGATGATAACCTAGATTGGAGTAAAAAGGAGACTGCTTAGTGGAGGCGCTCTGAGAGTTGTTATAAGAGAACTCAGCCAGTGGAAGTAGATCCACCCAATCATCCTGTAGGTGGCAGATAAAACAGCGGAGATACTGCTCCAGGGTCTGATTGGTTCGTTCTGTCTGTCCATTAGTCTGGGGATGAAAAGCAGAAGAAAGGTTTACTTTAATGTCCAATGCTGCACAGAAATTTTGCCAAAACCTTGAAGTGAATTGCACCCCTCGATCCGAAATGACCTCATCCGGTACTCCATGTAAGCGAAACACATTCTTAATCATCAAGTCTGATGTCTGTTTTGCAATGGGTAAGCCGACACAAGGGATAAAATGAGCTGCCTTTGTTAGACGGTCAACCACCACTAGAATGGTGTTCTTCCCTTGAGAGGTTGGTAACTCCACAATGAAGTCCATAGAAATGGATCCCCACGGGCGGGACGGGGTGGGAAGAGGTTGCAACAGACCAGTTGGTGAGGAGCGAGGTGTTTTGCATCTTGCACAGACTTCACATGAAGTGACATAGTTTAAGACATCTTTCCTGTAAGTGGGCCACCAAAAGAAACGAGAAAGAAATTCTTGTGTCTTTAGAATTCCCCTATGCCCGGCTATCTTGGAATCGTGGATAGGTTGCAATACTCTCAATCTGGCTGTTTCAGGTATATACAGACGTTGTCCCTGAATCCACACACCATTCTTAAAGACAAGACTTACGTCCCTTGGGGGTTGAGCCAACAAAGAATCCGCATGGTATGCTTCCTTGATGTCCTTAAGTAGGTCTTGATTATGAATCACTCCCAGGAATCTAGAGTCAGGAAGAATAGTCTTAGGAGGAGTAAGTGGACGTGTCTCTGCTGAATGAATCCTAGAGAGTGCATCAACCTTTCCATTGCGCGATCCTGGTCTATAAGAAATGACAAAATTAAATTGGCTTAGGAAAAGATTCCAGCGAGCCTGGCGAGGAGTCAGGCACTTAGCCGACCTGATAAATTCAAGGTTACGATGGTCTGTCAGGACGACTATTTGCTGTGCAGCTCCCTGAAGAAGGTGTCTCCATTCCTTGAAGGCGGCAATAATGGCCAACAATTCTCTATTGCCCACATCGTAGTTCCTCTCAGCCGAAGACAACTGCTGGGAAAAGAAGGCACAGGGATGCAAGACATTCTTCTCACCTGTTCTCTGAGAGAGTATAGCTCCAACGGCACAGTCTGAAGCATCCACCTCTATTATGAAGGCAAGCTCGGGGTTGGGATGTACTAAGATAGGTGCGGTGGTAAATTTATCCTTTAAACAGGAAAATGCTTCCTGAGCTTGCGGGGTCCAGGAGAACCTAGACTGTTTCCGGGTAAGTTGGGTGATAGGTGACACTACCTCAGAAAAATTCTTAATGAAACGTCTATAGAAGTTGGCAAACCCGATGAAACGCTGCACCTCCTTCACATTTCTAGGAATTGGCCAATCCTTGATGGCTTGGGTCTTGCTTCCATCCATACTAATCCCTAGCGTAGATAGTACATACCCCAGAAATTGAATTTCGGTCCTATGGAATTCACATTTTTCAAGTTTGATGTAGAGATGGTTTTGTCTTAGGCGTTCTAAGACCATTCTCACATGTCCATGATGTTCCTCTGTGGAGTTAGAAAAAATTAGAATATCATCCAGATAAATCACCACAAATGTATCTAGGAGATCCCTGAAGATATCATTCACGAAGTGTTGGAAAGTGGCTGGGGCGGTACTCAGACCAAAAGGCATAACTAGATATTCAAAGTGTCCATAGCGTGACCTGAAAGCAGTCTTCCATTCATCCCCAGGTCTAATACGGACCAAGTTATAGGCCCCACGGAGATCCAGTTTAGAGAAAATTTTGGCATGCCGCACTCTCTCCAACAATTCAGGGATTAAAGGCAATGGATAACTGTTTCTAATAGTAACCTTATTGAGTTCCCTATAGTCTATGCAGGGTCTCCGAGATCCATCTTTCTTCTTCACAAAGAAGATGGTGTGCACCTGCGGGAGATGAAGAGGGGCGTATGAAGCCCTTGGCTAAATTTTCGTCTATATAATCCTTCAAAGCTTTTAGCTCGGGCCCCGCTAGGGGGTAGATCTTACCAAAAGGTATCTCGGCTCCAGGCAATAATTCAATTGGACAATCATATGGACGGTGAGGAGGAAGCTGATCAGCGTTCTTCTTGTCACATAAATCCACATAGTCCTGGTATACAGCTGGTAGTTCAGGGACTGACATGGTTCCTTTAGGAACAGAGCAAGCTGAAACTCCTTGACTCATCTGTTTCTCCGGAAAGTGTAATTCCTTGGTCTCCCAGTTAATGGTAGGATTCTGCGCCTGCAGCCATGGTAGCCCTAGAATAATGGGAAAGTGGGGAGAAGAGATAAGCATAAAATACATTTTCTCCTGATGATCTTTACCCATAAAGACCCTCAAAGGCTCTGTTTCTTGATCTACTGGTCCAGAAGTCAGTAGAGAGCCATCCACAGTCTCCATCTGTACTGGAGTAGCCTTCTTCACTGAACGTATCCCCTGTTTCAGAGCAAAGGAGATATCCATAAAATTTCCACTTGCTCCTGAGTCGATCATAGCAGAGCTAGACACCCAGACTGAGTCAACCCAGAGTTTGATGGAAAGGAAGCAATGAGAATTGTTTCTTTTACAACTCAGCTGGGACACCGCTGAGGAAACTTGAAAAATTGCAGCGTTTATACCGTCATCGTCCCCAGAACTAACAGAGTTTAAGTCCGAGAAATCAAGATCTCTTGCAGCAGATCTCTCTGGAGCCTGAGGCTCGGACATGACAGAGCTCCTCTCGCAACACTCACAGTGAATGACTGCTGCAGTAGTCTTACGAGAACGGCTGGGGCAGTTTATAATGAAGTGCCCTGACTTACCACAGTAGAAACATAGATTTTCCTTTATACGATGTTCTTTGCGTGCATCACTAACCCATCTTTGTAAAGAGTCCACCTGCATGGGTTCAGGTTCTGGTTCCCTTGTGATCCTACTCAAAGGTTCCTTAGCTGAGGAGGGAGGTAGTAAAAGGTTAGTGCGATTATTTTCGAACCTCTCTCTTGTCTGCGTTCAGTCAGACGAGCATCAATACGGATACAATAGTTAATAAAGTCACCTAACGCAGTGGGAGGGTCGGCACGAGCAAGTTCATCCTTAATCAGTGGAGACAACCCTTTCCGATAAATAGATTTTTTAGCGGAAGTGTCCCAAGTGGTATCAAGAGCCCATCTCCTGAAATCCAGGGCATATTCGGCTACTGAATGCTTACCTTGGCGCAAAGTTAACATGGCTGCTTCAGCTGTTGCACCTCGATTGGGGTCATCAAACACCTGCCCCATGGCTGAAATAAAAGCATCAAGGTGATTCAAACAATCATCCTCAGTCTCAATCAGAGGGTTTGCCCACATCAAAGCCTTATTGGTAAGCAACATGATTATAGTAAGCACTTTGGATCGTTCAGTGGAAAATTGTGAAGCATGTGCAGAGAAAAATAAATTGCATTGATTAATAAATCCCCTGAATTTCTCACGTTCACCGCCAAAACGAAAAGGAGGTAATTTGGGGATCCCAGAACTCGGGGTTATGGCAGGAGCCTGGGCTCGTTCCTCTAGAGCCTCCATCCTGGCTCGCAATTCCTGGGTAGTCTGTCCAAACACTTGCAAATTATGATTAGTGAGGTCCTGTAGGCTTGCAAAACGGGTTTTTAAAGTCTGTACATCTGAAAGGATTGTATCAGTCACTCCGCAAAGTTCCTTTATGCGGGCCTCCATCTTCCAGATCTTTTAAGGCAGAAGTGCTGGAAGGAGAAGAGGAAAGGGAAAAAAAAAAAAAAAAAAACAATAGTGTTTACCTGTGGTAACACTCCAGAGTAAAATTTTAAGGGAATGCGCTCACCTGGAATGGTTGTGAGAAGTCACAACCACTGTCATCACATAAGGTATTAAACGGACATCTGATATCCACAATCACAGCAGACACGGCTTTCCCAGACCCAGCAGACACTAAACATTGGCTCTTGAATCTTGTCATGTATAGTGTACAGTTCCTATAGCGTCTTGTGCTTGGGTGCGAGGAAAACACAGGAGACATAGGTTGAAATGAAATTACTTGTATTACTTCATACAAGCATGCTGAAAAGTTCACACAGTTTGCAGGAACAGCGACAGGAGACACAGCAGGCCAGAGTAACTTCAAGCACTACAATAAATCTCCAAAGCAGGTTCAGGATCTCTTCTCTGTACCGTAATTCCTCTGCAAACATGGATTCACCAAACAGCAGGTTTCCAGAGTCCAAAAGTGTTCCAAGGTTCCTCAGTAGGGAATAGCTGGAGTACAAGTCCAAGGCTTCCAAGAGTCAGGTCACAGACTGACTGAGGCTTGATTCAGGAGCACTGATTGTTCAGCTGAGGCTGCTTAAGAAGCAAGAGGGAAGAATCAGGGCGGGAACATGAAAACTGGAAACTCCATATTAACTGAGGGCAAGAGCTGCAGAAAGACAGAAAGCAAAATGGCCGACGGAAAACTGAGTTTCAAGGAACATGTCAACAGAGACAAAGAACCTTACAAAAATGCTTCCTGAGCTTGCGGAGTCCAGGAGAACCTAGACTGTTTCCGGGTAAGTTGGGTGATAGGTGACACTACCTCAGAAAAAATTCTTAATGAAACGTCTATAGAAGTTGGCAAACCCGATGAAACGCTGCACCTCCTTCATATTTCTAGGAATTGGCCAATCCTTGATGGCTTGGGTCTTGCTTCCATCCATACTAATCCCTTGCGTAGATAGTACATACCCCAGAAATTGAATTTCGGTCCTATGGAATTCACATTTTTCAAGTTTGATGTAGAGATGGTTTTGTCTTAGGCGTTCTAAGACCATTCTCACATGTCCATGATGTTCCTCTGTGGAGTTAGAAAAAATTAGAATATCATCCAGATAAATCACCACAAATGTATCTAGGAGATCCCTGAAGATATCATTCACGAAGTGTTGGAAAGTGGCTGGGGCGGTACTCAGACCAAAAGGCATAACTAGATATTCAAAGTGTCCATAGCGTGACCTGAAAGCAGTTTTCCATTCATCCCCAGGTCTAATACGGACCAAGTTATAGGCCCCACGGAGATCCAATTTAGAGAAAATTTTGGCATGCCGCACTCTCTCCAACAACTCAGGGATTAAAGGCAATGGATAACGGTTTCTAATAGTAACCTTATTGAGTTCCCTATAGTCTATGCAGGGTCTAAGAGGTCCATCTTTCTTCTTCACAAAGAAGATGGGTGCACCTGCGGGAGATGAAGAGGGGCGTATGAAGCCCTTGGCTAAATTTTCGTCTATATAATCCTTCAAAGCTTTTAGCTCGGGCCCCGCTAGGGGGTAGATCTTACCAAAAGGTATCTCGGCTCCAGGCAATAATTCAATTGGACAATCATATGGACGGTGAGGAGGAAGCTGATCAGCGTTCTTTTTGTCACATAAATCCACATAGTCCTGGTATACAGCTGGTAGTTCAGGGACTGACATGGTTCCTTTAGGAACAGAGCAAGCTGAAACTCCTTGACTCATCTGTTTCTCCGGAAAGTGTAATTCCTTGGTCTCCCAGTTAATGGTAGGATTCTGCGCCTGCAGCCATGGTAGCCCTAGAATAATGGGAAAGTGGGGAGAAGAGATAAGCAAAAAAGACATTTTCTCCTGATGATCTTTACCCATAAGGACCCTCAAAGGCTCTGTTTCTTGATCCACTGGTCCAGAAGTCAGTAGAGAGCCATCCACAGTCTCCATCTGTACTGGAGTAGCCTTCTTCACTGAACGTATCCCCTGTTTCAGAGCAAAGGAGATATCCATGAAATTTCCACTTGCTCCTGAGTCGATCATAGCAGAGCTAGACACCCAGACTGAGTCAACCCAGAGTTTGATGGAAAGGAAGCAATGAGAATTGTTTCTTTTACAACTCAGCTGGGACACCGCTGAGGAAACTTGAAAAATTGCAGCGTTTTATACCGTCATCGTCCTCAGAACTAACAGAGTTTAAGTCCGAGAAATCAAGATCTCTTGCAGCAGATCTCTCTGGAGCCTGAGGCTCGGACATGACAGAGCTCCTCTCGCAACACTCACAGTGAATGACTGCTGCAGTAGTCTTACGAGAACGGCTGGGGCAGTTTATAATGAAGTGCCCTGACTTACCACAGTAGAAACATAGATTTTCCTTTATACGATGTTCTTTGCGTGCATCACTAACCCGTCTTTGTAAAGAGTCCACCTGCATGGGTTCAGGTTCTGGTTCCCTTGTGATCCTACTCAAAGGTTCCTTAGCTGAGGAGGGAGGTAGTAAAAGGTTAATGTGATTATTTTCGAACCATCTCTCTTGTCTGCGTTCAGTCAGACGATCATCAATACGGATACAATAGTTAATAAAGTCACCTAACGCAGTGGGAGGGTTGGCACGAGCAAGTTCATCCTTAATCAGTGGAGACAACCCTTTCCGAAAAATAGATTTTTTAGCGGAAGTGTCCCAAGTGGTATCAAGAGCCCATCTCCTGAAATCCAGGGCATATTTGGCTACTGAACGCTTACCTTGGCGCAAAGTTAACATGGCTGCTTCAGCTGTTGCACCTCTATTGGGGTCATCAAACACCTGCCCCATGGCTGAAATAAAAGCATCAAGGTGATTCAAACAATCATCCTCAGTCTCAATCAGAGGGTTTGCCCACATCAAAGCCTTATTGGTAAGCAACATGATTATAGTAAGCACTTTGGATCGTTCAGTGGGAAATTGTGAAGCATGTGCAGAGAAAAATAAATTGCATTGATTAATAAAGCCCCTGAATTTCTCACGTTCACCGCCAAAACGAAAAGGAGGTAATTTGGGGATCCCAGAACTCGGGGTTATGGCAGGAGCCTGGGCTCGTTCCTCTAGAGCCTCAATCCTGGCTCGCAATTCCTGGGTAGTCTGTCCAAACACTTGCAAATTATGATTAGTGAGGTCCTGTAGGCTTGCAAAACGGGTTTTTAAAGTCTGTACATCTGAAAGGATTGTATCAGTCACTCCGCAAAGTTCCTTTATGCGGGCCTCCATCTTCCAGATCTTTTAAGGCAGAAGTGCTGGAAGGAGAAGAGGAAAGGGAAAAAAAAAAAACAATAGTGTTTACCTGTGGTAACACTCCAGAGTAAAATTTTAAGGGAATGCGCTCACCTGGAATGGTTGTGAGAAGTCACAACCACTGTCATCACATAAGGTATTAAACGGACATCTGATATCCACAATCACAGCAGACACGGCTTTCCCAGACCCAGCAGACACTAAACATTGGCTCTTGAATCTTGTCATGTATAGTGTACAGTTCCTATAGCGTCTTGTGCTTGGGTGCGAGGAAAACACAGGAGACATAGGTTGAAATGAAATTACTTGTATTACTTCATACAAGCATGCTGAAAAGTTCACACAGTTTGCAGGAACAGCGACAGGAGACACAGCAGGCCAGAGTAACTTCAAGCACTACAATAAATCTCCAAAGCAGGTTCAGGATCTCTTCTCTGTACCGTAATTCCTCTGCAAACATGGATTCACCAAACAGCAGGTTTCCAGAGTCCAAAAGTGTTCCAAGGTTCCTCAGTAGGGAATAGCTGGAGTACAAGTCCAAGGCTTCCAGGAGTTAGGTCACAGACTGACTGAGGCTTGATTCAGGAGCACTGATTGTTCAGCTGAGGCTGCTTAAGAAGCAAGAGGGAAGAATCAGGGCGGGAACATGAAAACTGGAAACTCCATATTAACTGAGGGCAAGAGCTGCAGAAAGACAGAAAGCAAAATGGCCGACGGAAAACTGAGTTTCAAGGAACATGTCAACAGAGACAAAGAACCTTACAAAAATGCTTCCTGAGCTTGCGGAGTCCAGGAGAACCTAGACTGTTTCCGGGTAAGTTGGGTGATAGGTGACACTACCTCAGAAAAATTCTTAATGAAACGTCTATAGAAGTTGGCAAACCCGATGAAACGCTGCACCTCCTTCATATTTCTAGGAATTGGCCAATCCTTGATGGCTTGGGTCTTGCTTCCATCCATACTAATCCCTTGCGTAGATAGTACATACCCCAGAAATTGAATTTCGGTCCTATGGAATTCACATTTTTCAAGTTTGATGTAGAGATGGTTTTGTCTTAGGCGTTCTAAGACCATTCTCACATGTCCATGATGTTCCTCTGTGGAGTTAGAAAAAATTAGAATATCATCCAGATAAATCACCACAAATGTATCTAGGAGATCCCTGAAGATATCATTCACGAAGTGTTGGAAAGTGGCTGGGGCGGGTACTCAGACCAAAAGGCATAACTAGATATTCAAAGTGTCCATAGCGTGACCTGAAAGCAGTTTTCCATTCATCCCCAGGTCTAATACGGACCAAGTTATAGGCCCCACGGAGATCCAATTTAGAGAAAATTTTGGCATGCCGCACTCTCTCCAACAACTCAGGGATTAAAGGCAATGGATAACGGTTTCTAATAGTAACCTTATTGAGTTCCCTATAGTCTATGCAGGGTCTCAGAGGTCCATCTTTCTTCTTCACAAAGAAGATGGGTGCACCTGCGGGAGATGAAGAGGGGCGTATGAAGCCCTTGGCTAAATTTTCGTCTATATAATCCTTCAAAGCTTTTAGCTCGGGCCCCGCTAGGGGGTAGATCTTACCAAAAGGTATCTCGGCTCCAGGCAATAATTCAATTGGACAATCATATGGACGGTGAGGAGGAAGCTGATCAGCGTTCTTTTTGTCACATAAATCCACATAGTCCTGGTATACAGCTGGTAGTTCAGGGACTGACATCGTTCCTTTAGGAACAGAGCAAGCTGAAACTCCTTGACTCATCTGTTTCTCCGGAAAGTGTAATTCCTTGGTCTCCCAGTTAATGGTAGGATTCTGCGCCTGCAGCCATGGTAGCCCTAGAATAATGGGAAAGTGGGGAGAAGAGATAAGCAAAAAAGACATTTTCTCCTGATGATCTTTACCCATAAGGACCCTCAAAGGCTCTGTTTCTTGATCCACTGGTCCAGAAGTCAGTAGAGAGCCATCCACAGTCTCCATCTGTACTGGAGTAGCCTTCTTCACTGAACGTATCCCCTGTTTCAGAGCAAAGGAGATATCCATGAAATTTCCACTTGCTCCTGAGTCGATCATAGCAGAGCTAGACACCCAGACTGAGTCAACCCAGAGTTTGATGGAAAGGAAGCAATGAGAATTGTTTCTTTTACAACTCAGCTGGGACACCGCTGAGGAAACTTGAAAAATTGCAGCGTTTATACCGTCATCGTCCCCAGAACTAACAGAGTTTAAGTCCGAGAAATCAAGATCTCTTGCAGCAGATCTCTCTGGAGCCTGAGGCTCGGACATGACAGAGCTCCTCTCGCAACACTCACAGTGAATGACTGCTGCAGTAGTCTTACGAGAACGGCTGGGGCAGTTTATAATGAAGTGCCCTGACTTACCACAGTAGAAACATAGATTTTCCTTTATACGATGTTCTTTGCGTGCATCACTAACCCGTCTTTGTAAAGAGTCCACCTGCATGGGTTCAGGTTCTGGTTCCCTTGTGATCCTACTCAAAGGTTCCTTAGCTGAGGAGGGAGGTAGTAAAAGGTTAATGTGATTATTTTCGAACCATCTCTCTTGTCTGCGTTCAGTCAGACGATCATCAATACGGATACAATAGTTAATAAAGTCACCTAACGCAGTGGGAGGGTTGGCACGAGCAAGTTCATCCTTAATCAGTGGAGACAACCCTTTCCGAAAAATAGATTTTTTAGCGGAAGTGTCCCAAGTGGTATCAAGAGCCCATCTCCTGAAATCCAGGGCATATTTGGCTACTGAACGCTTACCTTGGCGCAAAGTTAACATGGCTGCTTCAGCTGTTGCACCTCTATTGGGGTCATCAAACACCTGCCCCATGGCTGAAATAAAAGCATCAAGGTGATTCAAACAATCATCCTCAGTCTCAATCAGAGGGTTTGCCCACATCAAAGCCTTATTGGTAAGCAACATGATTATAGTAAGCACTTTGGATCGTTCAGTGGGAAATTGTGAAGCATGTGCAGAGAAAAATAAATTGCATTGATTAATAAATCCCCTGAATTTCTCACGTTTACCGCCAAAACGAAAAGGAGGTAATTTGGGGATCCCAGAACTCGGGGTTATGGCAGGAGCCTGGGCTCGTTCCTCTAGAGCCTCAATCCTGGCTCGCAATTCCTGGGTAGTCTGTCCAAACACTTGCAAATTATGATTAGTGAGGTCCTGTAGGCTTGCAAAACGGGTTTTTAAAGTCTGTACATCTGAAAGGATTGTATCAGTCACTCCGCAAAGTTCCTTTATGCGGGCCTCCATCTTCCAGATCTTTTAAGGCAGAAGTGCTGGAAGAGGAAAGGAAAAAAAAAAAAAACAATAGTGTTTACCTGTGGTAACACTCCAGAGTAAAATTTTAACCCCTTAAGGACAGAGCCATTTTGCAGCTTAATGACCGGGCCAATTTTTACAATTCTGACCACTGTCACTTTATGAGGTTATAACTCTGGAACGCTTTAACGAATCCCGCTGATTCTGAGATTGTTTTTTCATGACATATTGTACTTCACGTTAGTGGTAAAATTTCTTTGATATGACTTGTGTTTATTTATGAAAAAAACGGAAATATGGCGAAAATTTTGAAAATTTAACAATTTTCAAACTTTAAATTTTTATGCCCTTAAATCAGAGAGATATGTCACACAAATTTCTTAATAAATAACATTTCCCACATGTCTACTTTACATCAGCACAATTTTGGGACCAAAATTTTTTTTTGTTACGAAGTTATAAGGGTTAAAAGTTGACCAGCGATTTCTCATTTTTACAACACCATTTTTTTTTTAGGGACCACATCACATTTGAAGTCACTTTGAGGGGTCTATATGATAGAAAATACCCAAAAGTGACACCATTCTAAAAACTGCACCCCTCAAGGTGCTCAAAACCACATTCAAGAAGTTTATTAACCCTTCAAGTGCTTCACAGGAGCTGAAGCAATGTGGAAGGAAAAAATTGACATTTAACTTTTTTTGCAAAAGCTTTACTTCGGAACCAAGTTTTTTTATTTTCACAAGTGTTAAAAGAAAAAATGAACCACAAAATTTGTTGTACAATTTCTTCTGAATACTTCGATACCCCATATGTGGGGGTAAACCACTTTTTGGGCGCGTGGCAGAGGTCGCAAGGGAAGGAGCGCCGTTTGACTTTTTCAACGCAGAATTGGCTGAATGCCATGTCGCGTTTAGATAGCCCCTGATGTGCCTAAACAGTGGAAACACCCCACAAGTGACCCATTTTGGATACAAGACCCCTTAAGGAACTTATCTAGATGTGTGGTGAGAACTTTGAACCTCCAAGTGCTTCACACAAGTTTATAACCTAGAGCCGTGAAAAAAAAAAAAAAAATTTTTCCACAAAAATGATCTTTTCACCCCAATTTTTAATTTCCCAAGGGTAATAAGACCGCAAAAGTTTTTGTGCAATTTGTCCTGAGCATGCTGATACCCCATATGTGGGGGGTAAACCACTTTTTGGGCGCACGGCAGAGGTCGCAAGGGAAGGAGCGCTGTTTGACTTTTTCAACGCAGAATTGGCTGGACGCCATGTCGCATTTGTAGAGGCCCTGATGTGTCTAAACAGTGGAAACCCCCCACAAGTGACCCCATTTTGGAAACTAGACCCCTAAGGAACTTATCTAGATGTGTGGTGAGCACTTTGAACCTCCAAGTGATTCACACAAGTTTATAACGTAGAGCCGTGAAAATAAAAAATCATATTTTTTCCACAAAAATGATCTTTTCACCCCAATTTTTATTTTCCCAAGGGTAACAAGACCCCAAAAGTTTTTGTGCAATTTGTCCTGAGCATGCCGATACCCCATATGTTGGGGTAAACCACTTTTTGGGCGCACGGCAGAGGTCGCAAGGGAAGGAGCTCCGTTTGACTTTTTCAACGCGGAATTGGCTGGACGCCATGTCGCATTTGTAGAGGCCCTGATGTGTCTAAACAGTGGAAACCCCCACAAGTGACCCCATTTTGGAAACTAGACCCCTAAGGAACTTATCTAGATGTGTGGTGAGCACTTTGAAGCCCCAAGTGCTTCACAGAAGTTTATAACGCCCGGGCGTGAAAATAAAAAATCATATTTTTTCCACAAACCTGATCGTTTAGTCCCCAATTTTTTATTTTCACAAGGGTAACAGGAGAAATTGGACAACAAAAGTTGTTGTACAATTTGTCCTGAGTATGCTGATACCCCATATATGGGGGGGGACCACTGTTTGGGCGCACGGCAGGGCTTGGAATGGAAGCAGCACCGTTTGACTTTTTCAAACCAAAATTGGCTGGAATTGAGATTGGACACCATGTCGCGTTTGGAGAGCCCCTGATGCGCCTAAACAGTGGAAACCCCCACAAGTAACACCATTTTGGAAACTAGACCACCTATGGAACTTATCTAGATCTGCTGTGAGCACTTTGAACCCCCAAGTGTTTCACAAAAGTTTATAATGCCTGGGTGTGAAAAAAAAAAAAAAAACAATTTTCCACAAAAATGATTTTTTAGTCCCAAATTTTTGATTTTTCACAAGGAAATTGGACCCCAAAAGTTGTTGTCCAATTTGTCCTGAGTACGCTGATACCAAATATGTGGGGGGGGGAAACTGTTTTGGCGCACAGCAGGGCTTGGAAAGGAAGTAATAACGTTTTGGAATGCAGACGTTGGTGGGGGTCATGTTCCGTTTGCAGTGCCCCAGATGAGCCTAAACAGTGGAAAACCCCCACAAGTGACCCCATTTTGGAAACTAGACCCCATAAGGAACTTATCTAGATCTGTGGTGAGCACTTTGAACCCCAAGTGTTTCACAAAAGTTTATAATGCCTGGGTGTGAAAAAAAAAAAAAACAATTTTCCACAAAAATGATTTTTTAGTCCCAAATTTTTGATTTTTCACAAGGAAATTGGACCCCAAAAGTTGTTGTCCAATTTGTCCTGAGTACGCTGATACCAAATATGTGGGGGGGGGAAACTGTTTTGGCGCACAGCAGGGCTTGGAAAGGAAGTAATAACGTTTTGGAATGCAGACGTTGGTGGGGGTCATGTTCCGTTTGCAGTGCCCCAGATGTGCCTAAACAGTGGAAAACCCCACAAATGACCCCATTTTGGAAACTAGACCCCATAAGGAACTTATCTAGATCTGTGGTGAGCACTTTGAACCTCCAAGTGTTTCACAAAAGTTTATAATGCCTGGGTGTGAAAAAAAAAAATCAATTTTCCACAAAAATGATTTTTTAGTCCCAAATTTTTGATTTTCACAAGGAAATTGGACCCCAAAAGTTGTTGTCCAATTTGTCCTGAGTACGCTGATACCAAATATGTGGGGGGGGGGAACTGTTTTGGCGCACAGCAGGGCTTGGAAAGGAAGTAATAACGTTTTGGAATGCAGACGTTGGTGGGGGTCATGTTCCGTTTGCAGTGCCCCAGATGAGCCTAAACAGTGGAAACCCCCCACAAGTGACCCCATTTTGGAAACTAGACCCCTTAAGGAGCTTATCTAGATGTGTGGTGAGCACTTTGAACCCCCTAGTGCTTCACAGAAATTTATAAACGCAGAGCCGTGAAAATGAAAAATCATTTTTTTTCTCAAAAATGATTTTTTTAGCCAGCTATTTTTTATTTTCCCAAGGGTAATCGGAGAAATTAGAACCCCAAAATTGGTGTGCAATTTGTCCTGAGTACGCTGATACCCCATATGTTGGGGTAAACCACTGTTTGGGCGCACGGCAGGGCTCGGAAGGGAGGGAGCGCCATTTGACTTTTTGAACGCCACATCGTGTTTGGAGACCCCCTGATGTGCCTAAATAGTGGAAATCCCTCAATTCTAGCTCCAACCCTAATCCCAACACACCCCTAACCCTAATCCCAACCCTAATCCTAACCTAAATCCCAACCCTAATTCCAACCCTAATTGTAACCCTAACCTTAATTATAACCTTAATTATAACCCTAACCCTAATTGTAACCCTAACCCTAATTCTAACCCTAATTATAACCCTAACCCTAATTCTAACCTTAATTATAACCCTAACCCTAAGGCTAGGTTCATTTTGCGTTTTACCAGCCCGTTCAACACATAGCGTTGACGGGCTGGTAATGGTATAGCATAACGCGATCGCATTATGCTATACCCGCTAGCGCAGAGGAATCAGCAGATGATTCATCTGCGCTAGCGGTGACGGAGCCCAAACGCTGCAGCCCGCGTCCGAGGCTCCGTCACTGAATGATGGCACGTCGCAAACGCATGCCGCTTTACGGCATGCGTCGCGATGCGCCCTCAAATGGGGGTGAATGGCAGCGTTAACGGACTGCGTTACACCGCGTTATACCGCGGTGTAACGCAGTCCGTCTAACGGACTGCCATAACGCAGTATGAACCCAGCCTAACCCTAACGCTAATTATAACCCTTACCCTAAGGCTGCTTTCACACTTCCGGCGGGCGCCTGTCGGCGCCCCCGGCATTTTGCCGCAGCGCCGCATCAGAATACCTGATGCGCCGCCGGCGGTCGCATGCGGTTTTTTGCCGGATGGTTTCTGATGCCGGAGACATCAGAAACCATCCGGCAAAAACAAAAAACGTTACATGCAGCGTTTTGTCCGGCCGCCGCAATGTACATTTGCGCCGCATCCGGACAAAACCGCATGCAACGCATTGACATGCGGCACCATCCGGCGCTAATGCAAGTCAATGCAAAAAAAACGCATGCGGCACATCAGATTTTCTGATGCGGCGCTGCGGCTAAATGCCGGGGGCGCCGTCAGGCGCACACCGGATGTGTGAAACCAGCCTAATGCTAACCCTAACCCTAATTATAACCTTAACCCTAATTATAACCCTAACCCTAATTATAACCCTAACCCTAACAGAAAAATGAAAATAAATATAATTTCTACTTTTTATTATATGTCCCTAACTAAGGGGGTGATAAATGGGGGGGTTATGTACTGTTTTTTTTATTTTGATCACTGTGATAGTTTATCACAGTGATCAAAATGTACTTTTATGAGAATGAATGAAAAAAAATTTGAATCTGCCGCCAAGCAGATCGGCGGGCGCACTGCGCATGCGCCCGCCATTTTTTTTTTTGCAGGGAGAAGAAGCCGGGATCCTGGGGCCTGCGGGAGGACTGAGGACACCGGTAAGTATATGGGGGGGCGATCGGGGGACCCTCATTTTCTCCCCTCTGATGTGCGATCACATCAGAGGGGAGAGAAATCATTTTTTTTTTTTTGCGATCGCGGCTATGCTTGCATAGCCGCGATCGCAACACCGGGATCGGTGAATACCGACCCGGATCATGTTCTCTGGGGTCTCGGCTACCCCCGGTAGCCGAGACCCCAGAGAATATTTGCCCATCCCCCACCAGCACAGCGGCACATAGCGGCGGGCGCACTGGGCATGCGCCCGCCATTGTCTTAACGGCGCCGGCACCGGGGGACACCGGAGGGCCCGGGGGCCACATGGATCTTATAGGGGGCCACATGGGGGTCCTGGGGACCCTTTTTCTCTGTCCTCTGATGTCCGATGACATCAGAGGACAGAGAAATTAAATGGCACAACTTTTTTTTTTTGTTGCGGTCGCCGTTATAGGGTTAATAACGGCGATCGCAACATCGGTGTCGGTAAAAACCGACCCGATTCATGTTCTCTGGGGTCTCGGCTACCCCCGGTAGCCGAGACCCCGGAGAAAATGCGCCTCTGGGGGGCGCTATTCACTTTTTCCACAGCGCCGTTAATTAACGGCGCTGTGGTTTAAGTACCCTTAATGACCGCCGTTAAAAGGCGTATCGGCGGTCGTTAAGGGGTTAAGGGAATGCACTCACCTGGAATGGTTGTGAGAAGTCACAACCACTGTCATCACATAAGGTATTAAACGGACATCTGATATCCACAGTCACAGCAGACACGGCTTTCCCAGACCCAGCAGACACTAAACATTGGCTCCTGAATCTTGTCATGTACAGTGTGCAGTTCCTATAGCGTCTTGTGCTTGGGTGCGAGGAAAACACAGGAGACATAGGTTGAAATGAAATGACTTGTATTACTTCATACAAGCATGCTGAAAAGTTCACACAGTTTGCAGGAACAGCGACAGGAGACACAGCAGGCCAGAGTAACTTCAAGCACTACAATAAATCTCCAAAGCAGGTTCAGGATCTCTTCTCTGTACCGTAATTCCTCTGCAAACATGGATTCACCAAACAGCAGGTTTCCAGAGTCCAAAAGTGTTCCAAGGTTCCTCAGTAGGGAATAGCTGGAGTACAAGTCCAAGGCTTCCAGGAGTCAGGTCACAGACTGACTGAGGCTTGATTCAGGAGCACTGATTGTTCAGCTGAGGCTGCTTAAGAAGCAAGAGGGAAGAATCAGGGCGGGAACATGAAAACTGGAAACTCCATATTAACTGAGGGCAAGAGCTGCAGAAAGACAGAAAGCAAAATGGCCGACGAAAAACTGAGTTTCAAGGAACATGTCAACAGAGACAAAGAACCTTACAGCGTCCTTAACGACATCGCTAAGTTAAGCCGCTATCAGCGATATAGAAACAATCCCGCTAGCGATCGCATTAGTATGCGTCGTTATCGTTATCGCTAGCGGGATTGTTTAGTGTGGCAGTACCTTAAGATTTGTATAGGTAAAAAAGACCTTCTAGAGTCCCCACTGCCCTAACAGAAATATAGCCATCATTTTCTTAAACATTCACTTTTCTGCAGTCTCATAGAGTGACTAGAGACTTGTAGCCCAAGGCCAGACAATCCCTAGATTATGGAGCCCAAATATTTGCTGTTGGGCCATTTATGAATATACTAATGTACTCACCCCGATATTAAATCTATGTGCCATTTATGAAATAATTCATAGCCCTGTCCTGACAGAACTGCTAAATGGATTCAAGACCCCAAATCAAACTCCTAAATTCATTCAGACCTCAGACTCTTAATTATCGTTGGAGAAAGTCTGTAATGAGCTGAATCATGTCATGAAGTTAAAAATGCTTCATTGAGGATAAACCTAGAAGATGTTTAGTAAAATTTGTGAGTATGTGTGAGCGTTAGACTCTCTGAGCTTTGCCTAAAATCCCCAAACCACATCCCTAAATAAATCCACACTGTAGATTAGGGAATTTTATTAATGACAGACTCTAGACCATGCCCCTAAATTGTGTCCTCAGTCCAGACCCTTAAACCAAGTCATGTTTGAGAACGGTAAATATTTGAGTAAAGCAAATTCTCACCCCAGATCAGATTCCTCGGTTAATTTCTGTCAAATATGGTGGCGCACCAACGTTACAACCATATGGTGACATATAGTGGTAGATGCCAATGCTGCAAAACATACATGTGATTACAGTACAGTTATATATGAAGAAAAAGAGCTGACATAATCTCTACGATTAAGGGTGTGTGTTAAGCCAGAAACGGGTCAGAGATACAATATGGAGCCATACATGGTACTTTTTAAATAGATATACCAATAAAGAAATTCAAGTTTTATTGCATTATGGAAGTGCCAACTCTTTTTCCATGCACCGTTGGCTAGAAGTGGAGCAGCACCCATTTATTCAACTAGTGGAGAGATTGCAATATATGCTGTGAGTGCGAGAAACTACCTTTCTTTTAAGGTGTACGGTTATATATATAGTAATTTACAGCTGACGTTCTTTATGATGGAGTCATTCATTTCTTTATGACCAACATGACGACTTCTTCCAGCCAGGACTCATGTGCAGAGATTATAACAAAGACTCATATGACTTCTCACATTTCCAGCACCGTCCCCATCTATCATGAGCCTGCACAGACTCCTCATCCTGCTGATATCCAAATACTGAGCCAGTGCTGTTGTGTCCCAATTACTGCACCTATGTGACACAAAAACAGCGCTTAGTGCCCCACATAATAATGTCACCACTGTGCACCTTACATAGTAATAATGCCTCCTTTGTGCCCTCTAGATGGTACAAATCCCCCCTAGAAAATATTAATGTTCTGTGCAAGAGCCCTAGAAAACAGTGCCCACATTTTGCCCCTTTGATGGCCATAATACTCTGAGTGCCCCTATAACAATAATATCTCTTAAGTGACCACTTAACGTTTAATAATGTCCACTAAATCTCCCAATGTACAGCTTCTCTATACACATTATGGTTGGTCTACAGGTCCCTAATACAGAGTGTGATGTCCCTACAGCTCCACTATATACACTATGATGGGCCCACAGCTCCACTATACATAGTGTGATGTCCCACTGCTCCCCAAAACACTGTATAATGATCCCCACAGAATCCCTCAGACTGTACAATGGCCCTACCAGTAGAATCCAAACTGTATAATGGCCTCCACACTAGTCCCCACACTAGCCCTCAAACGGTATAATGACCTCCACTGTAAGCCCCAAACTGTATAATGGGCCCCACATTAGCTCCCATGCTGTATATTAGCTTATTCGCTGTATAATGACTCTGGCATTAGCCCCCAATTATATAATGGCTCTTACATAAGAGCCCAAACAGTGTAATGAGCTACATATTAGCTCTTACACTGTATAATGGCCCCTACATTCGCTGCCAAACTAAAAAAGCTCCAATAATTTGAGGACCCTCACAGATGTCCCTACAATGTATGAGCACGCTCACAGTAGTCCCCAATCTGTAGAATTGCCCCCTCATTAGGCCCCAAACTGTATGATGACCCTTACATTACCCCCCAAACTACATAATGGCCCTGACATTAGCCTTCAAACTAGAATGGCCTCCACATTAGTCCCAATAATGTATGACGGCTTCCACAGTAGTCCCCATAAAGTATGAGGGCCCCCCACTGTTTCAGGGTCCCCCATTGTTTCATTCATTAACAAGATTTAATCAAAATAAAAACATAATATACTCACCTAATACAGGGTCACCGGCAAGGCCTGGACGGACCAATGCGCTGTCTTCGCTGTGACGCACCGACAGGATGTCAGAGTCCCGTCACCACACCAGGACTCTGGCGTCTTGCGTGTGAGTCAGCACCTTTGAAGTTCTATAGACCACAGTCTTAAAGCAAAATAGGAGAAAAAAAGGGTATTCAGCTCACCATTAGATGAATTTCTGTGACTTTGGGTGTGGACTCCAGGATAGTGCTCAGAAAAATCGGCTGTGGTGATAAAACAAAAAAGTTCCAGCAACAAACATCCAAATCAGATTGTTGAATAGACATTAAAACTTCATCTTTATTGTAATGCCTTTAAAAACATACTGTTAAAATTATAAATGGTTATGACTAAGAACATTTTTGTTCGAAACGCGTAATCCCCTGGATTTACAATTTTAACAGCATGTTTTTAAAGGCATTACAATAAAGATGAAGTTTTAACGTCTATTCAACAATCTGATTAGGATGTTTGTTGCTGGAACTTTTTTGTTTGATTACCACAGTCTTAAAGCAACCTATGATCTACAGAACGGTCAGCGGTAGTGCAGGGAGTTCGTGTCTCCCAACTCTACAGCTTTAATTGTATCGGTGTGCACAGTAGTGTAGGGTAGCATAGCTCTTGCTGGGGCCCCCTGAGCCTGGGACCTGGGCCAGTCACACCCTCTGCCACCCCGGTAGCTACGCTGCTGCTCAAACAAGATACCAAAATAAATTAGGAAAGATGTGTATCTTCGTACCGTGTTAGCCAGTAGATAGAAAAATATTTAGACTTGAGAGTCCTCAGTGGTTGATACCTTTTAATGGCTAACTGAAAAGATGGTAACAAATTGCAAGCTTTCGAGACTACTCAGGTCTCTTCATCAGGCAAAGACTAATACAAAATTCTTCAGATTTTGTATTAGTCTTCGCCTGATGAAGAGACCTGAGTAGTCTCGAAAGCTTGCAATTTGTTACCATCTTTTCAGTTAGCCATTAAAAGGTATCAACCACTGAGGACTCTCAAGTCTAAATATTTTTCAAAATAAATTAAAAACCCAGCCAGTCCTTAACTCAGAACCCGCATCACTGAACAAATTGCAGATCCCAGACTAAATCTTTCAAGTCAGACACCATCATTTAATGTAGGCTGAAGACAAGACTCAGACCAGAGTAAATGTCCATTCTGACGACCGTATAAATCGATAAGATAGGACCGAAATGCATGGATTGCATATAAAAATTTTCATGTGAAAAAATTAGAAATAAAAATATAAATTTCTGAAAATATATTCTCTAGAAAAGCTTACATTTGGTTACATATTTTAATATTAGTTACTTTATATAATTTAAGATTTCATTGCAAGAAATTAAAAATTAACAGTTTTACTATTTCTGAGTACTTGTAAATGTCTTCTACAAGTGATACTGGTTTATACTGCTGCACTGTCTACAGACTTTCGCCCTCATTGTCATCGCTGATGGGAGCCATGTTAGTGTAAAGCAGTCTTTTCACTGGATGCTAAGTTGCCTGCCAAAAGTCTTCTTAATTATAGTGCTGTGCATTTTGTTTATACTAATACAGGGATTAAGAAGTTATATTAATTCTGTTTGACATTAGTAGTGATAAATAGCAGCAACATGTAATTTGCCTTTTATTATGTGATTGAAGGAAAAAATGTTTGTAGCATTCTGGATGATTTGGAAGATTTGCCAGTAAAGGGTTCATATTTTTTTTGTGTGTGCAAAGTATAATTATTTGCATTTTTATAAGTTGTAGAAAATTCCTGGAGTTTAAAATTTGATAAGAAAACCTTTAAAATCGGGTAAGGAAATAGAAGTCAACTTAGCATTATTGATGCCAAAGGCATTGCAGAGGATTATGGAATGAAAGGTTAAGGGCCAGTGATGATAACACAGAGCTGTGTTTGGTCATGGAATATACCATCACTTGTATTGTGCTGGTTAAAAAGTATCATATCCTTATCCTTGTTTTGTGTTTATTTAGCTTCAGAATTATTGGTTCCTGTCCATATTGGTAGGTCAGGGGTATATTGTTAAGTTCACCAGGTAAGGTGGATATTCTAAGCCCCAGGTCCGGTTGGGCACACGAACCCTGGGTGTTGAAGTAGGAGGCTGAATGGCATGTGGTCAGCGAGGACTTGATACTCAGAAGCAGTAGGATGGTTGAGTCAAACCTTGCAGGCATGGAAGCAAGTAAAGCACAGTACCAAACAAAGAGATCAAGACACAATCCCAAGACACAGGTGTTTGTGTGTCAATGGGCTTTAAAAAGGTCTAGGGAGATGATGTAATTGATCCACGCTGGGCAACCTGCAAAACTCGGTGTGGAGCTCAACAGAGGGTAGCAGAGCCAGGAGAAGGGAGCGAAGCCCAGGATACCCGGGACAGATGTTACATATACAAAAAGCAGAGGATGTGCTGTAGAAAGAAGGAAGAAGGGAATCTTATGGGTTTACTATTCTTGAATAAGAAATTCTTGTGCAAACAATGGCAAAATTAAAGTGTAATTCACTACATGGTAGGCTACTCCTATGTTTGCTAACTTTCCATAGAGATGGAGACTTGTTAAACTTGCATTGACCATAGGAAAGTGAAGTAGGGCCCTTAATCTCATCAAGTCTTAAAGTAGTCACATGCAGTGCGGAACTGGAGTGCAAAAGGCACACCAGTAATGTTAAGTAAAAAAGGGGGAGAAGCCAGCGCTGCCTATGGTCAGCATGCAATACATAAAGTGCATATGCACATATTGGTTTCTAACTGTATTTATAAATGAGACATTTGGCAAATAATTGATCAATTCTTTGAGCCACCCCGCCACGACAAGGCATTCTCATATGGGGCAGTCCTACTCTACGTTTTTTATATTCGTTGTGCCATTACGGCCTCCTAAATGTATTAAAAGTAAGACTACAAAAAAAAAAACAGTAATGTTGACTTTGGGAGCTAACTTTTCAGCTACATACAAATATTACACTACCCTGTACAATATTACCTAGGATTCTATGTAATAATAAGCTGAATGGTAAGATGCTGCCTTTGACTACACACAGCTAATCAAGTGGATTGGGACTCTCTACTGCACAGGGGTCCACCAGGGGTTTCTCCTGTTCTCCTGTGGGCCAATCTGACTGGTCACATATCTCTATTTTCTTGGTGGCCAACAATGGCGATCCGGGCACTGCTGCACATAGGGCCATAATGTTAATAATGTTCTGTGCAGCCAACTGAGAATATTGGTAGCACGGTATGGCAGAGCAACTTTGTATGATCCTGGTAAAGAATTGCATGAAAGTGTAGTAAAACTGCAGGAGTCACTATGGTACTTTATTTTTGGAAACTAGTAATTAGGAATCAGCACTTTGTTTCAAGTAGAAATTGGACCAAGATTATGCATATATCAGGGCTTCTTTTGGTCCCAGGAGAATGAGATGATCCAAAGTCCATGGAGCTTGGCGAGCCGCTTCAGTTAGTCATGAAGTATTCTGGTGGCTGAGGATACAAAGAGCCAGGTTGTGAAAACTTGGGTTAATTCTATGAATGCAAAAATAGGATTAAAAGCATAAAAGCTTAGTCAGGTACAGAGGTGGAGTACATCTGATCTGGTCTTGAGCTATGCTGCCCGTGTCTTTCCGCAATGAAGACACTTCTTAATAGTGTGGTTCTAACAGCATGCACAATTAGATAAAAGATATTACTGTGAATGGAGTGTGATTGCTTGGTGGCTCATAGTGGACCATTTTCCAATATAATAGTTTGATTTTACACTATTTAAACTTCATTCTATTCATCAACTTCAGTTCAGTCAAAATGTGATATTTTTCCCAGTTTCCTTTTCAGCCTACAAAACCTGATCACATCAGCATTTATTTATCCATTGTCCATTTTATTCTGTTTCTTATTTGAGAAAGACATGCTCGCAAAAAGAAAAACAAGACCACATGGTCCAAAAATGGCCATACTTTGCTACCAAGCATTGCACAAAAAAATGAAGTCATTGAGGTGGAAGGTCCTGGTAGGGCACTACCAAGACATACCTTTTTACATTGACTGCAAAACTCACAGTGAAACTGACAGGAAATATTTTTTTTATCAAAACAAACATAAGAATTGTAATATAAATCTTGTAATACTATCGTAATTCTATTAGATGGTATGATTATATGTTACAAAGAATCTGAATCAGATATAAAATAAAGAAAAGGCATAATCACATTACACAGAACCGGGCACAATTAATGGATAGTTGTTTTTGTGGAATTACCAGAAACAGCCTAAGCTTTCCCCTGTTCTAACATTGGGCTGTTGAAATCCTCAGCTGTGATAAATTAAGCTACTTATTAATCTAATTATTGTACATTCATCCAAGCAAACTTTCAACTTTCATGTGACTTGAAAAGACCATTCAACCTTATTCCTCCTTCCCTTTAGAGGGCTCAACCTTCCACCAATTAATATACTTCTAATGTGATACCAAGTGGAAAAAAACCCTTTTCTTTAATTACTCAATGGAACAATGGTGACCTAGAAATCTCAAATACTTTAGGAAAGTTCCTTTGATAGACAGCTCAATAGTGTCCCAATGTTAGCGATGACTCAAAGAGAATGCACTGCTCATTATAATCACGGGGCTGGAAATTAGCTAATAAGAAGGTTTGGAATGAAGAAAGTTTCACTGATTCCGAGATTGGATGTAAACTGCTGAATTATTACAAAAAAAAAAAAGAAAACAAAAAAGCTGACTCTGTCTATAACCTCTTAGGGGGGTTGATCAGACTTGCAGCTCAAGTCTGCAGTCATGCCATAAGACTGCAGACTTATGGATCCTCACAGCGTGCACCGTCAGGATTTTCCAGTAGCAGGTGGCCATGTGACCATATATATGCGATTTACATACACGCGGTCACGAGCCAACTAAACATGCACGCGCTCAATCAATAGATTTGCATTAAGCGAGGCCGGACATGTCTAGTTGGAATGTGCTTGAAAGTATGCAAATCGCATACTTGCGGTCATTTGACCGACCACTGCCTGCAACTGAGAATTCTAACAAAACACTGTGCATGCTGTGAGGGTTCACAAGTCTCCAGTGACTAAAGGGCCAGTCTCACATAGCGATATCGCTACCGAGATCGCTGCTGAGTCACTAGTTTTGTGACGCAGCAGCGAGCTCACCAGCGATATCGCTGTGTGTGACATTCAGCGACGATCAGCCCCCCTGCTGGGTATCGCTGATCGTCGCTGAAATGTCAGGACCTTTTTTTGATCGTTGGTTTCCCGCTGACAGGCACGCATCGCTGCGTGTGACAGGCGGGAGACCAGCGATCCGCTGGTAACCAAGGTACACAGCGGGTTTCCAGGCGCGGGCTGTGCCTAGAAACCCGCTGTGTACCTTGGATACCAGCGCCCTGATGCAGGGAGCTGGTATCCAAGGTACACAGCGGGTTTCCAGGCACCGCGCAGCGCTTGGAAACCCGCTGTGTACCTTGGATACCAGCTCCCTGCATCAGGGCGCTGGTATCCAAGGTACACTGCGGGTAACTAAGCGATGTTACCCGCAGTGTCGCTGTCCCAGATCGCTGCCTGAGCTGCCTGTTTGGCAGCTCAGCAGCGATCATGTAGCGATACACCAGCGATCCTGACAAGTGCATATCGTTGTCGGGATCGCTGGTGTATCGTTATGTGAGACCCAGCCTATAGAGTAACTGCAGACTTGAGCCCTAAGCCTGGACAACCCCCTTTAATTCTTTGTTATACAAAAGTAAAGCAGTGTATAAATAAATTACAATGGTTATGTGTTGTACTTTTTTACAGTTACTATGTGTGCCTCACAACCTCACACGCTCCAACATACAGTACAGACCAAAAGTTTGGACACACCTTCTCATTCAACGATTTTTCTGTATTTTCATGACTGTGAAAATTGTAGAATCACACTGAAGGCATCAAAACTATGAATTAACACATGTGGAATTATACATTACACTTTACAAAAAGTGTGAAACAACTGAAAATATGTCTTATATTCTAGGTTCTTCAAAGTAGCCACCTTTTGCTTTGATTATTGCTTTGCACGCAGAAAAGGTGAACGGATGGACTCTACATGCCTGGTTCCCACCGTGAAGCATGGAGGAGGTGGTGTGATGATGTGGGGGTGCTTTGCTGGTGACACTGTTGGGGATTTATTCAAAATTGAAGGCATAGTGAACCAGCATGGCTACCACAGCATCTTGCAGCGGCATGCTATTCCATCCGGTTTGCGTTTAGTTGGACCATCATTTATTTTTCAACAGGACAATGACCCTAAACACAACTTCAGGCTGTGTAAGGGCTATTTGACCAAGAAGGAGAGTGTTGAGGTGCTACGCCAGATGACCTGGCCTCCACAGTCACCAGACCTGAACCCAATCGAGATGGTTTGGGGTGAGCTGGACCGCTCACCGCTTCAATTTTGGATAAATCCCCAACAGTGTCACCAGCAAAGCACCCCCACACCATCACACCACCTCCTCCATGCTTCACGGTGGGAACTAGGCATGTAGAGTCCATCCGTTCACCTTTTCTGCGTGCAAAGCAGTAGTCAAAGCAAAAGGTGGCTACTTTGAAGAACCTAGAATATAAGACATATTTTCAGTTGTTTCACACTTTTTTGTAAAGTGTAATGTATAATTCCACATGTGTTAATTCATAGTTTTGATGCCTTCAGTGTAAATCTACGATTTTCATAGTCATGAAAATACAGAAAAATCTTTGAATGAGAAGGTGTGTCCAAACTTTTGGTCTGTACTGTATGTTATGTGCTAAAAATGTGTATTATACTATATAAGTTGAAGAATGGAATAGTGTATTGTGATTGCACTTCAGTATGCTGTCATTCTTCTTCCAATGTTGCTGACATTCTCTAAATTTACAAAAATGTGCTATAACCTGTTTACTCAGCTGGAATCATCTCTTAACACTCCTATTTGCTTATACAAACTGCATTTGCTTTTCAGCTCAGATTTGCTGATTAACCCATTATCTGCTGTAAGCATAACCAACTCCTGTCTAGAGCTGTTCACATTACTATTGCTACTGCCACAGATTGTTTCTTCTCCATAAACTAATTTACCTTTTCATCTCTGCAGTCTGTGGTTATCAGATGTTAGCGTATTAACTCTTTGTCTGCTGAAAGCGTTACAAACTTAAGCCCCCGTCTCACATAGCGAGATCGCTAGCGAGATCGCTGTTGAGCCACAAGTTTTGTGACGCAACAGCGACCTCCCCAGCGATATCGCTGTGTGTGACATTCAGAGACGATCAGCCCCCCTGCCAGGTATCGCTGATCGTCGCTGAATGTCCTGGACATTTTTTTGATCGTTGGTCTCCGCTGGTCAGCACGCATCGCTGTGTGTGGATGGCGGGAGACCAGCGATCAGCTGGTAACCAAGATACACATCGGGTTTCTAGGCGCCGTGCGGTGCCTAGAAACCCGATGTGTACCTTGGTTTCAGCTCCCTGCACCAGAGCGCTGGTATCTAACGTACACTGTGGTTAACTAAGCGACGTGCGTCGCTTGTTACCCGCATAATTGTTGTCCTGATCGCTTCTGAGAGCTGCCTGTTTGGCAGCTCAGCAGCGATCATGTAGCGACACACCAGCGATCCTGACAAGTTCATATCGTTGTCGGGATCGCTGGTGTGTCGCTATGTGTGACGGGGCCCTTACTTTTGGATTAGGTCACAATACAAATGCTGCTACTATCTATGAATCTACAGTTCCTGTGCTTGTTTACTCCTCAGGCTCTGTGTTTTCTGTCTGTCTGCTTTCCTGGTCTTCTCTGTTTAATGTACCATCCGGCAAGTCCAGCCCATTGTGCCATCACGCTCGGTCCGTATATTCATCTTGACCTGCACTTAATAAATCCACCTCACCAGGGGAGCCAAAACAGCATCGTGGTAGCTAGGTTTTCCTTCGTTATACTTGCTAACTCTGCCAAAATGCAAGGGAGGCTGTCAGAAAAATGGCAGGCACGAGTTGGCAAATTTCCCAGGTGCTGTAGAAGTTTCCTAGAACCCCCATGCTAGCATGAAGATGCTTATTAAAGGAAAGGAAATGGAGTGTGATCTCTAAAATTGGGTATAGTTATGAGAAAAGGAAAAATGGTGGTGTGCTCCAAGCAAGTCCAAGTCAAATACTTTGCAAGTCCTTCATCTATTGCAAAGATTAAGTATTAGCTAAATTCCTAATTTCACTGATAAAGGCAGCGTGTCAAAAAGAACTCCAAATACCGGTTCCACCAGCCATACCCAACATGCATAAGGGCTAATTTGATATCCAGCCCATTTACCCTATCGGTATATTTTTGAACACCTTTCCTTTTTTGCTTGGTATACACCATACAGTGAACTGGAATTATAAAGCGTATACATTATAGTGAATGTTTGGCTGACAAGTCTCCTTTAATACTGATTCTAGTAATTTAGTTTTTGTTTTTTACCATCATTGCATCCTGTCTATTCTTTAATCATCACACTTCCCCATTCATTCTATTAATGAAAGGCTTTGCACACATTAAAAGAGCCACGTACTGTCACCGCTTTCCATGTTGCAATAAATATTATAAAATGACACCTATATATATTTAAAATTCGAGCGTCTCACAATTAGAATTTGTTCCTAGCGCTTGTCGCCCATTGGTTTTGCAGCTCCTCGGGGATCTCTTACATGTTAGTTCATTGTCATATTGTCTAATGAATGTTTTAGTTTCGACATAAATAGACTTCATTTATATTTAAATTACACCCTCCGCTGATTGGTATGCGAGGTACCTGTATTTGCATACACCGCTAATGTTTGCTCTCTGCTCAACTAGACCATTTACTTAGCCATAAATCAATGTGTTATATTTTACTTCTTTTCAAATATTCACATTCTATCTGCTGCTGTTCGTAATGGTAAAATACATAGTTTAAATAAAAGACTAAGGTATTAGAAGATAATAATAGAAAATTGTTTTAAAATAGAAACAAAATGAAAAAAAAATCATCCATAAATATAAATCTGTCATTTTTTTTTTTTAGAAATTCTATTATGGAGCAGTTCTTCATGGACGACATACAGGTCAATGAGGACCAAGAGAGCAGAGTATGCAGAATGGCAGACAAACAAGCAGAACAGGTAGCCAGGTAGCAAAGAAGAAGCACAGTCAGGTGTGTGGACACACACAGGAACAGTAGCAGTATAAGAAACTGGTATCTTCTGTCAGGGATGCAGTTAATCACAGGAATGGGATCTTCCAGCAGGGCAATGGTTAAACATAGGAATAAAGGGAAATTAAATGCAAAATGGTGTCTTCTAGCAGGTAAGAGGTTAATAGCAGCAATGTAACAGAGAAGTAAATGTAGTCTAGTATCTTCCAGAAATGCAATGATAAATTGCAGGGATGCAGTGAAGTATAGGCAAACTAGCTGGCTGGAACTGGACCAAGTGAAGTAGCAGCAAACTCCAGACAAACTTGAAGCAACTGAAACAATATTACTTAATACCAAGGCACCTGTCCTTTGCCAGAGCTGGCCTTAATAGATTGTGATATCAGATGAGTTTGACGGGTTACCTCAAAAACCCAGCATGGAGTACTGCACAGGAAGGTGATCATAGCAGGGAGCTTGTGCCGAGCCAGGTGCCAATGCTTGTGCCGGGCCAGGTGCCATTGCTTGGGCAGGGCCAGGTGAATAACCGCTGCCCAGAGTTATTTCTCTGGCCTCTAAAAGGTAACCAAGGTACATAGCAGGTTTCTAAGCACCGCGCGGTGCCTAGAAACCCGATGTGTACCTTGGTTACCAGCTCCCTGCACCAGAGCGCTGGTATCTAACGTACACTGCGGGTAACTAAGCGATATGCGTCGCTTGTTACCCGCATAGTCGCTGTCCTGATCGCTGCTGAGATCTGCCTGTTTGGCAGCTCAGCAGAGATCATGTAGCGACACACCAGCGATCCTGACAAGTTCATATCATTGTCGGGATCGCTGGTGTGTCGCTATGTGTGACGGGGCCGTAAGTTTGCAATACACATTCTCGTTGACTGACCAGCAGGATTGGATTGTCTATTTGGATAGACCACTTGGTCACGAAAATAATTTGCATGGATTGCAAAAGTAAAAGATCTGCAAAAAAAAACTACTCAGAAAATACAACCAGTTATGGATTAGATAAATCTGATATCATTGGACACCGCAGCATCTCCTCTTTGAGCAGAAATTTATTATAGCTAGGACTCAATCAGTCTATAGGAAGACCAAATGCTCTCTTTGTGTTTCCGCACTAGAAGTGCTAATATAAGCCGATGAAGAGACAGACCGGACGTCTCCAGTCCATACCAGGTACATCACATGGCACAATGGAAATGCAATATTTCCATGCCATATTTATAATAATTTGATTAATCTGATGTCAACACAATCCCTTAATTTTTTCTGTGATTGCGTGACATAGTTGCATCTGTTGTTCCAAACACAAAGATTTTTGGGCTTGGGAAATCACAGAAAGGTGCTATCATCCCAAACTATTGGTGACTCTATGGGTTAACAAAACGATGAGTAGTGGCAATAAGCAGTGTGATGTGGATGTGTAAACTGGATATAGGGGACGCTTAGCTCAGTGTCAGCCTATCACAATAGGTGAAGGGACGAGTAAGTGTGCAGAATCTTACTTTGAAGTCACATCCATATCATGTGGGCTGTGATTGTGACACAACCTGCATCTCTCTGCTACTCTTGGTATGTCTCATGACTGCTGCAATAATATAACCCATCTTTCCTGATCCCAATCATCCTGCATCTCTCTGCTACTCTTGGTATGTCTAAGGGACTGCAGCAATAATATAACCCATCTTTCCTGATCCCAATCATCCTGCATCTCTCTGCTACTCTTGGTATGTCTAATGACTACTGCAATACCTTATTTCATAGATGCTAACAGTCACTTGGCCTTTTCTGTCCATTTGGCTCTATTTCCCTTGTATTTTGTCTTCTGACTTCTAATTAATCCCCTCCTGTGTCTGTAACCAATCTGCCTGCTGGCCCTCCCTCTTGATCACACCTGACCTGTTTCATGTGCTGTTAACTTGTTATAAATTCAGACTCATAGGTCTGTCTGGACCTTGGTCTGTCTCTATAAGGATGTCTCTTGAAGGATAACTGACTACAGAAATATGTCAGAAATGAGTCAGAAGTGAACAGAAGGTACGACTAACTTTTGTTATTAAATGTACTACATTTCTTCCTCTTTCCTCCACACTTACTCCCACCATGCTGACATACGCTCTACCAGTTTTGCCTCCATTAATCCTCACTCTCCTTCCCTATCCGCAAACTCTAGCACCCGCTAACCAACTACTAATCTCTGCTTCCCTCTTGCCTCCACACCTAACCTCCTCCGCTGACCTGCTCCTCAACCTCAGATCTCTCCTAATAAGACACAAAACAAGCTGCCCACTGTCCTTCTCCCACATACTTTGTCTCTCTCTGCTTCTCCTCACTGATGGTGACATATCTCCCAATCCTGGACCCCCACAGCTCATGCCTCCCATTATTACCCCCTCCTATCGCTCCCAACCCAGTATTAACACCCAAAATCCTTCCAACCTCAAATCCGTGCCCTTGATGCCCACCACCCTGCTCCCTCTCTCTGGATCACTCTGGAATGCCTGCTCCATCTGCAATAAACTCCATGTGATTTACAACCTCTTTACCTCTCATAATTTTACCTTCCTTGGCCTCAACTGAAACATGGCTGACACCCTCTGACACCGCCTCCCCTGCTGCGCTATGTTGCGGCGGCCTCCACTTCACCCACACTCCCCCGCCCCGGCAACAGACATGGTGGAGGTGTGGGCCTTCTCCTTTCTTCTAACTGTATCTTTAACCCAATCCCACCTCTTCCTTCCCTTATCCTCCCCTCTTTTGAACTCCACTCTGTCCACATCTACTCTCCCTCTAACCTCCAAGTGGCCGTCATATACCGACCTCCGGGCCCGACCACTGCCTTTATTGACCAATTCTCCACCTGGCTCCTCCACTTTCTCTCTGCTGACATTCCCACCATCATCATGGGTGACTTCAACATCCCCATTGACACCCACCAGTTGGCAGCCTCTAAACTCCTATCCCTTACATCATCTTTTGGACTTACCCAGTGGTCCTCCTCAGCCATGCACACAGACGGGCACACACTCGACCTGTTCTTTATCCGTCTTTGCTCCCTATCTAACTTCACAACCTCCCCTCATCTGACCACATCTACTCACTTTCTCATCCCTGTCCTCCTCACCTGTCACCCATGTCCAGCAACATGCGCACCCCCGCAGAAACCTTGCTCACTTAGACACCCACAAACTCTCTGACTCTATTCTACCACTGGCATCCATATCCTCACTCCACGACACAGACACTGCCACAAGTTTCTGTAATGCCACTCTTGCATCAGCCATCGACTCGGTCGCCCCTGTCATGCATAACAGACTGCGACAAATCAATAGACAACCCTGGCACAATAGCACCACAAAAAGCTTCGGCAAGCATCCAGAATTGCTGAACGGCGCTGGAAGAAAACGCATTCACAAGACGACTTCACTGCACTCAAACAAGCAACACTTGCATTCAAATCAGCTCTCACCTCTGCTAAACAGGCCTACTTTACATCCCTTGTATCTTCCTTATCCCACAACCCCAAACAATTGTTCAATACTTTTAAATCCCTCCTCCGCCCACCACTGCCCCCTCCTACCTCCCTTATCTCTGCTGAGGACTTCGCCATGCACTTCAAAAACAAGATAGACCAAACACGGCAAGTCTTTATTATTCAACCACCACAACCCCTTTGTATATCTGACCAATGCCCAAACCCCATAACCTCCTTACCCAACATCACGGAAGGGGAGCTTGCTCATCTTCTCTCCAAATCACACCTCACCACTTGTGCACTCGACCCCATCCCATCCCACCTCCTCCCCAACCTCGCCACCACTCTTATCCCATCACTAACCCACCTCTTCAATCTATCACTAACTTCTGGTACCTTCCCTTCTGTTTTCAAACATGCCACAATCATGCCTATCCTCAAAAAGCCAACCTTGACCCAACCGCTATGTCCAGCTATCGCCAAATATCGCTGCTCCCATTCGCTTCCAAACTCCTGGAACAGTACGTCCACGCTGAACTTTCCTCCCATCTCTCATCTAACTTGCTCTTTGATAACCTACAATCTGGTTTCCGCCCCCATCACTCCACTGAAACAGCCCTGACCAAAATTACTAACGACCTACTCACAGCCAAAGCTAACGGAGAATACTCTATACTCCTCCTTCTTGACCTGTCCTCTGCTTTCGACACAGTTGACCACTGCCTTCTACTACAGATTCTCTCCTCCTTTGGCATCAAGGACCTTGCCCTATCCTGGATCTCCTCATACCTTTCCAACCGCACATTCAGCATCTCCCACTCCCACACTACCTCCTCGTCCCACCCTCTCTCTGTTGGAGTCCCCAAGGCTCTGTTCTAGGACCCCTACTCTTCTCAATCTTTACACTTGACCTGGGGCAACTCATAAAGTCCCACAGATTCCAGTACCACCTTTATGCTGATGACACTCAGATCTACCTCTGTAGCCCAGACATCACCTCTCTGCTGTCCAGAATCCCTGAGTGTCTATCAGCCATATCCTCCTTCTTCTCCTCCCGCTTCCTCAAACTCAATGTGGACAAATCTGAACTCATCATCTTTCCCCCATCTCACAGATCTTCCTTACCTGACCTATCTATAACAATTGACAACACCACGCTTTCCCCCGTACCGGAGGTCCGCTGCCTCGGAGTAACCCTTGACTCTGCCCTATCCTTCAAACCACACATCCAAGCTCTTTCTACCTCCTGTTACCTCCAGCTCAAAAATATTTCCAGAATCCGTCCCTTCCTCAACCCTCAATCTACTAAAATGCTTGTGCATGCCCTCATCATCTCCCGCCTCAACTACTGCAACATACTTTTCTGTGGCCTCCCTGCTAACACCCTCGCACCTCTCCAGTCCATCCTTAACTCTGCTGCCGACTAATTCTTCTCTCTCCTCACTACTCCTCCGCATCTCCCCTTTGCAAATCTCTTCACTGGCTCCCATTCCCTCAGCGAATCCAATTCAAATTACTAATACTGACCTACAAGGCCATCTATAACCTGTCTCCCCCATATGTCTCTGAACTAATCTCCCGATACCTTCCCTCACGTAATCTCCGGTCCTCCCAAGACCTCCTTCTCTCCTCCACACTTATTCGCTCCTCACCCAACCGCCTCCAAGACTTCTCCCGAATATCCCCCATCCTCTGGAATTCTTTGCCCCAACATGTCCGACTATCAACCACTCTCGGATCCTTCAGACGTAACCTGAAAACCCATCTCTTCAGGAAAGCTTACAGCTTGCAATGACCCCGCTGCTTCCTCACCACTACCGGAGATATCGCCTCAACCAACACCGGAACTGCTGCAATCCCCCAACCTGCTGTCTCCGTCCCCCATCCTGTAGAATGTAAGCCCGAAAGGGCAGGGTCCTCTCCCCTCTGTACCAGTCTGTGATTGTTAGTTTGTTTACTGTAAGTGATATCTGTAATTTGTATGTAACCCCTTCTCATGTACAGCACCACGGAATCAATGGTGCTATATAAATAAATAATAATAATAATAATAACCTATTAACAATATACAGCATAGAGTGTTTGGTAGGAGGCATATTGGTGAGAAGTAAAAATCAGACCTGGTGATTAGATATGAGTGACTTTGCCTCTGGGAGGGTCGAGTCGGGTTTCGGTCGGCTCGACTTTTCCAAAAGTCGAGTCGAACGAAGTCGACCGACTATCGGAAACAGTCGAGTCGGAGTCGGGAACCCGACCCCAATGCAAGTCAATGAGGAATAAAAGTCAGCAGTGAGTGGAGGACAGTAAACACACCTACAGTGCCCATTTCAATGCCAATGACATCAATTCTTTAAACTTAAGCTTGTCAACCTTAACTTACTTTATAATAATAGTAACACATTGAAAACTGGGGGTTATTTGGCTAAAGTTTGTGGGGGGAGCAGGGCTGGCTCCAGGTTTTCGTGGCCCTGGGTGAAAGAGTCTAAGTGGGCCCCTTTAACACATACACATTCATGATGCTCCGATACGGCAGAGAAATATAGGTATAGTACAATGACAAATACTTCACTTCTTACATTAGATAAGTGATATCTATTGTAAATTCTACAACAGCTCAAAATCCGGACAGTATAGTCCTCCATACAGTATTATGGGCACCACATAGTGCGCCATACAGAATAATGAGCCCCATATGCACCATAAATAATGAACCACATATGATGCTCTAGTATTTGATGGGCCCCATATATGATGCTCCAGTGTATGATGAGCCCCATATAATGCTCCAAATATAATGGTCCTCATATATAATGCTCCATATATAATGGGCTCCATGTGATGCTCCATATATAATGTGCCCCATATGATGCTCCAGTATATGATGGGCCCCATGGATGATGCTCCAGTGTCTGATGGGCCTATATAATGTGCCATATATAATGGGCACCATATGATGCTCCAGTATATGATGGGCCCCATGGATGATGCTCCAGTGTATGATGGGCCTATACAATGCTCCATATATAATGGGCCCCATATTATGCTCCAGTATATAATGGGCCCCATATATGAAGTTCCAGTGTATAATGGGCCCCATATATGATGCTCCAGTGTATGATGGGCCCCATTTATAATGCTCCAGTGTATGATGGGCCCCATTTATAATGCTCCAGTGTACGATGGGCCTATATAATGCTCCATAGATAATGGGCCCCATATGATGCTCCAGTATATAATGGGCCCCATATATGATGTTCCAGTGTATAATGGGCCCCATATATGATGCTCTAGTGTATAATGTGCCCCGTATATGATGCTCCAGTGTATGATGGGCCCCATTTATAACGCTCCAGTGTATAATGGGCCCCATATATAATGCTCCAGTGTATAATGGACCCTATCTATGATGCTCAAGTGTATGATGGGACCCATATATAATTCTCCAGTGTATAATGCTCCCCATATATTGCTCCAAACATTAAAAAAATGAAATACCTCTCCTCGCTGTGCACTGCTCTACTCTGGACTCCTCAGCGTCGCCATCTTCCAGCTCTCTGCACTGTGACTGTTCAAGCAGAGGGCGCACAGATGTGACGTCATCGCGCTCTCTGACCTGAATGTCACTGTCAGGAAACGCGGAAGACGTCACAGTGGTGGAGCAGGGAGAGGTAAGTATTACAAGTGCTGGGGCCCTGAGCAAGCATGGGCGCTGGCACTGGCACAGGGCCCCTCATAGTACACCAGTGTCTCTGATGGTGAGTGGGTCCCCCACCTGCTCGGGGCCCCTGCATGTTAGAGGTCGAGTTCCCGCCTCTGCACAGGGGGAATCTCGAGCTATTCCCACTGCGGTCCCCCATCCGTCTCCGGCCGCAGTGGAGTCTCCTCAGCAGAGACGTCGGTCCCAGCGTCTTGCTCAGCCTAGTACTGTGCAGAGGTTTACTGCTGCCTCTCCAGGTTCTGCTATTGTGGCTAGCAGCGAGTAGACGTCTTTAGGACTAAGTCCTGTGTTTCCCCTTCTGAGCATGCCCAGGGTAAGATCTCTCATTGAAGATCAGGGGTCACATGCTCAGGTACTGCAGCAGCTTCTATTGGTCCGCCAGGAAGGTCCTGAAACTACATGTGTTCTGAACAGTTTCTCATTGGTCCTTTTCTGGCAGGCCCTGTAGTTGCTTCTATAAAAGGGTTGCATAGCCATGCGCTAGTATCAATTGCATTATGTGCTTTGCGCCAGTGTGATTATGAACGCATGTGGTTAGGGCTCGGCTGAAATAAGCCCCTAGAATACCGGCACCTCCGGTGAGGAGATTTGTGTGCACATGGTTAGGGCTTGGCTGAAATAAGCCCCTAGAATACCGGCTTCTCCGGTGAGGAGATTGCTTGATTGCGTTGCTGTCTGCATGATCACGGACTGCTATCCTCACAGCAGTTATCTGTGTATCCCTGTGGAGTTAACAGGACACAGTACCTATCTCTGCGTCTTTACCTCAGCGACTCTGTGGTGTAACAGATTTCGCTTATACCGCCATATTGTGCCACAGTATTTATATTTGCGACTCTGTGAAGTAACGGAGTTTGCCTATACCGCCATCTTACTAGCAGCAGGCTCTGCCTGCACGGTGGACCCCGGGCTGTGAACGCACCTATTATTTATATTTATTTTGTGTGTTCCGCCAGCCCTAACACCGCACTTGCCCGGGTGCGCCAGGTGCTGACACCGGCCCTGGGGGGTACAGCCCAGTTAGAGAGGTGGAAAAATTGGCATATGTTGAGGTGTAGGCTGGACGTTCAGCAGCTGTAAATGGAGGAATTGGAGAAGTCGGAGGAAGAGGAGGATAAAGCGAGCCAATTTGCTGGCAACCTATGTGTCATCAGGGGAAGGTGGTACAAAATCCTTTGAAACCCAGGCATGGTTCATTTTAATGAAGGTGAGATCACCAACATTTTGGGTCGACAGCCGGATCCTTCTTTCTGTCAGGATTGATCCAGCAGCACTGAAGACTCTTTCTGATAGCACACTACCAGCAGGGCAAGCGAGCTCCAGTAAGGCATATCGTGCCAATTCAGGCCAAGTGTCCAGTTTACAGGCCCAGTAGTCAAAGGGGAATGAACTGTGAGGGGGAACATCGATAGGGGAGGAGAGGTAATTTTGAACCATAGTTGACAACTGCTGTCTCCTGTCTGTTGCAATCGATTCAGTATTACCAGTCGTGTGAGCGGTACTCGAGAAATCAGTCCATAACATGGTCATGAAACCCCTGTCTCCAACGCCACTTTGGCTATGTGCACCACGAACTCCTCTTCCATGTTGTCCAGTACGGCTTGTGGTAGAACCTGCACTGCTGCTGTGTGCTGGGAATGCCTCTAACAAACGGTTTACCAGAGTTGCTTGTTTGTTCGCCAATATTAGCTCTAGGTTCTCCTGTGGCATGATGTTCTGTAATTTGCCTTTATAGCGTGGATCGAGGATGCTGGCCAACCAGTAGTCGTCATCCTTCATAATTTTGGCAATGCGGGGGTCCCTTTTTAGGTTCCTCAAGAGAAAATCACACATGTGGACCAATGTTCCAGGTGTCAATGATGCACTGCCAGTGGTGGGTGGAAGAGCACTTTCTGCCAAATCCACATCCCTCCAGTCATGCACAAACCCTGTACCTGACCTTGGCAAGAAAACATTTTATCTTGCCCCCTGAGAACCATCCTCCTCCCCAAGATAATCATCCCCTCATCCTCCTCCTCCTCTTCTTCCTCCACCTCGTCTAGGACAGTTCCCTGAGCAGACAATGGCTGACTGTCATCAAGGCTTCCCTCCTCCTCCGCTGCAGACGCCAGATCCTTAATGTGCGTCAAAGTTTGCATGAGCAGACACATAAGTGGAATGCTTATGATGGCGTCGTCTACGCTTACCAGCCGTGTGCATTCCTCAAAACACTGAAGGACTTTACAGAGGTCTGCACGTGTATCCTCCCACAAATGCATTACAGCCTGCCTCTGTTTGCACAGCCTCTCAACCATGTGCATGGTGGAGTTCCACCTTGTTGCAACGTCTATGATTAGGCGGTGCTTGGGGAGGTGGAGCGATCGCTGCAGCCTATGCATACGACTGGAGTCTACGGGGGAGCGACGGATGTGCGCGCACAGTCTTCGCACCTTATGAAGCAGGGCTGGTAACTCCGGATAATTATTTATGAAGCACTGCACCACCAGGTTCAAGGTGTGAGCCAGGCAAGGTATGTGTCTGAGTTTTGCCAGGGCTATGGCCGCCACAAAATTACGGCCGTTATCACTGACTACCTTGCCAAGTATATTGGTGCTACGATAGATAGATAGATAAATAGATAGGAAGTAAAAAAGGATAGCAACACTCCCATTTCAATAAGGTGAAAATCGTATTTATTCCAACCCATGTACGCTTATGTAAGGGTCCATTTACACGGACCGACCAGTGGCGCGAAAAGACCACCAGTTGGTAAACATTTACCAAATGGTGCTCACTTTATAGCCGGTATACACAGTCAGACCACTTAAGCCCCTGTCTCACATAGCGAGATTGCTAGTGAGATCGCTGCTGAGTCACAAGTTTTGTGACGCAACAGCGATCTCCCCAGCGATATCGCTGTGTGTGACACTTATCAGCGACCAGCCCCCCTGCAGGGTATCGCTGATCGTGCTCGAATGCCCTGGATATTTTTTTGATCGTTGGTCTCCCGCTATCCAGCACGCATTGCTGCGTGTGGCTGGCGGGAGACCAGCGATCAGCGAGCTGGAGCTGGTAACCAAGGTAAACATCGGGTTTCTAAGCGTGCAGAGCTCAGAAAACCAATGTGTACGTTAGATACCAGCGCGCTGGTGCAGGGAGCTGGAAACCAAGGTAAACAGCGGGCTTCTAAGCGCCGCGCGGTCATGGGAGATTTCAACTATCCAGACATTTGTTGGAAATCTCTCTCAGGCAAAACTAACAGGTCCAGGAAATTCTTATCCTCTCTTGCTGACATCTTTATCTTCCAAAAGGTAGGGGAGAAAACAAGGGGATCTGCTACCTTGGATCTAATCCTTATAAACAGGGAGGAAATGGTTGAGGAGGTAAGAGTGGCTGGGACCTTAGGAGGTAGCGACCATGCTATTTTAGAATTTTGGATAACTAGAGGAGGAAGACCTGTGAAGACTCAGACTTCAAGGTTAGATTTCAGAAAGGCAGATTTTAAGGGACTCAGAAAGAGAATCGGAAAGATCCAATGGCTGGATATCCTTAAGGACAAAAATGTCCAGGAAGGATGGGAAATATTGAAAAATGAGATTCTCAAAGCACAATCATTAACAATTCCAAAAAGAGGGAAGAATAGGAAGCATTTAAGAAAACCAGGATGGGTGAACACAGAACTTAAACACATGCTAAAAAGGAAGAAAGAAATGTTTATCAAATGGAAAGAGGGAGGCATATCTAAAGAAGAATATAATGATGTTTGCAGAACCTGCAGGGCAAAAATCAGATTATCTAAAGCTGACAATGAATTAAGGCTTGCAAGAGATGTCAAAAGCAATAAAAAGGGATTTTGGGGGTATATGACAAAAGTAAAAGAAAAGTCAAAGATGCTGTAGGATGAAAATTATGAAATGGTAAGAAAGGATGTTGAGAAGGCCGAACATTTAAATTCCTATTTTGCATCTGTTTTCTCTCAGAAAGGAAATGTAACATCAACTGATCATCACTGTCCTATTAAGGGAATAGAAGAACCCAGGATATCCATAAACAGAAAAATAGTGAGGAAACACTTAGCTAACATAAATGAATTCAAGTCTCCAGGTCCAGATGAATTACACCCCAGAGTACTGAAGGAGATAGCAGAAGAAATTTTTGAACCACTCTCCATAATCTTTGAACATTCTTGGAGAACAGGAGAAGTCCCAGAAGACTGGAGAAGAGCAAATGTTGTTCCTATCTTCAAAAAGGGGAAGAAGGTGGACCCAGGGAACAATAGGCCGGTGAGTCTGACATCTATACCAGGAAAGATCTTTGAACAAATTATTAAGCAACATGTATGTAAGTACCTGGACAAGAATGAAGTGCTTAACCAGAGTCAGCATGGGTTTGTAACTAATAAGTCATGTCAGACTAATTTAATTTCCTTCTATGACAGAATCACTGACTGGGTGGATCAGGGAAATGCTGTAGATATATTATATCTTGACTTCAGCAAAGCATTTGACAAAGTATCTCACACAATCCTTATTGAAAAAATGACTAAGTATGGAATGGACAAGGCAACTGTTAGGTGGATTCATAACTGGCTTAATGATAGGACCCAAAGAGTGATAGTAAATGGCTGCACATCCAGTTGGAAGAATGTATCAAGTGGGGTACCACAGGGCTCTGTCTTGGGCTCTGTATTGTTCAACATCTTTATCAATGATTTAGATGAAGGAATTGAGGGTAAACTGAATAAATTTGCTGATGACACAAAGCTAGGAGGGATAGCTAATACTAGAGAAGAGAGAGAGAGGATTCAAAAAGATATAATTAACTGGAGCAGTGGGCAGCAACTAATAGAATGGTTTTTAACAGGGAAAAATGCAAAGTACTACATCTGGGAAATATAAATGAAAAAAGCGTATACAGAATAGGAGGAATAGGGCTAAGCAACAGCACATGTGAAAAAGACTTGGGTATACTAATAGATCACAGACTGAACATGAGTCAACAGTGTGATGCAGCAGCAAAAAAGGCAAATACAATTCTGGGATGTATCAACAGAAGCATACAGTCTAGATCACGTGAAGTCATTATTGCCCCCTACTCCTCTTTGGTCAGACCTCATCTGGAATACTGTGTCCAGTTTTGGGCACCACATTTTAAAAAAGACATCAACAAACTGGAGCAAGTTCAGAGAAGAGCGACCAGAATGGTGTCTGGTCTGCAAACCATGTCCTATGAGGAACGGTTACAGGATTTGGGAATGTTTACTGTTGTGAATGGGTTTGAGATGAGTTCTGAGCAGAGGCTCCCTCTGGTGGTTACAAGCGGTACTAGTGAGGATTGTGAGGACTGGGAATCAGGTGTTACTGATTGGTCTTATATAAGGGAGTCATTTTCCCATCAGGGTTGCCGGTGATCAATTGTTCTGGTCTGAATCCTTCTTTCCAGTTTCCCTTGTAGCCTGCTGTGTCGTGTCTGCATCTCCTGCTATCAGATAAGACAATTTCTTATTTTGTGTTTTTGCTATATTTTTGCATTTTGTCCTGCACTTCTGTGGGGGCCTTCAGGGTCCCCTCTGGGGGCTTTTGCCCTCTCAGTTTAGTCCAGCCACTGTGTTTTGTACTTTTGCTTTTTCCAGTTTTTTTTTTCAGTGGCTGCTGTTTTGATTTTTTTGCACCGGAGGGCTAATTTAGGTGGTAGAGGTCGTGTGATCTCAGGTGATTTTGAAATTAGTAGAGTTGGTGTTTTTTCAGGGTTTTCTGAGATTGCAGTAAGTACCCTTCCTGTCCTTTTCTATTTAGATAGTTTGGGCCCCAGCGTTTGCTCATACTATTTTCTTTCTGTGTCGGTATTTCCTCTTGTCTAACCGCCATTACATGTTTGGGGGCTTTCTATTATCTTTGGGGTTCTGCTCCGGGGCAGATAGCTTTCCTATTTCTATCTTTAGGTGTAGTTAGTTTCTCAGGCTGTGACGAGGCGTCTAGGACCAACGTAGGAACGCTCCACGGCTGCCTCTAGTTGCGGTGGTTAGTCAGGGTACTGCAATCTCATAGATTCCAACTGCTCTGGTGTATTGCCTTTTTTACCTGCACTCCTCAGCTGCCGTAACATAACAGTATCACCGGCCAACAAAAATTGTATGGTACTCACAGAAGGGAAAAAATATTTTGAAGGAAGAAAAGTTGTCAGAGATATTTTTCTGTTTGTTGCATTTTTTTTTTTTTCCCTCTGTATCTCTGGGTGCTGGGGAGGATCTTTTCTCCCAATGGAGTTTGCACAGTTGTCTGGCCGTGTGGATCAGCTTGCCACTGAGGTTCAGAGTATTGCTGCATATCTTGCTAGGTTGCCTGTTGTGGAACCTAGGATCCCCATGCCAGATTTGTTTTTAGGGGATCGAGCTAAGTTTCAGAATTTCAAAAATAATTGTAAATTGTTTTTTGCCTTAAAATCTAAGTCCTCAGGAAACGCAGCGCAGCAGGTTCAAATTATCATCTCTCTCCTGCGCGGGGATCCTCAGGATTGGGCTTTTTCCCTGATACCTGGGGATCCTGTTTTGAGTGATGTTGATGTGTTTTTTCAGGCTTTGGGGTTATTGTACGATGAGCCTAATGTCACTGATCAAGCTGAAAAAGCCTTGTTGGCATTAAATCAGGGGCTTGATGACGCTGAGTTATACTGTCAGAGATTCCGTAGGTGGGCAGTCCTGACCAAATGGAATGACGACGCTTTGGCGGCCCTTTTCTGGAAGGGTCTGTCGGATAATGTAAAGGATGTTATGGTGGGATTCCCTGTCCCCTCTGGTCTCAATGATTCTATGTCATTAGCGATTCAAATTGACAGACGTTTGCGTGAGCGGAGAAGTATGCGTGGAATGGTGTTGCCTTGTGAACCAGCTTCTGAACCCATGCAGTGTGATTGAGTGGTGTCTGGGGCACAGCGTCATGAGTTTCGAAAGCGCAATGGGTTATGTTTCTACTGTGGTGATGCCTCTCATGCTATTTCAGTCTGCCCTAAGCGGGGAAGACATTTTGCACGCTCAGTTGTCTTGGGTAGTGTTCAGACTAAGTTTTTATTAACTGTCACTCTGATATGCTCTCTGTCCTCATTTTCTGCTCAGGCTTTCGTTGATTCTGGAGCAGCTATTAACCTGATGGATTATGATTTTGCTAAACGTTGTGGGTTTCCCTTGATACCCCTACAGAAGTCTATTCCCCTACTGGGGATCGATTCTACCCCTTTGGCTGAGAATAAACCCCAGTTTTCTACTCAGGTGATAATGAGGGTTGAACCTGATCACCAGGAGTGCTGCAAATTTTTGGTTCTATATAATCTGCATGACATTATCGTGCTGGGTTTCCCTTGGTTACAGTCTCATAATCCTGTTTTGGATTGGAAATCTGTGTCTGTAACCAGTTGGGGCTGCCAATGTGTTAATACCAACACTCCTGTTTTTTCTGCCTCCCCCAGGCTCAGGATGTTCCTGACTTTTTGTTTGATTTTTCTGATGTGTTTAGCGAAAGTAAATCTGCATCCTTACCTCCCAATAGGAGCTATGACTGCGCTATTGAATTAGTGCCAGGTAGTAAATTCCCTAAAGGTCGCCTTTTTAACTTGTCTGTACCTGAACATGACGCTATGCGGTCTTATATCAAGGAATCATTGGAGAAGGGTCATATCAGACCATCCTCTTCACCCTTAGGTGCTGGTTTTTTCTTTGTGGCCAAAAAAGATGGTTCATTAAGGCCGTGTATTGATTATCGTCTCTTGAACAATATTACTGTGAAATATCAATACCCGTTACCCTTGATTTCTGACCTGTTTTCCAGGGTGAAAAACGCTACTTGGTTTACCAAGCTTGACCTCAGGGGGGCGTATAACCTTATTCGCATTAAGCACGGGGATGAATGGAAGACGGCATTTAACACCCCTGAAGGGCATTTTGAGTACCTTGTGATGCCCTTTGGGCTCACTAATGCTCCTTCCGTCTTCCAGTCCTTCATGAATGACATTTTCAGGGATTTTGTGGACAAGTTTCTGATTGTTTATTTGGATGATATCTTGATTTTTTCTAATGACTGGGACTCTCATGTGAAACATGTTCGAACTGTATTCCAGATTTTGAGAGAGAATGCTCTGTATGTGAAGGGATCAAAGTGTCTTTTTGGCGTACAGAAGATCTCATTTCTGGGATTCATTTTGTCCCCATCTGTTATTGAAATGGACCCGGTCAAGGTTCAGGCCATCTGTGATTGGGTCCAACCTTCTTCATTAAAGGCTCTGCAGAGATTTTTGGGTTTTGCCAATTTTTATCGTAAATTTATTGGTAATTTCTCGGTTATTGTTAAACCATTAACTGATTTGACCAGAAAGGGTTCTGATGTGGTGAATTGGCCTCCTGAGGCAGTCTCTGCATTTCAGGAACTTAAGCAGAGATTCACTTCTGCTCCTGTTCTACGGCAGCCTGATGTTTCTCTGCCATTTCAGGTGGAGGTTGATGCCTCTGAAATTGGGGCAGGTGCCGTTTTGTCCCAAAAAGATATAGAGACCTCTAAAAGTAACCCTTGTGCCTTTTTCTCTCGAAAATTTTCTCCTACTGAACGTAATTATGACGTGGGTAATCGGGAGTTATTGGCCATGAAGTGGGCTTTTGAAGAGTGGAGACATTGGCTGGAGGGAGCCAAACATCAGGTGGTGGTCCTTACGGACCATAAGAATCTGGTCTATCTGGAATCTGCCAAGAGACTCAATCCTAGACAGGCCAGGTGGGCCTTGTTTTTCACACGTTTTAATTTTGTGGTTTCCTTTCTTCCTGGCACTAAGAATGTTAAGGCGGATGCCCTCTCGAGGAGTTTCCTTGCGGACTCTCCTGAGCTATCTGATCCCTCTGTTATTTTGAAGGAGGGTGTAGTTCTTTCCGCCATCTCGCCCAATTTGAGACTTGCTCTGGAGGGGTGTCAGGAGGATAGGCCGAGCGCTGCCCTGTTGGAAAATTGTTTGTCCCGGACCAATGGAAAAAGAGTGTGATGTCTGAGATTCATTGTTCCGCATTGGCTGGGCATCCCGGAATTTTTGGTACCAGAGACTTGGTTAGTCGGTCCTTTTGGTGGTCTACCTTGTCTCGCGATGTCAGGGAATTTGTGCAGTCCTGCGGGACTTGCTCTCGCTCCAAGCCTTGCTCTCGCTCTAGTGGTTTGTTGATGCCATTGCCTGTGCCCAAGAGACCATGGACCCATATCTCTATGGATTTCATTTCCGATCTTCCTGTTTCTCAGAGAATGACCACCATCTGGGTAATTTGTGATAGGTTTTCCAAAATGATACATCTTGTGCCATTACCTAAGTTGCCTTCCTCCTCTGAATTGGTGCCGTTGTTCCTTCAGCACGTGGTTCGTTTACACGGCATTCCTGAGAACATTGTGTCTGACAGAGGAGTCCAGTTTGTTTCCAGATTTTGGAGGACTTTTTGTTCTAAACTGGGTGTTCAATTGTCTTTCTCCTCGGCATTTCATCCTCAGACCAATGGTCAAACTGAGAGAACAAACCAGACATTGGAGACTTATCTAAGATGCTTTGTGTCTGCTGATCAGGATGACTGGGTCTCTTTTTTGCCTTTGGCTGAGTTTGCTCTTAATAATAGGGCTAGCTCTGCCACTTTGATGTCTCCGTTTTTCTGTAATTCTGGGTTTCACCCTCGATTTTCTTCAGGACAGACGGAGGCTTCTGTCTGTCCAGGTGTTGACTCTGTTGTTGAGCGTATGCAGCAGATTTGGGACCAGGTAGTGGAGAGGTTGTCCCTCTCTCAGGAGAAGGCCCAGCGGTTTGCTAACCGGCATAGGACTGATGGTCCTCGGTTTAAAGTGGGGGACTTGGTCTGGTTGTCCTCAAAGAATATTCCTATGAGAGTAGCATCTCCTAAATTTAAGCCTAGGTTCATTGGACCTTATAAGATCATGGAGATTATTAATCCTGTTTCTTTTCGTTTGCTTCTTCCAGGGACATTTAAGATCCATAACGTGTTCCACAAGTCCTTGTTGAAGAGGTTTGTTGAGCCAGTGGTTCCTGCTGCTGTGCCTCCTGACCCTGTTTTGGTTGAGGGCAATCTGGAGTATGTGGTTGAGAAAATATTGGATTCTCGTTTTTCTAGACGAAGACTCCAGTATTTGGTTAAATGGAGAGGTTATGGTCAGGAAGACAATTCTTGGGTGTTTGCTTCGGACATCCATGCTAGGAGACTTATCCGTGCGTATCATAGAACTCATCCTGACCGACCTGGTTGCTCAAATGAGGGTTCGGTGACCCCTCCTCAAGGGGGGGGTACTGTTGAGAATGGGTTTGAGATGAGTTCTGAGCAGAGGCTCCCTCTGGTGGTTACAAGCGGTACTAGTGAGGATTGTGAGGACTGGGAATCAGGTGTTACTGATTGGTCTTATATAAGGGAGTCATTTTCCCATCAGGGTTGCCGGTGATCAATTGTTCTGGTCTGAATCCTTCTTTCCAGTTTCCCTTGTAGCCTGCTGTGTCGTGTCTGCATCTCCTGCTATCAGATAAGACAATTTCTTATTTTGTGTTTTTGCTATATTTTTGCATTTTGTCCTGCACTTCTGTGGGGGCCTTCAGGGTCCCCTCCGGGGGCTTTTGCCCTCTCAGTTTAGTCCAGCCACTGTGTTTTGTACTTTTTCCAGTTTTTTTTTTCAGTGGCTGCTGTTTTGATTTTTTTGCACCGGAGGGCTAATTTAGGTGGTAGAGGTCGTGTGATCTCAGGTGATTTTGAAATTAGTAGAGTTGGTGTTTTTTCAGGGTTTTCTGAGATTGCAGTAAGTACCCTTCCTGTCCTTTTCTATTTAGATAGTTTGGGCCCCAGCGTTTGCTCATACTATTTTCTTTCTGTGTCGGTATTTCCTCTTGTCTAACCGCCATTACATGTTTGGGGGCTTTCTATTATCTTTGGGGTTCTGCTCCGGGGCAGATAGCTTTCCTATTTCTATCTTTAGGTGTAGTTAGTTTCTCAGGCTGTGACGAGGAGTCTAGGACCAACGTAGGAACGCTCCACGGCTGCCTCTAGTTGCGGTGGTTAGTCAGGGTACTGCAATCTCATAGATTCCAACTGCTCTGGTGTATTGCCTTTTTTACCTGCACTCCTCAGCTGCCGTAACATAACAGTTTACCTTGCAAAAAAGAAGACTGAGAGGAGACTTAATAGCTGTCTATAAATATCTCAAGGGCTGTCACATTGTAGAAGGATCATCTTTATTCTCATTTGCACAAGGAAAGACTAGAAGCAATGGGATGAAACTGAATGGGAGGAGACACAGATTAGATATTAGAAAAAACTTTTTGACAGTTAGAGTGATCAATGAGTGGAACAGGCTGCCATGAGAGGTGGTGAGTTCTCCTTCAATGGAAGTCTTCAAACAGAGGCTGGACAGACATCTGTCTGGGATGATTTAGTGAATCCTGCTTTGAGCAGGGGGTTGGACCAGATGACCCAGTAGGTCCCTTCCAACTCTACCATTCTATGATTCTATGAAAGGGAGAAGATGCAGATTAGATATTGGAAAAAACTTTTTGACAGTGAGGGTCATCAGTGAGTGGAACAGGCTGCCACAAGAGGTGGTGAGTTCTCCTTCAATGGAAGTCTTCAAACAGAGGCTGGACAGACGTCTGTCTGAGATGGTTTAGTGAATCCTGCATTGAGCGGGGGATGGACACGATGACCCTGGAGGTGCCTTCCAACTCCAACATTCTATGATTCTATGATTCTATGATTTACATGTCTGAGTGCAATTCGTACATTGGATGCAAATCATGCATGCTGAGATTTCTTCCTCGGACAGACTCTGTCTAGGAAAAAATTGGACATGTGGATGGCCCCATAGAATAACATTGGTCCGGGTGTGATCTGATGATTTGTATGATTGCACTCGGACCAAGAATACGGTCATCTGCATGAGCCCTTATATATACAGTAGTCCAGTCTCCGTGGCTTGTACTCGGACATTATTTTTTAAATTTTATTTGTTTGGATTCATGTACAATTTAAACAATTAAACCTTTGCCTTCCTTTCACACATCTCTCTACATCTAATGCCGGATGCATTCCACACTTATTTACCATTGTATCTCTACATCTGAAGAGGAATTGTGTCAAGTCCTGATTTTTATCAGTCTAGAAGAAAAACTCCTATTGCCTAATTCCCTACAATACTCAATGACTAGGCTCACAATAAGTTGTTAATATTTCCCATCTAACCTCCAATTGCCGCAGAAAACACACTTACTATTCTGGTGTACCGAAGATTAAAAATAAAGCTCAATTATTAAAGTATAATTACGTTTTATTGGAATACCAAAAATATGGGTTAAAAAATGACAGCAGGGAACTTTTAGCAAACCACTGGTCTTATCTGTTTATTTGGAAGGGATCCAGACATTGCAGTTATATGGGAAACAAAAAAAAAAGAGAAAGAAATGTAGGAGTAATTATTGAAACTGTGCGATTTCTTATCTCAGCTACTGTCTCTCCAACTAGTAATGCGATATCAGCAGCTGCAGCCGGTCGCTGATTCCCCATATTGGTAAACAAGTGCTTTGGAGACCTGTATGAACCACTTTAAGCCCACAACTCCCTGAAGTGCTGTCAGGCTTAAGTTCTTAATCCATGGTTATTTCTGAGCTCTGGAAATTCATCTTTATAAAACCTAAACAAAAAAAAAAAGCCTAGGGCATGTGCTCCCTCTAGTATAGCAAATGACATGCTCATTTAATACTGAAACAATAACTCGAAAAAAGAGGATCAAAGGACGATCCATCCTCTCTTTAACAATCCCTGATTTTCTCAGGTCAAGCCATTTAAATGAGAAAAAAACAATAGCATTGTTCATTGTGGTGAAAGTGACGTTGAGACAGTGTTTGACTGTGAACAATGGAAAATTAAACGTTTACAAGATCAGAGAAGCCCTTTGCGTAAATGGATGTCTTAAAGTATATGTTTCCAATATACGGAGTGTTGGAAACCTTTGTGTCCCTTCAAAGTTTACTTGTTGCTGTATAGAGTGGTGGAAACCATGGTTCTCCAAGTCGTTCAAACAAGTCACTTTTGGCTATCACATTAGATATCCTCGTTGTTTAAATCAATCTCTGTTGATATTCCAACAATATTCACATATATAAAGATAAATGTAGTCAAGTTAAGACATTGTTTGGAATAGTGGATATATTGTTTTTTAAGCAGCTACCAAATGTACAGCTCTAACTTAGGGTCTGTATGCACGGACCAACCAGTGGCACTAAATGTCCTCCGATTGCTAAAAATTTACCATTCGGCCATCACTTAATAGCCTGTTCACACAGTTTTCATTGTTTACGGTGGTTTGACTATCTGTAATAGATTGTTGAGTGCACAAAAACTGCTGTTGTTCTAGGCAACATGAGTTCTGTAAAATGTGTACTTGTGTAAATTACTGCTTTTTAATTTTTAGAGCGCCATTTATCATAGAATCATAAAATATTAGAGTTGGAAGGGACTTCCTGGGTCATTGTCTCCAACCCCCTGCTCAATGCAGGACTCACCAAACCATCTCAGACAGATGTCTGTCCAGCCTCTGAAGACTTCCATTGAATTAGAACTCACCACCTCTCTTGGCAGCCTGTTCCACTCATTGATCACCCTCACTGTCAAAAAGCTTTTTCTAAACTCTAATCTGTATATTCTCCCTTTCAGTTTCATTCCATTGCTTCTCGTGTTTCCATGTGAAAATGAGAATAAGGATGATCCCTCTACAATGTGACATCCCTTCAGATATTTGTACACAGCTATTAAGTCTCCTCTTATCCTTCTTTTTTGCAAGTTAAACATTCCCAGATCCTTTAACTGTTCCACTCACCATCCTGGTAGCTCTTCTCTGAACTTGCTCCAGTTTTTCAATGTCTTTTTTTAAAATGTGGTGTCCACAACTGGACATAGTATTCCAGATGAGGCCTAACCAAGGAGGAGTAGAGGGGGATAATTACTTCACGTAATCTAGACTCTATGCTTCTCTTAATACATCCTAGAACTGTGTTTGCCTTTTTTGCTGCTGCATAACAGTGTTGACTCATGCAGCCTTTGATCTATTAGTGTACACAAGTCTTTTTCACAATGTGTTGTTGCTTAGTTCTATTCCTCCTATTCTGTAGATGTTTTTTCATTTTTCTTGTCCAGATGTAGAAACTTGGATTTTTCCCTGTTAAATTTCATTCTATTAGTTGCTGGCCATTGTTCTAACTTATCTAGATACTTCTGAATCCTTTCTCTGTCTTCTCTAGTGTAAAGGGTATGCCACACTAAACGAGATCGCAAACGAGGTCGCAAACGAGATCACTAAAATGTCACTATTTTGCGATCTCGTTAGCGACCTCGTTGTGTGTGGCATGTAGCAACGATGTGGCCCCTGCTGTGATGTCGCTGATCGCTCACTAGCGTTTTGGACCGTTTTTTGATCGTTGGTGTCCCGCTGGTGAGCCTATATTGCTGTGTTTGGCACCTTTTGCGAACGACGAGCGACCTCGTTTGTGACGCATATGGTGTTTAGCGTCACGGAATGGATCGCAATATCTGTAAGTTCTCTTTTGTGTCACAGAGAGGATCGCAGAAGTTGCAAAACAGGCTAGCAGGACGCAGAGAGCAGGAGCGATGCTGGAAATTCCTATGAATCAGAAGCGCTCAGTACATGCTAATGACAGATCCTAACGACTGCCAAAGTCGTTAAGAGATCGCTGACCGCTGATGAGTTGTTAATGAGATCTCCTGTTTGGCAGCTACTAGCGACCTAAAAGAGATCACACCAACGATCTCATTAGCTTGCGTCGTTATTGAGATCGCTAACTGAGTGCTCTCAGTGGGAGAAACAAAATACGAATCTTGTGGGTATGATACCTTTTAATAGCTAACAAAATATAGTGAATGATGTTACAAAGCAAGCTTTTGAGACTGCTTACGTCTCTTCATCAGGCTGGTATCAGACGTAAGCAGTCTCAAAAGCTTGCTTTCTAACATCATTCACTATATTTTGTAAAGTGAATTAGTCGAGCAGCAGAGTTAAGCACGGACTGGAGAGGTGCAAGGCTTTTAGAATGAAGGCCACAAGGGAGGATAGTATAATAGTCGATTAGAGAGATGATGAGGGCATGCACTAGTATTTTAGTACATTCAGGGTGGAGTAAAGGAAGTATTCTCTGAATAATTTTGAGTTGAAGGTGGCAGGAGGTGGTAAGATCTTGGATGTGTGGTTTGAAGGACAGGGAGAGTCAAGGGTTAAGGGCCCGTCTCACATAGCGAGATCGCTACCGAGATCGCTGCTAAACAGCGATCTCAGCAGCGATCTCGCTATTTCTGACACGTACCAGCGATCAGCCCCCCTGCCGGGTATCGCTGGTCGTGTCAGAAATGTCAGGACATTTTTTGATCGCTGGTCTCCCGCTGACAGGCACGCATCGCTGCGTGTGACAGGCGGGAGACCAGCGATCCGCTGGTAACCAAGGTACACAGCGGGTTGCCAGGCGCGGGGCTGTGCCTGGAAACCCACTGTGTACCTTGGATACCAGCGCCCTGATGCAGGGAGCTGGTAACCAAGGTACACGTCGGGTTTCCAGGCACCGCGCAGCGCCTGCAAACCCGACGTGTACCTTGGTTACCAGCTCCCTGCATCAGGGCGCTGGTATCCAAGGTACACTGCGGGTAACTAAGCGATGTTACCCGCAGTGTCCCTGTGCTGATCGCTGCCCTGAGCTGCCTGTGTGGCAGCTCAGCAGCGATCATGTAGCGATACACCAGCGATCCTGATCGTTGTCAGGATCGCTGGTGTATCGCTATGTGAGACCCGGGCTTTACGCCGAGGCAGCAGACTTCCAGTACAGCTTAAGACAGCTGGAGGCCCAGTGATAGGAGATGACAAATCTAGATCTTAATGCTCACTTACATTGGCTGTGCAAATTGCCTCTTCAGAGAAAAAGAGGACTTGAACTCTATAGCGCCACCTGTTGGAAGTAGTGATCCTACAAGTCACAATCAACCCTTTAACGAGTCTTGCAATATGACTTAGGATAAAAGCCAAATCAGTATCTCAATTTGCAGATACAGTGTTTCGGGCTATTGGCCCTTGTTAGTACAAAGTATGAGAACTGATTTGGCTAGATGAGAGGCTCTGGACTGAGGTCTAAGGGGTAAGGTTTCTCCTTGTGGAGAGTGACATACCAGCTCTGACTTGTCAAAGTAAGGAGGCTTATTTGCCGTGCAATGATCCTCTGGGAAATTTAATATGCAAATTGCCTCTTCAGAGAAAAAGAGGAATTGAACTCTACTGTATAGCACCACCTGTTGGAAGTAGAGATCCTACAAGTCACAATCAATCCTTTAACGAGTTTTGTAATATGACTTAGGATGAAAGCCAAATCAGTATCTCCATTTGCAGACACTGTGTTTCGGGCTATTGGCCCTCGTCAGTGCAAAGTTTGAGAACTGATTTGGCTAGGTGACTTGGTGATTTGGCTGACAATCCTTCAGATTCTAAAGTTAACGAGTGATCGTTCACGAAAATTGTGTACGTAATGTGAATAGGATGAGGAACTGAAAGATGTGTCCAAAAATGCTTGTTCATTGTGCGTGAAATCGTTTAGACGAGTGAAAAAAAACCTTGTTCATCTTTAGAAAATTGTGCAACATAAAAGTAGATCGTACGCTTGTTCAGTGATTAGGCCAGCAAAAAAGAGGAATGTGAATTCAAATCTGAAATATGTTTGCCTTTCAGTGATTGGTTGATCATGTTCCGATGCGACTGTTCGCTACCATTTGGAGCATTGTAACGAGTTCATAACCGTATTGTTGTTCTTCATTATTATTGCAAATGCTACTGTTCATATAAAACTATAGGAATTATTATTGAACATTTTAATCTGATACCTTGATGAGGCTGCAAACTTCAAATCATGGGGTCTGAAAATGAATGAAGGCATGGTGATTGCAAAATTAAATTAAACAGTATTGCAATCTTAAGAAAAGGTAACTACTAACATAAGTAAAAATCTATTTTTTTTCATGTCACGTATTCATAGAGCTTCAAATGCAAAATTGTAGGAAGAAGACATTCACCCTGCAGGATGAATTGTTTCCCAGCAGCCATAGTTTTTATTTCGTGTATTAGAGGGCATCAGTTAAGGAAATCATTTTGGTGTTTTGTTTCCCAGCTAAGTAAGTAAGCAAAACAACATTGAGAAGTGAGGCAAAAGTCACAGGAGGCAACGAAATGCAAGTTCTCACCTTTCCAGGGTTGTTAAAATAGCTGTGTTCTCAGGAAATGATAGTTCCCTCTAAATGTTGACAGTCTCGAATAAAATACTCTGTTCAGTAATATGGATGAGTTGATGTCCTAGACAGGCTCTAAATGCCCCCCACTATGGAGATACTAGCAGCCTCACAGTATGTCATTAATTTAAAGGTTTACAAGATCACATGCTCTTCTCTATAGGCATCAGAAACTCAAGCATATGCAAGTCTTACCATTACCTGCCTTAAGTTATATAGTGCTCTGTGCTGTACTTTTTGTCCGTGACCCCCATTCCACCATATAGTGGTCTATCGTGCAGTATAAAGAAGCCAGTTGTCTAAATGGCATTGCTATTCAGTCACCCCCTTAAGTATCAGCATACAGTAGCAACCATACAGTTTTTCAATAAGACCAACAGCCACCAAAAATAATAGCTCCATAAATAAGTATACTGCTATCCAGCTATTATTAATATTTAAGCTGGACACAAGCTTTGGGTTCCACTGCCTCACCATTGGTGGCATCCATTTCAAAAGGGAAAGCAAATGCACAAGTTAAGCAATTTTTTAATCTTCAAGAGTTATTCTGGTATTCCGATAAAAGTCTGCAGTCACCCTTCTGAATACTTATTGGATGCACACCACACACTGCCAGGAGTCTCCAGTATTGCCAGTGAGAGCGGGCAGTCATGTGACGACAAATATGTGATTTTTATACTTCTGGCCACATTTCAACTAGACGTGCCTGAGCACATCTAGTTGGAGTGCATATCATACAGTCATGGCCAAAAGTTTTGAGAATGACACAAATATTATATTTTCACATGATCTGCTGCCCTCTGGTTTTTATGTGTGTTTGACAGATGTTTTTATCACAGACAGAAATATAATAATTGCAAACATATGAGTAACAAAAGCTTATATTGACAGTTAGAATGAGTTAATGCAGCAAGTCAATATTTGCAGTGTTGACCCTTCTTCTTCAGGACCTCTGCAATTCTCCCTGGCATGCTCTCAATCAACTTCTGGACCAAATCCTGACTGATAGCAGTCCATTCTTGCACAATCAATGCTTTCATTTTGTCAGAATTTTTAGGTTTTTGTTTGTCCACCCGTCTCTTGATGATTGACCACAAGTTCTCAATGGGATTAAGATCTGGGGAGTTTCCAGGCCATGGACCCAAAATCTCTATGTTTTGTTCCCTGAGCCATTTAGTTATCACCTTTGCTTTATGGCAAGGTGCTCCATCATGCTGGAAAAGGCATTGTTGATCGCCAAACTGGTCTTGGAGGGTTGGGAGAAGTTGCTCTTGGAGGACATTCTGGTACCATTCTTTATTCATGGCTGTGTTTTTAGGCAAGACTGTGAGAGCCGATTCCCTTGGCTGAGAAGCAACCCCACACATGAATGGTTTCAGGATGCTTAACAGTTGGCATGAGACAAGACTGGTGGTAGCGCTCACCTTGTCTTCTCCGAATGAGGCGTTTTCCTGATGTCCCAAACAATTGAAAAGGGGATTTATCAGAGAAAATAACTTTACCCCAGTCCTCAGCAGTCCACTGCCTGTACCTTTTGCAGAATATCAGTCTGTCCATGATGTTTTTTCTGGAGAGAAGTGGCTTCTTTGCTGCCCTCCTTGAGACCAGGCCTTGCTCCAAGAGTCTCTGCCTCACAGTGCGTGCAGATGCACTCACACCTGCCTGCTGCCATTCCTGAGCAAGCTCTGCACTGCTGGTAGCCCGATCCCGCAGCTGAAACACTTTTAAGAGACGGTCCTGGTGCTTGCTGGTCTTTCTTGGGCGCCCTGGAGCCTTTTTGGCAACAATGGAAACTCTCTCCTTGAAGTTCTTGATGATGCGATAGATTTTTGACTGAGGTGTAGAGTTGAGCGATACTTTCCGATATCCTAAAGTATCGGAATCTGAATGGTATCGCCGATATCACTAAAATATCGGCGATACCCGATACCGATACCGGAAGTCCCATGTAAGTCTATGGGAACAAAATATCGCAACTAAAAAAACCCCATTCTTTCCTTGTAAACACTAAATATACACACATAGAATACATATATATAATATACATGTCATTGTGACATATATATATACAATATTATTATAGTTTATACACTTCTACATAGTAAAATATCCTCTCTGATTCAATTGCCGGGTAAAGCCGGCTTCAGTGAAAAGACAGAAGCACCCGACATGAAATGACACTTGGTGTACATAGGGTTAACCATGTCTTTTCATGTCGTTTGCTATCTGATTTGCACAAACAATTAAATCAGTCTATGTGTGCAAAATTTCACACCTGTAGGGGTTAATTAAAGGTGTAAATTCGTTGTAAAAAAACCGGACTTTTTTGCTACGAATTTACACCTTTAATTAACCCCTACAGGTGTGAAATTTTGCACACATAGTCTGATTTAATTGTTTGTGCAAATTAGATAGCAAAGGACATGAAAAGACATGGTTAACCCTATGTACACCAAGTGTCATTTCATGTCGGGTCACCCGACATGAAATGACACTTGGTGTACATAGGGTTAACCATGTCTTTTCATGTCCTTTGCTATCTAATTTGCACAAACAATTAAATCAGTCTATGTGTGCAAAATTTCACACCTGTAGGGGTTAATTAAAGGTGTAAATTCGTTGTAAAAAAAACGGACTTTTTGCTACGAATTTACACCTTTAATTAACCCCTACAGGTGTGAAATTTTGCACACATAGACTGATTTAATTGTTTGTGCAAATTAGATAGCAAAGGACATGAAAAGACATGGTTAACCCTATGTACACCAAGTGTCATTTCATGTCGGGTTCTGCATTTTCACAAAAGCCGGCAATTGAATTAGCGGCTATTATACTATGTAGAAGTGTATGAACTACAAATATAAATATATATATATATGTGTCACAAATTCAATGACATGTATATATATATATGAGGTGTAAAATTGCTGAAAAAAAATGCGTGGGCTCCCGCCCTATTTTCGCAACCAGACAGACAAAGCCAGTGAGGGGGGCAGATAATAATAGCCCAGAGAGGGACCATTATTTTTGCCCCCCCCGGCTACTAACATCTGCCCCCAGACACCCCAGGAAAGACAAATCTATAATTAGATTCGCCCTTTCTGGCACTTTGCCCGTCTATTCCCATTGCCCTGTAGCGGTGGCGAATGGGTTAATATGGGGTTAAAGCCACCTTGCTATTGAAAGGTGACCTTAAGCCAGGTTAATAATTGAGAGCTGTCAATTAGACAACTATCAATTATTAATCCTATTGCATGAAATAAAAATAAAACACACACACTTTAATTAAAAATCATTTTAATGAAATAAAGACACATGTTTTTGACCATATTTTATTTTACTGCAAAAACCATTTCCTGTAATAAAAATAAAATAAAAAAGCAAAATTATTCTTACCTATCCCATGCACAGTCAGGTCCCACGGTGTAATCCTTCAGAAAGGGTTAATGTTTACTGCAGGGACCGCAGCTAATGCTGCAGCCTCACAGTAAACCCCAAATGAATGAGTTCCTCTCCTGCCTGACAGGAGAGTAAAGGCTGGGTGTCACATAACGATACACCAGCGATCCCGACAACGATATGCACTTGTCAGGATCGCTGGTGTATCGCTACATGATCGCTGCTGAGCTGCCAAACAGGCAGCTCAGGCAGCGATCTGGGACAGCGACACTGCGGGTAACATCGCTTAAGGGCCCGTTTTCACATAGCGATATCGCTACCGAGATCGCTGCTGAGTCACAAGTTTTGTGACGCAGCAGCGAGCTCACCAGCGATATCGCTGTGTGTGACATTCAGCGACGATCAGCCCCTCTGCCGGGTATCGCTGATCGTCGCAGAAATGTCAGGACCTTTTTTTGATCACTGGTTTCCCTCTGACAGGCACACATCGCTGCGTGTGACAGGCGGGAGACCAGCGATCCGCTGGTAACCAAGGTACACAGCGGGTTTCCAGGCACCGCGCAGCGCTTGGAAACCCGCGGTGTACCTTGGATACCAGCTCCCTGCATCAGGGCGCTGGTATCCAAGGTACACAGGGGTTTCTAGGCACACCCCCCGCGCCTGGAACCCGCTGTGTACCTTGGTTACCAGCGGATCCGCTGGTCTCCCGCCTGTCACACGCAGCGATGCGTGCCTGTTCAGCGGGAAACCAGCGATCAAAAAAAGGTCCCTGACATTTCAAGGACGATCAGCGATACCCGGCAGGGGGGCTGATCGTCGCTGAATGTCACTCAGCGATATCGCTGGTGAGCTCGCTGCTGCGTCACAAAACTAGTGACTCAGCAGCGATCTCGGTAGCGATATCGCTATGGAGCGGGCCCTTAAGTGGAAAGCTTAATTGATTGCTTTCCACTTTTCACTCAGGTCAGCCAGGACACAACAGTGACGTCAGAGGGAACTGATTAACAAAATAGGGGTTTCCCTCGAAAAAAAAATGGCGTGGGGTCCCCCCTATTTTTGTTAACCAGCCAGATGAAGCAGACCGCTGAGGCCTGGATTTTCAGGTGTTAAGGAGCCAAGATCCTGGACCTTGCCAGCCTGATAATACAGGCCACAGCAGTCTGCATAATCTTGGCTGATTAACAAAAATAGGGATCCCCTCGAAAAAAATTGGCGTGGGGTCCCCCCTATTTTGTTAACCAGCCAGATGAAGCAACCGCTAAGGCCTGGATTTCAAGGCTGTTAAGAGAGCCAAGATCCATGGACCTTGCCAGCCTGATAATACCAGGCACAGCAGTCTGCATATCTTGGCTGATTAACAAAAATAGGGGATCCCCTCGAAAAAAATTGGCATGGGGTCCCCCTATTTTTGTTAACCAGCCAGATGAAGCAGACCGCTGAGGCCTGGTTTTTCAGGCTGGTAAGGATCAAATATCCATGGACCTTGCAAGCCTGATAATACCAGCCACAGCAGTCTGCTTAGCTTGGCTGGTTAACAAAAATAGGGATCCCTCGAAAAAAAAAACGGCGTGGGGATCCCCCCTATTTTTGTTTACCAGCCAAGTAAAATGCAGACTGCTGCGGCCTGGATTAAAAGACTGTCAGGCCCATGGATTTTGGCCCTCAACAGCCTGATAATACCAGGCTACAGCAGCCCCACATTTGGCGCATCAAAAGAATGTGCCAATTGTGGCACTTTAACCCGGCTTTCCAACTTGCCCTGTACGGTGGCAAGCGGGGTAATAGGGTTAATGTCACCGTTGATTGCACGGTGACAATAAGCCCGGTTAATAATGGGAAGGTGTCAATAAGACACCGATCCATTATTAATTCCAAAGTTATTAATGCATAAAAAAAAAACAAAGCAAGAAAAAAGTATTTTAATGAAATAAAAGAGACAACACAGTTTTCATTAATTTATTACTCTCTATTCCTGCGACGCCATCGATCTCCTGTAAAAAAAGAAAAAAAACAAACCAACAGTATACCACCTGTCCGACGCAGTCCATAACGACAGTCCCACGACGATCCAGCTCTGCTATATCGGAATGACAGCAGAGCCTGTCATCGCGACGCAGCACAGTGATTACCTGCTTCCCCGGCGGTGACGTCATCGGACTGACTGCTTTACGGCCGGGATTACCCAGCCAGTCACTGCAGTTATCGCGAGAAACTGCATGTGACCGCCGGGGAAAAGAAGATTGCGGCCATGAAGCAGTCCGGGATGTGACCGCTGGAGATCTCTGCCAGGTAAGTGCCGCTGACTTCCTGACAGACCCGACCAACGGACACTGAAGTTGACAGTGACAATCCCGATTCCGGTATCCGATAAGGACGAAAATATCGAACTCGGAATCGGAATTCCGATACAGCCAATATCGGCCGATACCCGATATTTGCAGTATCGGAATGCTCAACCCTACTGAGGTGCAATCTTTCTAGCTGCGATACTCTTCCCTGTTAGGCCATTTTTGTGCATTGCAATGATGACTGCACGTGTTTCTTTAGAGATAACCATGGTTAACAGAAGAGAAACAATGATGCCAAGCACCAGCCTCCTTTTAAAAGTGTCCGGTGGTGTCATCTTACTTAATCATGACAGATTGATCTCCAGCCTTGTCCTCATCAACACCCACACCTGTTTTAATGGAGCAATCACTGAAAAGAGGTTAGTGGTCCTTTTAAGGCAGGGCTGCAATGATGTTGAAATGTGTTTTTTGGGGGATAAAGTTCATTTTTCTAGCCAAATATTGACTTTGCAAGTAATTGCTGTTAAGCTGATCACTCTTTATAACATTCTGGAGTATATGCAAATTGCCTTAGAAAAAGTGAAGCAAAGATTTTGTAAAATTATTTTGTTCATTCTCAAAACTTTTGTCCATGACTGCATACATGTGGTCACGTGACCGCCCGCTTTCGTCAGCAATAGCGGAGAATCCTGACAACATGTAATGCTAATGCTGTAAGGATTCAGATATTACAGCACAAAGAGCAGACTTTTATCAGAAGACCGGACAACCCTTTAAGCCCCTGATAATGACCTGATAATAGAACCTAAATATTAATCTTAATGTAATAGCAGAAAACAAGTATATAGTAGTAATCATTTTAAACAGTCTTAAGGGTGACCATGGATCTTACATTTATAATTAGGTTCTTGTGTATCAAAAATTGATATTAATAGCAAAATTTTATGTTCCGGTTTCTAATAACACATCGCAATGTTGCTAAATATAATTATAGAAGTACCATTGAGATACATGTTTAAGGTTATACACATGTTATCTAGGGTAGTTTCACACTTTTTTTTATGGTTCTTGTAGTTTTTGAGCAAAGCTGAAGTATATCTAGCAGATAGGAAAAATGCAAAGGTGCCTTTACACTGCTAGATTATTGTTAATTTGCAAACCTAGTAACGCTCATTTCTCGATAATATTGCCGTGTGAATAGGCTGCTGATCTCCTGGTGAGCGGAAAAAACACTTTTTTCTTCAAGTGAAATTATCTTTTAATCTCACAAAAGATATAATTTTGCGACACATCATAAACAGGGACATGTGCTACATGTAAGCCTATGAGCACTGAGTAATCTAATCCATATTAATGTTACAGGCCGTAAAAACTGATATCTCAGACTTGGAGGTCTTTGGAGTGATAGTCTGGACTGGTGATAGTCTGCCATCACACACTGAAATTTTACCTTTGTCCAAATAATGATTGCAGAACAATGAACCATGGACCATAACCCGAACATTATCCCGTGGACTAAGGAAGTTAACACACGTCAGACATTCATGATCTGAGTATTGGACTGTGATGTCCGGAATGACTGTGGGTCTTCTGACTCGGAACTCAGCGGCTTATATGAAGCATATATGAGGCTGCTGATTTTGGTCTAGAGATCAGGGTCCGGTTCGGACATCACGGTTTATACTCAGACTGTGAATGTCAGATGTGTGAAACGGTTTTACCCTAGATCTTAATCTACTTTATCTACTTTGTCTGTCTTTGTCTGGGGAATACAGAACCTACTTGGGATTCTTTTCCTGAAATATCAAAGCAATAATTTCCCAAAATCTCCCTCTGCTGTAAAGACTAGCCAACTAAACATTCTTCTTCCATACTGTCTGGTCAATTTTACTTGCTTGCCCATACAATCATGTTATTACCATGACTCAAGTAAAAGGGAACTAATCCAAAGTCAAAAACCCAGACTAACCTGCATAAATATTTTGAGGAGCTCTTGGTGAATCTGTGCGGCATACTTTCCAATGCGCCCTCCATTTTGCCCAAATTCCTCAAGCTACTTTGTGTCTAATCCTCCCTATGTATAACTGATAGTTTTGCATCGCCCTGATTCATCAATGTTT